>JAPDVR010000008.1:30141797-30741797 GCA_026230005.1 Gila orcuttii
AAGACATGAGAAAAAACTCACTGGTGTTCTCTCTCATCCTCTGCTAACACCTTGGGATAGCCATCAAAGATCATCTTCCAAGGACAAGACTTGTCATGTCTGTCTTCATCTATCTGTTTCTCCCTCTTTTCTATTCCTTGGTCAACCCCTCCCCCCTCCCACCAACACTTTTTGGTTCTTCTTACTACCTTCCCACCTCTGTTTTTTTTATTCTCTCTCTGTTTCAGGTTGGCTGGTGGGATGTATTGAGATGAAAGGCTGGCAGGAGGGATGGGGGTGTATAAGCACTCAGAGGCAGCAGTGGAAGGTGATGTGTGGTGATAAAACGAGCCAGTGGTTCTTCTGTGTTGAATTAGGATGTCTCTATTATGTGCTTCCACCCAGGATATGCTTAATGAGGTACCCAGCAGGATTATGGGTGGTAGCAGAAATAGGCATGATTGATTTCCCCCACATTGCATAATGCAGGGCAGTTAAAGCACGATTGTGCAGTATCAACATAAACCACCAGATGTCAGTCTTGGGCTTCAGGACTTTTCAATATTTAGGACTGCCCTGCTTGCCATGGGAAGTTTGTTGTGAACAAATTATAAAAAGTTGAAGAAAGGAAGATAAAAAAAAGAACGAAATGCAGCATGTTTTATATTAAGGTTTTGAGCAATTTCAGATTTTTTTAAAGGATAAAAAAAGAAAAGGAAATGATTTACTCATATTTTGATTTTTTTTCTCCAATGTCTTTCAAAATATCTTCTTGTTTAGTTCCACAGAAGAAAGACAATCATACAGGTTTGGAATGACATGAGGGCGAGTAAATGATAACAGAATGTTCATTTTTTGGGGGTAAAAATTCTAATATGAAAATGATAGTAGCCTGCTTCGCCTCTGGTTGGTCAAGTAAAAGTATTAAAAGCCTTTCAATATGAACTTTTCTGAACTTGAGATGGGTATGTCAGGGGACATTACAAGTGGATAATACTGTTTAGATTTTAGTGCTCTTAGGTGCTAGTCTGTATGCAGTAGTTTGTCCTGAGTGGTCTTTCTCCACAGGAATTATTACATTAAAAGTCTGGCTGGAGGAACATGACATCAGCTATCACTTTGCTTGCCCTGGAAGTGCACTTAAATGCAATAGCTTTTGGAAATAGCTGTTAGTGAGACCTGTTTGGTATTCAACGCTTTAATACAGATAAAATATCAAAATTACAAAACTGAAACTAAAACGAAACGACAGGGAGCCTAGCCACAGATATTCTGAAGCATCTTTAATCCATTGTAGATTTTTCTTGCAGAAGTCAAAAACATTGGATAAGGTGACATTTAGGTGACCTTTTGCTTTCAAGACTTTATCCTGGAGTGTGTCCATTTGCAAAGATGATTCATCAAGACTTTATTCTTTCAACTAGCCTTACCATTAAGCCTACAATGTCTTGAGGCATAAATGTACCACTACTATTACACCATTATTTGCATAGATATGATTGTGGGATTTAAGGACACTGCTCATGAGGATGTTCCTGTTTCTATATTTTCTACAAAGGAGAAATATTTTCTTAATTTTATAACAGTTAATGTTTAAAATACTAAAGACACATAGTCGAGCGAGTAAGGGTTGGGAAACATGAAGGTACATCTCAATTGCACAGAATTGGACTTGAATTGAATTGACTTTGTGGCCGTTAAAAAATATGTTCTATATAATTTGAATATGGGTGTAATGAATAAAATTTGGACATACTACATCTGAAATCTATGTCAAATAACTTACCAGCGTCGGTTGCGTCGCTTCATGCCATTCATATGTCCTCTCCCATGGCCTAATGGGATAGTAAAGTGTCCAGCAAATATGCCCTTCAGAATCTCGCTGGAGGTCATCCGGGTACTTTTCGCCTACTTTTATTTAATACTATGAATTTGGACATACTCTGTTGGCATACTGTTTTTCACATACTATATAGTAGGGAAGTGTTCGATTTCGGATGCAGCATTTGACTTCTTGGGTTATCCGATGACAAATGGTCAGCTGAGAATAATATACATCGCAATTATATCTCATGTGAGGTTTAGACGCACAGCTCTTACTGGCCCACATCCGTTACAATATTATAAACTATTATTGCAATCTAAAATTACAGGTTTCCATTTTAATATATTATAAAATGTAATTTATTCCTGTGATGCAAAGCTGAATTTTCAGCAGTCATTCTTTAGGAATCATTCTAATATGCTGATTTGGTGCCCAATAAATAATCTATGTTGAAAACTGTTGTGCTGCTTAAAATTTAAACCTTTTTGTCTTTTCAGAGTTCTTTGATGAATAGACAGTTCAAAGAAACAACATTATAACATTATAAATGCTGTTATATTTGATGAATTTAATTCTTGCCAAATAAAAGTATTAATTTCTTTTAAAAATGAAATACTGAACCCAAGCTTTTGAACGGCAGTGTATACATCACTCACTATGTCAGTGTATCAATAAATAGATATTACTGGCTTACATAACACCTTGCCATTCAGCAGTAGATGGGCTCAAAATATAGCAAATGCTACACATTTTTCATAGCAAATCTAATAGCAAAGAAAGGTTATGCTAAAAATATTCTGGTAACTCTATATAAAAGATAGAAAAACAGTGGAATATTGATGGGAATAATCTGCAAAAGCGACGTCCCTCTTTCATGCGGTCAAGGGTAACGCTGACATGTGGCACCGTTTATTCAACCATGCTTGCAATTTAGATGTCATCAGGAAAGATTGTCTAGCATTATAGCGTGGAGAAAAAAGTGCTGGTGACTTAAGAAATGGAGTCAGCAAAAGGACAGACTGCATCCATCAATTTGCTATTTAAAGGGAGGGAGGAGTTGGACTGCACTTTCACACTGTGAAACTCTTCCCAAAGTGACTTGTGTGGCGGGGCAGAGGCGCTGGTTAATTAATCAGCCTGTGAGCAGAGCGCCAGTGTAAACACTCCTGATAACAGTAGTGTGAGCGATGAGGTCAGGGGGAGATAAACAGAGTGCGATGGGGCCCTTTGGCAAGAGCACTTCATTAAGCTGTTTTAGGCCACTCTTGCTCTGCCTGCTCCTAATGCCTGAGTTATCAGTAAATTTGCCGTGGCTATGATCTTACTCAATATTCACAGAAGAAGTAATTAGGCAGGCGAGACCAAAATAAGCCGTGATATTTGCATATTTATGCACAGAGTTAATTTATGGTGGAGTCCGTGGCTGATGTTGTTGTTCAGAGAGCTGTTGATGGAGAAAGAGCTGTACATGGAGGAATTGGTCAGCTTATTCTTTCTGAATTGAATTTGTGATAACTGTTTCGTTTGGAATTCAATTTCTGTTACAATTAAATGGAAATTTATACATTTAATTCCAATGGTTATGAAGATGGAGGCTTTTTATTTCCCTCCAACATTTTATTTCTTTATTTTATTCTTCATGGAAGTATCAACTTCTCTGAAAATTCCTTAGGAGAAATAAAATAAACTTATTGTATGAGTATACATACAGCTATAAAATTAATGCAGATCGCATACAGTAGCTCAGATAATTCAGCCTTGAAGAATTTGTTGAGAAATGATAGAGCAAATAGAAGAGTTAATGATATTTGTTTGTTTATTTACTTTTGTTTGCAGACTTCCATGTAAAGACATTAATGAGATATTTTCTGGCACTGTGGAGGAGACACATGCAGGGTCCAAAATCCAGGCGCCAACTGGCTTCTGTGGGTACATAAAATATAGATACAAGCCAACTGGCGTGTTTAAACAAAAGCAACGTAAAATATAATAACATAAATCTATATAAGTGAAGCAAGACATACTAAACAAATTGTCTACTAATAAACTGTCACAATTTTCTTATCTTCTAACAAATTTACCTCAGTAGAAAAGTTTTTCTGAAATTTTGTCAGGATCTTTTTCCTCTTAGAACATATTTATAAAGTTGGAGAATATGGAGACCCAAAAATGTACCATTTACTGACCCTCAAGTTGTTTCAAACCTATATGACTCTTTTTCTGTGGAACAAAAAAATGTTGTTTGATCTTGTTTGGACCCAGACATTCCTTGGAACAACATTAGAGTTAGTAAATGATAACTATTCAATCATTAATCTCATTGCTGACTAGCAGAGACAGATGAGACATCCATGAGATCTCATTTGCATTATTTTATCTAGCAATCACCTACAGTATCTCAAAGTTTCAAAGTAAATGAAAGTGAAACTGCTCTACATAGTTACATAAATACCATGGTTCATGATGGACCCATTATACCAGCATTCCTAAAAGCTTGGCAGTCCATTATTTCACCACTCTCATCTGTGCCCCACATTAATATCAGGCTGGTTTTAAGGGACCAGAGACCTCATAGGGTAACAACCAATAGCAACCAGTGATGGTCTAAAGATGGCATCTCTGTCCTTATGCCTGTGAGTTTGAACAACCCAAAAGCAGAGCTGAGAGACAAGGCCAAGCCATGTGGCTCTCCTGTGACCAGGCCCTACTGCTCCTTGTGGTGTGCCTGGCCTGCGCTCTGCACTGCCTGCTCCTTCCTGACAGATGGCAGGACTAACCAAGCGTGATGCTCCACTGGTGTACACGGTGTATTTATAGAGGTAGACCAGGGCATGGAATTTTTTTTTAAGTGCTCATGGATATTGATGGTGGTGAGAGCTACACAGAATGTGAAGATATGTGAGATAAAATGAAGGACAGCAGGATTTGACCCACTCTACAAGCAAGATTGAGCCAATTGACCTCATTTTATTATGCAAATGTATCAATGCTCCATGCACTCTGATGTATCTCAAACCGGGAGGCAGCAGAAGTCTAGGCGATATTTCTTAGAGTGAGAATGAGCAGTGAGAGATCAGTCCGCTAAATGGTTACATAGTGGATCTTAATGATATGTCTACCTGCAGGAGGAGTCCAGTAAGCATCTGTCAGATTAGGGAAGGCCTTGTTATCAGTATTAATGCCTTAATCAGTTCGTTTAGAATGAAGTCTGGTGATTTTCATCATATACCGTGGCATTTTATTTCAGGTCCCTTTGGCATATTTGATGCATGCATCCTTGCTTGTATATCATCAACAGGGTTTTTAACTTAAGAAGTTAAATGGGAAGTTAACTTAAGAAGCTTAAGTTTATCTAAATGTTCCCCACCCTTAATATACAGTAAATGTATTAAGTGCAATTAAATGTAATGTACAAGTAAATTACTCTGTACATTATGGATAACAAATTATGTTAACACAGGGGTGTCTAAACTCGGTCCCGGAGGGCCAGTGTCCTGCAGTGTTTAGCTCCAACCTGCCTCAACACAGTTTCTAGTATGCCAAGTAAGACCTTGATTTGCTGGTTCTGGTGTGTATAATTTGGGTTGGAATCTGCAGGACAGTGGCTCCCCAGGAGGAGGATTGAGCACCCCTCTGTTAAAGGAATAGCACTTCAAAATGAAAATTCTCTCATCATTTACTCATCCAAGTTGTTTCAAACCTGTATGAATTTATTTCTTCTGCTGAAAACAAAGGAAGATATTTTGAAGAATTTCGGTAACCAGACAGTTGATGGACCCCACTGACTTCCATAGTAGGGAAAATAAATACTATGGAATGGGGTGTTTTTGTTGAATTTACACACTTTTGTCCAGCAGGTATCACCAGGAGGTATCATCAGCTTGTGGTGTTTCAAGCTTAGTTTCTCCCATCACTAGTAATACCAACACACTACCAAGAGGGCATTATGGGATTTACCTCTCATCTCGACAAATTACTTGAAAGCAAGCAGAGTCGTCTACCTTATGGGAAGTTCTCTTTTATGATGCTTTGCATAAGTCAGCTGGTCCTCAAGAGAGTACTGCCACTTTTTTCTCCCATTTCAAGCACTAGTTACAAGAAACCTTTTGAAAATGTTGATATTTTATGTATTTAATGAAAAAAAGCTCACATTGATCCATGCACGCCATAACAAATCTCTAAACAGTTCAGCACAGGCCTTCATGGGTATCAGCTGTAGTACCATCATCAGCCTACAAATTTAGGCATTTACTTCCTGCTGGCAGGCTGAATGGCTGTTGGTTTGTTTTATTGGGGGCATGAAGGTTATGTTGCTTGAAGCTGTTTCTGTACAGTGGATTACCTGCTCACAGTGTGCTGTGCTGAAATGAGAACACGTGTGGTTGGCGCTGCTGTAAATCCTTATTTTTTTTAACCCTGCACCTTTTTCAGATACATCATAAGACTAACATGTAGGATAATATGGATAAAATTTTATCCTACATGGCCATTATCTGATTGGCTTGAGTAAACTGTGGTTGGAGTACACTTATTTGTGGATTTGTCTGCACGTCGATGCTAGAAGTCTTTCAAAATCCACAGATGCGTGAGGAGATTTATAAATGCACAAGAAGCTATTCACAAATGTGTGATTTACAAATGCACAGAAAGTGGTTCTCAAATAAATGCCTGGCAGAGTTGTGTTTGTAAAATAATAAACATTTGTAAAAAAAAATTTATTTGCAAATCTGATTATATTTATTTGTGAATTTGATAATTTTTTGTGAATGCCTTTACATTTATTTGTGAATATTAATCTATTTATTTGGAATAATGCAACAATTCTAACCCCATATTATTTACAACAGTTGAAAATGCATCCTACCAATTTGGAGAGAGAAGCAGCACATCGTCGTCGATCTACCAGACGCAGGTAATATTAGTCGTTACAGTGTGCATCGATCTGCACTTCGAAATTCTAATCGGAAGTAGTAAACCATCCGGGAATCTTTGGCATACTCATTTCAACATACTACGATTTTGGACATACTCATTTTATTTTCAAATAATATTTAAGACGGATAGTATACGAATTAGGACGCAGCAATGTGGAGTGCAGAGAAGAGGAGAAGCGAGGATCTATGTGCACGCAGTCTTTATTAAATAAACACAAAAACAATCCAAACGGGAAAGCAAAGAACAATAATTCACAGGAGAACGGAACAGCTTTGCAATAAAAATTTAAAGACTACAACTGACAGACAAAGACTGAAACACATGGGTGTATATATACAGTACACAGGCTAACAAGAGGATAACAAGGAACAGGTGTAATACGTTGTCATGGGAACGGACAAGGCAGCTATGGAAACAAAGGCTAAAAGGAACTAAAACCTCAGCAAGTGAAAACACAAATAGTCTCAATATCAATTTTTAAATATTTTTTTAAATGTTTTAAGCTTCAGTGTTTAATGGTGTTTAAGATGGAAAACTGGCAAACCCTTCTAGGTAGACAATTTGAGTTGAGCAAGACAAAACAGATTTCACACTGAAAATGATTGTATGTACAGGAGATACTTTAAAAGCGTTAACCCTTCGCAAAGTTGTTTTGTAAATTGCAAACGTGTACAGACTCAAAACCCAAACTTCAAAGGAAACATACAGCTTATCTCACTGCTTTATTCTTATGTCTGAGAGCATGAATGTTAATATCAAACCAGGACTTTAGGTTTCATCCATTTATATGGGGCAACAGAAAATAATACAGATATCAGTAAACAGAATGTTAATAATGAGATAAAACTTTTTTATTGCTATTGTTAAGCATTCTTATGACCAAGTTCATTAGCCCGTAACATACTGTGTATAAATCAATAAGCAATATAGCATAGTTCAACCAAAAGTTGGATAGAAAACTTGAAAAATCAGATCCAATTAATTTTCAAGATTATTAAAGATACCAAAAAAAAAAGAAAGAAAAAAAAACATTTATCACCATGTATACACAACAGTCTTTCTTTTTCTGGGTAAATATTATATATACCAATTATCTCTGTGATTATATCTTCATGACAGTTCATTATTATGTGCATGTTAAGTATTCAGAGCCTATAAGAATACTGCACCTGTCTAGTTAGTCTAAATCCCAGCTGCCTCCCTGTCAGATAAGCGGTTTTGTTTTTTGTTGTAAAGACAGAGCTTGTTAGATTGCCCCCGCTGTCACATGTTGCTCCTCCATAATGCATCAGTCAATCTGGTTTTTATCAGCAAAGAAAACACATGTTAAATCCCTAGTCGGTTCAGGGGACTTAACAATCTTTTATTAGTTGTATATTATGCTTGGAATAATAAGTTTGTGTTCCCCCCACTAAATTTTTCATAGATGGAACAATGTGTGATATATTTTTATCCCTCATGCATTTTTCAGTACTCTTCAGTGTGTTGGGTGAAAATCCACAAGGAACTGAAGTATTGTTTCAGGTACTACTCTAGTGCTTCACCATCTTGAACATTTTAATAGATCTCAATCCTATTTCTGTCAGCCTTCCCTCAGAAAACCAACAAAAATCATGAAACATCAGGTCCAGTATGAGGGAGTTTCGGGCCAGTTGACTGAACAGTCAATTTCCATTTCAGGATAGTGCTGTGTTGTGGCTGAAAATTTCACTTTTGTTGATTCTGTGTACACCAATTTTACATCAGTGCTGCAAATTTAGCTAAGCTAATGTTATCTAGCTTGCTAACATCCAATGAGGCTTTGTCTACTTTGGAAAAAAATGACTTGAATGTATCAATAAGAATGTGCGGAAACTACAATCCAATAAGCAATATTTTGTCCTGTATGCCATAGATAAAACAAACAAACAAACAAACAAACAAAAAACAATGATGATAATGGGCCAAAAAATTAAATCGATGACAAGGAAAATAGAAGTCTGATGGAATGGCTTTTGTTGAGCCCTGAACATGGAAAAATATCACAAATCAACAGTTTCTGAAGGTAGATCAGGCCAGTAGTCAAGGTTTGTACTTGCCCTCGTGTAGAGATCATTACACACAGACAGACAAATAAATAAAAAGTGTCAGAATTATATTATTGTGTTCTTTATATTGATTTTCATTAAGCAATTGTTTTACTCGATTTTAAAGCTAGAAATCATTTAGAGTTCTAAACAAAACGTCTTGTCAATCACAACGCATCACTCCATCACGCCAAACCCACCTTTTATTTTTATTCTCTGTACATATTAACAAACTTTCATTAGTTAAGTAATCAAGGGTGGAAACTTGGAGCTTGAGCTGTCATTAGAGCAAGTGCCTATTCAGTCAACATGCTCAAAACTCTTTCAAACTGGCTCTTGGGAGGCAGGCCATCCATATTTTTTAGCTCTGAAATAAATAATCAGTCATCCTTTGTGAGTTTGGATTATCAAAGAGTAACAAGACAAGCTCTTTGAAGCATGTCCTTTAAAGAGCCTGGACATAGAGCAAGGTTGAGGGCGCGAACATGAGTAATGAAGCCAAGGTCAAAGGTCAGCTGCCTGTGGAGTAAATGCCAGCTCCACAACTGCTCTGCTCTGAAACACCATAAAACAATGGAGGAAATTGTGTGATGGATTTTTATTGACGGCATTGCCTCTTATATAGGTTCATCATGATCTTACAATGGAAAACGAGGGACAATTTGTATACCACATAGGCTACTGTTGGCTTCCATTCTGTACTCCAAGTGTCCTAGTCCTCGAGTAGCAGTGATTTAATGGAATATTGTTCCTGTTGGTCCCAGTAAAACTGGTGAGTAATTATCTCATAATACTCCACTGGTTTTTAGCAGACCAGCTGAGACTTGTTCATGTGAAATTTTTAGGCTATTTTGGCTGAGGTGTTTTTCACTAGTATGTAATAAGGTGTAAGGATGACATAGGTCAGAACTAATAAGCTTTGAACATGCTGTTTGGCTGCCCTTTTCAGCATAGTAGGGAGTGATCCTAATGACTTCTGTTCTGCTTTGATTGACAGCGTCACTGTAGGTGCAAAGTGAAAGACTACCTGTTACTGTAGGTATAATGTGGAGCTAAAGTTCTCCCTTCTTTCAGCCTCATTCTTTACTGGATAGCTGTGGGATTCTGAAGGACTTTATATATTGGAAACTAAGAAAAAGCAGAGCCCTAATTGGAGAACTATTCAGGCAAATCCAAGGAAATTGAGTCTTCAACAAGCACTTTTGCAGTCTCTAATTTTCTCAACTCATACACCTCCTGTATTTCTTACGGAAGTAGCTATTGATGCCACTTTGTGAATAGTATAGGCATATTAGGGTCCGTTTCTGCTGTTGTGGGATGTGCAGCGAGGTAGGAAATTAAAAAAGGGAGTGACAGCAGATGTAGCACGTCAACACTAATAAGCCTTGTTTGTGAAGACAGGAGAGCACACACGTCAATTTCACGCTTAATATTTAGATTGCTACTGTTACCTGGACCTGTTTAGCACTTTCCAAATGCTTAACGCATGTTTGAAGTTTAAGGTGCTGAAAGGAATCATGGGGGGGGCGGGGGCGGGGGCGGGGGCGAGGGGGGGGGACGCATCGAATGCACTACTTCACTGAAGTCAAATAATCATGCTTTGGAATTAACATGTGAAGTCGAGTCAATTATTTTCATATAGCACTTTTCACAATTTGGTTTCAAAGCCCAGTGAGCAAACCATAGACTGTGGCATAGACAAAAATAGGTTTAGGTGAAGATGTTTAGATGGTAAGGATAATGATTAATTTATAGTGTGGGTAATCCATCCTAAAATGACTGGCAAGACACAGGCAGTGGGCAGTGAAGCATTTTTCACTATCTGGCAGGTAAACGCTGTAGTTGGCAGTAGAAATTGCTCAGGAACGCCTCACTATGTGAGATGCAGGGACGTGCGGTCAGGGTAGGCAGGGTAGGCAGTGCCAACAAGGAAATGTTGACATTACATTTATTAATTCCAAGAGCTTTATTAATTCACCACATTATTAATTGCATTTATTTTATTCCAAATATAATTTTTTGTAACAATTTTTTTCAGGAATACACATATAATATACTCCTTTTGCCATTGTTTGCTCCTAAAAATCATTGTTTAATGCAGAAAATTCAAGGCCATGGCCATTGAGGTAGAGGTTAGCTGTGCCTCTTTGGTCCATAGAACGCATAGACAGTATAAGAAGTGGACAGAGCAATCTCATTGGAACTCAGTTGAGACAGTTGAAGCCCATTTTTAGCGATTTTTGAGCACTTCCGTTCCTGACGCGCAGACTCAAACCGACTCAAACTAAGCTTGATGACGTGAGCAATCTGTCTGACAGACGTAAATCTTTTAGTAGCTGTGCGTGAAAATTGCCAATGTTAATCACTTCATATGTATTCACTTGCCACATACCAAATTATTTCCAATTCCCCAAAAACGTTGTTGAAATATTTTGTCCCGTTGCTTTTATGGACTCATTATCTATGGGCTTCTCCCTTGACAGGACGTCCCCCCGATTGCCTGCGAGCTTCTCCTCCTGTCTATACGGTAATGTCTCTATTGTGCGAAATAAAGTCGCGTGGTTATGACGCAATCGTTAGCCTGTTTTTAACAAAAACGGCTTCTACGGGGCCATAACGTAAGATACAAAGTAATGGAGCCTTTTATACATTGTCGTGTTTATTTAGAAATAAATAATGGACAAATGAAGTCTTTGGACGCCTCAGATGTAAAGTTATTCGCTGTCAAAGTGACGCCAAAATGAATGGGAGTCAATGGAATGCTAACAGCAGGTGAAGTTCTGCTACAATGGCGGCTCCCGCGAGTCTTCAACTTCCGGCTGATGGATTACCCCCTTGATAGAACGTAGTTTACGTAGATTTGCGCATGCGCAGTCAGTTCTCGTGCTGTCTTGAATTATCAACATTGAGGCAGAGACCGAGCGTGCTTCATGTCACGTGATCCACACGCTCTCACTCACTCTGCGCTTCAAGCTACTTAGCATCTAGCGGCGCCTAGCGTTGGAAGCGTCCTATGAAGAAAAAGAGTTGTGGTCGTTAACGGAAAACCGTTGTAGACGAAGTCCATGCGTCTATCCCTCTAGACAAAGATGTCAATTACTTTGTTTTAAAATTCCTCTTTGTTGGGTGTATTTCTCAATTTCATGAGTCTCTCCTTTTCAATGGAAATAAGGTCTGTTCTGCTTCATTCACGTCAGAGGCGCCCGCGCCATTGGATGTGCAGTTGCCGCAGCACAGCCTATTATGAGCGAACCATACGCTCACTGTGCTAACGTTAGCTGTGCAGCTGCAAATGCGTTTTACATAGGCTTCAGTTAATCGAGGAAAAGGAGTTTTGTCTACAAATAAAAGTAAGCACCCCCTTTAAAACGTAAATTATTCATTTATTTATTATTTTTTAAACCCTTATATTGGCTTGTGTGTGTTGTCTGATGGTGGACTATAGGCCTGCTGTGTGCTGACACCGAAATGTTCTCTCTTCCATACCCTGGTGCGCCGTCACCTCTGCCACATTTGTACTGTAGGTCTATCTGTGCAATTATGGTGCATTTCATAAGGGTTAAAATGCTGTTTTGTAGTTCTCTTTTGTTTATCCTGGTGCGCCGTCGCCAGACGCTCATTGCGTGTTGGTGTGTGCGCCTATAGCGCAGTTTGTAGGAGCGAATAAGCTGTTTTTGTACTTTAAAGCTGTACTGCTGACACAAGACTTTGTCTTGACCATTAAGATATACATTAAGTGGACTTGAGAGTGGGAAATAGTATTAAAGGGATCGTTTTAAATAAAAGCATTGTACCATTGAGCTGAATCTGCAGGTACAGCACCCAGAGCATGACTAGCAGCACGAAAATGGGTCACGCTGAACAGCTAAAGTGACTGCTGTGATATTCCAAAGTCATTTGTACAGAATTGAATTTCTAATAATGCTGAATGAAAACAGAACTCTGAATATGTGCTGCTCCCTTTCTGCCATTAAAGCAGGATAGGAAGCAAAAGCATGGTTTATGGAAATAAGGGCCGCTGAAATAAGATGGAAATCATTTATTGTGGCTTTATGAAACTTTATGGCTCAGTGATAAGTCTCTCAGGCTTCTGAGATGATATCGATGGGACTCCATGATGAAAGGAGAACGATTGCTGCCCTTTGCATTGTGCATCTTATTCTCAAACAAAGCACCAGAATAATGTGCGCCCTTGCTGAGATTCTCCGAATGTTATCAAGCACTTCTAAGCATTTCAACTGCACCTTGCTCACACCATCTGCCATTGATTTAAGGGTGAGAATCCTCATTAAGCTACACATCCACAGCTTCTGATAAGGTTAAGTTCTTAATCTTGTATCAGCGCTCTGAAAATAACACTGTTATTAAAACGCTTAGACAGTAATTGCATTCGATATTTGTAGGATGAAACTGACTATCCATGAATATTCAGTGTCAAGGGATCATACATTCTTAGCTTCTATTTTTACAAAGCAACACTTTTAAAAAACAAATCAGGATTGTTGCTACTTGTCTTATATACAGGTCCTTCTCAAAAACTTAGCATATTGTGATAAAGTTAATTATTTTCCATAATGTAATAATAAAAATTAAACTTTCATATATTTTAGATTCATTGCACACCAACTGAAATATTTCTGGTCTTTTATTGTTTTAATACTGATGATTTTGGCATACAGCTCATGAAAACCCCAAATTCCTATCTCAAAAAATTAGCATATAATGAAAAGGTTCTCTAAACGAGCTATTAATCTAATCATCTGAATCAACTAATTAACTCTAAACACCTGCAAAAGATTCCTGAGGCTTTTAAAAACTCCCAGCCTGTTTCATTACTCAAAACCGCAATCATGGGTAAGACTGCCGACCTGACTGCTGTCCAGAAGGCCATTATTGACACCCTCAAGCAAGAGGGTAAGACACAGAAAGAAATTTCTGCACAAATAGGCTGTTCCCAGAGTGATGTATCAAGGCACCTCAGTGGGAAGTCTGTGGGAAGGAAAAAGTGTGGCAAAAAACGCTGCACAACGAGAAGAGGTGACCGGACCCTGAGGAAGATTGTGGAGAAGGACCGATTCCAGACCTTGGGGGACCTGCGGAAGCAGTGGACTGAGTCTGGAGTAGAAACATCCAGAGCCACCGTGCACAGGCGTGTGCAGGAAATGGGCTACAGGTGCTGCATTCCCCAGGTCAAGCCACTTTTGAACCAGAAACAGCGGCAGAAGTGCCTGACCTGGGCTACAGAGAAGCAGCACTGGAGTATCCACAGTCAGTGATGGTCTGGGGTGCCATGTCAGCTGCTGGTGTTGGTCCACTGTGTTTTATCAAGGGCAGGGTCAATGCAGCTAGCTATCAGGAGATTTTGGAGCACTTCATGCTTCCATCTGCTGAAAAGCTTTATGGAGATGAAGATTTCATTTTTCAGCACGACCTGGCACCTGCTCACAGTGCCAAAACCACTGGTAAATGGTTTACTGACCATGGTATACCTGTGCTCAATTGGCCTGCCAACTCTCCTGACCTGAACCCTATAGAGAATCTGTGGGATATTGTGAAGAGAAAGTTGAGAGACGCAAGACCCAACACTCTGGATGAGCTTAAGGCCGCTATCGAAGCATCCTGGGCCTCCATAACACCTCAGCAGTGCCACAGGCTGATTGCCTCCATGCCACGCCGCAATTTCTTTCTGTGTCTTACCCTCTTGCTTGAGGGTGTCAATGATGGCCTTCTGGACAGCAGTCAGGTTGGCAGTCTTACCCATGATTGCGGTTTTGAGTAATGAAACAGGCTGGGAGTTTTTAAAAGCCTCAGGAATCTTTTGCAGGTGTTTAGAGTTAATTAGTTGATTCAGATGATTAGGTTAATAGCTCGTTTAGAGAACCTTTTCATGATATGCTAATTTTTTGAGATAGGAATTTTGGGTTTTCATGAGCTGTATGCTAAAATCATCAGTATTAAAACAATAAAAGACCAGAAATATTTCAGTTGGTGTGCAATGAATCTAAAATATATGAAAGTTAAATTTTTATCATTACATTATGGAAAATAATGAACTTTATCACAATTGCAATTTTTTTGAGAAGGACCTGTATATATATATATATATATATATATATATATATATATATATATATATATATATATATATATATATATATATATGTGCATATATGTATTTCTTTTTTTTTCCGATTGTTGTGCAGAATTAAAGTCATAAAAATATAGTGAAGAAAAAAAAAAGAATTATTTTCCTGAATAAAAGACGGTGTGCACGGTGTGGTCAAAGCTACGTGTCTAATAACAAAATCAATACTATTTACTAAACTGCTTTTTCTTGCTTTTCTTTTTTCTTGTATGTTGATTCTGTTCATGAGCCAGAAAATAATAGTAGTGTGCTCTATGATGCTAAATGAGACTAAATCTTCTTAGCATTTTCTTTTATAAAATGTTTATTAATTTTTTTTATACCCCCAGACAAGAATACTGTCTTAATTGTGCATTTATTTGCTACATGTTTCAACTGTCAAAACGTTACTGGCTGTTCTCTGGTCAGCAATATGCAGGAAAAGAGTGCGAAAATGTATTTCTGGAATATCGGAACATAAGGCGGGACAGAGGATTTATGATATCTTACCTGACAGCTTGCTCCGAGCCTGTAAACTATAGACTGGTTAGTGCTTTAAGTTATTTAATGGTTTCAAGCAAGCCTTGTCCAATCAGATTTGTGATCAAGGCTGCTTATGCTTGGGTGAAAGCTAGCTGGTAAGTATTAAGGGAGCTGTATTGACACAGCATTCATTTTGCTGTCTAAACGTGTTCAATGAACACACTCTGTTTGAATCTTTTTGTCGAAAGCAGACCTCATTGTCGTTTCACCTGTCCTGTTAAAAACCACATTCATAAAAGACGAAATTCAATATGACTGTTTTGTTGCTCTGGAAGCCACATAAGCACATCAAGCTTTTTTCAGTTTCCAGTAATTTATTCATTCAGATGTCCAATTTCCAATCTTTAATTCACTTATGGTTTGGGTATTTCTTCAGTTGTGGGCACTTTTGTTCTCGTAACGTTTTAGTCTATATCATACATATATTTGTCACATTCTCTTTCTACTTTAATTTGACCTCTTACAATATCAAATAGTGTATGTACATATATCATTTCTGAAAGTAATAGCAAGAATAAGTCTTAAAACCTGAAAATGAGCATTTTAGTAGGCTACTTCTGGTTCCATCGTCCTAAAGTCAGTGGTTTTTTTTATTAAATGCCTGTAATAAGGTCTTGGGTTTACACAAACTTAGGATATTTGGTTTCACTTTATTTTGATGGTCCCTTTAACACATTCTGTTGTATATAAGTAACATTGCAACTATGTCTTCTAACTCTCATTAGAGTATTAGTAGAGTATTAGTATACTGGTAGGGTTAGGGTTAGAATAAGTTTACATGTAGTTGCGAAGTTGCTTATAGTCAGTAGAGTGTATGTTGGAGGAGCATCACGATAAAGAGTTACCAGATATTATGCAGACAGTCTATTAATACTCTAATGAAAGTTAGTTGACATGTAGTTGCAAAGTAACTTATAGTCAACAGAATGTTCAAAAGGGACCATCAAAATAAAGTGTTACCAGATATTTTCACGGTTTAATAAATTAGTAATACCGCACTCGTTTAAAAAAAAAAATACTTTTGTCTATTAAAAGTGTCTAAATGGCATTACAGAGATTGTCTGGAACATTTAACATCATTATGCCAAATAGGAAAACGTCTCGGTTACGTATGTAACCCTCGTTCCCTGAAGGAGGGAACGGAGACGTTATGTCAGTGACTGACGGAATGGGGGTTTCGCTAGAGAGCCCTATCACCTTCGAGTATTAGAAAACGAGCCACGGGGCCCACGGGGTGAAGGTTTGACGGCAGGCCCAAGTGACTATCAACCGGAGCGAGCCCTGTTGCCATGCCCATCTCGGGACTTGATCGCAAAGCCAGTGCTGAAGCAGCCTCATATGAAGCAGTCTGAACGGCGTGACTGCCGCTGCGGATGCCATATGCCCCAGGAGCCTCTGAAATAACTTCAGTGGGACCGCACTCTTGTCCTTGAATTGACTCAGGCAATTCAGCAGTGACTATGCACGCTCGCTTGTAAGATGCGCGTACATGGCGACCGAGTCGATTTCCATACCGAAAAAAGAGATCCTCTGCATGGGAGAGAGTTTGCTCTTTTCCCAGTTGACCCTAGGGTGACCAGACATCCCGAAAAATATGAATGGCTATAGCATGAAAGGTCTGATTTACGCACTGTTACAACAGTCATTGTTTCTTTTTTTCACAATGACATTTGAGTTCATGATTTTAAAGTTGTTTTTTTGTGGCAGACTAAGAACTGTTGGGCAAAGTCCTCAACCGCATCGCCGAAGAGCCTAGCCTGGGATATCGGGGAGTTGAGAAAACTGATATGCCTCCCGCATATCAGCCAAGTTGAGCCACAGATGACGTTCCTGGACCACACAGGTGGACATCACCTGACCCAGGAATCGTGCAGTGACCTTCGTCGCCCGTAGAACGAGGTTGGTGGCAGTGCGCAGCTCTTGCATGAGCCCCGGGTCAGCTCTGGGGACATAGTTGCATCGCCACAGCGCACTCCACCGGGGGGACCCCAGTGTACCCTTTGGCCATCGCGCCGTCGAGGGTAGAGAAGCTCTACGGCTTGCGATGTGCAGGGAGGCGTGGCCCAAGTAAGACTCGTCGGGTTATTCCACACCGTAATCCTCAGATCACCCTGGCCACCAGCCAAAGTATCCCCTCTCGAGGAAGAAATAGATTGGGGTGTGGCAGAGGGGACTCTACCCCCATGGAGGTCATTGAGTCTCGATCTTAACACCGCGATGGTCATGTTCCCGCAATGAGAACATGACTCATCCACAAGCTCTGTTTGAGCGTGATTAAAGCCCAAACATGCTAGACAGCGCTCGTGACCGCCAGGCGAATGGATCATGTGCCCACATCCAGAAACACAGGGGCGAGACATCTTTAAAAAGACGTGCCCGTGCAGCTCCTTTAGAAAAGAAAAGCTCTCTTAGCAGTGCCGAAGTGCCCAGGGGTGAACATGAGCCATGTGCAAAGTCACTGCACAGACCAGCAGCAGGACAGTGAACCCGCTGAAACGCGCTGTCACACCAACACCAACTGAAGAGAGACGCTTGTTGCTTTGAGGAAGGCGAAGAGAAGCACATAAATACTTCGGCTCAGAAACAAAAACATAATGCGAGATTGCACTTGCGGCTCCTTTATACCCACACGGTGGGACGGAGTCCGCTATGCAAATTCCGCAGACCCATGGTATTTTCATACCATTGGCTCGTTTTCTAATACTCGAAGGTGATAGGGCTCTCTAGCGAAACCTCCATTTCGTTAGTCACTGACGTCACTCGTAGTGACTAACTGAAAGGGAACTCATCTTACAAGACCACTTTCACAGCCTCGTTGTATTTATACTTTACTATAACATTTTAAATCAAGATTGAAACTGTTGTCAGAATCTTAGTGATGAAACCGCTGTGTAGTTCGTTTATATAATCACTTTAGCTTTTTACTTCAGGTGATTGTATTTAGGTTTAAAAATTTATAATTTATAAGTTAATTTGTGAAGATTATCTTGATGAACTATGCTTAAGAATCATAAAGATTTGTTTGTTTCAGAGCTTTTCTGCAATAATAAAAAAAATATATAAAAAATCCTATTGGGATTTTATTGAGGGAACCAGAGTGATGCTAATTTCTTGGTTGGCCTATAAAAAATACACAATTGCTGCATTACTAGTGCCATATATATGCCTTACAGTTATAATTGAGATGTCTGGATAGAGGAAGTGTTGTGAACCCAATCTGGTGCCTGTATTTGGCCTTTGTACATTTTTGGCATGTGGCTTGAGTAATGGGGACATTGGACAGATAAGGGTCTTCAAGTCAAAACATTATTATTAGTTATTAGTATTCTGGCTCTGCTAAAAGCAAAGCGACTTGGCTGCCCTGAAGTTTTTAGGTTTGAGGCAGCAGGGGGTGGGACGCTTTTCACATGAGATATTGTAGCTACAGTGGCCCTGAAACCCAAAATAATTAATGTGTTCTTGGTCCACTGGGGAAAAATAGGCCATGAACCTAACTCTTTTGAGCAAGTTAAAAATGTCCTGCACATTTCTGAGTTGTTTGTATTTGTGCAGCCTCAGCAAGGACCCTTTCCACCACTCTTGTCACTTTTCCCTGGATGGAATCATGGTCATTGTTTAATTTTATTTAATTTTATTTTTTTGAAGATGTACAGTAAGTGAATGTAATGGAAGTGGATAGTGACCCAGCTCAGCTCTAAACAACCATCAGCTGTGCTATAAAACCCACTCAGTGTGACTATGTGACCTGTGTTTCATGGTCTATTGACCATGACAGACATTGCTTGATGGGACACAGCATTTAAACCAAAGAAGTGACTTTGCCATCTAGACATTTTGTATCTGTAGCTAAAAAAAAAGAAAGAAAAAAACCCAGCCTCCAGGCAATTAACAGCAGTTTAACTGTGAATTAATTAACACCCATTATCTAGTATCCAGGAAACAAACAGCTCGCTGCTTATGTCACTGGTACAAAAGGCTCACTGGAGATGAATCCAGCTTTAAAGGTTTTCTGATGTTTGAAATGTACTGATGACCTTAGAGCAGCCGTGACACAATTCTCAATGCAGTTTAGGATCACCATGGAGTCATCAGCATTATGCGGCAGCCACATAATGTCCATGAGATTGTCATCTCTAATCAGGACATGAAGTGTGGTCATTACATGTGTGTGGGAAGGAGGAAGATGATTGTACCCAAAGATAAGGTCAGCTGTTAAATGTTATCGTAGGCCACAGGAGAAAGCACTGCGGAACTAGAAAAGACAGGTGAAGTTGTAAAATGGCTCCATAAATGCCGGTTTTTGTGAAGCAGAGAGAAAAAAACTGGAATTCCTATTGTGTGTGGTTGCAGATAGTCTTGTTCTTTTCCAGATCCTAGTGAGCTGCTAGCAGCATTTTAAGAAAAAATAGACACATTCTCAATGCCACGACTATTCCAAAGATTAGACGGCTTACCCTGTGTTAGCCAAATAAGACAGCATCATATTTATCCTTCACAGATAAAACAATCCATGAGACAGAATAATTTTAGTGTAGTTAAATATTGTTGAATTTACCCAATAATTGTGCATGCTGTGCATTTTTATGTTTACAGTATTATTTTAGTTTAGCAACATGCCAACAGTCCCTCCAGACTGTTTTTTTGTTCTTTAATTATTGCAGCCAAACATGACTTTTTCGGCAGCTATAAAACTGTAGTAACTGTTTGTTTTTTCTTCTCTTTTATTACCGTGTTTTTTCATCAAATATTATAGGCTCATCGAAAATGTGCCTCTACCTACATTTTTGAAAAACTCAAAACACTTTCAATTCACTGCCGTTTCCAGCAGAAATGAACACCGACGACAGTAAAACTTTTGTTCCCTTTTACACAAATTATGATTACAGAGGCAGATTATTGATTTTTGAATAATTAAGACTAATATTTGCTTGGTTCTTTGCACAATTCTATGTTATGGCATTTAAACACCTTTTCCATAGTACATTATTGGTAATCGAATACATTTTGACGGCTGCATCACATAATCAGATCCAAATATATATGGCTTTTCTGATTTAGTAAACTTGTTCATTAGCTCACCTAGTACAGTGTTGCACTGCAGAGCTCTCGGGTAAGAGTCCTGTGAAACATGAGTCACAACACTCAATAAAAGACTTAGCAGAAGCCAGCTATTAAATAGCAGTTAAATAACAGTTATCTAATGTTTGCTTTTGTTAACACTAGCTGCTTTTACATGGACCTTATAATACGATTGTAATCGAACTAGTAGCACAGTCGGAATAAATCGGATAAAGTCATGTAACTACGTCAGTCAGAATGAATTGGCCAAATAAAAATTTAATTCAGATTGTAAGGGTTGGTTTAAACATTTTCTAATGCGATCAAGAGGACATTGAAACACAAAACTGGAAAGTACTGTGCAGTCCATGTTTCGGACTCTTATCCACAGATGCCTTGTTTTGGGCTCGGGAAGGGGCATTTTCACTGTCTGATAAATATAGCAGCATGGCACAACAGGTCGTGCTCGTTGTCTCCTAATTAGGACCCGGGGCCGGTTTCACAAAGATAGACTTTGACTATGGCTTAGATATAGTAGATAGTCAGACTTCAGATATACATCTAAATCAGACCATTGCACAAAGCACTTAAGACTCTGACTATCTTAAGTAGGACTACACTGTAATGCATTATGGGTAAAATAAGACACTTTTCAAAAAAAAAAAAAACATGGCGGATCAAGTAAGCGCATTCAACCGCTCAGTACAGTTTACCCCAGCGGAAAATATGTGTTTGTTGGAGGAGTATAACAGTTACAAGGACATTTTACTTGGGAAATTTAGCAGAGAATGTAGTAACAAGAAGAAATGTTTAATTTGGAAAAAGATTGCTACGACAGTTAACAGCTGTGGCGAGCAGGACGAGGCCGAGGGGCGTGAGAGAATGGCGCGAGGCCGGTGGCGTGAGTGATAATGAACGTCACCTGTGAGACGCACCGTAAGAAACATTTAAGAGGAAATATTCTAAAAACCCTGTCCCTTCTCATAGCTCTCTCCATAACATCATCAGCAAACCACAAATTATGAACCAACTTTTCTTTTGGCTGTTTGTAATGTAACTGATTGTTACTGCTGGTTGCCAAGGTAACATAGAGTCTTAGACCTAAGGTAGTTAGCCTGGAGGTAAGGTGTCTAATTTTTTTGGTCTAAATTAAGTCAGTCTTTATTTTTGTGAAACAGTAACTTGCATTAGACTAGTCTATGAGCAAAGTTTAGACTTGTCTAACACTATAGAACGGTCTAAAATAGCTTTGTGAAACCGGCCACCGAAATAGATAAATATTAAGTCTGCTCTTTAAAACTAAGAAAATAAGCAATATAGGAGAATGGTTTGTATGTGCAAACAGCGGGAAACTATGTTTTTGCAGTGTGTGCATGTCAAAAAATCAACTCGATTTGAAACTTGTAACATATAAATGCGCACATCAACTCTATCACTCTATTTAGCGTTCATGTAAATACTGCGCTTAAAACAAAAGGCATCCATGTAAAAGTAGCTACTGTCAGTTAGATTTAGTGTAGGTTGTAAATTATTTATTAATGCAATAGAACAATAACCTTTTTAGCATCACTTAAACATCAAGTAACTCGCAAGTTTTTAGAACAATGTGCTTGTAATAAGGTTCAAAGTTGTGGGAAGAAGGAGGCGGGAACCGGCGAACATTCAAGCATTTTAATTTTCAAAATAAAACAAATACAACGACAAAAGGAACCGCCAGCAGCCCCTCGCGGACGACTGCTGGCTACCCAAAACAGAAATAAAACACAGCTTTCCCCCGTATCCCAGGCTGTGATAGGAACCAGCTAAGAGTGAGGAGTCTGGGTGGTGGAGGAATGCTGAAAACTGTTGAGAAACATAGGTAAATCGGCTATGCATATATATATATATATATATATATATATATATATATATATATATATATATATATATATATATATATATATATATATATATATATAGTATTTTACAAGTCTTTACATACTTGTCCCAGGGCCTAAACCAAATCAGACTGTAATAGAACAAATTATTTATTTTTGTAGCGTCTGGAACAATCACACACAAATTATTCATATTCAATGAATAGTCCGGCAAACTCACTCTCCCAACTAAGACGTGGCCAACTTCCCCTGAAACTAACACCACTGGCAGAACTCAGTGTCCGGTTACATTGATAAGAATTTTACGACCCTTGAATTCCTGAGAGATGTGACTCTTACTTAAAGCTCCAGTAGGTCACTTTTGTAAACAAGTATTTGTTAAAACTGTCATTATGTCCTGACAGTAGAATATGAGACAGATAATCTGTGGAAAAAATCAAGCTCGTCTGGCTCCTCCCTTTGGTCCTATTGCCATTTGCAGAAATACACCGCTCCCGGTCAGAAACAACCAATCAGAGCCAGGAGGAATGTCTTAGCAGTGTCAATCACGCTCGTGTACGCGCTGATCACCCCTCTCTTGCACAGCGCGAGCGCGTACCGTCGTTCGTGACTCTCCTGTTCGAATTCGTTCATCCAAATGAACGAATCTTTTTTCGAGTCATTTCGTTCATTCAACGAACGAAATGACTCGAAAAAAGATTTGTTCATTTTGAACAAGTCTTTTTCGGAGTCATTTCGTTCATTCAACGAACGAAATGACTCGAAAAAAGATTTGTTCATTTTGATGAACGAGTTCGAACAGGATCACGAACGTACATCATAGAACAGAGCAAGGCGAGCATTTGTGCTTATAAAACTTAAAGTTTTGTATTTGTTTTTGAAATGACCGATCGTTTCGCTAGATAAGACCCTTATTCATCGTCTGGTATCGTTTAAAGCCCTTTGAAGCTGCACTGAAACTGTCATTTGGTCCTTGAAACGTTTGTGTCCTATATTGAAGTCCATTATATGGAGAAAAGGCCTGGAATGTTTTCATCAAAAACCTTAATTTCTTTTCGACTGAAGAAAGAAAGACATGGACATCTTGGATGACATAGGGGTGAGTAAATTATCAGCAAAAGTTTTTTTTTAAAGTGAACTAATCCTTTAACGTTATTTTACTAGCTATTTATAACATATAGAAAGAGTGCAACGTTATAAAGTTACATGTATTACAAAATTCATAATGATTTGAGGACCAAGTTTGTAGTCAAAGTAGGGGCAGGCCATAGTCAATGTAAAGCATATTGTTGATGTTTCGTCTCTATTAGTGAATGTTCCATAACTGTTTATAATCCGCCGTCATCGGTGGTCCTGTTTACTAGCCTGCGCGTTCACGGCAGGCTCCGCTGTGGGGGAGGAGCTGTGGAGGGAGGGCTGTAGCGCAGCAGAGAGCAAGGGGGTTGGACCTGGAAGTTTTGCTTGTTCAAATTTTCAGGCTAAGTCAACATTTTCTCAAAACTCCCTACTGCAACTTTAAATCTTACTGAGAAGGAGATTTAAGCCCTGTTAATCCTATATATTCTCTCTCTCTCTCTCTCTCGCTCTCTCTCTCTCTCTATATATATATATATATATATATATAACCACTTGAGAAATGTATAAGCATGTATTTTCCTTCTGATGTTGTTTTGGCCTATGTTTTCTTGTAAACTCTAATGGGTTAATGTTTCAGACTTTGCATACTATGGTTAAACAGAATCATATGTGTTGCACGTTTGGTTTCTATAAACTCCTATCTTCGTTTCCCATTCGTTAATTTACATTGCATTTTGCTAACTTTGTGACGCTTGGGTATTATAAGAATCTTGAAGATTCTTTTCTTAAACACCCAATGAAATTACAGATTCAAATGTGCTTCCTGAACACAAAGAGTCGTAAAATTTTCCCTCCACAGGAAACATTTCTTATTGGCTCACAGACCCCCAGAGGGTGTGACATCTTCATGTTAAAAATCACTGATCACAAGATCAGTGCTCTCTTGCTCCTGCTTCTCGACTGCTGGTTGATGTCTGGGGGGGACCCCCACCGGGTCCCATGGGCCCCGGCAGGCTGTGACCACAACCTGCTATTCCTTCACTCTCCTAACAGAGTCAGACTGTATTTTCTTCATTTCAACTCAGAAGAAAACTACCACTTTACCATCACTGAATGGGCAACCAACTACGCCGACTTCCTCACTCCTTGGTTGCCTGCATGGCCTCTCCGGCCCAGGGCCGGCAGGTCACACAATCTGCATGTGCTCAGCCATGTGCTCATGGAGAGAGAGAAAACCTCCAACCAGAACGGAGTCGAACTACCCATGCAAGTTCATCATCTTCTTCATCCAATGGAGAAGAAAACGATTGCAACTTCAACATTTGACACTCCAAAACCGTCAACGACTTCAATTTTCAACAACTTCAAGAATTGTGTCCACTACCAAGCCATGCAAGTATCAATTCAAGAAGGTGCTTTGAAAATGATCATATTGATGGTTCTTTTCATAGTTAAATGGATCTGTTCCATAGTTCCATTTCCTACTTCCGGTTTCATTCTGTCACTTTAACCATCTCCCTTTGAATGCATGAATGAATGTGTAATTGTTTGTATGTTAGTTACGTTTTCATGTTTTTGTTAATAAAACTTGTGCACAATATGTATTTGGTTCTGATTCCCTGCGTGCATACAAAGTTTAATTTACGATCTTGACCCTGTTACATGCTCTAAGCGCTGTACATGCTAGGAAAGACTTATTTTTCTGTGGAAATGAAAGATACCCTTTTCTTGGAATAAATGAATAATCAAAAGAGTTCGTTGGACGAACTGCTTAATTGATTGTAATGTTAATTTAGCTACCTCAAATTAATCATTAACTGATCCAGATATTTATAATCAATTATAACCAGTTATTATTGATTATTAATATTTAATTGAGCTGATTTGCTACATTTTTATTATCATTTTCCAAGCGTTGTATTACTGTCTTGGCAAGAGCAACCACATCATCCTCCAGCCCTGAGGTTAGCATCATAATTCTGGTCAAAAGTTCAGTCTTGGATTGTTTTGCCCCCATGCTCTTGAACATGAGGTGAAATCGTACTATTTACCGATGTTAAATTTTGCCCCCATGCTCTTGAACAGCGTTAAGATGCTGTGGAGGCCTTCCACCACCTGGATCACCTTAGTGGAACACTCTAATAAGCAGCGGTCAAATTTCTCCTATAAATCAAAGACTTGGCACCTCTGCCCTCCTTTCTGTAGAGCTGTACAGTAATCGTACAAGAAGCGAAGATAAATTGTTATTACAGCACTGCGGTACAATAATAACCCAGCAGAGCTGGTCTCCTTAAGAGAAAAGAGAGCAGAAGAGGAAGAAGAAATCAATTTTTATAATCACAAGTATACAGGAGGAAAGGGCAACATGAAAGGATTCTGTTCTCTTTGGTAATTTCTCTTGATGAGGCTGAGCACGGCCCCGTGGTCTAGGAAGGGCAAGAACGAAACATATGGAAAAATCTGTCATAACGGCGGTGCTAATTCTCATTTGGATAAAGGCAAAACAGGTGAGCTGCTTTAATGTTTCCATTTAACACGCGTTTACTTGCACCCGGAGTCATTTCATTAGCAAACCCAATTTTCATCTGACTCATTGACCTGGATGATAAAACAATGCTTGTAGAGACAAATCCAAACAGACTTGAATTCATTGCTGCAAATTAGTAATGTGCTCAGCTCTTTTCTTTTTGTTTGGGCTCCTGGTAAAACGTCTACACAGGTGTCATACTTTGCAGAGCCAGAGTCCTAATCAGCAGCCTTGGGAGATGCCTGCCGGAGGAGTCAGGTAGGCATTAATTACAGGCTGTCAGCACACAGAATGGAAGCACTGAAGTTGGGTGCAGTGTTGTACGACTGAATCAACTTATCAGTGCCAGGGAGAGAAAGCAACCTGACTGCCAGGAGAAGAAAACAGAAAACAGGCTGCAGGATGAGCCAGTTATTTTTCAAGGTTCCATCAATAACACAAAATCAATTATTTAAATTTAATAGCAAGTTACTTTCACCATGCAATAGTGTACAGAATACCTATTTTGGTCAATGTTTAACGGTCATTAAATCAGAGAGATGTCAAAATTTTCAGCTATATTCATCTAAAAAGGTCTGCGTGCCATTTTTAACAGCCCTTGGAACATCAAATATTGTTCTAACTGTCAAGGGTTTTTTTTTTTGTGTGTGTGTGTGTGTGATCTGAATCTGATGCAGAGTTGTATTAATGGAGCAACAATATAGGAATAACTGCAGAGGAAGCATTTTACTGACAAAAGAGATATTTAAAGTCTGAAATCGCTGTCAGTTTACAGTCATAACATCACTGTCCTAAACATGAGGTGAAGCCGTATTATTTACCGAAGTAAAATGTTCATCATGTGCCATATGGACATTGCTGTTTGTTCACCTTGCGCATCTTTTCTGGGTTAAGTAGAGTAACATTCCTGTTAAAGTCAAGTTAAAGTCAACTTTATTGTCATTTGTATCATTTTGTGTGGCACTGGTTAAAAAAACGAAACAGTTCCTTCAGGAAACAACAGTGATATGTAGTTGTGTTATACACACATACATACACACACATACATACACACACACACACATACACACACATACATACACACACACACACACACACACACACACACATATATATATATATATATATGTATATACATATCATATTCCTATTGGTTGATCGTGTTGAGTGTTCACAGGTGTTTCTTGTTAGTCATTAGTCTTGGTGTATAAATAGCCGTAATGTTTCCATTGTATCTTGTCTAGTTTTGTTTGTGTAACCGCTGTTGTTTAGTCTCATGTAACCAAGTCAAATTCACGTTTTTTGTAACAGTGTGTCCGTGTCTGTGTCGGTGCCGGTGTCCGTGTCAGGTTTCCGTGCCGGTGTCCGTCTGTCTGTCTGTCCGTGCGGGTGCATGTCATATGCATGCGTGTCATTTCCATGCCAGTGTCCGTGCCAGTGCTGGTGTCCGTGCCGGTTTGTCGGTGCCGGTGTGCCCACCCCTAGTGTCATATTCTTATCGTTGATTCTCTCAGGTGTTTCTTGTTAGTCATTAGTCTTGGTGTATAAATTGCCCCCATGTTTCCATTGTATCTTGTCTAGTTATGTTTGTGTAACTGCTGTTGGTGAGTCTCATGTAACCAAGTCAAATTCAAATTTTTTTGTGACGGTATGTCCGTGCCGGAGTCTGTGTCAGGTTTCTGTGCCAGTGTGTCCGTGTCGGTGTCCATGCCGGTGTGTCCATTTCGATGTGTCGTGTCCGTTCCAGTGTCCAAGTCAGTGTGTCTAAAGTGAAATCAAGCATTTGAGAGAAAATCGGTTGCGTGTCATAAGTGTGCATGTCATATCCGTTCCGGTGCCGGTGTGTTCGTGCCGGTGTGTCCGTGCCAGTGTGTTCGTGGCCAGTGTCCGTTTCGGTGTGTCCGTGCTGGTGTGTCCGTGTCCATGTCCGTGCTGGTGTGTCCGTGCTGTTGTGTCTGTGTTGGTGTGCCGGTGTCCGTGCCGGTGTGTTCGGGTCGGTGTCCGTGCCCGTGCCGGTGTGTCCGTGTCCATACCGGTGCCAGTGTCGGTGTGTTTGTGTCAGAATGTTTGTGTGTTCGTGTCGGTGTGTCCGTGTCTGTGTCCCTGTCGGTGTCCGTGCCGTGAAACAGGTTTCAAAGTGCAAGTTTTTGAAAATTATACCGTTGTCATCTCTGTGTAAACTTCAAAAACACAAATCTGTGAAAACGGTGACATATTGGCATAGCGTGACATAACGGATGCATATAACATGTTTAGTCTATCGGCAAGCGTGTTTGAATGCGTATATGCGTAGGCGTGTAGTCTTTCTTTACAAAGTGACATTGACAATTACTTGTCTGGCATGCAAAATACAGCGTTTGTATTCGTTTTCGCGGATCCGTGTGGACGGTGATCATTTTGATAACATTTTCATCTGTACAGAGGGACAACAACAGCAATAGGTGGCATATACACTAATGATGGGGAGGAGAGAGATTGAGCAGGCTGGACATAAAGACTGTTGAAAGAGAGATAGCTGATATATCCAAAGAGGAAAAAGTCAGATGAATATCATTGGAAGAAGAAGGGTTACGATCTTTATTTTTTTACTAACACTAGAGGGTTGGATTACAGTAATAAAAATACTCCTGTGTCTGATGTCAAGAATATTTCAAATGCATATGAACATTAAATTTCAATAAACAGCAAATGGAAAACAATTAGGACACAGACTCATAATACTATTATACAATACAGAGAAATCTCCAGTTTGTAGCCTTCTTTTTTTTTCCATACCTTTTTGTAAGCACTGTGCTTTTTGTAAAGAAGGACTCACTTTACTAAACAAGCTTCCTAGTTATTTCATATATGAGATTATTAGTCATCGACGCAACTCATGTAACCTCTCAGGCTTTCATCAGCCCACATGTAGGCCTTTAGTTCTCCCGAGATGTTTAAATTTGGAAACATCCTCACAATTATCTGCCACAGAGTGTTCAGTGAAGTACATCTTTAAACCATCAATAACGTTCAACTGATAGTTGATCAAATTGTACAGCTCGACTTATAATAACCATTTACAATGAAAGAGGTATTTGCATGATGACTGGTAAACCAAATTTTCCAAACTCATTTTTTGCAGCCATCTAAAGTTCAAAATAACAACATTTATTTGATATAGTAAAGACTTTTACATTGTTACAGACATTTTCTGTCACTTTGGATCAATTTAATGCATCCTTGTTAGACAACATGTGTCAGGACCTACTCATTGTCGTAATCATACTCTAGATCTAATATTATCGCATGGAATCAATGCTGATGCCGTTGAAATTCTACAGCAGTGTGATGACATCTCAGATCATTATCTAATCTCGTTAATACTTCATTTAGCCAAGGCTGCAAAGTCGACTCTGTGTTACAAATATGTTAGACCTATCAATTCTGCCACTAATGATCGCTTTATTAATAATATTTCTGAGCAGTTTAATCTCCTCAGCATCCCAGATAGCTTAGAAGAACTCGATATTGCGACAGAAACTTTTGGCTCTCTCTTTTCCAGCACTTTAGACACAGTTGCTCCTTTGCGCTTAAAGCAGATTAAATAAAATAGTCCAACGCCATGGTACAATGAGCACACTTAAGAGAGCAGCCAGGAAAAATGAAGCACAACTGGAAGAAAACAAGACTAGAGTTTTTTCGCATTTCATGGAAAGAAAGCACAATTGCGTACAGAGAGGCCTTTAAAGCTGCTAGATCTGTTTATTTTTCAACCCTATTAGAAGAAAATAAACAAAACCCTAGGTATTTATTTGAAACAGTGGCTAAATTAACGAAAAATAAAGTTTCAACCCCAGATGTTTCCAAGCAGCACAGCAGTAATGACTTTATGAACTTCTTTACTTACAAGATTGATAATATCAGGGAGAAAATTATAACTATGCTAACATCTACTACAGTATCGCATCAGGCAGTAAATTGTAGTCTCCCTGAGGAAAAATTTGATTCATTCTTTGGTATAGGAGAGCAAGAATTTTCTAAACTCGTTAAATAATCTAAATCGACAACAAGTATGTTAGACCCTATACCGACTAAGCTATTGAAAGAGATGCTTCCAGAGGTCATAGATCCTCTTCTTAATATCATTAATTCATCTTTGTCATTAGGATACGTACCAACAATTTTTAAGCTGGCTATGATTAAACCACCAAAAAAAACGCAACTTGATCCTACAGAATTAGTAAATTACAGGCCGATCTCAAATCTACCTTTTCTGTCAAAGATACTAGAAAAGGCAATATCCTCACAACTATGTTCCTTTTTTAGAAATAAATGGTATCTGCAAGGATTTTTTTAGTCAGGATTTAGACCGTATCATAGTACTGAGACAGCTCTCATAAGAGTCACAAATGACTTGCTCTTATCATCCGATTTAGTGTTACTCGATCTTAGTGCTGCATTTGATACCATTGACCACAACATTCTTTTAAATAGACTTGAAAATTATGTTGACATTAGTGGAATTGCATTAGCATGTTTTAAATCATACTTATCTAACCGTTATCAGTTTGTAGCAGTAAATGAAGAGATGTCTTATCAATCAAAAGTTCAGTATGGCGTACCACAAGGCTCAGTACTAGGACCGTTGCTGTCACTCTGTGCATGCTACCCTTAGGAGATATCATTAGGAAGCATGGCATTAGTTTTCACTGTTATGCTGATGAAACTCAGCTCTATATTACTTTACGCCCTGACGAAACTTACCAATTCACAAAATTAACGGAATGCATAGCTGATATAAAAAACTGGATGACTAGTAATTTCCTACTACTTAATTCTGAAAAAAAAAAAAAACAGATTCTAATTATTGGACAAAAAACATCCTCATGTAATAACCTAGAATACTGTCTAACACTTGATGGCTGCTCTGTCAAGTCTTCGCTGTCGGTTAGGAACCTGGGTGTGCTCTTTGATACCAATCTTTCATTTGAAAGTCACGTGTCTAGTATCTGTAAAACCGCATTTTTCCATCTTAAAAATATATCTAAATTACGTAATATGCTCTCAATGACAAATGCAGAACAATTAGTTCATGCGTTCATGACATCAAGGCTAGATTATTGTAATGCTATTATGGGTGGTTGCCCTGCACTCTTAATAAACAAACTACAGCTGGTCCAAAATGCAGCATCTGGAGTTCTTATCAGAACCAGGAAGTATGACCATATTAGCCCAGTTCTGTCAACACTGCATTGGCTCCCTATTAAACATCGTATACATTTTAAAATATTGCTGATTACTTACAAAGCACTAAGTGGTTTAGCTCCCCAGTACTTGAGCGAGTTCTTAACGCATTATAGTCCTTCACGTCTATTGCGATCTCAAAATTCCGTCTAGTTGATAATACCTAGAATACAGAGGTGTCAAAAGTATTCACATTCATTACTCAAGTAGAAGTATAGATACTAGGGTTTAACCCTCTGGGGTCGGCGGTATCGCCGGCGATACCAGCTCACTTTTTTCCTTATCAGTGCAAAAGAGACTCAAATTACTCTGTTGATTTTGATCTTACATATAAGTGCTGTACATCATTACATCCTGTTAAGTGTCTACTTTTTTTTGTGGGTACTCACAATAAAAACAAAGTGTTGTGCTTTTCGTCAAATAAAGAAAAATAAACATGATGCGCGTTTTACCTTCTCTCGTCAGTGAGGTCCATTCTGAAACGCGTCCGAAAACTGTAACTCTGTCAATGCTTGTCACAGAGATACGAGTGATTTCTCTTTATGAAGCTGAAATTCTCTTCTTTTAAATGAAGTAATTTATATAAAAAAACAAATATTCTCAGTTTATGTAATCTGTATGAAAAGAGAGAGATGTCAGTATTTTTCTTTCCAGCTCATTATACCTCATTACGCGTTAATGTGCCACGCCCACGGAGAGCGCGCGTGCAAATGATCTAAGGCAAGCCATGCAAACATGCCAACGCCCACCAGCTGGATTATAAAACACATCGTGTTTAGTAAGTTTCTTACTACCGCTGTGAACAGCGTATCCCTACCCTGTGAGGAATAATACTATCTAATAACCCTGGAAAATGTAACAGAAGTGCTGGTTGTTTCATTTCGAGGAGCAACGGATCCAGCTGATGTAGTAAGTATATTCTTAAGTGCTTTGTTCTAATCACGATATTGGATAGTGTCTGTAAACCGCAAAAAGACTGTTTAAATATGAATTGTGTGTCTGTGTGTAGGCTAAATGATGAATGGCACAGGCGCCCGCGCTTTGTTTACTACAGTTATACAGGGAGTGTCTGTGCCGTTCATTTACTCTCGCATCTACATTAGTAAACATGTTATTAAATTTACATGAACACATCCAAACTATATTGCTATAGCCTACTAAGATGAGTAAAAATAGACTGAAATATGTTGAAATAAAATGTCTGTATGAGCAACAAACTGAAAATTAACATTATGCTAATATATCATACACAAAGAGTATATAGGCCATGAATCTAAGTTGGAACTCATACAGTGTCGGACAAAACGGAAAAGGTAGGTATATGTGGCACAATGCCATAATTTGTAGTAACCTATTCACACACTGTTTTCTCAAGCGTAGCGTTTTCTCAGAGTTCACTGTATAGCTTGCTCCCTGAATCGTCGTGCTCAGGCTATTTATTTGTGGATGTTAACTGAATCTGTAAGTCATCTATGCTGTTTACTTGTTATCGCTACTGTGTAATAGTAGCTTTTAATTTTTAATGCTATTAACCAACAAAACATTTCATTTTCAATGTGTTCACAATCTCTTTCATGGGCATCATTTTTAGTAGCCTATTCACAAACAGTTTTGGCTCAAGCGTATGTTTTCTCTGAGTTTACTGTGTAGCTGCTCCCTGCATCGTGTAGTTCAATTTTCCCATTTATTTTATGTCATTATTTCAGGATCAGTATTTGCTTTCTACCATACACAATTAAAAATCTCACTGAACAACTTCTGCTGTGTAATTGTAACAATGAGCACTCAAACACACAAAACCAACAATTACTAAAAACACACACAAAAACTGATTTTGCACAGGCATTTTGCACTAGTTAATATTAATTTATTAATAGGCTAAGTGCTGGTTTATTGGGGTGGTGTTATAAACTACTGTGATGTTTAAAATGTTTATATGGATATATAGTCATAATATACAAATCTAGTTATTGTAAAACTAATGTTAAGAAGCGCACATTTGTTAACCTACTTAACATTATGAGAATGTTCAGCAAATAACATGTTCCCATAACGTTTTATGATAGCCAAAATATAACATTCAGAAAATACTAATAACCTTGGACGTTCTGAGAATGTTGTTCTAAGAATGTTTTTCTATCAACGTTATGAGAACGTTCATCAATCACAAATAACATAATAAAAACGTTCCAAGAACATTGTTCTGAGAACGTTTTCTATCAACGTTATGAGAACGTTCATCAATCACAAATAACGTCATAAAGACGTTCCAAGAACGTTGTTCTAAGAACGTTTTCTGTCAACGTTATGAGAACTTTCATCAATCACAAATAACGTCATAAAGACGTTCCAAGAACGTTGTTCTAAGAACGTTTTCTATCATCCTTATGAGAACGTTCATCAATCACAAATAACGTCATAAAGACGTTCCAAGAACGTTGTTCCAAGAACGCTTTCTATCAACGTTATGAGAACGTTCATCAATCACAAATAACGTCATAAAGACGTTCCAAGAACGATGTTCCAAGAACGTTTTCTATCAAAGTTATGAGAACGTTCATCAATCACAAATAACGTCATAAAGACGTTCCAAGAACGTTGTTCTAAGAACGTTTTCTATCATCCTTATGAGAACGTTCATCAATCACAAATAACGTCATAAAGACGTTCCAAGAACGTTGTTCTAAGAACGTTTTCTATCAACGTTATGAGAACGTTCATCAATCACAAATAACGTCATAAAGACGTTCCAAGAACGTTGTTCTAAGAACGTTTTCTGTCAACGTTATGAGAACTTTCATCAATCACAAATAACGTCATAAAGACGTTCCAAGAACGTTGTTCTAAGAACGTTTTCTATCATCCTTATGAGAACGTTCATCAATCACAAATAACGTCATAAAGACGTTTCAAGAACGTTGTTCCAAGAACGTTTTCTATCATCCTTATGAGAACGTTCATCAATCACAAATAACGTCATAAAGACGTTCCAAGAACGTTGTTCTAAGAACGTTTTCAATCAACGTTATGAGAACGTTCATCAATCACAAATAACGTCATAAAGACGTTCCGAGAACGTTGTTCTAAGAACGTTTTCTATCATCCTTATGAGAACGTTCATCAATCACAAATAACGTCATAAAGACGTTCCAAGAACGTTGTTCTAAGAACGTTTTCTATCATCCTTATGAGAACGTTCATCAATCACAAATAACGTCATAAAGACGTTCCAAGAACGTTTTTATAAGAACGTTTTCTATCAACGTTATGAGAACGTTCAGCAATCACAAATAGCGTCATAAAGACGTTCCAAGAACGTTGTTCTAAGAACGTTTTCTATCATCCTTATGAGAACGTTCATCAATCACAAATAACGTCATAAAGACGTTCCAAGAACGTTTTTATAAGAACGTTTTCTATCAACGTTATGAGAACGTTCAGCAATCACAAATAACGTCATAAAGACGTTCCAAGAACATTGTTCTAAGAACGTTTTCTCTCAACGTTATGAGAACGTTAATAACGTTATATGAACGTTCTGAAAACATTATTTTAATAACGTTTTTTGCTAACATTTACACAACTTTTAAAGAACGTTAGTGAATGTTATGGGAACGTTCCCTGTTAGCTGGGAAGATCGATTCACGTGTGCATGTGTAAATATTAGCTGTATCGTCCACGATAATTTTTTAATTATGTGCGAGGCTGTGAGCTGACATTATCGAATAGGTCCCTCACTTTACAAAAAACAAACATAAACACTATTAGAATGCAGGTTTAATGCCCTAAAAAATCCAAATATAGGGGCAATGCCCCTGCATGAGCTTTTGTTTTTTCTACATGTGGTTTTATAAAGATCAATAAACAAGAAGTTAATATTGTGAATTACAATTTGTCGCTCGAGGGAGACTCGAACTCAGGTCGTTCGCGTCAAAAGCTAAATCTGCTGTTTTTCCAATACGCCACTCTCCCACTCCACCAGATCGAGATATTTTATAATTTTGTCTGACCAAACCAGATAGTGGTAGGAAGATTTTAATTTGAAAAGTTTTGTTCTCCATAATAATCTCACTAAATTAGCCGGTTAAATAGACAGCTCTAATATTTACACATGCACACGCGAATCGATCTTTCTTCTGCCGCAGTCTGCTGTACTTTCTGCATGTCTTGATTGACAGATGTCTCGTCCAATCAGCGATCAGTATTCCATTCGCCACATATACCTACCTTTTCCGTTTTGTCTGACTTGTCGTTGTGTTTTCTGACTTGTTAATTTGTTTTCAGATTTGTCGTTGTGTTTTCTGACTTGTTAATTTGTTTTCAGATTTGTTTTTGTGTTTTCTGATTTGTTAATTTGTTTTCAGATTTGTCGTTGTGTTTTCTGAATTGTTATTTTGTTTTCTGAATTGTCGTTGTGTTTTCTGACTTGTTATTTTGTTTTTATAATTGTGATTTGTTTTGCACCTCTCTGCCACCATAGTGTGGAGTCCCTCGAGGTTCTGGGCTGGGGCCTAAATTATTTTCTTTATATATTAATGATCTCTGTGATGAATCAGAGATTTTTGAGAGTTTTGTTCTTTTTGCAGACGATACAATTTTTTTTGCATCGGGGAAAAACTTAAACGTATTAATGAAAACTATTGAACAAGAATTGATCCTACTTCAAAAATGGTTTAATAAAAATAGACTGTCATTAAATTTAAGTAAAACAAAGTTTGTTGTTTACAAATCAAAAATGTTCTGAAAATGTTAGTTTGAGTTTTAATGGAATAACTATTGAGAGAGTGTCAGAATTTAGGTTTTTAGGAGTACTCTTTGATGAAAAATTTAAATGGAAGTCACATATAGCTTATGTAAGAAATAATATTTGTAGAAACATTGCCGTTATGAGTAAAGTAAAGGTTATGTTAAATTATAAGGCAATGAGAATCCTATATTGTTCTTTTATTTTGCCATATTTGATGTATTATTTGGCGATTTGGGGGAATTCTTATTTTACAAATTTAGTGCCTTTATTTATTTTGCAAAAAAGGGCTTTAAGAATAATTCATGGAGTTGCTCCAAGAGAACACACTACAGGACTGTTTCTGGAGTCAGGACTACTCAAATTGAAGGATTTGGTTTCTTTACAAACTTTGTTAGTTGTTCATAAAGCTAAACACTGCCTGTTACCGCATGGACTGCAAACCCTTTTTACTTTAAATAGTGAGACAAGCAGAAGAAATAATGACTTCAAACAACCTTTTGCTGGAAATACCCTCAAACAAATGTGCGTTTCAGTTTCTGGTGTGAAAAGATGGAATCTTCTAGAAAATGATCTAAAATGTTGTTTAAATATCTTACAATTTAAAAATAATTATAAACAAAAGATACTTAATTTATATAAAGATGAATGTAAAAACTAATAAAATTATTACAATAATTATGTTTTCGTTGTTATTTTGGTTGTTGGACCTGTCATTATTACATCTTTGTTGTTTTTGTTTGTTTAGTATTATGTAAGCAGAATTGGTATTAATAGATAATAATAATAATAACAATAATAATAATAAACAAAGAGAGAAAAAATGTGTTATAATTGAAAGTAGATTATATCTGGTCTGGGATAGTCTGTATATGTGTATATGGTTGTATATATATTTCCTTTTATTTTCTTGGTGTTTGTCATTTTATGTCGGTGAGGTCATCAAATTTGTGAATCTTGTTTTTGTAGGAATGGGGTAGGAGTTTATAAGATTTTTTTTCTTCATCCTACTCCTGTTCTTTTTGTCATGGAATGTACTTTTGTTGTGTTTGTTGGATTTGTTAGGTTGTTCTTGTGGTATTTTGTGTTGCATTACCATGAAAAGAGAATAGAAATAAATGAAATTAAATGAAATATGTTACAGACTAAATATGAATGTTTAGACAAGATTTTGTGATTAGTTTTGGATAGATTATAAAGTTTTGACTGTAAAAAAAGACTACTGTAGTAAGTTTTTTTTTCATTCTCAAGTGAATCGCGTTTCTGTGTGTGAATGAATGAATGGCAGAGATGTGCTGTTTACCACAACTCGCAAAAAGACAGTTTCAATTTGAATCGCATTTCTGTGTGTGAATGAATGATCCGCTTTTAGCAAACTATATTGCTATACTGAGATGAGTAAAAATCGACTGAAATATGTTGAAATAAAATGTATTTGTATAAGCAACGTATTAAACTGCAAATTAACATTTATATTTCTTATATAAACGAAAGACCTATTTTACAGACATATGAAAGACATTTCGTTTTCTAGTTTTGGATAGATTATACATTTTTCCTCTAAAACATTTGCCACCTCAAATAAGGTTTTGTTTGCCAATTTTTGCTCATATGTTAAATAGCCTATAGTATGTTTTGTCAAAAATAAAGTAATCAAATAATATGTTATTATGTGTTTGTTCCAATGTAGCCTAGGCTATATCCAAAGTAATGAATCCTTAACTTTGAAATATGTATGATAAAATGTATACTTTTTAGTTTTTACAAAGAAAGATTGCACTTGAATTGTTGTTGTAATTGTAACATTTTAAAAAAATATATATTTACAAGGTAGATGTAAACAAACTATTAAAAAGTAAATATAAGCCTTTTCTTTAAATAATTTTTATTGAGTTTTATTAGTGACAAATTTGGGGAGAGGATACATATTCCAAAACTGAAAATACAGTATGAGAATAAACTGCACAATTACTAGACATGGAAAAATATAAAAAAAAATGAGATGCTTCCAACTGTGAACCAATCTGGTAGAATATATATATATGTATATATATATATATATATATATATATATACACACACACACACACACACACACACACACATATATATATTGCTCTTGCATTCTTTCTTGTGGCCCAGTGACACACCTGAATGAATGGCTCATTAAGTATCCGGGCCGATTGTCTCCTCAGGTGTGAACCACTAAATATGCATGATAGTGTTGAAATCGTTGACGCCCCTTGGGCATATTGCTTTTCCAAACAAAAAGTGTCTTACAAAATTTAAATCAATGTATTGTTTTATGTGAATGATTAGGCAGGATGATTTTCACATCATTTTGAAGAAAAAACTCTAGGTAACGACATCCATTAGTCAAAAGTCTTGTGGACACATATTTAGTATGTGTTTTGTGGCCTTATTTCAGAAACTTTAGTTCCCTTTCAAGGGAACTCGAGCTGCGTTTGAGACGCGGTGGGAACGCTCTGCGTGATTACGTCGTGAAGCACGTGTAAAATCAGTCCAATGGAAGCCCACTACGACATAGGTGACGTCATAGACCAGGAAACTATAAAGCAGCCCTGAAATCAGACCGCGACAGCTTCTGTACTTTCAGCAAGCGCTCTCTGTATATCTGTCCTTGTCTATTTATTGTTGTCTGTCAAGCCCAATATATCTATCATTATTATGGCGAGCAAGCAAGATTATAGACGGTGTGTTGTTCCCTGCCCTCGTTATATTACGGGTGGGGACACACATCAGCTTTGTGTTGCTTGTTTGGGAGTGGAGCATGCCCAGTCAGTCCTCGAGGGGGCTGATTGTGAGCATTGTATGAGTCTATCTATGAAGACGCTCCGCTCTCGCCGATCGTTCTTTGAGGAGGACGGTTCGGTTCGCGCTCCCCGCGCGGGTCCCGCTGTTGCCTAGACACGGCGGCAACTCGCATTTTGGGGCTCGCAAACGGATCTGACAGCGTGGGTGGGACGGGCCCCGCCCTATCTCAGCTTTCACCTGCAGATCCAGTGTGCTGCGATGTCCAGTTCCGAGGAATTGGTATCGTTAGTGTTTTTTTAAGAAAAAGTGAACAAAACAAATAAAAATATTAAGAAAAAGGCAGATGTTTGATTTTTCAATAAATAGGCAGCTCATATAAAGAGGAGCTTTTAAAAGGAGTTTTTTCTAATGCTGTTGCTAGTTAAATATTTACTGGACAGCTGAACATTATGAGAGTGAAAATAAAAAGAGTTTATTAGATAAAATATATCTAAAAAACAGGAAAACTCTGTATCTCAGCCTCCTCGTCGGGGACTACTGGTTGTTCCCTATCTCCACACTGAGGTGTCGAGATCGTGGAATAAACCGGTTTCTATTTTATGTGTTTAATACCCAAACGTCTAACTAGAGTAATGTTATGGGTATTAAGTATCATGGTATGACAGTGCCTTGGATTATAGAGACGCTTGCGAGCTTTCTCTCTCCCGAGTCGGCGTCATCATTTTTAACCCCGACGTTACCCACCAGCCATCTTTAATAATAAATTAATTTTATTAGGCAGTACTGGTGGGTAAAGTATTTAAGGACATAGATGAATGTGAGGATGTCAGCATTGACTCTATTCGAGAATATATTCGAGAATATATATATATATATATATATATATGTTTATATGTATACGTTTTTCTGATATAAAAATAAAGAAAAAGAAAGATAGAAATGTCTGTTCTTCTGGACGCTCCGCTTTCAAGAAAACTAATCCTTTCAGCGGGGTTCCAGAGGTTTCTTCCTCACTAATCTATATTCCTGAAACTGGCATAGAGTGCAAAGAAGAAGACCTGATGCCGAGGCTATCAGGCTTCTAAGGGTGGTCCCCTCCGGGGTAGGGACGGTTTTGAGAAATCGTTTCTCCTCGGCGCCCTCTGGGGTGCGACTCTCTGAGGAGGGTCGCAGCGCTGCCAGTTCGGTTGTTCCCTGCCGGTTCGCCGTTCAGGACACCGAGGTGTCAGTGTCCCCATGCGATCCACCGAGGAGGGTCGTAGAGCAGTCAGTTCGGTCTCCCTGCCGGTTCGCCGTTTCAGGGTGCCGAGGTGCCTGCTTTTTCCTATGATCCTCCGAGGAGGGTCGTAGGAACTAAGCTAGTTAGAGGTAGGCAAGATCTGAGGACTGTCGTCATCTCTGATAAAGCTTAGACAAGAAGTCCTGTCGAATAAAAAAAAAATAAAAAAAAAGAGGGACAGTTTTGAGAAATCGTTTCTCCTCGGCGCCCTCTGGGGTGCGACTCTCTGAGGAGGGTCACAGCGCTGCCAGTTCGGTTGTTCCCTGCCGGTTCGCCGCTTCAGGGCGCCGAGGTGTCAGCGTCCCCGTGCAATCCTCTGAGGAGGGTTGTAGAATGGTCAGTTCGGTTGTTCCCTGCCGGTTCGCCGCTTCAGGGCACCGAAATGATTGTTCAATCAAATCCAGAGGCCAGTCTCGAGAGACTGGTTCCCTTATCGGAATTTCTGGCAGCGTGGAAACTTCTGCCAAATATTTCTCTATGGGTCCTGCACATAATAGAAAAGGGTTAAACGGAGTTGTGGAAACGGTGGGCTTGGCCTCTGAGGGGGCCCAGCTCATAGAATCAGGTCTCTCGACTGAGGTCGTTGAGACCGTCCTTCAATCCAAAGCTCCTTCCACGAGAAAACTATGTACATTGAAATGGAAACTGTTCTCTACATGGCGTGGAGAACGTTTTTTAAATCTTGTTAACTGCCCGGTTGGTACAGTTCTCGATTTCCTACAAGACCGTTTCTCTGCTGGATTATCTCCCTCCACCTTAAAGGTGTACGTAGCGGCTACATCTGCTTATCACCCCTCTCGGGGCTTCTTCTATTGGGAGAGATCCTCTTATTATTTGTTTTCTCCGTGGTACATTGAGGCTCAGGCCTGCACGGCAATCTAGAGCACCGGCTTGGGGTTTGGCCATTGTACTTGAGGGTCCGGCCTTGGCTCCCTTCGAGCCCATCGAGGAGGTTTCAGAAAAAATCCTCACTCTAAAGACTATACTTCTCCTTGCTATTTCGTCTATCAAGAGAATTGGCAATTTACATGCTCTGTCGGTTGCTCCTTCATGTCTGGAATTTGCACCTGGTATGGTGAAAGCATTCCTCTACCCTAGACCGGGTTATATTCCTAAGGTCCCACTAAATGTTGGGGGCCCAATAGTGCGGCAGGCCTTTTTATCCTCCACCCTTTAATACCCCAGATCAGGAACAGCTTAACCTGTTATGTCCAGTCCGGGCTTTAGATGCCTACGTTCACAGAGCTGCCCTGTGGCGTACATCTGAGCAACTATTTGTTTGTTTTGGGTCACTCAAGAGAAGATGCCCTGCATCTAAACAGGTTATGAGTAAATGCATAGTCGAGGCTATTTCATTAGCTTATGAAGCGGCCGGACAGCCTTCACCTATGGCTGTACGGGCCCATTCTACTTGGAGTATGGCGGCCTCTATGGCCTTAATTTCGGGAGTTTCCCTTCTTGATGTGTGTAGTGCGGCAGGATGGTCCTCTCCGCATACATTTGTCAGGTTTTATGACCTTGACCTCTCCACTCCTGGGGCGAGGTTGCTTGCTTCTTAGTGTGCGCAAGGACTTCACACAGAACGGGCATTTGTCACTATGGAGTAGTGGGTATAGGGTTCCCACCGCGTCTCAAACGCAGCTCGAGTTCCCTTGAAAGGGAACGTCTCAGGTTACGTATGTAACCCTGGTTCCCTGATAGGGAACGAGACGCTGCGTTTGCCTGCCATACTTCCTGCATGCCCTGATCGACTTGCTTCAGGTTTTTCAGAAGCTGTCGCGGTCTGATTTCAGGGCTGCTTTATAGTTTCCTGGTCTATGACGTCACCTATGTCGTAGTGGGCTTCCATTGGACTGATTTTACACGTGCTTCACGACGTAATCACGCAGAGCGTTCCCACCGCGTCTCAAACGCAGCGTCTCGTTCCCTATCAGGGAACCAGGGTTACATACGTAACCTGAGACGTTTTTATTTTTTTCAATAACCATGCATAAACAATATTCCCTCAAAAATACAAACATGTACATACATGTTGCTCACATATTATGGTAGCCCTGTTTGTGCTAAATAGAGTGTAATTACACCTTTGCCATTAATATGTTTATAAGCAACTGAAAAAAGCACAAATGTCAGGGCATGTCAGAACATCTCAAGGACCCCAAAAATCCTTTAGACCCCAGAGGGTTAAAAAGACTTCTGTAGAAGTTGAAGTATCAACTCAAGCTTTTTACTCAAGTAAAAGTGTAAAAGTAATGGTTTCAAAACTACTTAAAGTATAAAAGTAAAAGTAATGTAAGGAAAAAAATGCCATTAATGACAAAAGCTTAGGCCGCACCACAGGGGCCTATAGTGCACTGCCCCACCTCTTCAAAAAAACAGTTTTCTAAAGGCCACAATGACTATAATGTTATATTAAAATGTTAATGTTGAAAAATTTGGAATGCACTAGGCTACCTGTTTCAGCCGCATATGCACATAGAAAATGAATTAGTTTTATTTCAATTTCAGTACAATGCAAATACATTAAAGAACCATATATGTGTACTACTGAGCATTAACATGTTTCATGAAGCAGAAGATAGAATCACCTATCACAGAAAACTTTCTGCATTTTTACTTAGTCTGTTTATAAGCTGTTTTCCAAAAAAAAAAAAAAAAAAATTCCCCAGAAGGACAAGGATTTCGGATATTGCCACTTTGTGGGGATATCTTGACCCTATAATGTAGTGTTACACACACACACACACACACACACACTCTCTCTCTCTCTCTCTCTCTGTCTCTCTCTCTCTCTCACACACTCACTCTCTCTCTCTCACACACACACACAAACGATTATTTTTGCCACTTATCCCGCGACTGTCATACAGTATATTGTAAAAACGTTTGTCCCCAAATCAATATTTGATGCGATTTGCCCCGTATTCTTGAGCAGAAAACGTACGCGGTTACCTTACGTAACCTCGGTTCTCTCTAGAAGAGGGAACGAGTATTACATAAGTATAGCTTACGCTACGGGAAAGATTCATCTTTTCGAGATATTGAAGCCAAAAAATTATCCTTAATTTTTTTATCCATTGTCAACGCAGTGCAGCAACTAGCAGACCTAGAGCAGGCTGTCTAGCGTGCTCATAGGCTGCCCTGCGGGAACTGCAGCAGCCTACCACTGAGCCTGACGTGACGTCACGTCCAATGAAGGCACTCGCGCCTTCACAGCGTCAAAGCCTGCCTTAATGGGCGTGGCTAGCTTATATAAGCAGGGCTCGTAGGCTGAATTCTCTGGTTTTCCTCGACTGAAGCGAAAGACGCTCGTGGCGCGAGCAGGGCATCTCTGTCGAGATGACCTTCCGGTATGATACAGTTCCCATAAGCACTCCTCGCTGGTACCAGTCGGCCGCTAACCGGGGCTGCAGAGCTGAGATGCAGCTCTGAGTCACTCTGATCCGGGCGCAGTCTGACTCCCAAGCTCGGTGAGACACACGAGCGGCTAGCCAGCGTTGTAGCGGGCGCATGTAACCCAGCATCCTCTGGAATGTCTTCAGAGGGGCGGTGCTGTCCTTCTGGAAAGAAGCGGCCAGTTGCTGAACACAGCGCGCGCGCTGTGTTGACAAGCGGGCCGTCATAGCCACGGAGTCCAGTTCTATTCCTAAAAAGGAAATTGACTGACTGGGCACTAATGAGCTCTTGGTCCAGTTGACCGTGAGACCCAGGCTTTCCAGATGACTTAGGAGCACAGCTCTGTGAGACAGTAATTCCATCTCTGATTGTGCTAGAACCAGCCAATCGTTCAGAATTCGCATGCCCTGAATTCTCAAGGGGGCGAGTGCTGCGTCCATGCACTTCGTGAATGTGCGGGGTGCTAAGGACAGGCCGAACGGTTGGACGGTGTACTGATAAACCTGACCGTCGAAGGCGAAGCTCAAGAATGGCCTGTGACGGGGTATTATCTGAATCTGAAAATAGGCATCTTTTAGATCGAGAGATATAAACCAGTCTCTCGGGCCAACGTGCGCGAGGAGTTGTCTGGTTGTAATCATTTTGAACGGTCTTTTCATAAGAGCTTTGTTCAAATGTCTCAGATCTAGTATGGGTCTGAGACCCCCGTCCTTCTTGGGCACGAGAAAATAACGGCTGTAAAAGCCTGACTCGCTCAGAGAAGGCGGGTACCGGTTCTATGGCCCTTTTGCACAGCAGTTTTGCTATTTTCTGAGCGAAGTAGATGTGCTACTTCCGCATTCACTGTCGTCGCGGTCCGTGCTCGAAAGCGTGGGGGACGGCGAGCGAACTGTAACGCATAGCCCTGCTTTATTGTGCTTAGCACCCATTCTGATACCCCTGGAATTGCTTCCCATACTTTTATATGTGCAACTAGGGGTAGAATGGCCTCCGGGTTCTGATCGCCGCGCTGAGCGGGCTCGAGAAACTGGCGCGCTCTCTGTGCTTGAATGGGGCGGCTCGCTGACATCGATAGCAGGCTGTTTCATGTATAGCGTCCTGATAGCTGTGAATGGGGAGCGCTTTATAATCACATTGTGATGCGCGAGCGGCGCCATGAGCGGCGTGTATGTTAGTAAGCGTGGGCGCTCGTGAGCGGGCACGGGACTTACATTTCATAACTTGACCGATATGAGGCTACACTTTGTGATGGTCTGCTGCATATTTGGATGATGTAGTGATCTACAGCAACACTTGGAAAGACCACCTAGAACATCTACGACAGACTCTGGGGAAGATCCAAGCAGCGGGCCTGTCCTTGAATGTGGCGAAGTGCGAGTGGGTTAGACAAGAGACCAGTTACCTGGGATACCATCTGGGCAATGGTGAACTACGACCTCAGGTGCACAAAGTGGAAGCGATTCAGTGCAGTCCCCTACCTAGGACAAAAAAAGAGGTGAGATCTTTTCTGGGCCTAGTGGGCTGGTATCGTAGATTCATCCCCGACTTTGCTACGATTGCGACACCATTGACGGATCTGCTGAGCAAAACAGGGAAGAACCCTGTGGCATGGACAGGGGCCTGTGAGGAAGCATTTAACACTCTTAAAGAGAGGATGTGTTCCAGCCCAGTTCTACAAAGCCCCAACTTCGATCAACGGTTCCTGGTGCAAGTCGACGCTTCAGAGAAGGGAATTGGGGCGGTACTAGCCCAGGGGGCGGCAGGAGAGGAAAGGCCAGTAGTGTTCCTGAGCAGGAAACTATTGCCCAGAGAAACCAGGTATTCCACAATTGAAAAAGAGGGTCTCGCTATCAAGTGGTCCCTGGAAGCTCTCCGGTACTACCTCCTGGGCAGAGAATTCGATTTGGAGACGGACCATCGGGCGTTGACCTGGATCCACTCAATGAGGGATCACAATGCCCGAATCATGAGGTGGTATCTGTCTCTCCAGCCATACACCTTTAAGATAAGACATTGCCCTGGAAGGAAGAACCTGGTGGCCGACTATCTGTCCAGGTTCCCGGACAGTGCGCGGCTAGGAGAGGGGGAAAATAATGTGAAGAAGTGACCTTCTTCACTGCTGCAGACGGCAGCACTGGCACACATAATCACACACACACAAATACACGCTTCAACCACACACACTTTTCTCACCTGTTGATGCCGCTATTGGAGAAGCGGGTGCACACGCGATCCCGATAGCACTTAGTCATTCATCCACATTCCATATTTCCTTATGTTAATCCTGCCGGACATATCACACATTTTCACTATTTGTTTGTTTTATGTAGAGGAAAGGCTCTACATAAAAACATTCGTGTGTTATATGTTGGCGTAACCGGGTTGCTGGGAGCTGCGCCAGCAAACTCGAGCTCAGGTAGGGCGAGCGGTTATGACGTCATCGGACTATGCCGCGCAGGCGCAGTGGACCGGAACCCGGTGAAACCATGAGGTGTCTAAATGTGGGGTACTCAACGTTTAAAATAATAGACAAGCCCTAATTTGAGGTGTGGTTATACAGTTTATTATTTTATCATGTTTATTGAAATTGGTTTGTGTAAAGTTTGTTTTGTTATAAGGTGGAGTTATATGCCAATTTAAAGGTGAAATATATTCCTTTATGACATGCACCTATTAATGGTTGTCCCCAGGAAAAGGGGCGGAGTCTGGCCTTCAAAAGCAGCAGCCAGACTCCAGAACAAGACTTGTTTTCCAAGTCGAGGCAACATGCTACTGCAGAGCCGTGAGCGATAATTTATTTTGTATATTGTGGATACATATTTGTGTACATATTCGTCTAGATCAATCTTTGATTTGTTTTGTTATTTTATTTTTGTTGTTTTGTTACTTTGTTTTACGTCAACATGCACTTGTACATATATGTGCACTAATGGATTCTTCTTTTTGGATTTTTGGGGCACTTGTAAATAAATACCACCATACTCTAAAGAGTGTTACGGGTTGAGCCATCATTTTGTTTATTTTTTCCCGGACTGTAACACGTCCGCAGTGGACTCGAGGTGACCCAGTTGGCCCTGCCAAAGGTCCACAGCATCACACGCGTTTAACGCCGTGGGCGAAGTGCGTGTTAGTAAGCGTGAGCGCTTGCAAGCGGGCACGAGACTTACGTTCATATTCTGACTCATATAAGGCTGCACTTTGTGGTGCGCACGCGGCGCTGTGTGCGAAGTGCTTGTTAGTAAGCGTGAGCGCTTGCAAGCGGGCACGAGACTTACATCCACAATTTGATTGATATGAGTCTGCACTTTGTGATGCGCGTGACTTGGCCGTGTAATAGAGCGGGCAGATAGTAGATGTGGGCACGGACACGTGGGCACATCTCCTGCAATTAACACTCTAGCGGCATTTGCCAGCTTTATGAGAGTGGGCTCTCTGGGTGACACGGGAAGTGCTGTGTTTGTGTGTAGGGGTGAGCACTGTGGCGTGGGCACTTTTTCTACACTTAAAACACCATCGGCGTGAGCCGGATCTGAATACGGCAGCTCGCTGTGGAGAGCCGCATAATTTTTATCTGCTGCGAGAGCCGGGATCAAACCCGGGTCTCTGGCGTGAAAGCTGTGGGTTTCGCGACTGAGCCACAGGGGGGAAATGACATCAGCTTCAGTTAACGCGAGCAGATAAAGAGAGCGTCATCAGTTTCTGTGTGTCGGCGTTTGTTTGCAGGCGTGCGTGTTATATAACAGACTCATGCTGCAATATTGACATTACCAGCCGCTCGAATTAAGAGGAGCTGAGAAATGTTTGAGAAATGGGGGATAGTCCGGCCTCGGCGGGACTAAAACACACTCTTTCCTCATTTCGCCGGTGACGCATTTCTTACGCTTTCTGTACGTAAGAAAGCTGGCCGCGACCTCAGAGAAAAGAGCTGCATAAAATTTTTATCCGCTGCGAGAGACGGGATCGAACCCGGGTCTCTGGGGCAAAAGCTGTGGGTTTTGCCACTGAGCCACAGGGGGAAACGACATCAGGCGGAGTGACAGCTTGAGGTTTGCAAGGTTCGAGTCGAGCCCGCAGGGTCGACATCGGAAGCTCTTTACAGTGCTCACATCCTCTGGTAGAGAGGGCAAGAGCAGCGTGTTCCGGTCCCAGGCAGAGAGCGCAGATAACGTGGCGGTCTCCGACGCTGAGCGGGGCTCTGCACGAGCCACAAGTGGAGCGAGGCATCTTGAATAAGACGTCTCGCGCTCTTTTAGTGCTTAGAAGCTAGAGTAGAAAGGATACTTCGCCGGATAGCGTAGCTGGCATGGAAGGCTGAAGGTGGCGAAGATAGCCGGCTTCCTCAGGCACTGTCCTTAGCTGGCTTGTCACTGTTTCGACGGCGGGGGCGGCTTCTTTAGATCCAGCGATGCGTAGAGCTCGCTGAAGAGATGAAAATCAGAGAATTCAGCCTACGAGCCCTGCTTATATACGCTAGCCACGCCCATTCTGGCGGGCTTTGACGCTGTGAAGGCGCGAGCACCTTCATTGGACGTGACGTCACGTCGGGCTCAGTGGTATGCTGCTGCAGTTCCCGCAGGGCAGCCTATGAGCACGCTAGACAGCCTGCTCTAGGTCTGCTAGCTGCTGCACTGCGTTGACAATGGATACAATCATTTTTTTTTATTGCAAATTAAAGCTCCAGTAGGTAGCTTTTGTAAACAAATATTTGTTAAAACTGTCATTATGTCCTAACAGTAGAATATGAGACAGATAATCTGTGGAAAAAATCAAGCTCCTCGGGCTCCTCCCTTTGGTCCTATTGCCATTTGCAGAAATACACCGCTTCCGGTCAGAAACAACCAATCAGAGCCAGGAGGAATGTCTTAGCAGTGTCAATCACGCTCATGTACGCGCTGATCACCCCTCTCTTGCACAGCGCGAGCGCGTACTCGTGAGTCTCCTGTTCGAACTCGTTCATCCAAATGAACGAATCTTTTTTCGAGTCATTTCGTTCATTCAACGAACGAAATGACTCGAAAAAAGATTTGTTCATTTTGAACGAGTCTTTTTTGGAGTCATTTCGTTCATTCAACGAATGAAATGACTCGAAAAAAGATTTGTTCATTTTGATGAACGAGTTCGAACAGGATCACGAACGTGCATCACAGAACAAAGCAAGGAGAGCATTTGTGCTTATAAAACTTAAAGTTTTGTATTTATTTTTGAAATGACCGATCGTTTCGCTAGATAAGACCCTTATTCATCGTCTGGTATATCGTTTAAAGCCCTTTGAAGCTGCACTGAAACTTTCATTTGGTCCTTGAAACGTTTTTGTCCTATTGAAGTCCATTATATGGAGAAAAAGCCTGGAATGTTTTCATCAAAAACCTTAATTTCTTTTCGACTGAAGAAAGAAAGACATGGACATCTTGGATGACATGGGGGTGAGTAAATTATCAGCAAAAGTTTTTTTTAAAGTGAAATAATCCTTTAACGTTATCTTACTAGCTATTTATAACTTATAGAAAGAGTGCAACGTTATAAAGTTACATGTATTGCAAAATACATAATGATTTGAGGACCAAGTTTGTAGTCAAACTATGGGCAGGCCATAGTCAATGTAAAGCATATTGTTGATGTTTCGTCCCTATTAGTGAATGTTCCATAACTGTTTATAATCCGCCGTCATCGTGGTCCTGTTTACTAGTCTGCGCGTTCACGGCAGGCTCCGCTGTGGGGGAGGAGCTGTGGAGGGAGGGCTGTAGCGCAGCAGAGAGCAAGGGGGTTGGACCTGGAAGTTGTGCTTGTTCAAATTTTCAGGCTAAGTCAACATTTTCTCAAAACTCCCTACTGCAACTTTAAAGAAAAAATACAATAACAGAGAGCAGAAGAGAAAAAAAAATGTAATAATTACAATAACAATAAGAGAGGGGTTACAGACATCAAAATAGAATGAATTAGGTTATACAAAACAATACCATATCACAATTTGTTAAAATAACAAATTAAAGGTTCTTTACAACAGACTCAAGGATATTATTTGTTTTAGAAACCTTAGAGTTTAAAGGTTTTGAAAGATTCTTAAAGAAAGAAAAAAGGGACTTTATATCAGATGAGAAAATTCTAAAATCAGGATTACAATGAATGGTTCTGGCTTTGTGAAGATGAAACTTGCCCAGAAGACAAAGCAAAAAAAAAAAAACGTATAATTAAGATTAACATGGTTAGAATGAAAATCTGATAAAAAAAATAATACATTCTGAAATTTGTACTAATTTGTTGCAACAGTAAAAAACTAACAAGGTAACATCTGACCAGAAAGATTTAGAAAATGGGCATTGATAAAATAAATGTAGAATAGATTCTTCTTCAATATTGCAAAAGGAGCATAAAGAAGATACATTCTCAGAAAACCTGCTCAAAAATAAATTACAAGGGTAATATCTATGAACAATTTTGAAATGGAGTTCTTTTATTTTATTAGGAATAAAAAGTTTGTGAGAAAAACCCCATAAGTAATTCAAATCAGAGTTTGGATAACAGATACTCCATTTAGAACAAGCTTTAGGATGAGTTCTTGTAGTTGAAGAAAGAGCATTCCTAATAAAGAAGTTGTTGCATTTTTTATCTAATACATTAACACCATTGAATGCAAGTGTAGGAATAAAGTTGTTTAAACGGTTGTAACTTAAATGCGCTTTAATCAAGGTTCTTACACTTAAAGGAATACTTTTAGTCACCTTATTAAAATCTCTTACAGAAATCACAACACTTTTCAGTAAGAAAATCATAAAAAGAAAGAAGGTCTCCTTGAGCACTAAACAATTCAGAAACAAAAAGAATATTTTGATCCACCCATTCTTTGAAAAAAAAGAGATTTGTTACCACACAGTACATTTTCATTATTCCAAATAATACACGTGTGTGGGGAGAAATTATGTTTGAAAGCAATCTTCCAGGATTCAAGAGCTTGTTTATGAAAATTTGAGAATTTAATAGGTAATTTGTTGCACTTAAAATTACAAGATAATAAGAATTTAAGGTCACCACAGTGTTTAAAGATTAAATTAGGGATCCAAAACCAGGGTAAACTATTGTTAGAAATACAATACTTAATCCAATTAATTTTGAATGTCTGGTAATAATTTGAAAATCTAAAGCGTTAAGACCACCCTCCTTGTAACTTCTTATCAAAGATTTCCTTTGAACACATTCTGTTTTATTTTTCCAAATAATAGCATAAGCTATAGCCTACTTACGCAATACGAGAGAACCTCTCGTAAGAGGACTGTTTATTTCTCCGTCGCTTACCGCATCTCTAGGTTTCCTTCGGAGGAGTTTTGCCGCTTCGCACAACCAAATGTAACAACAGCCCCTCACAAGTTAGAAAGAAAACACAAGGCCAATCAGTTTAGCGATGTGTGTTCAGGAGGCGGGACTCAGATCTATTACCGTGTGTACAGGTCCTTCTCAAAAAATTAGCATATTGTGATAAAAGTTAATTATTTTCAATAATGTAATGATAAAAATTAAACTTTCATATATTTTAGATTCATTGCACACCAACTGAAATATTTCAGGTCTTTTATTGTTTTAATACTGATGATTTTGGCATACAGCTCATGAAAACCCAAAATTCCTGTCTCAAAAAATTTGCATATCATGAAAAGGTTCTCTAAACAAGCTATTAACCTAATCATCTGAATCAACTAATTAACTCTAAACACCTGCAAAAGATTCCTGAGGCTTTTAAAAACTCCCAGCCTGTTTCATTACTCAAAACCGCAATCATGGGTAAGACTGCCGACCTGACTGCTGTCCAGAAGGCCATCATTGACATCCTCAAGCAAGAGGGTAAGACAGAAATAAATTTCTGAACAAATAGGCTGTTCCCAGAGTGCTTTATCAAGGCACCTCAGTGGGAAGTCTGTGGGAAGGAAAAAGTGTGGCAAAAAACGCTGCACAACGAGAAGAGGTGACCGGACCCTGAGGAAGATTGTGGAGAAGGACCGATTCCAGACCTTGGGGGACCTGCGGAAGCAGTGGACTGAGTCTGGAGTAGAAACATCCAGAGCCACCGTGCACAGGCGTGTGCAGGAAATGGGCTACAGGTGCCGGATTCCCCAGGTCAAGCCACTTTTGAACCAGAAACAGCGGCAGAAGCGCCTGACCTGGGCTACAGAGAAGCAGCACTGGACTGTTGCTCAGTTTTGCATGTCATTCGGAAATCAAGGTGCCAGAGTCTGGAGGAAGACTGGGGAGAAGGAAATGCCAAAATGTCTGAAGTCCAGTGTCAAGTACCCACAGTCAGTGATGGTCTGGGGTGCCATGTCAGCTGCTGGTGTTGGTCCACTGTGTTTTATCAAGGGCAGGGTCAATGCAGCTAGCTGTCAGGAGATTTTGGAGCACTTCATGCTTCCATCTGCTGAAAAGCTTTATGGAGATGAAGATTTCATTTTTCAGCACGACCTGGCACCTGCTCACAGTGCCAAAACCACTGGTAAATGGTTTACTGACCATGGTATTACTGTGCTCAATTGGCATGCCAACTCTCCTGACCTGAACCCCATAGAGTATCTGTGGGATATTGTGAAAAGAAAGTTGAGAGACGCTAGACCAAACACTCTGGATGAGCTTAAGGCCGCTATCGAAGCATCCTGGGCCTCCATAACACCTCAGCAGTGCCACAGGCTGATTGCCTCCATGCCACGCCGCATTGAAGCAGTCATTTCTGCAAAAGGATTCCCGACCAAGTATTGACTATTGAGTGCATAACTGAACATAGTTATTTGAAGGTTGACTTTTTTTTTTTGTATTAAAAACACTTCTTTTATTGGTCGGATGAAAAATGCTAATTTTTTGAGACAGGAATTTTGGGTTTTCATGAGCTGTATGCCAAAATCATCAGTATTAAAATAATAAAAGACCTGAAATATTTCAGTTGATGTGCAATGAATCTAAAATATATGAAAGTTTATTTTTTATCATTACATTATGGAAAATAATTAACTTTATTACAATATTCTAATTTTTTGAGAAGGACCTGTATTATTGGTCATTTTTTTGAACGATGACAAGCCGGAATGACAACAAGCCGAAATGAAATATGAGTAACGAGGCTATTTTCAAAATGTAAGGAGTAGAACGTACAGGTAATTGCGTGAAACTAAGGAGTAGAAGCAAAGAGTATAGAAGAACAAGAGCGAAACTCAATAGAACGTTCCATTCAACAAACGCGCCCAGCAGCAGCGCTACGCTTCCGCCATTTTGGGGTGAAAGCGACTCGGCAGTCCACTGTGTTGATGTGTTGTTCGCGAACGAGCAGCTCTAAAAGCCGATTCTTTGAAAAAAGCCGGACTTCCCAACACTATCCACTAGCTTTTTGCTGTTGCTATGGCAATATCAGCTGCTTTGAAATTTTTTTTTTTAAGTACATTAAAGATCAAATCCAAACTGAATGATGACAACACAGAATAACGTAGGCTACAATCACTAGACTAGTGATCATCAAATCCCTTTTCACAGACTTAGACAAGTTTTCTACTTTTTTCCCACAAAACCTTTAGTATTAACATTACAAACACTGAATTAATACCAACATATAAAAGTAAGTAAAGGACATGCTATATCAGATAATTGGGAATGTTGGACAATATTTATATATAACAGCATAGCTTTACAGTCAACTTTTTTTTTTTTTTTTTAGTAGCTACTATCTTATATTAATGACCGTTAAAGCAAGACTATGTAAACAAAAAAAAACACAGCCACTGTCCATCATGTTCTATAAGATCATCATGTTTGTAGCATGATCCAGGGGATTAGCCATACAGAAATGTAATATATGTCAATATAAGTAAATTACTAATATAGCCTAATGTCAGTGCCCATGTATGTCTGCTGCCTATATGAGAATATATGCAAAATTCATATAAAACACAGACATATATGAAACAATATAGCAAAAATGGCCGTTTTCATGTAAGTGCCATATAGTTTCCCGTATATGCACATAAATGTTAAATATATGTAGCCTATGACGCATATATGTACATATGCATATATGAACTTATTTCAATGCATCAGTATCACATGCATGTATGTTTACATACATTTATTAAATATGTAGGAAAAAAATATGTATGTCACATATTTATACTTAATGTCCATATATGCGAGAAACCAATACTATACTGTAATATGCAGATATATGGTATCATATAGATGAACTCAAATATTTTCTTCACATGTTTGGACACATTTATGTGTTCATATATGTTGCAGGCATAGGCTATATTGTGTTGTATGGGTAAAACATACAAAATATATTTCAGGGCTAGTGGAGTTGGTAACTAATAATAGTAATAAATGTGTAAAGTTGAATAAAATGGAAATACTCAATAAAGCAAGAAAAAACTACCTCAAATGTGTTAATGATTGGATTAACTGTTATCTGTGCTGTTGTCCAGTGACTCCAGTTGGAATTTTCACCCCAAAATGGCGACCGCGCTACCAAAGCGCCACCTAGTGGCTGTTTCCAAAAAAACATCAGAGTTTCGTCTCATGTTCTTCTATACTCTTTGGTAGAAGTAAAAAGTCGGCTAAAAAAATAATTACTCCAGTAAAGTATAGATTCTCCAAAATTCTACTTAAGTAAGGTAACGAAGTATTTGTACTTCGTTACTTGACACCTATGCTAGAATATCAAAATTGACTGCTGGTGATAGATCCTTTTCCTATTTAGCACCTAAACTTTAGAACGGTCTTCCTAACATTGTCCGGGAATCAGACACACTCTGTCAGTTTAAATCTAGATTAAAAACACATCTCTTCAACCTGGCATACACATACGTAGAAAACTATACATTCCTATTATTCAAATCAGTTAAATGATTATTAGGCTGCATAAATTAGGTCAGCCAGAACCAGGAACACTTCCAATAACACCTGATGTACTCGCAACATCATAAAAAGAATGGCATCTACTCTAATTTTAGTCTTTCTGTTTATTCCGAGGTTTACTGCAATCAGCTGGATCCGGGCCGTATCCAGATAAGATGGTGGACTTGCGCCTAGACACGACCAAAACGCATGATGTAATCAGCCGAATCCGGGCTGCATCCAGATCAGATGGTGGACCTGTGCCTAGACACGACCACAACGCATCCCTGAAGTGTCAGCAGTGCTTGTGTCAACTAGACTCTCCCCTGTGAAGGCCTCATTGACACGACAGCCATCGGCACTGATCCTCAACAAACTCGTCCCCGTGATGACTCAGATCTTCAACCAGATGAACAGCATAATATAATGTTCTGATCCAATCTGACTTCTGACCTGTAATGCTGCCTGAATCATAATCATACACTGTTTGTTCGTTGGCCAGAGAAGAATTTAGGGAGCTTGGTTTCTCCCAAGGTTTTTTGTCCCTCCATTCTGTCACCTGATGGAGTTTTGGTTCCTTGCCACTGTCGCCTTTTTCGCCTTTCTTCGCCTTTGTCGCCATTGGATTTTGGCTTGCTTAGTTGGGGACATTTAATTTTATATTTAACAATGTTACTACAACATTATTTTCCTGTTATCTCTGTAAAGCTGCTTTGAAACAATCTGCATTGTAAAAAGCGCTATACAAATAAAGGTTGACTTGACTTTACTTATAAAAGTAACAATTTCTTTCAAACACGCACACACACACACACACACACACACACACACACACACACACACACACACACACACACACACATACACACACATCTATTTGACAATTTTCTAAACAAATATTGAATGCTATAAAAAAACTGAGTATTCTATAGTGATGTGTAATGTTTACAGTATTGTTTAATATATAAAGTATTAAGTAAATAACTACATGTTTAGATTGGCTATAAATCTCTTTGCAAGGATAGACCTGTCTGTATCATGCTGATAATGTAGGAGTTTCTTTGAGTGTTTTGCAGCAGGCTGTTAGTGGAGAATATTACTCTGAGATGACATGATGACCAGACTCAAAGGAAAACAAAACAATAGGAGATGAGAAATCAGCGTAACCAATCCAACTCACTGCAAATCTGACGTGTGTGTGTTTGCTTTAGTGTGTGTGACTGAGAATGCATGTGCAGAGTGTCTGTGTGCATGTGGTTTATTATAGCAAAAAATAACAAGAAATTTGAGTGTTCAGATTGACTGTAACCACAGTAATCCCCACATCTTTTATTAGACAGTTCTGTACAATATTGTATTTCTGTTTGGCACATATTTGACTGTCTGACTTGCTTCGCGCTGCAGGCTTTGTGGAAAAGCAGAATGAAGCTAGATTTATATTTTCTGATAAAAATGTGAGTGGTGTTTATTCAAGAAAAACGTCTCAGGTTATGACTGTAACCTATGTTCCTTGAGAACAGGGAACGAGACACTGCGTCGAATGACGCTAGGGGAACGTCTCAGGCGTGACAGATGTCTGAAATCACAATCAAATCACGGCAGTCACATTGACCGGCGACAGCCCGTGAATCATTAACGTGAATGATTAACGTGCGACCTGGAAGTATAAAAGGGCGCCTTGCAAACATGACAAATCACCTTATCGTCTGAAGGGACTGTTCGGTAGGCAAGCCCCGAGGCATGGCAAGGAGACGCAGTGTCTCGTTCCCTGTTCTCAGGGAACATAGGTTACAGTCGTAACCTGAGACGTTCCCTTTCGAAAGGGAACTCGCATTGCGTCGAATGACGCTAGGGGAACGATATACCCACGCCGCCATGCTAAGGGGAGTGGATGCCATGTGGCAGTGACAACTGTCAGAAACCAGCAACTTCAAATGAAACGCTAGAACCACTCACCCTCAGGTCACACTGGGCTGTCAGTGACCGCATCCCCTACGGTCATAGCCCAAGCTATAAGCCTCGCAGGAAAACCTTCATAAACATGGTTGAATGAAAGGCCTACCTAGGCCTGCTCCGGGCCTGGAACCACAGCTTCCAATTAGAAGGGGTCCCTTTAAGGGAATGTGGCTAGGGAACCCGAAGGAACCCCAGCCAATCACTATTCAGGGGAATGTACTCACCCCGAAATGCCACCAGGACGGCCTGACCTGGCGTCAGTATATAGACACTTAGTCTGGCCACTTCCTGTCTGTCCGAAGACAGAGCCTCTGGACAGTTGCCTTAGTTAAGGCATCCAGCCTGAGGGACTGCGAAGCTGGCAGTGAACCACTCGGCCGGATCTCAGAGACGGGATATCCCAGAGAGTATGACTCAGCATAGTGCTTTCCAACCCTTGCCAGCGAGGGGAGTTTCTCTACTCGATCCACGGATCTACCCAGTGTTTGTGTTTCAAAACACTGAGGAGGCCTGTGAAGGCCTAAGGGCTAATTTAACCAGGAGGCCTCACGAGAGGCCTACGACCGTCTGACCATACGCAGGAGGCCGCATGCTCATAGTGACCCTCGGTGAAGGGAGCACAAGGTCCGCCTGTTAAGCAAACCAGGCTGTAGGCAGGAAAAAGGTTCCGGGAGGGAACCAATAGCAGAGAATGAACACTATAGTGAGCCAGGGCACAAGCTCGTCTTCAGCACCTGTCTTCTAAGGCTAGCTGAAACAGACAGCAAGAGGCCACTAGCATCCAGAACCCAGCACCACTAGGAAACTATTCACAGGGAGGCCTGGTGAGGCCTACAACCTGATAACCACAGTATGTGGGGAACTCACCTTCAGGGAGGCCTGGTGAGGCCTACTACCTGATGACCACAGTGTGTGGGGAACTTACCCTCAGGGAGGCCTGGTGAGGCCTACTACCTGATGACCACAGTATGTGGGGAACTTACCCTCAGGGAGACCTGGTGAGGCCTACTACCTGATAACCACAATCTGTGGGAACTCATCTTCAAGGAGGCCTGGTGAGGCCTACTACCTGATGACCACAGTATGTGGGGAACTCACCCTCAGGGAGGCCTGGTGAGGCCTACTACCTGACCGTTCCCATTCAGGGAAACCTGGTAGGGCCTATACCCTGATAACCACAGCATGTGGGGAACTCACCTTCAGGAAGGCCTGGTGAGGCCTACTACCTGATAAACACAATCTGTGGGAACTCACCTTCATGGAGGCCTGGTGAGGCCTACTACATGACAGCCAAAATATTTGGAAGTTCACATTCAGGGAGGCCCAGAGAGGCCTACTACCTGACAGCCACAATATTTGGGAGCTCACATTCAGGGAGGCCCAGAGAGGCGTACTACCTGATAGCCAACGTAAGTGGGAATTTGCCTTTAGGGTGGCCGGGTGAGGCCTACTACCCGATAACCATCTTAAGTGGGAATTCACCTTCAGGGAGGCCTAGGTGGCCTACTACCTGATAACCACTGGTAGCTATGAGCCCTGAGTCCGGGTGATAGTACAAGGTGGCCTGCTAAGGCCAGCCGGCTGGGGACTCACCTATCAGGGAGGCCTGGTCGGGCCTACTAGCTGATAGCAAGTCGTATTCTGCTATAACATACACTGTTGGGAACCATACTACACAAGCATATTTTACTATTGGGCTTCCATTAGCGCTATAAAGTATGTCCCACAATGTTGGGACTCACATCCGAGGAGGCCTGTTTAAGGCCCACTACCCATCAGTGAGTCAACTGCCCGAACCACCAAGGCCAACCACGTAAAGTGAGCTGGCCTACAGCGCCCTCTTGGGGGCTGTCCAATCAAGGAGGCCTGCTGAGGCCTACTACCTAATGGCGCAGCCAGATAAGCTGTTTACACAGCGCCTACAGCATCCTGGTGCCTAATCACATTACCCATGGCAGTGTACTCCGCAAGAAAGCTAGCACCCTTAAAACAAGGGGAGTACAACATATGCCACTCTGCCTCAACGGAGGCCCCAGTTAGTCAGGGGCCTACCATCTATGCATGGGCGTCAGTTCAGGGCAATGCTCTGGCTTCAGGGGAGCGTACTTCAACCAAAGAAGAAGTGAAGGCTTACTTCCTACTCGACCCGAGCCATAGTGGTGCGAGGTAGGATAATACAGAACTGGGAGTGAAGTGCTCAGACCTACCCTGTATCACAGGGGAATACTCACGCCTCACCCTGAGGTTACCAGGGTGCGGGCCTGCCAGTGGATCTAGGGGTGACAGAAATGTATCTGTGCCCAACCTAGGGGAGTGGGGCTTGAATGAGAGCCAACCACCTACAACCCAGCGCTCGAGCAGAAGCTCAGCGAGGTGAGTGAAGCCTATACTGGCGGCCTAATCCGTATGCCAGTTCTGCACGGCAGGGTCGGGCAGACAGACCCAGTCTTCTACGTGAAGCGAAAGACGGCCTAACCCTGCTCAATAAAGACATATGTACCACGGAGGCCTATTTGAGGCCTACCATGTCCTTTATAAACCATCCTCTGCACCACACTGCATTACTCTAGTCACCCCAGAATGCAGAGAAGGGGGTGGGCCTTGGCTTAACGACTCCCATGGGAGGAGGCTGTTTATACAGGGATGCTAGAAACCTACATTCACAAAGTGAAGGGTCAGAGGAAGAAATTCTATTTTTAGCAGAGCGCCTCCATTATCCCTGGCACAGCCTAGGCCAGCTACAGAGGCGGCCCTGGTGAGGGTCAGCCTGCAAGCATAGATCTATCTGAGGGCTCAAAGGAGCCACAGCCTTACTAAAGAATATAGTCTGTATTATTCCATACAAGAGGCTGCAGAATCGCTCAGCCTAATGAAAACCCAAACAGAGCTTAAGGGTCGAAATACTCAGGAAGAAGTCAAACGGTCCCGTGGGCCAGACATAAGATCTATTTGAAGCTCTAGCGTCAGTCAACACTCTAAGTAAAAAAATTCTAAGAGAGAGAGACCAACTACTCTACCCTGAGGTGGCTAACAGCCCGAAGGCTAACATAGTTATCTTTCTGGCCACCTAACGGGGAACTTCAGGGCCCTAATAATCCAGGAAACTTCTCTTACCTTATTACCTTGACATGACCCCATAGCTCTATACAGGGAACGAGGTCTGTAGAGAGATACATTTCGGAATTTTAATTCACAAAAAATTACTCTTAAACGGCCAGTCAGCTCACCTGCGGTGTGCGGAGTTAAGACTCGCCAGATAGTTCTTTATGAACCTGGGGTCCATCACTTTACATGCCTGAAAAAGGTGTTTCTACTAACCAAGCCTAGGCGGGCCATTGGAACATCGTTCTTATCGTAGGCCCAGCCCCAGGCCTGATGTAATGAACGTCTGGGGAGTCAGAAGAGAGGAGAGGGCTGTGATGTAATAAAGCCCTCCGGGGAGATTATCCATCAGCGACACTGTGTGCACTTGTGCTGGATAAACTCCCTCTGATCCCTCTTCTTGCGGGAGTCACGCCTCTTCTGCGCCCTGTTCCTCCACGGAGGGGGCGCACGAGAGGCGACACTGGCTCTTTGGCCCTGTCTACGGTCCGAGGACCGTGAAGGGCCAGGCCCTCCCACCTGCCTGGGCGTGGACCCGGATCTCAGCGGTATGCAGGTGCTGGTACACAAGGCAGGGTGGCTGAGAGGGTTCAGGATCTACCTGATTATAAACCTCCTCATTCATCCCCTGCTCGTCCTGAAGAGCAGCAACTGCAGGAAACCGTTGGTGAAAAATCCTCATCATCGACCTGCAGTTCGCCCTCGTCAGCCGTCGAATCATCTGAGAGGTTTACAGCCCTCTCAAGGTGATCGACGAGCTTTATCTGGGAGCCCATGATGCAAGTCACCGGTCTGCCTCGGCACGAGCGGGACCGGGACCTGGACCACGAGGACCAGACGTTGAACCCCCTTCACTTGAGAAGAGGCCAGACGAGAGCGGAGTGTTTAAAGAGAAAAACGCTCACAGTTCGCACAGAAGGCTCCCTCGAGAACCTCCCGTGCGCGCTCTTCTCCCAGGCAGGAAACGCACAGCTCGTGTGTGTCGCCCGGCGTCAGAAACCTCGGGCACGGGTCGGCACATTTCTGAAAGCAATCTGCCTTCGCTGTACATTTCATTTTTTTCTCTTACCGTTTCTTTGAGTAGCGTACTCAAACAGACAGTCCCTGAAGATGATAAGATGATTTGTCATGTTTGCAAGGCGCCCTCTTATACTTCCAGGTCGCACGTTAATCATTCACGTTAATGATTCACGGGCTGTCGCCGGTCAATGTGATTGCCATGATTTGATTGTGATTTCAGACACCTGTCACGCCTGAGGCGTTCCCCTAGCGTCATTCGACGCAGTGCGAGTTCCCAGGGTGTTGTTATGCAGTTGTGTGCTGTTGCTTACTGACTTAAAGTCACCATGAATCAAAATGGGCAATTCTTGTTTTGTTTTTATGGAATATACCAGCATTTAAATGATTTATCCATGCACATCTTTTTTTTAATTTTTATTCATGTTCCCTCGTAATCGTTAATCAAAATAACTTCCCCTCCCTCTTGTTATGACATAACTTCTCTTCTCTGATGATGTGTTTACTGGCGCGAAGGTGGGACAACCTGTCACTCACGTGAGATCACAGCAATATTATCCCACAACAATCCAATGATCCAATCAATCTGATGAACAAAATCAATTACTGCTCTACATTTTTTTTCTTGTCCGAGAAGCCGCTTCACTCTGATATATGTCACAATAGGGAAGAAAATACTATCGCAACTTCTGTATCATGCTGACTTTAAAGAGATATTTTGGCAAAAAAAAAAGCAGAAAAAAAATATTTCACCTGTCTTTTCTTGTGACCATTTGTGAAACACAAAAGGAAATATTTTGAAAAAAAATTCCCCCAATGCAATAAAAACTTTGTTGTTTTTGGACCCCATTGACTTTCATTGTATGGACAAAAAACGTCTCAGGTTACAACTGTAACCCCTATTCCCTGAAGAGGGATTGAGATGCTGCGTCGAGACGCTGTGGGAACACCCCTGCGTGATTGCGTCATGAAGCACCTATGAAATCAGTCCAATGGAGTGATGGAACGTCATGTGACGTCATAGTCCAATAAAGCTATAAAGCACCCCTGAAAACAAACCACGCTAGCTTCTGAAAAGTAGAAGCAAGTCGATCACAGGCATGCAGGGAGTATGGCAGGGCGACGCAGCATCTCGTTCCCTCTTCAGGGAACCAGTGTTACAGTCGTAACCTGAGACGTTCCCTTTCAAGGGAACTCGAGCTGCGTGGAGACGCTGTGGGAACACTATACCCACGACACCATAGTAACAAGTTCCTGTCCATGTGAAATCTCTGTGCACAACAAGACGAAAGCACCTGTGGCCCTGGAGTGGAGCCGAAGTCAAGGCCAAAAACCTCACTAATGTGTGCGGCAAGGCAACCTCCTGCCACATCACAAACATATTAGAGGGAAACTCCAGACAATAATGTTTTAGAAGCAGCCAAATATTTAGAAGCAGCCAAATATCAACCAGACAAGTAAACACGGTCTGGATGAAAAATCTGAATAGTATATTAATACAGACATTTACTCCTCAAAGAGATCAGATGAGTACATTTTTTAATTTTCTCAAAAATGTAATGCAGCCAAATATCAACCAGACAAGTAGAAACAGTCTAGGTGAAAGGCTGAATATAGTGTATTAATATAGACTTCAAATAAGAAGAGTATTTAACATTTAATTAATCAAAATTAAATGCAGCCAGAACAAGCAGACAATAATATATGGTCTGAATGACAGGCTGAATTTTCATATTAGAATTTCAAACAATAAAGAATACATAATTAGTTTGCACACAATCATAAGAGAAAGAGAGAAAGGGAAATTCCCGTCTGCTCAATTCCCTGCGCATATTATACATTGCCGACCTAGTATCTACACATTGCCTCGGAAAACGCAAGATGAGCCACTAGATTATTTTTGCAGATATGCAGACCCAAATTCTACGCGCTGCCTCAGCAAACACGCAATCTGAGCCATTAGTTTCTTATTGTAGAGATGCAGACCCATAATCCAAAGCTGCCAATTCTCACGCATTGACCGTGAGACTCACTCAATTGACCCTTTTCACACACTCCCACGCCACACATCCATTTTCTCACGCGGAGAAAAATCGCGGACAAAGAGGACACTGACACCGACAGACAAGACAGAGTAGGTTACTTTTGATATGGAACAAATTCTCAGCTGTCAGATTCTGGCAATATTTTTAAGAGATTCACACAATAAAACGTTTTGGCGCTTTTAAATGTGACAGATCGCTGTAGCGCGTCAGTTCAAACGGCACGTGATACAGTAGCCTACAAACCCCCCCCCCCCCCCCCCCCCCCCATCAACAAATCTCACCCTTCTCTCCCCCAATCAAGAAATCCCCCTCCCCCTCTGTCAACAAATCTCACTCCAAGCAAAACTCAAAAGTTGGCAGCTCTGCATAATCTACGCGCTACCTCGGCAAACGAGAGATATGAGCTACTAGATTCTTATTGCAGACCCCGTAATCTACGCGCTGCCTCGAGAAGAAAGCCAACAGGAGCAGAGCTAAAAACTCTCGATAGTGCATATGTTACACGTCTGGAATTTATGAATTAACACCGTCAGCCCCTTTTTACTAGAGCTGACCGTGCATGCTCCACTCCCAAACAACACATTTATCGCGTGTGTCCCCACTCTTTTATGAAGCTAGGGCAGGGACGAACACACGATCCAAATCTGTTTGCTCGCCATTATACTCTTTTATAGACTATATAGGTGCTGGTCATATAATTAGAATATCATCAAAAAGTTGATTTATTTCAGTAATTCCATTCAAAAAGTGAAATTTGGATATTATATTCATTCTTTACACACAGACTGATATATTTCAAATGTTTATTTAATTTAATTGTGATGATTAAAACTGACAACTAAGGAAAATCCCAAATTCAGTATCTCCGAAAATTAGAATATTACTTAAGACCAATACAAAAAAAGGATTTTTTGAAATGTTGGACAACTGAAAAGTATGAACATGAAAAGTATGAGCATGTACAGCACTCAATACTTAGTTGGGGCTCCTTTTGCCTGATTTACTGCCGCAATGCGGCGTGGCATGGAGTCGATCAGTCTGTGGCACTGCTCAGGTGTTATGAGAGCCCAGGTTGCTCTGATAGTGGCCTTCAGCTCTTCTGCATTGTTGGTTCTGGCGTATCGCACCTTCCTCTTCACAATACCCCATAGATTTTCTATAGGTTTAAGGCGGGTTTGCTGGCCAATTAAGAACAGGGACACCATGGTCCTTAAACCAGGTACTGGTAGCTTTGGCACTGTGTGCAGGTGCCAAGTCCTGTTGGAAAATGAAATCTTTATCTCCATAAAGTTGGTCAGCAGCAGGAAGCATGAAGTGCTCTAAAACTTCCTGGTAGACGGCTGCGTTGACCTTGGACCTCAGAAAACACAGTGGACCAACACCAGCAGATGACATGTCACCCCAAACCATCACTGACTGTGGAAACTTTACACTGGACTTCAAGCAACGTGGATTCTGTGCCTCTCCTCTCTTCCTCCAGACTCTGGGACCTTGATTTCCAAAGGAAATGCAAAATTTACTTTCATCAGAGAACATAACTTTGGACCACTCAGCAGCAGTCCTGTCCTTTTTGTCTTTAGCCCAGGCGAGACGCTTCTGACGCTGTGTCTTGTTCAAGAGTGGCTTGACACAAGGAATGCGACATCTGAAACCCATGTCTTGCATACGTCTGTGCGTGGTGGTTCCTGAAGCACTGACTCCAGCTGCAGTCCACTCTTTGTGAATCTCCCCCACATTTTTGAATGGGTTTTGTTTCACAATCCTCTCCAGGGTGTGCGGTTATCCCTATTGCTTGTACACTTTTTTTCTACCACATATTTTCCTTCCCTTCGCCTCTCTATTAATGTGCCTGGACACAGAGCTCTGTGAACAGCCAGCCTATTTAGCAATGACCTTTTGTGTCTTGCCCTCCTTGTGCAAGATCTCAATGGTCGTCTTTTGGACAGCTGTCAAGTCAGCAGTCTTCCCCATGATTGTGTAGCCTACAGAACTAGACTGAGAGACCATTTAAAGGCCTTTGCAGGTGTTTTGAGTTAATTAGCTGATTAGAGTGTGGCACCAGGGGTCTTCAATATTGAACCTTTTCACAATATTCTAATTTTCTGAGATACTGATTTTGGGGTTTTCATTAGTTGTCAGTTATAATCATCAAAATTAAAAGGAATGAACACTTGAAATATATCAGTCTGTGTGTAATGAATGAATATAATATCCAAATTTCACTTTTTGAATGGAATTACTGAAATAAATCAACTTTTTGATGATATTCTAATTATATGACCATTACCTGTGTATATATGCTTGTGGAAAAACAATAAATAGACAGAGACAGATTCACACACTGAGCGCTTGCTGAAGGCACAGAAGCTAGCGCGGTCTGTTTTCAGGGGTGCTTTATAGCTTCCTGGTCTATGACGTCACATGACGTTCCATCACACCATTGGACTGATTTCATAGGTGCTTCATGGCGCAATCACGCAGGGGCGTTCCCACAGCGTCTCGACGCAGCTTGAAAGGGAAACATGTTTTTCAATAAGTCATCTTGACAGAATTTCTGTGACTATGATATTGTGGTCTCTACTGCAGGTATTCCTCATATTCTATTAGAATTCCAATGTTAGTCTGCAGTAATTCTTTGCACATCATCCACCAAGGAAAAATCAAAAGCTTAGAAAAGTAATAGTACACCCTCTCCTCAAATCTCAAATATGTGCAAATTCCTACTCCTAAGTATAAGCAACAGTAGTAGTGATGCTTGCCTTTGTAAACCCCACTAATTACCTAGTATTTTCAGTGTGTGTTCATATTACATTCCAAACGAGGTACAGATATGGTTTTGATATGCTACATTTCATTGGACAGTATTTATCACTGCAATAAGATGATCTTTAGTGCCACTCCATAAAGAGCTTGTTGAACATGATAATTATAAAGCTTTGAGCGCTAATAGTTACACTGCTAAATTAAGCCAGGGTTAAGCATGAAGCTCATAAGGTGCAACTTGGTCTCCCCTCCTGCTATCAGTCAATAATAGGTTAAATGACTTCAGATAGAGTCGTGGTTGGAGAGGGACTATGAGGAGTCTTCTTGAGTGTAATTACAGCATGATTCACTTGATCCTCAATCTCTTTCTTGTAGGAAATGATAAGCTAATGTGCACCAACTATATGATTCCCACCCCAGGTGGCTGTGGACGGATCGTTTCTCTCATATGATAGTAAACCATTTTAAAGCAATTAACTATGCGAAAGGATGTAATCATCTGTGATTTCTCTGATGAAACATCCTCAAGTGTATTTGAACCTCAGAACTCTTGATTCCCTGTTCATGCTCCCCAGCAAATGTACAATATATCCATCCAAACATCCTTATTTCTTTATTGTGCTGTCCAAAGACCGAGTTTAAAATGTAAAGAGATTCTATTTAAAATGTAAAACTGACGAGATCCACGTCATTATGGATTCGTAGGTGATTCGGGCTCAGTGGGGTCTGTCCCTCCTGTTCGCCTGTCCAACGTTCTCAATCGCTATGTCACTGACACTTCAACAACTTATCACTGATGATCATGAGCCTTCTTTCTGTCTGCATTCAGCCATCGTTCTATTATTAGATATAGGGTGTTTCTATAATGTCGTCGCAGACACCTTTTCTATACCTGTCCAGAGTCTGTTTATCTGGATGTAAAAGGCCATTTCACTCTGCTCAGTTTTTTTTATGATTATAGCTCTCAGTGCTGAAATAGAAATGGAGATACAGCATGAGCCCTTGATGGCAGCAATAACACTGAATAAGATCCCATATGTCTGTGTATTTCCTGGCCAGCCAGGAGCTCTCCTGTCCTTTGGGATTTTGTTCTGATACGTAATTACAGTGGGTTTCATAGTCCCTAATGTCCTTGTTGGAGAGCACTTTATAAACATTGAGCACATAATAGCTGTCTGAATGCATTGGCAACATTGTGGGCCAATGTGTATGGAAAACAAACAGCAGGCTGAAAGATTGCTCTGAATTACAGGTGTGGTGTCATTCACTTTATCCTGTTTGGATGTAAGGTGTATTGTGCTCCATGCGGCCTCGGATCCACCCTCAGCCATAAACACAACTTGTTGAAAACACATTAAGCTGTCAATTCTGGCAAAACATCTCCATTCCATCCTCTCCTCAGCTTCTTCAATGCTGGTTTTTCCTACCTATACCTTTTGGTTTGTTGCACAAATATTGTATTTAGCCTGTGTGTGTTCTTATGTGAAGTTACTTTTATTGGACACAAGCAAATTTAATTGGTACCTCTCTGCTTTTTTATTTAGATTTGTAACAGAATGAACCAGAGGAGAGACGTACAGATCCATTCGCAAGGCTTTATTCCAAAAACGTAGTCTTAGTACAGGCAAGGTCAATGAACAGCAGACAGGTATGGGAGAGGCATAGCACAGAGAAACCCTAAGGCAGGTGTGCCCAACCCTGCTGCTGCCGATCGACTGTCCTGCACAGTTCATCTCCAACCCTAATCAAACACACCTGAAGCAACCAATTAAGGTCTTCAGGATCTGAAGCAACCAATTAAGGTCTTCAGGATCACTTGAAAATTAAAGGCAGGTGTGTTTAATTAGGGTTGGAGATAAACTGTGCAGGACAGTCGATCGGCAGGAGCAGGGTTGGGCACCCCTGCCATAAGGGCAAGCGTGGGTCGACGAGGTGAAAACAGAATCCGAAGGGCTAGGCTGAGGGAGAATCCAAGTGACACAGCCAGGAATCAAAACACGAAGGACAAGGCAAGACTAGAGTTCAATGGAAGGCTCAGTAAGTAGCTAACACTTGGGGAGTGTTAAACGCTGACAATACAGTACAAAGAAACAATATAACAAGATCGTCCCATTATATTTAATTTCATATTTAAATTATATACAGTGTGTAATTCGTTTTAAATTATAAATGAATAATTTCACATTAGTATTCATTTTATTGTAAGAGAGAATTGTGAATCGCATACTACCATTCAAAAGTTTTAGGTCAGGATATATATATATATATATATATATATATATATATATATATATATATATATATATATATGTTGTTGTTTTTTTAAATCAGCAAGATTCTTCAGAAGACTGGAATAATGATGCTGAAAATGTAGATTTTCCATCTCTGGAATAAAGTAGGCTACATTAAAATATATACAAATAGAAAGTATTTATTAATCATTGTTAATGTTTGTTAATAAAAATCCAGCTGTTTGTTAGATCACAGTGCATTACATAATGTTAATATAACATTTGATTTTAATAATGTATTAATTCATGTTGAAATTAATATTAACTAAGATCAATAAATGCTGTAGAAGTATTGTTTTGATCATTCTTTGTTCATGTTAACTAAAGTAGTTAAAGGGGTGGTTGATTATGATTTCACTTTTTTAACTTATAGTTAGTGTGTAATGTTGCTGTTTGAGCATAAACAACAACTGCAAAGTTACGACGCTCAAAGTTCGAAGCAAAGGGAGATATTTTCTTTTACAGAAATCGCTTTTTAAGGACTACAACAAACGGCTGGTAGGGACTACAATGTGCTTCATCATGGGTTAGTGACATCACTCACCCTAAAATTTACATAAACCCCGCCCCCGGGAATGCAATTTATAGTTCCCTTTCGAGGGAACTTGTGCTGCGTCGAGAATCGACACATTGGGGAACGCCTTCAGCGTGATGCGTCTGAAGTCTGTATGGAACTAGTCCAATCTTGATTGGTGTTGCGTCATGACGTCACTCGTGACTTTGCATGTGATGGTGATGCGGAAGCAGTAAAAGGACGCCGGATCATAACAGCGTCAGCTTCTGTTCTTCAGCAAGCGTTCTGTGTGACTGTGTGTCTTATTTGGTGTTGTATTGTCCCTTATATGCACACGATGGGGCTTCTGCAGGCATACCAGGCCGACATCCTCAAAGAGGTGGACGACAGCGGGGAGGTCGCCCTCGACGATATTCAAGAGATGCGTCGAGCGGTCAACTTGTCTCTCCGTGCTACCAAGGAGACGGCCCGAGCGATAGGCCGCTCCATGGCAGCTTTAGTAGCTACGGAGAGACATTTGTGGCTGAATCTGTCAGGCATTGGGGACAAGGACAGGGCCTTCCAACTCGATGCCCCGATTTTGTCTTCTGGCCTTTTCGGCGACCCAGTCTATACTGTCGTGGAGAAGTTGCAGGAGACGAAACGACAGTCAGCCGCATTCAAACAGCTTATTCCCCGCCGTTGTCCTAGGTCTCGTGGGTCTGCTGCCAGGGGGCAGTCCCACAAGGCAGCCGCCAGCTCCTCACACCTGCAGCATCAGAGGGAGAGTGTTGCCTCTTGTGCTCCCCCTCAAAAGGCCTGGAGGCAGAAGGCAGATCTGAGGACTGTCATTCAGGCGAGTAAGGTTTCGGCGAAGAGGTCCTGACACGTTGCGCAGGCCTCTGAGGGTGGTCCCCCCCGCGATCAAGCACCAACAGCTCACTCCTTTGCGGAGCCCTCGGGAAATCGATGTTTGCTTCCTGCCGCTAAGTGCTCTTCAGGACGCATCGGTTTCCAGCGAACGCGCATCGCAGTGTCCGCCCGAAAATATTGCAGCCCTGTCGAGTTCGCTTCCTCTCACGAGGCACAATATTTCACCTCGGCCGGAACTGTGGAAGCTGTGGGTCTGGCCCCTGAGGGGGACCATTTATTATGTCTGGTCCGAGCCCTGGAGGCCTATGTTCAAAGAACCTCGGGCTGGATGAAGTCGGACCAGCTACTCGTGTGTTTTGGGTCACTTAAGAGGGGTTCCCCTTCTTCAAAGCAAACTATCAGCAGATGGATTGTAGAAACAGCTTGCCTTCACCTCTTCTGATAAGAGCCCACTCAACCAGAGGAGTGGCTTCCTCTAATGGTCTGCTAACAGGAGTTTCCCTTCAAGAGGTCTGTGATGCCGCAGGCTGAGCCTCCCCACACACCTTCATAAAACATTACAGTCTGGATCTGCCCTCTACACCAGGTTCACAAGTTCTCTCGTCTTGAGTGTTCCAGATTGCTTCACACCAGGGCGTATATCTTTCAGTGTGGCGCAGTGGGCATTTCGTTCCCCAATGTGTCGATTCTCGACGCAGCGCGAAAGGGAACGTCTCGGGATACGAGTGTAACCAGGGAACGAGACGCTGCGTCCCTCGGCCACACTTTTCGCGCTCCTGAGAACGACTTGCTTCTACCAATCAGAAGCTGACGCTGTTATGATCCGGCGTCCTTTTATAGCTTCCGCATCACCGTCACATGCGACGTTATGGGTGACGTCATGACGCAGTCCATGACGCTAGTCCAATCAAGATTGGACTAGTTCCATACAGGCTTCAGGCGCATCACGCTGAAGGCGTTCCTCAATGTGTCGATTCTCGACGCAGCATCTCGTTCCCTTCTCAGGGAACGAGGGTTACACACGTAACCCGAGACGATTATCATTACAGAATATGCTAATCAATGACTAGAAGATAGTTAAGATAGGTAACACATCAGCTACATATTCATCAACTAACCATTCAGAAATGTCCTGTTGCATTCTACATGTTGTCACTTCTTCTTTTTTTGCATACTTATTTTACATCTTGTGAAAAGGGCATTATATGACCCCTTAAATTGTAACTAATGAAACCTTATTGTTAACCGTTACCTTTATCATTTATGTAAACAACAAAAAACAAAACAACAACACATACTTAAACATATTTGAAACTGTCCATTTATTTAGTTCTGATACAAAAAATCTCTAGAATTCTACCCACATATTTATTTATTTATTTTCCTTGTGCACAGAATGTTTTTTTTGCAGTAGGAAATTCACAAGGTCATTGATGCGCAACTGGTTTTAATAATCAAAATCGTTAAAACAGGTATTTACTTTGTTTCACTATCTGTCTAGGAAATCACTGGTTCTGAGACACGCTCAAGGTCTTAACTGTGATTGTCCTGATCCCCACTGTAACATTCAAGAAGGTACACGTGTAGCCTGCAATACCTCTAAAGAAACAATTTTGTATCATGCAATTTGAAGGATTTAAGGAAGATTTGTATTGTTTATCTCTCTGTCTGTCTGTTTTTGTAACCCTTTTACAAACTTTTGCTCTCTAGAGCATCACATCATTCAACGTTTGTCTTATCCTCTTATTGTGCACTATGTTTACCACCTATACTGTTCAGTGAATAAAGAGAGAGAACTCACAGCTAGTCTATGCCCTTACAAGAAGAAGGTATGCTGTGTTCATTACTTAATTGGCTCTTAATGAAGGCTCTGTTGGCTAATAAAACCTCACACTTTTCCTTTTTGAGCTAATGAACCTCTGGAGGAAGTGATTAAATTTGTTATTAAACAGGTAGAGGCTCAGACGCTCGAGTGATTAATTCCCATGGTAATTATTTTACCGTTCTAAGGCACAGTCTAAAAATAATAATAGATGCAATTTAACAAATTTTACCCCCATCTATGAGTTTATGTTTTTGGAAACCTGCAAAAATTTGCTATTGCTTTCAAACATGTTATATGCACATGCAAACACCTTTGATTATGATTCATTATGCTTGCATCCTAAGGATTCTTATGCAAGGTGTTTTTCACTGTGAATAAACATTCCCTTTTGGTTAAAACCCATTTCTCATTTCTTGCATATACATTTCAAGTCAGGTTTACCTATATCATGGCCATTTGAAAGATAGAAGCTTTAATTAATGATTGTGTGGAAAGATCGCAGAGATAGAAGTGAAGGTCAAGAGATTACACTGCCCATTTAATCTGCAGAGAGGAGCCAGACTCATTAGTTAACATAGCAGCAGACTGACAGACTTGTATCCTAAAGTAATAAGGGTAGACTGCAGCTCCCTAATTGCACTTCCACAGACTTCAGGAGCTGATTCAGACACAGCAGGCCGACGGCTGGCTGGCTGGCTGACAAGCTGAGAAACTGACACCCTGTGAGATATATCTCATCTGAGGAGAAAGGAGAAATCTAGATGCAGCTTTAGATAACATCAAATGGTTTAAAGATCTGCATGGAACAACGTCTAAACGGTCAGAGAAGCATCTCAGGTTATGACTGTAACCCTGTTTCCCATTTAGTCTGTCATGTTTGACGTTGCGTCGATACTAACGTATTGGGGTCTCACTTGGGAGCCCAATCACCTTCGAGTGGTAACAAAACAAGAGCTAATGAACTATGCAAGAACAAATGACATTTGCATGCTGAGCCACTCCTACCCAGACAAGTGGGTATATAAGCCGGCTTGCAACTCACTCATTTGCTTTCTCACAGTCACCTTCACAAATAGATTTTTTTTTACTGATTGAAAGAGCTATATGTTTTTGAGATCTCTCTGCCAGTGTGAGGGTGCATCCAGCATTGTTTTGCCATCCTAAAAGAGCTTTTGCACGGTTAAGTGCAGTGATGCGCTTCAGCGCAAAATAGCAGATTGCACTAAAAGAGCAAGCACGCAAAGGTACAAGTCCTCTCTGCTATTACCCAGCCCACTGACACATCTCATAGCAGAGCCACGAGTCTGGTTAACACTTTGGGAGACCTGTGGGTTACAGGGTGTGCTCCCACTCCTCTAGCGTGCCATTTGCTGTCTAGCTGCCGAATCATGGTGTGTGCTCTTCTCGTGGGGGACCCTGCGTGTCATTCGGCACTCCTGATGAAGGTCAGATGTCAATCCCTGCATCGAATAGTGAGATATTGCCCTTTGGAGAGGAAGATGAAGCTGAGCTTCCCCCCTTGGGGGTAATTCCTCATGCTGAATCGGAGTCAGAGTTGACGGCCATGCTTGCCCGGTCCGCCACAGGCTTTGGACTCAAGTGGAACCCTCCACCTTGTCCGGAGCGCTTGTGGTTGGATGATTGGTTCTTGGGTGTGGCGTGCGGTTCACAGTCGTGTTCCGCCCCACTGCCTTTCTTCCCTGAGGTGCACGAGGAGGTTCAGAAGTCATGGAAGGCACCTTTTACTGCCTGAAGCCGCTCTAAATACATTATTTTGAATTTCCTGTATAATAGCGGTTCTACACTAACCTGCCATTTTTGCTGGTTTCAAAACACACCCCGTTGGACCTGCCATGGTAACATATCCTCGTATAAACCCCAGCGATCCAACAGCTAATGCCAGCAGCTTGCCCTTGGCCCACAGAAGGATCTGTTGTGCCAGTTTGTAAAGTGGGCATGACCGTAGACACCCCTGATGGTTTATATAGGAGATCACCAATGTGTTGTTTGTCCGGACAAGCACATTATGGCCCTTCAGGTCTGGGAGAAAGTGTTTCAAAGCTAGAAAGAGAGACATCATTTCCAGGCAATTTATGTGCCACGAAAGATTATGAACCCTCCACAGACCCTGCAAGGAGTGACCCTCCAGGATCACTCACCAGCACTTGAGAGAAGCATCTGTCCTAAGTGTCCTGTGACGAAGGTGCCCCCAGCACAAGACCTTGAGACAAGAACCAAAGCTTCATCCACATCACTAAGGTACGAAGATACTTGCATGTAACCTTGATCATGCTGAACGGGTTGCCTCCCAGGGAAAATACCTTGGTCTTGAGCCACCACTGCAAAGGTCTCATGTACAGCAGGCCAAAAAGTATCACGTTGGACAAAGCTGCCATCAGACATAACAGTCTCTGTAACTGTTTCACAGTGAATGACTGGCCTAGATTTATCTTGTCTATGGCTGACATCATCGATACGATATGAGCAGGAGACAGAAGTGCCTGCATCGTAGTCAAATCCCATACCACGCCCAGAAAAGTGGTCCTCTGTAATGGAAAGCACACTCTTCTTGGCACTCAACTCCAAATTAACTCTATATCCTTCATATGGGCGAGGACGACATCTCGGGTTCAACTTGTTCCTTTACCAGTACCTTCTTGGGGTCTACGACTGTGGACAGGATCCTGTTGAATTGAGGCAGATGAGAACCAAACTTGGGCAGAAGAAACTGCTGAGCGTGCTTCCTACACCTGAGAGAAGACACTAGATTAGAAGTCTACATTTCTGCGGCTCTCCCCTGGAATTTACTCTCTTTATTCATTTTTTTTGACTTAGCCTATAGTTTTGAGTGAAAGATGTCATATTTAATTTAGCCTATTTTTCTTTATGTCATTTTTTACAGTGTTGACAGTATGATGATAAGACAAATAACAAATAGCCAACATTTTGTATTTGTTATCCCCAATCACTCTCTCTATCTTTAGTGGAAATTTAAATGTGAGATTCTGGAAACGAGTTGTAAATTTAGCAGGATCCGTAGGGATCATTCAAAAATAATTCTAAGTGGATAGTGGGTAAACAAAGAGTGAATTTTAAGCGGGTGGGTGCAGAATAGAACCTTGCGGGAGCAGGACGAAAAATCATCTACAGACCTCTACACTAGATCTGGTGGGTGAGGGCAGAGAATAGGCAGCACCCGTCTCTCCATCTGTGATCCCCATTATCTAAGCCACCACACTTCTTTGGCAAAAGCGGGAACCGAACCAGGAGGATCGCGTGCCTGAGCGCCTTCTTCAAAAAGTGCCAGGCCGGAAGTGGAGAGTCTGAAGTTCACATTGGGCAAAGTCAAGCCCCTCGGGAGCTTACCATCCATGCTCTGCTCCTATATAAACAACACATAACTCATGTATATCCCCGACCGTGATGTTGCGTGGGCAGGGATGACTGATGTCTGAATTGTTGCTTGCTCGCCAAAACTAAATGCTTTGTTCTACGGGACAAACAAAAAATAAATAAGACATACAAATCACACAGAGTACTTGCTGAAGGCACAGAGGCTGACATTATTTGGTCCGGGTGCGCTTTATACCTTACTGGTTGTCACGTCAGGATGACATCCCACCATGCCATTGGACTGATTTCACATGTGCTTCAAGATGCAAACACACAGAGGCAGTGGTGTGCACAGACCTCCTCAGGGGCAGGGGCGGAGGGACCAAAAAGGGCACTAAATAAAAAAAATTACTTCTTGATTTTTTTTGTTTCTATTCTTTCTTTCCTTGGCATTCTAATAAAATATGTTGATACAATTATTAGAATGTATAACACATCAAATGAAAATAGGGAAATTATGATAATATTACTAAATATTATTTACTTTACCAAACAAAACGGTGAGAATCAAGAAGGTAATTATGGAAAATAAATTTTTAGTTTTGTTGATGTTGTAAATTTAATGTATGTATTATATGTATGAAAGACAGTGTTAGCTATCATGAATCAGTAACACTTTACAATAAGGTTTCATTAGTTGAAATTAGCTAAATGAACTGCACTTCTACAGCATTTATTAATCTTAGTTAATATTAATTTCAGCATTTACTAAAACATTAAAATCAAAAGTTGTTTGTTATCATTTGTTAATGCACTGACTGTGACATAACATGAATAAACAATTAACAGTTGTAGTATTAACTAAGATATAGCCTACAGCAACAATGTGTTGCTCACGGTTTGTTCATACATGAGTAATGAACAAATTAACCTTATTGTAAAGCGTTACTATGAAATCAAAGATATAAGTTCCTTACAATTTAGAGTTGGACATGGATTTAAGATTTAATTTAACTAAATGTTAGATGTATTTCCCCTTGCACTTTTATTCCTTGGATAAAAACGAATGACATTGTCACTCAAAAGAGTAGCATGGTGATGGTAGGATAAATGTAATTTTCCGTATTAGCTTAAACGTTACCTGCTGCTCGTTTGAAGAGACTCGCGCGAACTGCTGCGTAGTGGGTACCAGAACCGTTAAATGCATATGAGGCGCTGCAAAGGAAACTCCGCCTACCACTTCTCCGCCAAATTTTTTTTTTTATATAATATTTGTTTGTATTATTATTGTTAGTGGCAAGGGTGTGTAAGTGTGTTATTTATTATAATATTTATAATAATAATTATTTAAAATTATCAGAAAAGGGCACAATACATTTTGAGACAAAAGGGGCAGGGGCCTGAGCCTTGAGTTCCCTCAATTGGGAATATTCACTATTAAATTTACAAGAATTCTAGGCATATTGGCATCTAAAGGCATTTTCTGTGATCTTTCTCCAGAAGTTGTGACAATCATCGAACATTTCATGGCATTCTCTTAGTTTAGCCGATTAGCTTTGACCTTAACCGCAGAAGGTCACACCCATCGCTAATCCTCATTGTTATTTGTCACCCATTGTTGCTACATGCCTCCACCTCTTAAAGGTCACCCGTTTTGATTTTTCTTTTCTCACTGTCCCAGACCCCAAGTATGGACTCAGTAAATCAGAAAGTTTTAACCCCATCTCTATTTTCTGCCATCCAGCCGTGTTTACACACAGATGAAATAATTGCCTCAGGGTAGCAGCAATGTTTCCTTGGTGGCTTACATAAAGTGTAGGAGAGTGGACATCTCTTTTAGTGCTAATAGAGTGACTCCCTCGTTTCTGCCGTTTAGATGTCTTAGAAGATTAATATATCAAGCCTTGCCCTTTTTAAGACTCATTTATTACCCCCGGCTCATCTTTTTATTTGAAAAAATAAGGTAATGAATCAAGCCCTCTTCATGTCATTGGCCTTTTTTTCATCATTTATTGTTAAGGGGGGAAAAAAGAGTAGATTTTATTTACTGTCTAATTCTACTTATATGTACTAATTCCACTTATATGGTTTATAATTATGTTGTATAATTTATAATGATGTATATGCATCATTATTTTCATTTGAACTAACTATGGACGATCTTTATTTATATAAAATATTTGTTTACACTTTACTATAAGGTTTAAATGGTTCGCACTGTTAACAGAGTTTTACCGTATAATTATTGCCACTACATTGCTAGGATAGAATCTTGAAATGTGATTAGTTTAGTTTATGATTATGAATGTTTACAAAATGTACCTGCCACTTTGAACGTGATATAAATATGTATCACTAGAAATGGGACAAATACATACGGTGGAAATGAGATATTCATTCCTTTGTTGTCATTTGAAAAGTTAAACATATAATTAATCAGAAGCCATAGATTTGCAAATAAATCTATAATTCAAAAGATTTAAGAACAGGTTCACAAAGACAGCCAGCAGATTTATTTAGGGAAGAGAAGTTTTGTTTAAAAATAAATGTTCAATCTATTCTAGTGAACAAGACTGAGCTAAATCTGACACCCCAGGCAAGAGATTCTGGATTCCAATCAGAGATAAGCACGAGACACAGAAGAGACTAATAAACTGCTGAGATCTCCAGAGAATGTTCAAACAAAGGAGGAGAAAGAGTTCATGAAGCTGAAAGAAAAGAATGAGACAGCGGTTACAGCATTTAAGGTTATGCAGCACAATCTGGTGAATTAAGCAGTGGAGGTCTGTGACATAATGTATGCATTTATACAGCTGCATGGACTTAATGGTAAAAGAAAGTGGAGATAGCTTTAGGGGGGAAATTCACAGTACATTCTGAGAGCATTTTGTAGTTCCCTTTCGAGAGGTCTCTCCTATTGCGTAAGTAGCTTACGCTATGGGAAAACTCCTTTTCTCGAGAATATTGAAGTCTTTATGTAAAACGCATTGCAGCTGCACAGCTGACAGCAATGAGCGAAGGTAGCTCGGTCATTGGCTGTGCTGCGGCAACTTGCTCGAACCAATGACGGGGCGACTCTAAATGCGCGACCAATGAGCGCGCTTCGTGCCCGCGCGCGTCAGAGCCCGCAGAGATGGGCGTGGCCAAGAGCTATATATTGGGCGCCCCGTCATGAGAGTTCTTTAGATTTAATCTCCTTCAGCGAACACCTTCTTCGCTGGATCCTCCGGATTATTGAATTCGCCGCCGTGGAAAAGCATACCAGCGGGATTGCTACGAGGACGTCGGCACCTTCAGCCGCCTTCGAACGCCATCCTACTGAGCCATCCGGCGTGCCACACACGCAAGTATTTACATCTGTTCGCCCCGCGACACTTGTAAAAGAGCAATTTTTCTCAGGCGTTGTTTCAAATGCCTTCCTGCGCGTCGTGCAGAGACCTTCTCCCGGACGGGGATCATCACATCATCTGCGCTCGCTGCCTGGGCCGGGACCACGCAGAAGCTGCTTTGACCAAGGGCGGATGCCTGGAATGTGACGACCTGGGTCTCTCCACACTGCGGGCTCGCTTCACCGCTTTCGCCGCGAGCGAGCCCATCGCCGCCAACCCTCTGTTTGAGCCGCGCATTAAGAAAAAGCGCCGCTCACAGAGGCTTCCTGAACCTGAGCTCAGTGACGTCACGCCGAGCCAGTCTCCGCGTGCTTCACCGCCGCTCTTGCCTTCCCCACCGTCGGTTCAGTTCACTCAGCTGGACCCACACCCCTCTAGCAGAGCGGTGGGCCTTGTGACTTTCGGCGCGTCCGAGGACGACGGGGGAGTGGATGACAGCTTGTCCATCGACGCCGCATCGGACGAGTCTGGCCCCGAACCCGAAGCCTTTAAGGACCTAAGCAGCGCAACTGATATAGCTCTGCGAGCCACGAAGGCCACAGCCCAGTCTATTGGCCGCGCCATGGCTAATTTGACTGTTCTCGAGCGCCATCTGTGGTTGACTCTGACGGAGATGAAGGACGCGGATAAGGCGCCATTTCTCGACGCGCCTATCTCCACCAGCGGGCTGTTTGGACCGGCGGTTAAAGGTTTCGCCGAACGCTTCACTGAGGCCCAGAACGCTTCACAAGCTATGCGCCATTTCCTGCCCAAGCGCTCAAGCTCATCGCAGAGCAGACAGAGACCGCCACAGCCGCAGCGGGCTAGAACAGCTCCCACCGCATCTCAGCCCGCGCCTCAGGCTGACGCTCGACGCCGCTCGCGCTCCCACAACCGCAAGCCGCCTCCTGAGCGACGGGGTCCTCGGCCCAAGATTGTGCTGAACCCTGAGCCTCGAAAGCCGTCCTAGCCACAGGAATGAGAAGAGAGAGTGCGTGTCTCGCAAAAGCCGGACCACTCTCTCTGCAAAACCTCAAACATTACCCAGTCCCCTTACAGGCGGCTGGAAATGTCCATACAGCAGTCAATGGGCCAGTCACAGAGCTCGCTCACCTGCAAACAAACGCCATTTTTACGGCGACGCACAGAAAACACAAAAATAGTCTTTTTCTGCCTGTGTCACTAAGGGTTCACATGTCCACAAAGTGTGCATTCCCAGATACTGTCAAAACAGTGCCAAATTCATTCCCAGCTCAGGCTGCGCGCCCCATGAATGTAGATCACGTGCCTACGGTCATGTACGCACCACTACACACAAGCACTGTTCACACAGTTATGAATTCATCCCCAGTAAAAGCGGGAAACATTATAAAAGTGACGCGTGTGCCTACCAATGTTTATGCACCCCCACTTATAAACACTGTCCTTACAGTGTCAAACACAACCCCAGCTCAGGCTGCGAGTTTTACAGACATAGCGCACGCTGTTGTAATCACACACGCGCCCATTCACTCAGCTGCTCAGCGTGCGCCCGCGCCTCTGAGAGCTACGAGCTCAGGCGATTCGCTGGCCGGGTCCCTACGTCACAGCGGCCCGCCCCTAGCCTGTATTCAGCCCATATCTGTACACGCAGCGACATGGGGAAACATTCCAGATATGCCGAAATGGGTATTGAATATAGTAAAGCACGGATACTCGCTCCAGTTCGCTCGCAGACCACCACGTTTTACGACTGTGGTCGAGACGAAAGTGAGAAAGGAGTGTTCACATGTTCTACGCATGAGGTGCGCAAACTAATAGAAAAGGGCGCTGTGGAAACTGTTCCCCCCTCTATGAGTGTTATGAAGCAGCAAGGATGAAGCAGAGAGTGAATCCAATAGCAAGCACTTTAATAGTCTGACAGACAGTAATCCAGGAAAAACTCAGAATAACGCACACGGAACAAGGAACTGGGAACAACTCACATCAAACAACGACTGACAAAAAGCAACTGAAGCACAGAGGTTTAAATACACAGACAAACAAGCTAAACAAGATAACAAGGGGGCGTGGCTAATCAGAAACACATGGGAACAATGATCAGACAATTAACAAGACACATGGCAAACAGGGAATCACATGACAGACAACAACAAGGAACAAAACACAAAACCCACACCGTGACATAGCCCCCCCCCCTATGGGCGGCTCCCGACGCCCCTCAAAACACAACACTAAAGTTCAGGAGGGTGGTGAAGTGGAGGCGGTCTTGGGGGAGGGACGGAGGGCCAGGTTCGCGCAGGCGGCCATGACGGAACAGGCGACCAGGACGGAGACGACCACTTGGGCGGCCGGGGCATAGACGACCCCTCGAGCGGCCACGGCGGTGAAGACACCGGCTCGGGAACAGCAGACACCGGCTCGGGAACAGCAGACACACACATTGGCTCGGGAACAGCAGACACACACATTGGCTCGGGAACAGCAGACACACACATTGGCTCGGGAACAGCACACACACACATTGGCTCGGGAACAGACGACACACACATTGGCTCGGGAACAGACGACACACACATTGGCTCGGGAACAGACGACACACTCACTGGCTCGGGAACAGACGACACACTCACTGGCTCGGGAACAGACAACACACTCACTGGCTCGGGAACAGATAACACACTCACTGGCTCGGGCTCGGGAATAGACAACACACTCACTGGCTCGGGCTCGGGAATAGACAACACACACACACTGGCTCGGGCTCGGGAATAGACAACACACACACACTCGGGCTCGGGAACAGACAACACACACACTGGTTCGGGAACAGACGGAACAGACTCCGGCTCGGGAACAGGAACAGACTCCGGCTCGGGAAACAGAACAGACTCCGGCTCGGGAACCGGAACAGACTCCGGCTCGGGAACAGGAACAGACTCTGGGCCAGCCATCTTGTCCGTAGACACTGGCTCGGAGGCGGCCATCTTGTCCGTAGACACTGTCTCGGAGGAAGTGACGTGAACAGTCTCTGGATCAGCAGAAGTGACGTGAACAGTCTCTGGTTCGGCCATCTTGTCCGTAGACACTGGCCCGGAGGAAGTGACGTGAACAGTCTCTGGATCAGCAGAAGTGACGTGAACAGTCTCTGGTTCGGCCATCTTGTCCGTAGACACTGGCTCTGTAGAAGTGATGTGAAGCGTCTCTGGCTTGGCAGAAGTGACGTGAACAGTCTCTGACTCGGCCATCTTGTCCGTAGACACTGGCTCAGAGGAAGTGACGTGAACAGGCTCTGACTGGGCAGACGTGACGTGAACAGTCTCTCGCTGGGCAGACGTGACGTGAACAGTCTCTCGCTGGGCAGACGTGATGTGAACAGTCTCTCGCTGGGCAGACGTGACGTGAACAGTCTCTCGCTGGGCAGACGTGACGTGAACAGTCTCTGGACCGGACAGGACCAGCGGCGAGGGCTCTGGGCTGACAGGAAGTACAGGAAGGACTTCCAGGCATTGCGGGACGCGGGAAGTCCTCTTCCTCTTCCTCCTCCGTCTCCGAGAGCGAGAGGGCCCTGGGCTGGACGGGACCAGCGGTGAGGGCGCTGGACTGGACGGGACCAGCGGTGAGGGCGCTGGACTGGACGGGACCAGTGGTGAGGGCGCTGGGCTGGACGGGACCAGCGGTGAGGGCGCTGGGCTGGACGGGACCAGCGGTGAGGGCTCTGGGCTGGACGGGACCAGCGGTGAGGGTTCTGGGCTGGACGGGACCAGCGGTGAGGGCTCTGGGCTGGACGGGACCAGCGGTGAAGGCTCTGTGCTGGACGGGACCAGCGGTGAAGGCTCTGTGCTGGACGGGACCAGCGGTGAAGGCTCTGGGCTGGACGGTACCTGCGGTGAAGGGTCTGGCTGGACGTGGCTGACGTGAAGCTCTGGCTGGACGTGGCTGACGTGAAGCTCTGGCTGGACGTGGCTGACGTGAAGCTCTGGCTGGACGTGGCTGACGTGAAGCTCTGGCTGGACGCAGAGATCAGGTGATGACCTGGCGTACCGCGGAAGGAAGCTCCCCAGACATCGGCCGAGTGCCTCTCTCCAGTTCAGACCCGAGAGATCGGGGAGCTCCCTCGGATCGACCTCCGTAGCCCCTAGAAGGTAACACAGCTTAACCGCCTCGTCACCAAGAGAGCAGGAGGCAGCGAGAGGGGCAAACCCCCAGGTATACTGGAACAGATCGCAGCTATCCAGGGCCAAGGCCGCGATCTGACCGGCGAACTCCCGGCTCATGCTGGGAAGATCAGGAGAGATCTGTGCTGCTGGATTCATTTGTTTGGTCGGTCGTTCTGTTATGAAGCAGCAAGGATGAAGCAGAGAGTGAATCCAATAGCAAGCACTTTAATAGTCTGACAGACAGTAATCCAGGAAAAACTCAGAATAACGCACACGGAACAAGGAACTGGGAACAACTCACATCAAACAACGACCGACAAAAAGCAACTGAAGCACAGAGGTTTAAATACACAGACAAACAAGCTAAACAAGATAACAAGGGGGCGTGGCTAATCAAACACATGGGAACAATGATCAGACAATTAACAAGACACATGGCAAACAGGGAATCACATGACAGACAACAACAAGGAACAAAACACAAAACCCACACCGTGACAATGGGCGAGGCAGGTTTTTACAGCCGCTATTTTCTCGTCCCGAAAAAGGATGGCGGTCTCCACCCCATCCTAGATCTCAGACACCTGAACAAAGCACTAATGATTCGCTCGTTCAGAATGTTAACAACCAAGCATATCCTCGCGCAAGTACGCCCAGGAGATTGGTTTCTCTCAGTGGATCTGAAAGATGCTTACTTTCACATTCCAATAGCGCCTCATCACAGGCCGTTTCTGAGATTCGCTTTCGAGGGACAGTCTTACCAGTACACAGTACTTCCGTTCGGCCTGTCCCTGGCTCCCCGTACATTCACGAAATGTATGGATGCAGCACTTTCCCCCTTAAGGCGAAGGGGAGTGCGAATACTGAATTATCTCGACGATCGGCTGGTCCTAGCACAATCAGAGAGTCAGTTAATAACACACAGATCTTGGATTATCAGCCATTTAGAATGCCTGGGTCTAAGAATCAGTTTTGCAAAAAGCATACTATCTCCCAGCCAGAGGATTTCTTTCCTGGGAATAGTTCTAGACTCGATACAAATGACAGCTCGTCTCTCATCAGAGCGCGCGCTCACCATCCGGCGCCTTGCAACATCATTCAGGGCGGGCGCGCGCGCCCCCGTCAAGCGGTTTCAGAGGATGCTCGGTCTCATGGCCTCAGCATCGGCCGTACTCCAGCTAGGATTGTTGCATATGCGCCCTCTCCAACGCTGGCTCAGGAGCCGCGTCCCTACTCACGCGTGGCGTACCACGGCTGTATAAAAGCCCTGACGCACTGGAAAGCCGCCGACTGGTACCAGTCAGGCGTGAGTCTGGGTGTGAACACAAGGAGAAAGATGATCACGACAGATGCCTCCAAAATAGGTTGGGGGGCCCTTTACGAGGGCAGGCCTGACTCCGGCTTTTGGTCAAACCCGGAGAAGCGCCTACACATAAACTGTCTGGAGATGAAACCGGTCGCTTTGGCTCTCAGAGCCCTGCTTCCACATCTAAAAAACGAACACGTCCTGGTCCGAACGGACAACATGACGGTAGTGTCGTACATAAATCGCCAGGGTGGACTCAGGTCGAGCTCCATGCATTCAATGGCCAGGAGACTCATTTTATGGTCCCAGCACAACTTGCGCTCGCTGAGAGCAGCGCATGTGCCAGGCGCCCTGAACCAGGGGGCAGACATGCTATCCAGAGACAAGATTCTCCCAGGAGAATGGGCTCTCAACCTGCTGACGATTCAGTGGTTATGGAAAACCTTTGGCAAAACGGAGATCGACCTCTTCGCCTCCAAGGAGAACGCGCACTGCTCTCTTTTCTTCACGAAAAGCACAGCCCAGAGCTGGCCGAGCCGCCCCTTATATGCCTTTCCCCTGATCGCGATGCTGCCACAGGTCATCAGTCGGGTCAGAGAGGAGAAAAACGCAGTGCTTCTGATAGCCCCACTCTGGAAGAACCAAACATGGTTTCCAGAACTGATGTAAATGCAATCTGCACCACGGCCGATTCCACTGAGGCCAGACCTCCTCAGTCAGGCCAGCGGGATGATATTTCATCCCCGCCCCGATCTGTGGGCCCTTCATGCATGGCCCCTCAACGGGTTCCCAGGAACCTCACGAGTGGAGCGCTAAAGACCATCACTGAGGCGCGGGCGCCCTCCACGAGACGCTTATATGCCCAGAAATGGAAAGTGTTCAGTGACTGGTGTAATGCCAAGGGCCTGAAACATGCGAGATTACGAACGTACTCGCTTTTCTACAAGGGCTTCTGGAGGCGGGCCGCACCCCCTCCACGCTCAAAGTATATGTGGCGGCCATCACAGCGTCACACGACCCTGTAATGGAACGTCCATTGGGAAGAAACGACCTAATTATTACTAACTCGGTTACTAACAGACTCGGCAGACCCAAGCGTACTGTAAGGGTTTGCTGGGAACGTTTGACCGAGTCTCCTGTCAGAGAGATCTTCAACTCCCACCTCCGGCGGAGCCACGACCGGATCCCGAGGGAGGTTGGAGATATTGAGTCTGAGTGGACCATGTTCTCCACCTCCATTGTCGAAGCGGCTGCTCGGAGCTGTGGCCGTAAGGTCTCCGGTGCCTGTCGAGGCGGCAATCCCCGAACCCGGTGGTGGACACCGGAAGTAAAGGATGCCGTCAAGCTGAAGAAGGAGTCCTATCGGGCCTGGTTGGCTTGTGGGACTCCTGAGGCAGCTGACGGGTACCGGCAGGCCAAGCGGACTGCAGCCCGGGTGGTTGTGGAGGCAAAAACTCGGGCCTGGGAGGAGTTCGGTGAGGCCATGGAGAAGGACTATCGGCTGGCCTCAAAGAGATTCTGGCAAACTGTCTGGCGCCTCAGGAGAGGGAAACAATGCACTACCAACGCTGTTTACAGTGGAGGTGGGCGGCTGTTGACCTCAACTGGGGATGTCGTCGGACGGTGGAAGGAATACTTCGAGGATCTCCTCAATCCCGCCGTCACGTCTTCTATTGAGGAAGCAGAGGCTGAGGGCTCAGAGGTGGACTCGTCCATCACCCTAGCTGAGGTCACCGAGGTAGTCAAGAAACTCCTCGGTGGCAAGGCACCGGGGGTGGATGAGATCCGCCCTGAGTACCTCAAGTCTCTGGATGTTGTGGGGCTGTCTTGGCTGACGCGCCTCTGCAGCATCGCGTGGCGGTCGGGGACAGTGCCTCTGGGATGGCAGACCGGGGTGGTGGTCCCTCTTTTTAAGAAGGGGGACCGGAGGGTGTGTTCCAACTACAGGGGGATCACACTTCTCAGCCTCCCTGGGAAAGTCTATGCCAGGGTACTGGAGAGGAGAATACGGCCGATAGTGGAACCTCGGATACAGGAGGAACAGTGCGGTTTTCGTCCAGGCCGTGGAACACTGGACCAGCTCTATACTCTCTACAGGGTGCTGGAGGGTTCATGGGAGTTTGCCCAACCAGTCCACATGTGCTTTGTGGATTTGGAGAAGGCATTCGACTGTGTCCCTCGCGGCGGCCTGTGGAGGGTGCTCCGGGAGTATGGGGTCCGGGGTCCTTTGCTAAGGGCTGTCCGGTCCCTGTATGACCGAAGCAGGAGCTTGGTTCGCATTGCCGGTAGTAAGTCAGACTTCTTCCCGGTGCATGTTGGACTCCGGCAGGGCTGCCCTTTGTCGCCGGTTCTGTTCATAGTTTTTATGGACAGAATTTCTAGGCGCAGCCAGGGGCCGGAGGGTGTCAGGTTTGGGGACCACGCGATTTTGTCTCTGCTTTTTGCGGATGATGTTGTCGTGTTGGCCCCTTCACACCAGGACCTTCAGCATGCACTGGGACGGTTTGCAGCCGAGTGTGAAGCGGCTGGGATGAAAATCAGCACCTCCAAATCCGAGGCCATGGTCCTCAGTCGGAAAAGGGTGGCTTGCTCACTTCAGGTTGGTGGAGAGATCCTTCCTCAAGTGGAGGAGTTTAAGTATCTTGGGGTTTTGTTCATGAGTGAGGGAAGGATGGAACGGGAGATTGACAGACGGATCGGTGCAGCTTCTGCAGTAATGCGGTCGATGTACCGGTCTGTTGTGGTGAAGAAGGAGCTGAGCCGTAAGGCAAAGCTCTCGATTTACCGGTCAATCTACGTTCCTACTCTCACCTATGGTCATGAGCTTTGGGTCATGACCGAAAGGACAAGATCCCGGATACAGGCGGCCGAAATGAGCTTTCTCCGCAGGGTGGCTGGCCGATCCCTTAGAGATAGGGTGAGAAGCTCGGTCACTCGGGAGGAGCTCAGAGTAGAGCCGCTGCTCCTCCACATCGAGAGGGGTCAGCTGAGGTGGCTCGGGCATCTGTTCCGGATGCCTCCTGGACGCCTTCCCGGGGAGGTGTTCCGGGCACGTCCCACTGGGAGGAGACCCCGGGGAAGACCTAGGACACGCTGGAGAGACTATGTCTCCCGGCTGGCCTGGGAACGCCTCGGTGTCCCCCCGGAAGAGCTGGATGAAGTGTCCAGGGAGAGGGAAGTCTGGGCATCTCTGCTCAGACTGCTGCCCCCGCGACCCGGCCCCGGATAAGCGGAAGAAGATGGATGGATGGATGGACCTAATTATTAGTTTCCTAAGTGGCGCTAGGAGGATGAACCCTTCACGCCCCCCCTCAGTGCCGATCTGGGACCTAGCTACTGTCCTAGACGCTCTTAAAGGGCCCCCGTTCGAACCACTCCGAACCGTGCACCTTAAACAGCTCTCGCTCAAGACTGCGCTCTTGCTGGCACTCGCCTCGGTCAAGAGAGTGGGCGACCTGCACGCGCTCTCGACAAGCGCTGCCTGCCTAGAATTCAGACCTAACGACTGCAGGGTCGTCCTTAGGCCAAAACATGGGTATATTCCTAAAGTGCTCACCACTCCCTTCAGAGCACAGGTTATCTCCCTAACTGCGCTATCGTCTCCAGCAGACGAACACGACGCTAATCTACTCTGCCCCGTTAGGGCTCTCAGAGTGTATTTGGAGCGTTCTGCCCTATTCAGACAGACAGAAAACCTGTTTGTATGCTTTGGCGGCTGTACGAAAGGTTCCGCCGTTTCAAAGCAGAGAATCTCTCACTGGATAGTTGAGGCTATAGCGCTGGCTTATGAAGCTAAGGGACTTCAATGCCCCTGGGGAGTCAAAGCACACTCCACCAGGAGTGTGGCTTCTTCCTGGGCATGGTCGAGCGGGATACCGATCGAGGATATTTGTGCGGCGGCAGGCTGGGCCTCACCGTCCACATTTATCAGGTTCTACAACCTACAGGTCCCGACACTGCATTCCAATGTACTATCAGCATGATGCTAGTTGAACTACGAGTTCGTATCTAGATTATGTATGTGTTTGTGTCACACTGAGCGCCTTCTAGCCGCTCTGTATTTTTTCCCACATATAAAGCTCGCCTCTGCCGGCTAGTTGGATGATAACTTCGCTTTTCAGCTCAGGCACCTGCCTCTGGCTATCATAAGGCGAAGTTCAGCACGCACGGCGTTTTGCATGGTGTTCCCATAGCTTAAGCTACTTACGCAATAGGAGAGACCTCTCGAAAGGGAACGACTCGGTTACTAACGTAACCTCGGTTCCCTGAGAGGAGGGAACGAGTATTGCGTAAGCTGCCGTGCTTGTGCTTGGTTAGTTCGCTTCAGTCGTTTTAACCTAAAGCGAAAATTTATCAGCATATTTGACCATTTTTATGTTTAGTCATAAACCCCTGCAGGTATATCAGACAGAAGAATATTATTGATCTAATCAAGTTTTTTTCCAGTTAAAACTTTTTTATGGATGTAACAAAAATGGATATTACCTGTTGGGAGGCAGTACACTTTGAATGGAAATAAATAGAATTCAGAAACAATAACCAAAGAATGGAGAAAGGTTATCACTCACACATAAAATATAATATTGTTAGTATTATTATTTTCTTGTTTGTCATTTTTACATTAATGAGGAGAAATGGTTCTATTAATTTGAAATCTCAGCATTATGGACTTGTTCTGAAAGTGACAGTTGGAAACCAGAAAATGTTGACCTCAGAAACAGTGTTATAGGCCTACATTTAAGCTGCATAATTGATTAAATAAAAATGTTAATCACGATGTGATCTTGCAAGGTTACTAAACCACAAATGACATATAGTGTGATTATACAGATCAAATCAGCACTATCTAAATCAAATGCATCTTTGAGGTTTGTTATTCTCCACTGATATCCATACTTTATGTTATACATGACATCAAAGCATCTGTAATTTTACCATCTGTATGTGATTATGGGGATTTCATGTAAAAAGGGAGACCATTTGTTGATCATCTTTTAACATTAAAAAGTTTGTACTAGATGTTTTAATTTATAGTATGAATATTGTTTGTGTAATTAAATGTATGTATATGACAGCACTGAGATGCAGTGCTGTTATGATAAAATGTGAATATATTTCTCAGATGTCTTCTCTGTTTGGAAAATGGTTATTGAAATGAAATGAAATATGTTTCATGGTGTAGTATTGATGCACACCTCATGTAAACAATTTCCTCGCACAACCATTCCGCAAAAACCTCCTTTTTTAGTTCCACTGAAACAGATAACAGCATTTTCTTCCTATTGAAAATATTCACAAATTTGTTAACTATATTGTGAAATATCTGATATTTCCAATCTGAAATATGTTTAAGTAAATGCACCTTGTGTTTTACCATGTTATTTGATCAGAATATGGGCGACACCATGTTAATTTGTACTGCATCTCTATCAGGGAATCAGAGTCTGATGGATTTACAACATATTCACTTCTTCCAAAAGACATAAAAGCGAGTGGCTGATAGACTGGAAGAAGAATATAGCAGACTTTATAGTTTCAGACACAATGCATGTTTGACATAAATAAAATGTCATCAAATTATGTTTTATTTATTATTTTTATTGTCACGTCCATAAACTTCAGTGTATATTTTGACAAACTATACATGTGTTTTTTTTTTCTTCTAGTAGGCTACTTCTAGTGGTTGAATACACTAATTTGATGATATGAAAAGTGCAAGGAAAAGCAGATTTGAATTCAGCTGTTGATCACGTGACACATTGAACATTGTACTGTAATCACACCAAAGTGATTGTACGCCTAAGGGTTAGTCATCATGAAATTGTACTCGTAATCTTTAATCAAAATAACTTCCCCTCCCTCTTGCAGCAGCATCTTTTCTCTGATGATGTGTTTACTGGCATGAGGGCGGGACAACCTGTCACTCACATGAGATCACAACAATAGCAAACCAACAATCCAAACAAACTATCCAATCAATTCTCGATTCCCTAAAGCTTTTCTTGTTCAAGAAGCCTTTCACTTAGATACAACATCATAGTAGGAAAGAAAAGACGATCACGAACTACTTCACATTGTGCCTGATCTCTCATTATGAATTGGATCCCCATCCTGGTCTAATATGTTTTACATCTTTACCTTTGGTCTTCCCTTAAGAGCCAGCAAAAGCCTTTGCAGATGACTCATGCTCCTTAAGCACTTTTCTAAGTTACTGTTTCTAGCCAAAGTTTTAAGTTCACACATGCATCCCGTGAAAAAAAAGTTTAATTTCCCAACCTCCTTCTGCTGTCGCACCTTATTAATTTTTAAGCGAACGCTGGGCCCAGAGGATTCAAAGAAATAGAAACATATATCCTCTGACTGCAGCAGACTCATTGGCCTACATTCAAGCTGCTGTATTACTAATGGGTCTTAATTGCTGTCCTTTGTGGGCCTGAGACCAGGCCTCAGTTTGAGTTTATAACCCAGAGGGATTTCAAGGCTGAGACAAAGGTCTGTTGTATCAAACCTGAGAGGTTATACATGCTTCCCAATGGAGATATCCCTCCACGCTTGAGTATTACTGGCATGCCCCGAGGACACTGGACCATGGTCCTAATTGAAGTGATCCGTGGTCTTTCATTACCCACTCTTTATGTAATCAATTATTCATAGGGCATGGCATTTGGTTGAAGTGGGCAGCCTGCAGATAGCAGAAAGGCAATTTTTTTTTTTTTTTGGCTGTTTGGGTGTGTTTTAGTGTGACAGATGAGAAGGAAAGGGATACAAAGAATATGGTCCATTCCAGAGGGGGCATTTAAGGTGCCAGAAAATCGATAAGTTGTTTTATATCCAATTTCACACACAAAAAAGAGAGAAAGTGTTTTCAGAGCTCATTACCAGCCTCAGCTGGAGCTAGATTTGTTTTTGAACTTACTTTAGTTTAATTGTTTTTTCTATGAGATGCTATGTCGCCCACTTCTATTGGTGGCATCTTTTTCTTTCTTGACCTCTTTTGTCAATTTTACATTTTAAACGGTCTCTATTTGTATAGCTGAAACAGTGTCTCGCTTTTATGGAATTGAAGAGGCATTTCCACGTTTAGTCAATGGCCCCTGGCAGGAGCGCTGAATATAAAGGTCACAGTGTGAGCTCCTGGTGGTACGTTTGAGTAGCATCACCCACTGCTGTTGGTTCTTTGAGGAGTTTGATGGAAAGCATTTTCTTTGCCCACCTTGAGTTGTGATTTTTATTTTTATTTTTTTTGAGTCAGAGCTGGTTGATTGAGACATCCATCATCATCTGAAGGTATGTCAGTGTGGTGCGTAAACGCAGCATGACAGCTCAGAAACGTCTCTCTCTCTCACACACAGCCTCTCAGGTATCTTAAAGAAAATTAATGGACACACTGAATGTCTCTGAATGTTGTTATTATATTTATGAAAAAGTTTTTTTCTTATGTAATGCTATTTGTGAGTTGAATTTAATTGAGTTTTTCTTGGTCAAGCTCTAAAAAAATCCCTGCATCTGCTGGGTATTCCTGCAAAGAAATGATGACTTTTGTCACTCAGTATCACTCAAGGTTAATTTTTTTCCCCCAATGCCATTCCATTGCAGTAATTCAATAGGCAGTGTGAAATGTTTTGTAAGAATTGCAGATATGGCAAACGGAGAAGAAACTCTGCATGCTCAAATGTCTGAAATTGGATTCAGCTCAGCAAAATGAATTTTCATATACAGAATTTTGTTTAAAAACAAAAATATTATTTAGATGAACATTCTTTAGAATATAAATTCTTCTCAAGATTGCTACAGATTTCCTGTTCAGCAAATCATCAGTTAACGATACAATACATTTTATTTTGTCACTCTTATTCTTACAGTACATGCTTGCTAAAAATATCCCAAATCAGGCTAAGCTAGTTTGCTCTGGTTTGGTCTTAGCTGGTGTCTCAGCAGTGGTCAAGCTGATCTCTTGGCTGGTTTTTGGCAGGCCAGGCTGCAGCTTAGGCTGATTTTAGCTTATATGGATTTATACGATTAAATAGTGTTAAATCTTCGACTTGAAAATAAGGAAACCAAGAAAAGCAAAACATACTTTATTTTGATGGTCCACTTTAGACATTCTACTAACTATAAGTAAATTTGCATCTAAATGTCAACTACAGTACCAGTCATTAGAGTATTATCTGCTTAAAATCTGCTAACACTTTTGTAACGATGTTAGTTGTTATGGGAAGGAGGCAGGAACCGGCGAACATTCAATAAACTTTAATATCAAAAATAAAACAAATACAAAATGAAAGTCAAAGACAGAAGCCCCTTACGGACGACTACTGTCACATATGACAAAACAAACACAACACCAGTCCAGGCCTGGCCTCTCTCCATCTTCACTGTCGTCGCTCCTCCTTTTATGCTTCTGCTCCTCCGTGAGAGATACAAGACCGGTGCATTGCGCAGGTGGCGCTCATTAGTAATCACGCCACCGGCCTCGTGCCGCTCTCTCACGGCCCTCGATCTCTTCCTGCTCGCCACAACTTTATTTTGATTATAAGTTTTATGTTGTTGCTACGATGGAAAACTTTGCCCCCAGTCGTCTGCTAGCCAACATTAGTGTTGATGTTTCTGTAGCTTTTGTAAGCTCTTGCTTTTGTAAAGCTGTTCACTCCCCCTTAGGAAAATTGACAATGGTTTTGTGATCGATTACTGTTTGTATTACCATAGTTTTCTGACAAGAATCATGAATAAATGGTGTATAACATAGTGTCTAAAATGAATAAGTAAAAAAAATGGAAGAAAAAACAAAACTACCACTCAGAAACATCCTGTGAAATCCATGCTTGCAAAGTCTGGCATGAAATCCGTTCTGGACGATCCTCTTGTTTGTTAACATTCTTAAGTCTGAATCAGGCTTAAAATTGACACCATCCTTAATATTTACACCCGAGCAAATGAAACTCGCGGTGTAAAGGGTGTGACATTTCCTGAACACATCAGATGTCAATTGATGATTGATGTCAATCACAACACAATGGGCCAGCTAACCAATCACAGCATATTTCATATTTCGGAAAGTCAAGACTTGTAAAAGGGCATAATAGGACCCCTTTAAGCTAGTTGTGATTGCATTTCGGGGAATTTTGTTGGCCTAACATATTTTAATGCAGATTCAAGCCTAATATACATTTCTTAGTGTTTGATGAAATGTTATTGCAAAATTGTATTTCATATCTTTGTCATGAAAACAAATTCTCTAGATAGTTTGATATTGGTCAGGTTCTGAAATTGACAGCACATCAGTGTTTTTGGATTTGTGGTAATGCTAATGTTGGAGTGTTCTAAGGAAGTATGTTTCGTGGGTGGTGTTGTGATTGGAGGTTGGAGGACTTGAGGAACTAGAGAAACAACCCTCAATAACATTTAAATACCAAGGCCGAAATGGAAAAAACAAGGGTTACCAAGGTATAAAATAATGGAAATTAGTTTGAATGTGTGTGCATGGTAGTGAGCATCTTCTCTCTTTCATTATGAGATAGATTTGTTGAATTTGCTTGAGCTTTTATTAACTGAATATATCTTGATGTCCAACTAGCAAAAATCTAGAAGCCATAGTTTGATCACTCATTCCATTATCACAAGGTCACTGCCATCCAAGAACCACTGGATAGTCAATGGATATCGGAGAGTCCCTTGTGTGGTTTGGATAAATCTGGGCACCGTTTCAGTATTTCCTGAGAGGAGGAAAACCAAATCATCAGTAATTCCTAACACTGTATCCGAAGGAACCCAACTTTGTTCCATAGAAATTTTAATATGATATGCTGCACTGGATTTTCCAAGTGACCAGGACAAATTAGTCACCCATCACTGGCTGCTGCAAGATCAGAATGCACTATGAGAGAGAGACATTGCCATGGAGACTACAGCAGATGAAATTAGAGGCCATCATACAACTCAACCCATGCAAGTACCCGAGTGCCTTTCCTGAGGTATACACCAAAGATTTTGGTCAATTTCTTGCAGTGTGTTAGCATTTGAACAAAGTGCTGTAAATCCACAGTGTTGTGCAGGTTGTGGTTAAAGTCATGGGATAAGTGTGTAGAGTTTTGAAAACTGTGTTCAAGCAATGAAAAACAAACTAGAGTTTGGTCCACATGAACTGCTGCTGTGCAGACTGTAGTTGGAGTTTTGCACATGTAGCTTGTGGAAGCAATTTAATAAGTTCTATATATGTGCATTTTCTTAAATTCATAGTAATTTGATAAAGGTAGTTAAATGCACGAGGATTGCATGTGGAGTCCCATGATTCTCTGCTACATTGATGGAACAAAGAACTATTACCCTTATCTGTGTATGTATGTGTATGACCTTGTATACGTGACTTGACAAAAAGTAATGTGTGACTGTATGACTGAGACAAAGGGCCTTTTACACATTAGTAGTAGGATGCAACAATGTGTTAGTTATGGGACATGTTGTTCATGATGACATAGAGGGAGTTAACTATAAAGAAGAAAGGATGCCCTCCCTTCTCTGTCACACTCTGCAGCCATTCTGTATGACTGTATGACCGCTGGCCTTTTCTTGCAAGAAAAAAAATACCCTTTAAAGACAATTGGTACATGTTTGTCCCTTATTCAGTGATGTAAAATTGTTTGCCACCACAATTTGGCGTTGTCGGCAGGATTCCTTGGATGTGTCTCTTGGAACCGAGCGCGGATGGTGTTTGGCCACCTGGACTGAGCAGTTCCAGCTCTACCTCGCAAACTTGAGAGAGGGGCCGACCGCAAGGGCCCAGGAGAGACACCACTGGAATCATCAAAAGAACTGAAGTGGCGTAAGCTGAGACTGGTAAGAGACAAAGTCTAAATTGTTATTGATACCTGTTTGAGAGAGATAGACTCATGATGGTCAAGGGACTTTGTGGTGACTAGTACAGATTGCTAGTCTGGTACGGATTATCAAGGGAACACTGTGACTAGTACAGATTGCTAGTCTGGTTCGGATTATCAAGGGAACACTGAGACTAGTACAGATTACTAGTCCGGTTAGTAAAGATTACTAACCTGGTGGGCTTAGATAATCCTGTTGTCTGAGATAACTGTACTGCTGTAGTAGTGGGGGAAACTCCGATTGTCTTGTGACCAAATTTGTGAGCAAGTTGTGAGTGCTCACCTTTTTCAATTGAGGTCAAAATTGATCTCTCTAGAGACGTCTAGAGTTATATTTGTAGCGCCAACTGAAAATCCACAGAAGAGGGACCATCATGGGGAAATCTCAGAGTAAAATACGCAAAAAAGATTAATATGATGAACCGGTGTTTTGTCTTATGTCTGTTTTGTCTGTTGTATGAGATGTGTGTGTGTGTGGATTGTAAGCAAACAATCATGTACTGGTTAGAGGAGGCAGAGCGCAAAGATAAAAAAGTCGAACTGATAGGAGAAATAAAGTTTTTACTTTTTCATCCAGTAAATGGATGCATGACATTAGATATCTAGAGAACTTAAATTTATATGATAAACATTGAAGTAAGGCTGTGTGTACGACTTGGGGATTGAGATATGAGTCATATAATATTTTGGTTTCTGTACAACAGTAGAGATAAGTGGGACTGAGACAATAATGATAATACTTGTATCTGCAGACTAACCATTTTGAGAAGAAATATAGTAGGAAAATTATGTTATGAAAATAAAATTTCTGATAGAAATTATGGAACTATTTATGAATGCCTGTTAAGTCAAATTAAGTTGAAATAGTATGAAAACGTCTCAGGTTACGTATGTAACCCTGGTTCCCTGAGAGGGAACGAGACTCTGCCGCATTACAAATGTCCTGAAGGGAAACACCTGAAATTAAAGCCTTAGAGGCAGCCCTACTCCTCGTAGAATGGGCCCGAACAGCCACAGGTGAAGGCTGTCCGGCCGCTTCATAAGCAAGTGAGATAGCCTCAACTACCCACTTGCTCATTATCTGTTTAGATGCAGGGTTAGGTTACCCGAAGGATCTTAGGATCTTAGGTTACCCGAAGCAGACAAATAATTGTTCTGATATACGCCACTGAGCAGCTCTGTGGACATACGCATCCAAAGCCCAGAAAGGGCATAACAGATTAAGTTTTTCCTGATCTGGGGTATTAAAGGTGAAGGACAGAAGGCCTGCAGCACAAATGACCCACACATTTAGTAGGGACCTAGAAATACAAACCGACCTGTACACTGGGGTTCCCCCAGCTGAACGCTCTGTTGCGATGCTATGTGTCCTCAGAGTGCTTCTTCTCGGCGCAATCCTAAGCACCCGTCCGTGGCCTGTAGTTTTTCGTCTACGCTTGTGGGAGATCCTATAGCGCCACGGGACTGGCGGCCGCCTCACTGCGTGCCATGGTCATTCTGCTGGTCTACCTGACCCAGATGCTCATGGACCTGCACAAGGGCGGGACTGACCCAGGGCTCTTCACTGAGCTGCGCGCCGCCACTAACCTTGCTCTCCGAGCGACGAAAGTGGCCGTACGCTCCCTGGGTCGGGTGATGCTCACCATTCGGTGGCCGTACCTGTTTGATGTGCTGGATGTCGCGCGGACCCGTCTGTCCGACATTCCCACATCCCAGGTCGGCCTCTTCGGCGGTGCGGTTGGGGGCTGGCCCAACAGCTCTCAGCCGTCCATGAGCAGACTGACGTTGATTCTGTCCCGACGGCCCCGCCGTCCGCTCAGATCCCTCGGTCTGCCCACCGCCATGGGGCGCCCTCCCGCGGCTCCCACCCTGCCCGTTCACCCGGGCCGGCTCTGGGGGCCGCGGGCGGACGCCACAGCCCTCTCTAGCCCCGCCCCCCGCTACATGCCGGGTTAAGCGGCGCTCCTGAGACGGGCTCCTCGGGGATGGAGCAGGTTGAGGTCGACTCTGTCCCGACGGCCCCGCCGTCCGCTCAGGTCCCTCGGTCTGCCCACCGCCTCGGTCTCCCTTTCGGGCTAGCCCTGTCTCCTCGCACCTTCACGAAGGTCGTCGAGGCTGCCCTTGTTCCCCTTCGGGAACACGGGGTTCGCATCCTGAGTTATATCGACGACTGGCTGATCCTAGCTCACTCTCGAGATCAGGTTTGCGAACACAGGGACCTAGTGCTCCGGCACCTAGCTCGTCTGGGCCTTCGGGTCAACTGGGAGAAGAGCAAACTTTGCTCCGTGCAGAGGATCTCTTTTCTCGGTATGGACATCGACTCGGTCGCCATGTCCGCGCAGCTTACGAGCGAGCGCGCGCAGTCACTGCTGACTTGCCTGAGACATCTCAAGAGCAAGAGTGCGTTTCCACTGAAACATTTTCAGAGGCTCCTGGGGCATATGGCATCTGCAGCCGCGGTCACGCCGCTCGGATTGCTTCATATGAGACCGCTTCAGCTTTGGCTTCGCGACCGAGTCCCGAGGTGGGCATGGCAACAAGGCACGCTCCGAGTACCAGTTACTCCGACCTGCCGTCAGTTCCTCACCCCGTGGTCGAACCTCAGTTTTCTCAGGGCGGGTGTCCTCCTGGAACGAGCTTCCCGGCATGTTGTGGTCTCCACAGATGCCTCCACCACGGGCTGGGGCGCCATGTGCAATGGACATGCTGCTGCGGGCTCCTGGACAGGACCCCAGCGGCTATGGCATGTCAATTGCCTCGAGTTGTTGGCAGTACGCCTTGCCCTGCACCGCTTCCGGGCGTTGCTCAGGGGTCAACACGTACTAGTCCGCTCAGACAATACCGCTACTGTAGCGTACATCAACCATCAAGGTGGTCTACGCTCCCGCCGTATGTCACAACTCGCCCGCCACCTCCTCCTTTGGAGTCAGAAGCATCTGAGGTCGCTTCGAGCCATTTTCATTCCCGGAGCCCTGAACTGTGCAGCCGACGAGCTCTCACGGCTTCAGCCCTCCCTGGAGAATGGCGACTCCATCCCCAGTCGGTTCAGCTGATTTGGGACCAGTTCGGGGACGCACAGATAGATCTGTTTGCCTCTCACGACTCGACCCATTGCGCCCTGTATTTTTCCCTGACCGAGGGCACGCTCGGCACGGATGCACTGGCGCACAGCTGGCCGCCGGGCCGCAAATATGCGTTTCCCCCAGTGCCCTCGTTTTGTAATGCTCGAAGCTGATAGGCTTTCTAGGCGAAACCCCATTCGTCGTCATCCCTACTCAGGGAACGAGGGTTACATACGTAACCGAGACGTTTCTTCCACATGACCGAGGCACGAAGGCATAGCTGCGTGACCTTGATCATGCGAAAACGGATTTCCCCTCAGAGAAAACCCCTTGGTCCCGAGCCAGCACTGCAGGGGTCTCATGTACAGAAGGCCAAAAGTAACTACGTTGGACGCAACTACCATGAGCCCCAACAGTTTCAGAGACTGTTTTGCAGTGAGTGACTGACCTAGTTTTACATTCTTTACGGCTGTGAGAATCGCAGAAATACGTGCAGGAGACAGACGTGCTTGCATAGTTGTCGAATCCCATATTACACCTAGAAAAGTGGTCCTCTGAGCTGGGAGGAGTACACTCTTTTTGGTGTTGAGCCGCAACCCCAACCTCCTTATGTGGGACAGAACGACACCTCGATGTTGAACTGCCAAAAGCTCGAACTGAGCTAAAATCAACCAATCGTCGATATAATTTAATACGCGAATGCCCTGGAATCTCAGAGGAGCCAGAGCTGCATCCACGCATATTGTAAAGGTGCGGGGTGATAACCTAGGCCGAATGGAAGAACCCGATACTGGTATGCTTCGCCCCTGAAAGCAAACCTCAGGAACCTCCTGTGATGAGGATGGATAGATAAGTAAGCGTCCTTTAAGTCTATTGTGACAAACCAGTCCTCGGACTGAGTCTGTGACACAATCATATTTAGCGTAAGCATACTTTGAACTTAAGATTCTGAAACCTGCTGTTTAATTGACGCAGGTCTAGAGTAGGACGCAACCCCTCATCCTCTTTCGGAACAATGAAGTAATGGCTGTAAAACCCTGACTGTCTGCCGGGAGGAGGAACCCCTTCTACAGCTCCTTTTGCAAAAGTGTCAGTACTTCCTGCTCCATAACCAAAGCCTGCTCGGGGTCCACCACAGTGGGGAGGACCCCTAGAAATCTGGGCGGACAAGAACCGAATTCTGAACTCTTTCCTATAGTGTGCAGGACCACTGAGAAATATGTGGCAGTAGTTTCCACGCTGCCAGAAATTCTACTAGGGGAACCAGTCTCTCAAGACTGGCCTCTGGATTTGGTTGAACAGTCACTACGGTGCCCTGAAGCGGCGAACCGGCAGGGAACAACTGGACTGGCAGCGCTGCGACCCTCCTCAGAGAGTCGCACCCCAGAGGGCGCCGAGGAGAAACGATTTCTCAAAACCGTCCCTGCCCCGGAGGAGCCCTCAGAAGCCTGATAGCCTCGTTTTTTTCGTTTTTTTTTTTTTTTCGACAGGACTTCCTGTCTAAGCTTTATTAGAGATGACGATAGTCCTCAGATCTTGCCTACCTCTAAATAGCTTAGTTCCTACGACCCTCCTCGGAGGATCATTGGAAAAAGCAGGCACCTCGGCACCCTGAAACGGCGAACTGGCAGGGAAACCGAACTGACTGCTCTACGACCCCCCTCGGAGGATCGTTTGGGGACACTGACACCTTGGCGCCCTGAACGGCGAACCGGCAGGAAAACCGAACTGGCAGCGCTGCGACCCTCCTCAGAGAGTCGCACCCCAGAGGGCGCCGAGGAGAAACGATTTCTCAAAACCATCCCTACCCCGGAGGGGACCACCCTTAGAAGCCTGATAGCCTCGGCGTCAGGGCTTCCTCTTTGTCCAAGCTATTTTAGAGATAAAACAGTCCTCAGATCTTGCATATCTCTAACTGGCTAGACTGCTACCGCCACCCAGGTCCCCCTTGATTGTGGAGGAGCCTCGTTTTGCACTCTGTGCTGCGAGGAGCTTAGTAGACCGAGACTGCTCCCGCCCAGCAGTCTCAGGAACATTAGATTGGTGAGGAAGAAACCTCTGGAACGCAGCTGAATGGTTTATTTCTAAGCGGAGCGTCCAGAAGAACAGACATAATTTATCTTATTTTTCTTTATTTTTAAAACAGAAAAACGTATATATATATATATATATATATATATATATATATATATATATATATATATATATATATATATATATATATAAATATATCACTCCGTGGCCACCAGCAGGAAAACAACCAAACTGGCAGTGCTGAGACCCTCCTCAGAGAGTCGCCCCCCAGAGGACACAGAGGAGAAAAGATTTCTCGAAACCGTCCCTCCCCAGTATAGTTTATCTGTTTTTGCATAGCGCAATTCTCGAATAGCGTCAGTGCTGACATCCTCACATTCATCCATGTCCTTATACTTTACCCACCAGCGCTGCCTAATAAAATTAATTTATTTAAGATGGCTGGTGGGTAACGTCGGGGTTAAAAATGATGACGCCGACTCGGGAGAGAGAAAGCACGCAAGCGTCTCTTTAACCCGAGGCACTGTCATACCATGATACTTAATACCCATAGCATTACTATAGTTAGACGTTTGGGCATTAAACACATAAAATAGAAACCGGCTTATTCCACGATATCGACACCTCAGTGTGGAGATAGGGAAAAACGGCACTCCCCGACGAGGAGGCTGAGATACAGAGTTTTTCTGTTTTTAGATATATTTCATCTAATAAACTCTTTTTATTTTTACTCTCATAATGTTCAGCTGGCCAGTAAATATTTAACTAGCAACAGCACTAGATAAACCTCCTTTTAAAGCTCCTCTTTATTCAACAGAGTTATGAGCTGACTTATTTATTTATTTATTGAAAACTCAAACATCTGGCTTTTTCTTAATATCTTTATTTGTTTTGTTCTCTTTTTCTAAACAAAACACTAACGATACCAATTCCTCGGAACTGGAAATCGCCAGCACTGGATCTGGCAGGTGAAAGCTGAGATAGGGCGGAGCCCGTCCCAACCCCCGCTGTCAGATCCGTTTGCGAACCCCGTCGCCGCCGTGCCTCGGCAACAGCGGGACCCGCGCGGGGAGCGCGAACCGAACCGTCCTCCTCGAATAACGCCCAGTGGGAGAGGAGCGTCCTCATATATATATTGCAACTTGACAGACAACAATAAATATGACAAGGACAGAATACACAGGTCGCTTGCTGAAGGCACAGAAGCTGTCGCGGTCTGATTTCAGGGTTGCTTTATAGTTTCCTGGTCGATGACGTCACCCGCCTATGACGTCTCGCTCTTCCATTGGACTGATTATACACGTACTTCACGACGCAATCACGCAGAGCGTTCCCACCGCGTCTTAACGCAGCTCGAGTTCCCTTGAAAGGGAAGTGAGTTTCAGATAAGAAGGCATTGAGTATGATTAACAGGGGTTAACGTGATATAAAGATATGTTTATATCTTGAATGTTTCATTAAGCAGAATGGGGAACAATTCTATATTTTAGTGGTAAAATAATGGTTGAAATTATGATTTTTGATAATACCAAATTAGTAAGATGTAAAGACAGCTATGACCAAAGATTCTGGAAATCAATAATGTACAATGTTGTATATTTTGTTGATATTAAGTCATTGAGAAAAAAAAAAAGAAAAGTATATTGTCTGTTTGATAAAGGAAATTATGGGTCGGGGATCATTTTCCTGGACAAGTATGACTAAAGTTAAACAGAAATTTTGTGAAAACTGCTTAGAATATTTTGAGCATTTCTGTGCTGCTTATGAAAATGAATGTGCTGCCAATGATAATGAAGAAGATTATGATTCGGCTATTGTGATTGAATCCGCTACTGGTGGACTATAAAAGAATACAGAGAACTGCTTATCAGCTCTGTTTGCATTCCTGTTTGGGACACACTGCTTCAAGGGTGTGCAGTAAGTTGGAGCCGTTTGCAAGCTTACAGTGATCAAACTATAGGCAAGGTGTCTGATGCTGTAGTTGAGGCTGACACACAAACCCACCAGATGACAGAGAGTGTTTTAATTGTGTTCAGCAGGACCATGTAGCCGTAATTGTAATTGCCCACTCAGAAAAGTGTGAAATTAACAGAAATTTCTGGTGTAAATGTGGGCTTGAAAGTAGATCAGTGTTTAATATGACGATATTGAAGTGTTCGTCACTGAATTGATGAAATACAGGTTGATGTAAAATTAATGACTCCAAGAAATGTGAGAACAAAAATATATAAAAAATTATGTGTGTATTGAAAACGTATGTCATTTCTGGCAAAGATGTCTTAAGCTGGGCTAGAGTTAAAAGATAGAAGGAAAATGTTACAAGTTTATGAGAAGACAGAGTATCAGTCCTGAAGGCCTCAGTCTCTCTCTCATTCAGTGTCAGTTAAAAGCTGTTATCTGAGCCTGTGTCATAAGTGATAATAAGCTATTTATAGAAAAGCACAGTTTTTCAGTTGAAAATCATAGAAAAGGAGATGTTAAAAGAAATCATTTCCATTCAGAGGGCAATTTGTAAATGTTTTAAAACTAAAACTGAATGACGTTAAATAATTATTTAAAATAATGCAGACCTTAAACGATAGAAGTGACATTTTTGACTAGTTTATTTTAGGACCAGTAACTTCTTTGTCTCATTTTAGTCTCCACCATACATGGCTCCGGCTACAGATGTAGATGTACACTGAATAGACGGTTGCGATCTAAATTCACTGAGTATAATCTAAGCATTGAGATTTTGCTGATTTGAAGATGTTTAATTGAGTTTAGTGATTAGATACTGCTGATATTAACTTGTCTCCCTGTGTGAACACTATTAGGCAGTCTGAATGGCTCTGGTGGCTCTTGAATGTGCCTTCTCTAAGCTCCAGAAAACAACTGATTATGTTTAAAAAAAAACTGATTTCGTGAAGGGAAAGAGCGGCTACCAGTGTGCACGAGGTGATTACTCAACGACGGGTAATATCTTCTTTGGCCAAACAGAGGGCAACCTAAGGCAGGGGTCACCGCCGCCACTGGGCATCTCCTGAAGGAGGTGTTTTATGTGAGATGGGTATGAGAGTGGAGCAGATTCTGTGAGGCCAGCAGATTCATTACACCATGAAGGGGAGATGAGCTGTGAGAGGTTACGGCAGTCTGACCCAGAAATGTGAGTTCCTCTATACCACTCGCCAGAAACCGCATTAATTGTATGGTTTGTTTTTCATTGTGACAAGTGTCTGCAACTATGCCAGGGGACAACACCCTGATGAGAAGAAAATTAAAGATAAAGAGCTAATGGGAATGGGCTTTCAAGAGCCAACTGAGACCATGAGGTGATTGTCATTATTTGTTGTGGAGACAGTAACAAAACTTAATTATATGAGGACCATGATGTTGGTTGCCTTATGGGTAAGGAAAATTTATAGAAGTGTTGATTTTGAACTAATATGTCTATAACACAGTTTTAACTCCTGAAGGTCGTTAGACATGGTGGTGGCTAAAAATGAAGACAGCTTTGTAGATTCAAGAAAAAGTCTGGATAACAAAGGTAAATGATCAATGGTTATTTTAATTAAATTAATATTAAATTCTGTATAAATGACAGTTTTAGGAGGCTGTTGAAAAGATTATTTGTTTATAGAGAGAGAGAGGGAGACTGTTTGAGTGGAGGAAGGGATGGTCTCTGTCTGTCTTTCTGGTATCAGCCAAACCAAGCTTAAACAAAATGATAATGAACCAAAACAACCCAGCTGACTTTTCTAAAATCAAATGAATAATGAAAAGACATGCTTTGAAACTGGTTAAGAGACTATGTAAAATTAGATCAAACATGAAGAAAAATGTAAAGTAAATTTTTTTAGAGCTAACTGCTCTAAAGAAAACTATGACTATGAGCGGTATATATTGATGTGTGTCTAGTATGAGTGTGTGGGATGGTGACAGGACTTTATGTCTTGTATGTGTTAGTTGAGGTACTATTATTTTGAGATTTTGTGGATGTAGTGTCATTAACCTCTGGAATGAGTGTTTTATCATTACAGATGGATTAAGTGAAACGACAAAACTTTAAAGAAGCTGATAATCTAATGAAAATATGATGCAGAACATGGGACGAGCTTTAAATGGATTAGTTATCCAGCTCTGTCTGCTACTGGTAATTATGACTAATTTAGTCATTTATGATGTTTATTTGAATTACTCAAAGGATTACGAGTATTTATGTAAATTGGAATTGTGAAGTTGATTTCCGTCCATTATGGGGTAAAAACCCATGTCTAAATTTAACTGAGGGTCTAAATTTAAATAGTCAACTATGTGTGATTGGAATTTTAAAAGTAAAAATAATAGACTTGACGGCAGGGTGACAAAGTAACAAATTGGCAAAGTGACCATAAAAATGAGCAAGAGAGAACCTAACATTTTATAAAAGGAGGATGATGGGAACATCACTGTTGTTTGACTATCATTGACTGTGTCTGTAGACCATGACCTGACCGGATAGAGACAAGACTCGAAAACTGTGAGAATGTGTTGTTTGTAGTTGGTTGTGCCTTCAGGGACAAAACAAGGTCTGAATTGGGCAAGATAGGCAATGCCCACTGAATTTGAAGTGTCATTCTTAGGGCTGTTGCTCTCAAATTATTGTGCTTAACCCTCTGAGGTTAGCGCGCGATAGTCTCGCTTTTTTTCTTATCTGTGCAAAAGAAACTCAAAATACTCTGTTGATTTTGATCTTACATATTAAGTGTTGTACATCATTAGATCCTGATAAGTGTCTATTTTTTTGTGGATACTCACAATAAAAGCAAAGTGTTGTGCTTTTCGCCAAATAAAGAAAAACAAACATGATGCTCGTTCTGCCTTCTCTCTGTCAGTTAAGTCAATTCTGAAACGCGTCCGAAAATTAACTGTAATTCCGTGAATACTTGTCATACAGGCACGAGTGTTTTTCCATAATGAAGCTTGAACTCTCTTCTTTTAAATGAATTAATTTATATAAAAAACAAATATTCTCAGTTTATGTAATCTGTATGAAAAGAGAGAGATGTCAGTATTTTTCTTTCCAGCTCATTATACCTCATTACACGTTAATGTGCCACGCCCACGGAGAGCGCGCGGTATTCAAACGCAAATGATCTAAGGCAAGCCATTCAAACATGCCAACACCCACCAGCTGGATTATAAAACACATCGTGTTTAGTAAGTATCTTGTACAGCTGTGTACACAGCGTATCCTTTCGCTGTGAGGAATAATACTATCTAATTAACCCTGGAAAATGTACCAGAAGTGCTGGTAGTTTCATTTCGAGGAGCAACGGATCCAGCTGATGTAGTAAGTCATTTATTCTTAAGTGCTTTGTTCTAATCGCGATATTGAATAGTGTCTGACTGTAAACCGCAAAAAGACTGTTTAAATATGAATTGCGTGTCTGTGTGTAGGCTAAATGATGAATGAACAACACAGGCGCGCGCATGCGCTTTGTACTACAGTTATACAGCGCGTGTCTGTGCCGTTCATTCACTCTCGCACCTACATTAGTAAACGTTATGTTTACATGAACACATCCAAACTATATTGCTATAGCCTACTAAGATGAGTAAAAATAGACTGAAATATGTTGAAATAAAATGTCTGTATAAGCAACAAGCTGCAAATTCACATGTACTAATATATCATACACAATATGTTACAGACTAAATATGAATGTTTAGACAAGATTTTGTGATTAGTTTTGGATAGATTATAAAGTTTTGACTGTAAAAAAAGACTACTGTCACATTAAATAGGTACGCTTTTGTTCACCAATTTCTGTTCATAGTTAAATATACTATAGTATGATGTTTTGTCAAAAATAAAGTAGGTATATTGAATTATCAACTAAGATGTTATTATAGTGTTTGTTCCAATATTCAAACTAATGAATCCTTACCTTTTTTAATACGTATGATAAAATGTATACTTTTTACAAAGAAATACACTTGAAATATTGTTAAAATTGTAATTGTTGTTGTAATTGTAACCTATTTGTAACTGGTTACAATTTCTAATTGTAAAATATGTATATATAGATAATTTCGTTTGTCCTTGCATTCTTTGGGATCCTGTGACACACCTGTGTGAAAGGGCTAATTAATATGCAGCTCATTATGCGGCACATTATCCGGCCATTGTCTTCTCAGGTGTGAACACGCCTCCACGCATATTGCCTTTCCAAACAAAAGGTGTCTTATAAAATTTAAATCAATGTATTGTTTTGTGTAAATGATTAGGCAGGATGATTTTCAGATCATTTTGAAGCAAAAATTCTAGGCAACAACACTCATTAGTCAAAAGTCTTGTGGACACATATTTAGTATGTGTTTTGTGGCCTTATTTCAGACACTTTAAGTTTTAGTTTTTTCAATAACCATGCATAAGCAATATTCTCTCAAAAATACAAACATGTACATACATGTTACTCACATATTACGGTAGCCCCGTTTGTGCTATATAGAGTGAATTTACACCTTTGCCATTAACATGTTTATAAATAACTGAAAAAAGCACAAATGTCAGAGCATGTCAGAACACCTCAAGGACCCCAAAAAGACCTCAGAGGGTTAAGCAGCTGAGTTTTGTGGCTTTAACTGAAGCCTGGAAATTAATGACAGGAAAATGTGTGATGAGATTACAGATTATCGTTATTTGATCGGGGTTGTTCATGATTTTGGGGCTGTATAAACATAAAAAAAGAAATAAAAAATGGTCAGATGGTTGCTTTTTTTCCCATGCTGGGTTAATATCAAATTTGATGGATGCTATTTTGTTGACTGATCAAATTTCTTTTTGTAAATGCGCAGCGCATTTTTATTTTTTTATTTATTTTTAGGAAATGCAGGGCAGATACAGCTGAAAAGCTGATGCCACAGCAACGAAGGAGATTGTGTATAACGTTATCTGAAAGTAACCTTGATTGTTCTGCCTCCTTACAGAGCATGCAGTATATTGATTCAGACACAGAGGAAATCTGTTTTGAGGAAATCTGGCTGCAGTATTAAAGACGGAGTTTGGATGGTTTACTGTTGATGGCAAATCTTGTTTAACGAAACATTTCTTCAACAACTAAGCTAAATTGATGCACGGGTTGGACCCTGCATCAAAAGGGGGGATGATAACTTTTGTTTGGATAAAAAAAGAAAAAAGTTTGCTTTGGATATTGTTTGGAAAACCCAGTTATAGGAATGGAAGGGATTAAACAACGAGCGCCATCAGTGGCACAGATAGGATTTTTTAACTGGGAGGGACCAAGCTGTCAGCAAATGATTTAAACTCAATTTGTTATTTTGCGTAATTTGGGCTTTAACTAGTGCTCAATTAGTTACTTTTGCGTAATTTGGGCTAATGATTTGCACTAAAAAGCCATTGGGGGATTCTTATTTGAAATCATGGATAAACAACAATGAACAAAGCTAAACAAAGGCCTACCTGAGAAATTGCCTGCAGGCCAGGAGGACAACATTTTAAATCTTATAATTTCAGTTAACCCTCTATACCTCTATAGAATTTCACAACAATGTGAAATACAACATATTCCTGAGAATGAATGGCTAAAACTAACATTTCAAAAATGTCTAAGAATAACTCAAAATTTCAAATTTAAGTGTTAATAACAAGTTTGTTGCAATTTATAGATTAGAAATATCTTTCAAATAATGTATGACATATTAAGAAATGTTTTTCATAGCCCATAATTTAAGAATCTATATCCTCCGTTGCTCCAGTCCGTACAATAAAAAAACATGATTTCCTGCTATAAGAGGATGTCAAAAGTTTATGTAGGCCTTTATTTGTTGTTTGCATAAACCTTGCATCACACAAATTTACTTATTTACTTATAATTATTTTTATAGTGGCTTACACGACAGTGAACATACCTCAGTCAATTTATACAGTACAATGGGTTAAATTATAAGATAAAACATTATTTCCTGACAACGATAAATTGTTTGATTTATCCAACCATTCTTTTTGTGTTCATTCATTATTTGCCTCTGTCCACTCACCTAAATGCATAGTTATGGTCTCCACATTTTGCTGTGTTTACTAAGTGCAAAAGCCTTCTTGCCATTATTGTCACGATACAATTTACAAAAAGTGGAGAAGAGGACTCAAGTGCAGTAAAAGGATATTTATTAACAAATGAAAACAAAAACACAAAGCAAAAACCCACAAGGGGGAAAACATGATCAATGAAACATAAAACAGAACTGAACTAAAATGACAAACACTGACCAAGAACACGAAGACCATAACAAGGAACAGGGGTAACATAAGACAAAGATCCGACCAAGACAGCAAACAAGAAGAGACTTAAATAGGGAACAAATCAAGAGGGAACAGGTGGAAGAACTCAAACACTAATCAGGTAACGAGGGGGAGTGATCAAACAATGACAAGAGCACATGGCCCAACATAACAAAGACACCCATGTGCAATACGAGACAGGACAGACATGTGACATTACCCCCTCCCTACGGAGCGGCTACCAGACGCTCCATCAGGCGGGACGGGAGGGACAGACCAGGGCAGGACGGGAGGGACAAGGCGCTTAGTCCTGAGAGTCCAAGGCGGAACACAAAGTCCATCGGGCGGCCAGGGCGGTGAAGACCCCTCGGGCGGCCAGGGAGGTGAATAACCCTCGGGCAGCCAGGGCGGTGAAGACCCCTTGGGCGGCCAGGGCGGTGAAGACCCCTCGGGCGGCCAGGGCGGTGAAGACCCCTCGGGCGGCCAGGGCGGTGAAGACCCCTCCGGCGGCCAGGGCCGGGCGGCCAGGGCGGAGCAGACCCCTCGGGCGGCCAGGGCGGAGCAGACCCCTCGGGCGGCCGTGGCGGTGAGATCCCTTCGGGCGGCCGTGGCGGTGAGAACCCTTCGGGCGGCCATGGTGGTGACTCCGGCTCAGGAACCGCGGACACCGGCTCAGGAACAGCGGACACCGGCTCAGGAACAGCGGACACCGGCTCAGGAACAGCGGACAGCCACAAGAACTGAAACAGTTACAAGAACAGACACAAACACAGACACAAACACTGGGTCCGGAACCGACATGGGCTCCAGCTCTGAAACAGGCACTGGCTCTGCCTCTGGCTCAGGAACAGGCACTGGCTCTGCCTCCGGCTCTGGAACAGGCACTGGCTCTGCCTCTGGGACAGGCACTGGCACTGGCTCTGCCTCTGGGACAGGCACTGGCACTGGCTCTGCCTCTGGGACCGGAACAGCAGAGACTGGCATCTCCAAGATCCGAGCCAGACGCTCCAGATAGTCCGTCACAACCTTGGCGGCCACGCCAAAGGGGATCTCTGGCTCTGTCCCAGACTGAACATACGGAACGTGATCAGTCTCTCGCTGGGCAGACGGGACGTTAACCGTCTCTCGCTGGGCAGACGGGACGTGAACCGTCTCTCGCTGGGCAGACGGGACGTGAACCGTCTCTCGCTGGGCAGACGGGACGTGAACCGTCTCTCGCTGGGCAGACGGGACGTGAACAGTCTCTCGCTGGGCAGACGGGACGTGAACAGTCTCTCGCTGGGCAGACGGGACGTGAACAGTCTCTCGCTGGGCAGACGGGACGTGAACAGTCTCTCGCTGGGCAGACGGGACGTGAACAGTCTCTCGCTGGGCAGACGGGACGTGAACAGTCTCTCGCTGGGCAGACGGGACGTGAACAGTCTCTCGCTGGGCAGACGGGACGTGAACAGTCTCTCGCTGGGCAGACGGGACGTGAACAGTCTCTCGCTGGGCAGACGGGACGTGAACAGTCTCTCGCTGGGCAGACGGGACGTGAACAGTCTCTCGCTGGGCAGACGGGACGTGATCAGCCTCTCGCTGGGCAGACGGGACGTGAACAGCCTCTCGCTGGGCAGACGGGACGTGAACAGCCTCTCGCTGGGCAGACGGGACGTGAACAGTCTCTCGCTGGGCAGACGGGACGTGAACAGTCTCTCGCTGGGCAGACGGGACGTGAACAGTCTCTCGCTGGGCAGACGGGCATTTCCTCCTCCTTCTCCGTCCGTGACGGCGAGAAGTAGGTCCTGAGCTGTCCCTACAGATGGACGAAAATTGGGTTGACCCAAATGTGGCGATGGTGTAGTCCGGGCAATCCAAGTAATCGTCGTCCATATAATTATCATCCAGATTCACCCAGTCAAACTCCTCGTCCTCCATGCTGCTGAGTCCACAAGTGGTCGGATCTTTCTGTCACGATACAATTTACAAAAAGTGGAGAAGAGGACTCAAGTGCGGTAAAAGGATATTTATTAACAAAGAAAACAAAAACACAAAGCAAAAACCCACAAGGGGGAAAACATAATCAATGAAACATAAAACAGAACTGAACTAAAATGACAAACACTGACCAAGAACACGAAGACCATCACAAGGAACAGGGGTAACATAAAACAAAGATCCGACCAAGACAGCAAACAAGAAGAGAATTAAATAGGGAACAAATCAAGAGGGAACAGGTGGAAGAACTCAAACACTAATCAGGTAACGAGGGGGAGGGATCAAACAATGACAAGAGCACATGGCCCAACATAACAAAGACACCCATGTGCAATACGAGACAGGACAGACACGTGACAATTATTGTCAGACTAGCTATTCCCCTTAACAAATCTAATCTGCCACATCTGGGAAAGTCAACAGGTATAGGATACTTACATTGTTTGGTTTTTGAAAAAACGAGGTGATTGTTTTTTGTCTCTTCATTGCCTTTATGTGGCATTTATACAGTCGATTTTTTTCAGTTCAGAAGATCACCGACAGTCATAGACGGTATATGATCACTATGGTTACCGGTCCGCTCCAACAGGCACGATTGAGGCAGCTACCAGCTCCTCATAGGACCCCGGCGACGTTACTCAGGAGACATAGCACACACACATAGAGAGAGTAAACGTCGGTGGCATGATGGCATCGTGTGTTTATTGACAACAGAACAGCGTGTAGTGAGAACGTGGGTACAAACAAAGTAATGGTGACCGGTGTAGATTATTATTGTGTGTCAGCCTGCGTCTGCCCCGACCCGATTCTGAAGCAGCGGCGGGCCGGGACACTAGTGTACATAGCGAAAACACTGGTTAATCCTCTGTTTTACCGATTGTTTTGCCTTTCGTAGGGATAGTGAAGGCGGGGGACGGATCGGGTCACTATGAATCTGGGGGGGTCATGTCCCCCCCGTCCCTAGTGCCATCTGCGCCCTTGAGTGACATCAACCGAGTTGTGTGTGTGAACATGACACGTTGAAAAGAAATGTCTTCTCACCTATCTAACATTTATGTTTAGGTGAAAGCAGCTCAAGGAAAAGCAGCTGATACACCACTGCACGACATCAAACCGGGAGATTTATGAAGTTATTAGGGGATTATGAAAAATCTGACAGTTCTTGTTCAAATTATAACAATTTTGATGTAGTAACAAAGCTAATGAGTATTATACAAAGTTTAGGTTTATGTTCAGTATGTTTTATTTTATGTTCTATTATTTTATTTTTCATGTGGGCTATACTGTGTTGGAAATAGCAAACAGCACTGAGAATAATTTGACAATGGTTAATGATGAAATGAAACAAATCAGAGATGCTGTTATAAAGAATAAATTACTGTTAAGTAATCACTGTTAGACATATTAACTGCTGAGAAAGGAGGAGTGTGTAAAATGTTGGGTAAATCATCTTGTTTTACATTCAAGTCTATAGTGATAGGATTCCTGGTGTTGATGTGCCTACCATGTGTAATTCAATGTATTTCAGATTTGGTACAGAGACTGGTGACAAAAACAATCTCATACCAAATGCTTTGAATGTCTAATGATGAGGATCAATTTAATGGCGTATGTCCAAAACCAACGAAATTTGATGATGACAACCAGCGGAAGTTACAGTTAAATGTATTAATTGAGTTAAGATATGTTTTTTTTCTGAACATCTGTACTATTTCTTGTTTATACTGAGGTGACTGCGGGTCTGATTTTATGTCAGGAGTGCAATAACAGTGTTTATTCATTTAGCCCGGCTTCAGATAAAGTCTTTACTTGCTTGCTTATACTAAAGCTTTCTTCTTTTAAAAACCTTATTTCACAAGTTTAAGAGGGTGATAATTTATATGAAAATCAGAGATGAAGAGTATAAATGTGATGTAATGACTTAAATTTGCTTTATTATTATTATTATCAATGAATGATAAAAAGAGAGGAATTGTGGAAGCAATTTAATATGTTCTATGTGCATTTTCTTATATTCATAGTAATTCGATAAAGGTAGTAAAATGCACGATGATTGCCTGTGGAGTCACATGATTCTCTGCTACATTGATGGAACAAATAACTATTAACCCTTATCTGTGTATCTATGTGTATGACCTTGTATACGTGACTTGACAAAAAGTAATGTGTGACTGTATGACTGAGACAAAGGGCCTTTTACACATTAGTAGTAGGATGCAACAATCTGTTAGTTATGGGACATGTTGTTCATGATGACATAGAGGGAGTTAACTATAAAGAAGAAAGGATGCCCTCCCTTCTCTGTCACACTCTGCAGCCATTCTGTATGACTGTATGGCCGCTGGCCTTTTCTTGCAAGGAAATAAATACCCTTTAAAGACAATTGTTACATGTTTGTCCCTTATTCAGTGATGTAAAATTGTTTGCCACCACAAGCTCCAGTTGTGCTCATTGTCATTTAGCAATCGAAAAAAAATTTAATACTCATTCATGGACAGTGCTTGAAGTGGGGGAAAAAAGGTGCCGGTACTCTCTTGCACTGGCAAATCATGTGAAAATTCTACTGTGAAAAACAAAACTTGGAGATATTGCTGGTACAACAACAATTTATTGTTATTTATTAACAACATAAATGTATTTAAACAAGTCGTGTGTGTGTGTGTGTGTGTGTGTGCGTGTGTGCGTGTTTTTGTGTGCGTGCGCGTCTATGTGTGTGTGTGTGTGTTTGTGTGTGTGTGTGTGTGTGTGTGTGTGTGTGTGTGTGTGTGTGTGTGTGTGTGTGTGTGTGTGTGTGTGTGTGTGTGAGAGAAAACGGAACTCCTCCAAGTCTGCAAGTCCAAAAATATATTTATGGTGAGATACTATACATTTTATTTAATTAAATGCATTTATGGTAAGATTATTATATTTTCATGTCAATCTGTGTTCATTTTGACCACGAACCATGCGCTGTAACTTTAATTCAGCACGTGCAGCACAGCAGAAATAGACTCGGTGTGGAAACGATCTCTGCGCTGCTGTATAAGCTACACACCGCTCCTGGAACGGATCGCCGGAGCGCATCCGCGTGCAGTGTGAACGCTCTAACCTGTTAATACGGGTGCGGAAAAAATATGCACCACATACGCACTGCAAACGGAGTATATGTGAAACGGGCTTGACACTGACGCTTTTTCTGTCAGTGGTAGAGTACCGGCTACATGCGAGAAGTAGCGGTACGCAAGAAAAAGTGCAGGTAGGCTTAAGAGTAAAATGTAGAAGTGCCGGTACTGCGTACCGGTGAGTACAGACCCACTTCGAGCACTGGAAAAATATATTAAAGTACTAGTCAGTGATTCTGATCCTGAAGGCCTTGCTGGCCCTGACGGCCCACCACTGGGTTCACGAGTAGCTTTGACTGAGGCTCTACATCGATTTGCCAGACACATTAAAGAGCCACAAAACGGTATTTATTGTTTAAATTTCTTAAAAAAATTACCTAATTTGAAAGGTGAGACTTTGTTACATATCAAAAGTAACCTGGTCTGTACCTTCTGTCAGTGCGTTGTCAGTGTCCTCTCTGCTCCGCGATGTATTCACTGCGTGAGAACATGGTGTGGCGTGAGAGCGGAGTGGCTTGTCGGACATAGCAACAGTAACTAAAGGGGGCGGGTCTTTGTGAACGGTCAATTGCATAATTTAATTCAAACTTTTTACAACTATTTATTTCCACACTTCTGCTGTTGTCACACAAATATTTTAACCCGGCCATTGCCACTGTGAACATCTAAAACAAATAGAGATATGAATAAATCCCAGTGACAGTGTGTTGGAGAGTTTCACAGCAGCTGAGCTTTGTGTGGGAAGTCAGGGCTTTATGTGTCACTGGCAGAATACCTGAACAGCAGCATTGGCAGTGAAAGCAGTGAGCGCTTCCATTTCTCGCCTCTCCTGTTTTCCATGGTAATCTGAAGTTCACCAACTCACCTTCTGTTTCCTCCGCTGGGCAAAGCAGTTTCAAGTTACAGTATATTTAAAGTGGAATTTAAGTTTTATTTCCTTATCTTGTTCCATTTTCGTCTTTCTCAATATATTTATTGGTAATTTTTCAGTCTCAGATACAGAAATTTGACATGTGGGTTTACATTCACACAGTCAGTGTTTGAGGTTGACCCTTTTTTTACTGACAGATACAGCATAGTTCTAAAATTGATATTTTTTATATAAAGCCAAGGTTCAAGAGTGTATGTCCTGCTGTGATACATTTACTGTAAATATTTAATAAGCAGGAGACAGATCAACTGACTCAGCAGACAGTAGCATGTTGTCTTCGGGTAGCTGGAAAGGCATTTGCCAAAGCTGATAAAACACCTAACACAGATGGTGTGGTGATATAATGAGCAAATTTTTTGCATATAATCCCATGGTCTTGCAGTCTGAGATGTTTTATACTATGCAATATTTACACCTGCATATAGTATATTATAGACAAAGTCAGTAACAGACCATGTTGCTAAATGTCTACTTCGGTGTTGGATCTACTAAATCATCTCTATAATACAGTATTTCTGAATTGCTAAAACACATTTTTTTGAATGTTTCTCTCGCTTTCTCAAAACCTTAAACACAAATAACCAAACTTAAGCTATATTGTTAAAATTTTTGACTTGTCTTGCTATATCAAACAATTGCTTCAGAATGTTATCTTTACCCAAAACCAAACACTGTTTTCAGATAACACACACATCCAGCTAATGCATAAACGCTACACAGCAGTCATTACACACTACAGAGATAAATGTAAAACACTGCACTCAGGGCAGAGCAGGGGGAAAATTATATTTATAAGTACTTGCACAATCCTGCACACATATAAATGTAGTCAAACAAAATATGCAGCAGATCGATAGCAATGTCTTGGAATCATTCTGCCTCAGCATCCAACCTTGAATCGCTTCCACTCCAATGTTGTCACATGCTGCATCCATTGACTGAATGAGATTTTCCTGTGCATAAGGATTTCTGTCATACCCCTTCCACCTCCATGCAGAAAAAAATTCTTCAACAGGATTAAGGAAGGGTGAGTATGGTGGGAGGCACACATTTATAAAACGTGGGTTATTTTCAAACCACTCACGAATTCTAGGACCACAGTGAAAGTTCACATTGTCCCAGATTACCACATACATGGGATGCTCTGCCTGCTCATCACCTCTCTGTTCACGTCTCAGTAGTGCTTCCTGTAGAGTATACAGAAACGTTATAAGATGGGCAGTGTTGTAAGGCCCTAAAGTCACATGGCAGTGAATAACCCCGTAGCCTACAATGGCACATTGACCAATAATGTTGCAGCCTCTCCTTCTCTTGGTGAGATTGAAGCCAGCTTCATCCAAGAAGATGCACTCATGAGGCCTCTCCATGGAATCCAGTTGAAACGTTCTCTATAGAAAGTAACGTTTTTGAAGTAACGTAAATGACATAGCATTCCAGGCTTCATGCCTCTGTATACATGTGCTGCATTACATTCAACAGTAAAGATGTACAGTTACTCAATAGTGCTGTATAATCTCTGGACATGATAACTTGTACATATTGATACCTTAGCTCTTTTACCCTTTCAGAATTTCTCTCAAATGGTACTTCTTTGAGACTTATCAGTTTGCGCTTCAGGACACGGTCAATTGTGGAGAGACTCACACTGTTGATTCCTTCAAAGTTCACGTTGTCTTCCTCAACTCGCTGTTGTATTTCACCCAGACGAATGAGATTATTTTGAAGGACCATATTGACAATAATGGTCTCCTGCTGTTGTGAGAACATACCTCTCCTTCCACCGGCATGTGGCAGTCTTTCAATTCTAGCAAATAAACCTCTTGTTAGAATTGTACAGACAGGCCTAATGCATTGAAATGTCACCAAATATGTACAATACATAAAATACTATTATTTTTACAGTAATACTATTATACTGTAATACTGCAATAAAAGGGCCAATTTTTAGAGATATGTTACAGTAATTTACTTAGACATTCCACAACTGTACATACTCTACTATAAGTTTGAGGGACCACAAATGATAGAACACTTACCTGTTCTCTTCTCTGAATGTCCTGACAATGGAGGCCACAGAGAACCTGCTTATATTTGGTTGAACACGTAGTCTTGCTTCCCTCATACTCATTCCATGAACCAGAACATGGTGTTTGATTGTTGCTCTAATTTCATTGGAAATAGTGGCTCTTGTTCTCTTGAATATAAGATGGCTCTTATATCCTGAATACTGATTAGGTGCAACACATTACTGAATTGAAACAAGTGTGTTCAATTTTGAATGCTTGTGTGTTACCGATGACAACAGTGTGTTGCTTGTGTTTCACTTTTGGGGGCTGTGTTGTGCCATTCTGAGTTGAAGTGCACCAAAATGCTACATGTGTTTTGTGAATGACAATGTGTTTACATCTTTGCACAAAGAGTGATTCCGATTTGCTAGTTGTGTCTAACCACATGAGAAGTGTTTAAAGTTCTGCAAACTGTGTGATTCAATCAATAAAGTGGTTTGTAAACTTGCAACTTTGGTTTTGCAAATGGATTTTAGTGTTTTAGCAATTCAGAAAAACTGTAATAGGCTACTGCAGCTTTCTTTCATGAAAAAGACTGCAGTAATTGATGTAGCCACTAGGGGGAAATGTGAGTCCAGGTGGAGGGATTTGGGTGGAACCGACATCATATGACCTTGTCAAACCCCCTGCATTGGTTGCAGATTTCTGCCTCTCATTACATAACTCTTTCTGAAATACTGTATACTCTAGTCTCTAGGGATGAATCTCTACCCAAATGTAGCTTTCAGTGCAATACCAAACCCCTGATACCTCATTTTCTAAAGCAACGATTCAAATATCGGCCTGTACATGACCGATTTAATGTGCATCTAATCAGCTAGGCTCATCAGATTAACAACTAAAGTACATGAAACAAATGATCCTTACGAAGCATTCAAAATACTGTCTGTGGCAGGAGGGAAAACCGCACTAGACTGGCACTAAGGCCTAGCTACTTATATTAGAATAAATGCAGCTTTAAGAAACCGACTACGCCACTCTGATATCACACAGAGAATGATTGATAACCTTTATCCAAAAGGCACGCAAGTTGGTTGCACTAGTAAGGATCAGAGACATGAATGTCGTACAAAAAGGGTTCTTTATTACTAAAAACTCATTAAAATAAACAGAGCATCCCAGGCAAGACACACCGCAACATCTGACAATAAAAGGGGTTGTTATGTGGTCAGAAGAAATAGACATTCACAAGTCATTCACTACAAAACAAATATAATAACATTACACTCAAAAGCTTTTTGGCTGATGGCTAAAGAACAAGGAATAGTACCACACACACTTTGGAGTAAACTCTTATCACTCACACAAAATCCGTGCGTCTCACTGCACACAGCACCCAGTGTTCAAACCACCACCAGCACGCGGAGAAAACCAGGGAGAATTCCTGGCTGAAGCCCTCAGCATCTAGCAGAAGTTACAATTGCTAATGCACACACAAACAACAAAAATCAAAATACCATTGGGTTATAAATCAAAACATAAACACAGAAGACAGTCAATAATAATAATAAATCAAGAAAACACTAGAATTCCCATCACAAATAATCTCAAAACAAATAAACAAATTAATCAGTCGTTCAACTCACATATAATGAACCATGCAAATCAAACTAAATAACACACAAACACGTAGGTGGTAGGACAACGGCGATTCCTCGCATTATATACTGGCAAAAAGCAAAGAAAGATCCCAAACTCCTTAGAAGGGAAACACAATGGTTAAACGCCACACGAATGCCCAATGTTCTCAACCCAATCCAGAAGAGACTTACCCGATGATAGATTCGCGTCAGTCTCAATCACAAACCATCGTTTGTTAATTAGTGTTGATCCTGAAGCGCCGCACTGAACTGGTTTGCCTGTGCCTGAAATGAGCTAAAAGTCACACACACTTTCCCAATCGATGCCTAAAGACACAGTACCTGTAACTTCCCATGATGACGACCAGGGTTTCTACAGGTATCTTCAAATTAAATTTAATGCCTTTTTAATGCCATTTTAAAATGTTTTAATGCCATATACGACCCATGACTAACCACATATACACATATATATATATATATATATATATATATATATATATATATATATATATATATATATATATATATATTTAAAATTTCTGGAACACATAGGTGTCATTTGCGGGTGGGACATGTCGATTGTCCCCACCATTTTTTAAACATCTCGCAGCGTATACGACGGGTCACAGGAATGGTGGTGTTTCATTAGTAATATTATTATTAGTGTTTTTGTTGTTGTTATAATTGCTCAAACTTGCAAAAGAGAAGATGGCACATGGCACTTACAATTCAACCAAATACAAAGTATTTATTCTCTTCCTCTTCTACCGGCACCGTCTCCAACTCTAATGGGCCCTTTTCGCCACCTTCCCTGGGCCGGCATCCTCTAACCTGGCCTTTTTAGAGGGCTTTCCTCTCAGGGCGAACGAGAGGAGGCTTAATTGCTTTTTACCTGACATCTTTGAAAGACAGATGCAATGATTAATGCATCCATGGCCCGGATATAATTATAAAATATGACATGATTTTAAAAGTGACCTATAACATCGACTATGCAATACACTTTAATTTATTTAGTGCTTATAAAATTATTAAGCCTATTTGGAGAGAAAGATGTTTATAATGTGACAATATGTCAGTCATCGTGTGATAACGAAAATATGATTAGGCCTGGACTACTTGTTCTGAGCAGGTGTTGTCAGTGAACAGGCTGTAAAACTGTTGTCTTAAGTTACAGACACTCATAAAAAACTGATGCTAATTATCTGGGAAACGTTTCTTTAACAGCAATCAAGTTGCCATTGTTTGTGTCAAACAAGTTCTGAATTTTTTGTAACATTAAAACAGGAGATCATGACTTATCTTGAATCTTACCCAGATACAATAGTGCTATTTTCTAATTGGCTAATGTGTAGATCCTTTTTTTTTTTTTTTTTGATTGGCTGATAAGTGGCAGGCTCGACTAGTAAGAACTGCAGGGGAGACGCGCTTAAATCCTGTCGGTTCCATAGTGATAGCGGCGCGGCCAGAGACATTTGGGGCGCTGCGGCATATTCAATATATTATAAATAGGTTTTCAGCGTGAGAAATACAATGTGTGGCGGGAGTGCGTGACAAAAGACTGAAATGAGTGACTGTCACGCTCAATGCGTGACACTTGAGAGCCCTGCGTCAAAGAGTATAGAAGAACAATATAGGTTCTTTGCCTGTGTTCTGTTGTGGCTCGTGCACAACACTTCTTCTCTCAGACTCTCTTTTTGTTACGGTGAAATTACAAAACATAATGCATACAAACATGTCAGTGCTTGATATACAACCACTAATAAACAATCGGTTTTGATGAGGAAAAAAATATATACTTACTGCGGATTAGAACCCAAAACCTCTGACACGCTTGGCAAAAGTTCTGCTACTGGACCATTAAAGTGCATGCGTGTAACAGTCGGGTATTCTCGCTACTAGCAACATATATTAGATCTCATTAAACAACAAATTAAACACAATGTACGTACTATTTAAATCTAATGCCGATTTGTGGCCGTCACACTGCATGGGATTATACGGCGCTGATTCCCATTGTCCCCGACTTTAAATGCTTTTTTACAAACACCGCAAAATCCTTCATCATTTTTACCACTAACGGGGTGCAACCATGTCTTAAAAGTTTTGTTTTCCAGACACTTTTGGCTGGAATTTGCACTTTCCCATTTTTCCAAGGTTCAGACCGGTCCACCGCTGTACAACAGACCCGCGTCACCTCCGCATCACGGCACTTTTGCTCCGGCCGGAAGCAATTACCAAACTGGTTCCGCATATTTATCACACGAACGTACATATTTTGCGACAGCAAATACAAATTATTAATTATGAAGGCTATATTCAAATACATTTATTTAAAATTCTCTTCAAAACTATAGAAAAATTTAATGCCTGCAAGAATCAAATTTAATGCTTTTTAATGCCTTTTAAGGCCTTAATTTTCGCAAAATCCATTTAAGGACTTTTAATGCTTTTTAATGCCCCGCGGAAACCCTGGACGACTTACCTGACAATAGAATCAGTCAATCACTCTGCACAGTCAATCTTTTAGATCTCTTGGTCTCGTTTTGATCCTGCAGTGTCGCATAAACGGATTTACATATGCCTGAAACAAGCTAAAAGCATACCCACTCGTCAGATTAATGCCCAAACACAATTTCCACAACTTACTGCAGTAACAGCTTACCAAAAGAAAAATCGCCGTTTCAGGAGCAAGCGAAAGCTGGTGTACAGCCGCAGGCAAATCCGCACGTTGGAAACGATTGGGAACCCCCGGGTCAGTCGGAAATTACGCGTCTCGACAGGAATAGAAATAGGCTATTTATAGCCGATCAAATGACGTGTCAACGATTAAAGAAAATGTGTAGGCGGCGAGCTCTAATTAACTTATTAATAGACAACATGGGAGGAGAGCCTCCGGTCACATGTCTAATTGTGTTTTCCACTTAAATTCTCCAAATATTCCAGAACATAACTTGCAATAACATTGGTTAGCTTAAATGTTTAAAAAGTTTATAAGACAGTATGTAAACCAATGTGAAAAAGTATTTAATAAGCTACTCAATCAAAAGAGTAAACACAACTATAAGCCAAGTATACTTAGAATATTTAATTAAAATTACACTTAAGTATACTTGACTAATACTGACAGAAAAGTCTAAGTATATTTGGCCTGTACTTGTACTCAATTTTTTGATTGAGATCAGTGGCGATTTTTTTAAGACTGCAAGGGAAGCTCGGCTTCCCCTATAATGTCAAAAAAATTATGGTCAAATGTGTACTATTGTCAGGATTCAGGCTCAGAGACAGAGGTAAGTGATAAACATAAATGTATCTTTATTTAACTCAAAGGGAAGTATGCAGGGTTTCGGGAGTTCAACGGTGATCTCGAAGAGGATATATGTGGCAGGAATGCATCCAGGTGAGTGGATCCTCTTCTTAAAGAATAACGTGGCGGGTAGCACAGATCAATAACTTGAGTTTTTCTCTCTTTTCAGATCGTTCGTGGACAGGCGTGATTCAGGAAGGATTCCAGGTGAGTAGATCCCTTGAAGTGCACTTGACAATGAGCTCACCAGTTCAGTGATACTTTCACTTTCTCTTGCAGCTCATCCAGTGGGAAACGGGGCTCGTGGCGGATTCCAGGAAACGGAGAACATGAGTCATGGAGCGGATCCTGGGAACATCAGGATCCAGAACAAGGTTAGTTTCTTTCTGGTAAGTATACTTTACGTCCGTTGCTGAAGGATGGCTCAGAGTGAGACAAGGGGTGACTGGTAAGGGTCGTTCCTGTTGGAGGCTTGACAATGACTGGGAGTGAATCGGGTGCTTTTGTGCTGGCTGGGAAGTGCGTACTGAGTGGAAACAGGTGCAGGTGATCAGTAATCTGGGGACAGTGATCTTTGCGTGGTGACATGTGAGGGATCTGATTGGCTCCTGACAACTATTGTGTTAACATTTTATTGACTAAACACGTTTTATTGTTAGAACACGTTCATCTCGAAGACGAGTTGGTTCAGAATCAGATCGGCTGACTCGATTTCCTTCTCATTCATTCCCGGAGTGTCACAGTGCATTTCCCTGTTGAAGCCTAGCGTCCATTGACTTCAATGGCGCTGCTTTGAACTGTTTTTTTCAGTGCTTCGAAACTTGACGGTCATTGGATAAATGCTGCGAATATGTCCGGGGATGGACATATGCGGGGCTGGACTCCGGGGTTCTGCGTGATGATTGGAGGGTCTGTCGAAAAACTGCATCTCCTTTTGATTGACAGCGATTTTGTACAATAAAAAGTTGCTGACGCAGAAGCTGTTCAAGACAAACTGCTGTAACCTATTTCTTGGTATTTGCTTCGCCAATTTTCATCATACATTTCACAGTTTAACTTAATTCCCACATTTCCTCTGTCGATGTCAGGTGCCTTTGTTACATGTGCAGGGTGTTGGTTTTTGGATCATGGCACATCTGTCTAGTTTGGTTTCGGTTATGTACCGGGATTCGGACATTCATGCTCCGCGTGTTTGTTTTCTGTTGTGAGAGCACAGGATGAGCTTACGCTCGTTCTCGTGCATAACGTTCTGTCTTGTCGTAAGAACGTGCGGTTTCGTGTTCGCTCTGTTCACGTGTGTTTTGTGTAGCACGCGGTTCGTGTTTACATCGGCCGTGTGCTTTCATGTCATGTTTTGTCTTGTGCTGTGCAGCACACACCTTGTGTTTTACACTAGCTGTGTGCTTTCATGTTGTTATGTTCTGTGTGAACACTTGGATCGTTGTTCTTCATGTCTCATTTTGTGTGAGCACTTTGCTTGTGATTTGTTTTACTGGCCATGTGCTTGTTTTTTGTCATGTTTGGTGTGAGCACATGGCTTGTCATGTGTTTCCTTGTGCCATGTGCTCTCCTGTCGATTGTGTCGACTCCCATCTTGTTACCTGATTATTGGTTAATTTGCCCCACTTGTCCTCCATCTTTACCTGCCTTGTTTGCTCCCTATTTATTCTCCTTGTGTTTGCAGTCTTGTGCTGGTGGCGGTAATGCACATTAAAAAGTTGTTTGCCAACAGTGTTGTGCAAGTTACTTCCAAACTGTAATACATTATACATTACTTGTTACTGTTATTTAAAAGTAATTCATTACCTTACAATATTACTGTCTCAGAATTGTAATGCATTACATTACTCCTGTATTACTTTTGAGTTACTTTCACCAAAATAGCTATACAGTAGTAGAACTTAATATTCTAAGGCTGTAACGATATGCGATATGAAACACTCAGATCCACGAACCTGCAGAATCGCAACACACCCCTTCCAACTCCAAGAGTTATCCTTCCTGTCCAGATCCAATGCTACCACATCTTTAAATTACTATTAGTATTATTTGAATTTTGAAGTTAACATTATAAAATAGCCTAAATTAACTGAAACTCAGCGTATAAGGTAGCCTACTTCATAGACCTGAAAAATGTATCTATATTGAAATGTCTACTTGTAAACAGAACAATTCAAAACGAAAGAAAACGGACTGCTCTCTGGTTATGAAATGTGCATTTCTCTCTGGCGCATTCACTAGCCTACTGCGAAGATCGCGAATCAGCAACGTCAACTTCATCTTTATTAATAAACAATTAAAATGTCTCCTTGCTATATTTCACATATTCATAATCATTGCTTTTGCCGGTTCTTTGTGACAGCTTTTAGGTGCTTTATCGGCAGCGCCGCCGCCCTTACATCATGTTACGTGAATGAGTCAGAACGCATCAAAAACATGATTGCGTGATGAAAACATGAAAAATACCACCTAAACATAGCCTAACTGTTTATAAAGAAAACACAGAACAAATAGAGTAGCCTAATGCGCATACGTCCATCTCGCAAATGTACAGTCTTCTTCATGCCATCTTCACCCATTAGCCGCTTTTCCACTGGCCAGCGCGAGCACAGGGCCGAAATCATGACTCACGGCACTAATGTAGAAAATAAATTGCTATACAAATATATCAGACTCTGCCACGCTGCCATTTAGTCTTTATTTACAAACTTGGACACCACACGCGGCTATTGACTGAACAGGTAACTTAGCCTACTTGCATTTTTCATTCGTTAATGTCTTGCGGTCTTGGTGTTTTTTTTTAAAAGTGTGTTGTAACGCAAGCGTAACTGAAATATTACTGAGTAAAATATTACTGAAAATGTATTAGTAATGCCTTACACTACTGCGTTACAGCAAAAAGTAATATGTTACTGTAATGCATTACGTTTGTAACGCGTTACTCCCAACACTGTTTGCCAACCACCATTAAAAAAAAAATCAGAAGATGAATTTTGTAGAATCTTTGTATTTTGTTTTATTTTATTATTAAAATAAAGCCCATCAACTCTGCTCCTAAGTCCTCGCTCCTTTCTCCATTCCCACACCTGACAGTCGAGTTAAAAAAAAATGAGCTTCCCCTCTTTGAAAGACCAGCAGCCGCCACTGATCGAGATATACTTAAAAGTATAAGTATATTTCTATACATAAAGTATATTTTTGAGAAGTACATAAAAAGTAGACTGAAATTATATAATTTCTTATTTAGTTTAAAATAAGTATACTAATAGCACACTTGATTCAAAAACTTCTTGTTTGTTAGGGTACTTACAGACAGACATAAATTAAATGTCCGGTGATAGGTGCTGAAAAGTTAATGCTTGATCGCATTTGAAAATAACAAACCACCTACTCTGAATCCTAACTGATAGTGTTAACAAAAGCATTTGCTAAAGCAACCATGACATTTTAGCTTGCTTCCACTAGTGTCAGAGTAGGGTAGTCTGTCAGGCCTCAAATAACACTGGACGCAGGAACACCTTCTTGTGAACACTTTTGTAATTGAGAGATTCACGGTGCAGTCACTGTTTGATCTGGTTTCAGCAGGACAAGTGCTGTACTATACAGCTACATTGTTCATACCTCACCAGGAAACTTCTACCATGATGAAAAGTATATATCTGTGTGTTTGTTTTATTCCTCCCCTTTTCTATGGCATTCTAACCCATGAAGATATATCTAGTAGACTTCTCTTCAATAATTGGTTTCTCAGGCCACAGACCACTAAGGATAAAAAAATATCCATGAACTCCTCCTCAAAACCAGATACAAGAATATATTTGAGTAGGCTGATTCTTTTGAAGAGAAGTCACTCAGGCATCTGAACCGAAGTCATTGTACTGAATCATGAGTGGACAGTTCTCATACAGGTATAAGCTGTGTTTCACAGGCTGCTCTCCTCCATGACTGTCACAGTGCATCTCCAGACCTCCTTCCCAGCATCCCTCTGCTTTAATAAGTCAATGGTTGGGAGGGATCCTGTCATGGAGTTATCAAATCAGACCGCACAGAGAGGGGGAGAAAGCCAGAATCAAAATAAACACAATTTTCTGTTCTTCAGGGATCAGATTAAATTATTCTTTCTATCACTCGGAAGAGGGTCTTTTCGAAATCCCATCCATCTGTTAGGTGTCGCTGTGTGAAGTGGGGAATGAATAGGCTGTCAGTGTGTATGTGGAGAGTGAAAGACTGGAGGGGGGAGACCTGCCAGTGCTGGGAGGAAGAACAAAGCCCAGCTGTATTTGGAGAACAGCAGCAGGTGAGGATGATGATGCCGGCTTTGGACTGTTTGTGACACCATGTGACTGTGAATGCAAAGGGAGGGGGGATAGAGGAGTGACCATGACAGACAGAGAAAGATGTTTTCTACTGCTCATTAACGTGCCCATTTAAAGATTTCGGTAACACTTTACAATAAGGTCCCATTAGTAAATGTTAATGCATTAGCTAACAATGAGAAATACAATTGCAAAAGTATTAATTCTCGCTATAACAGTAGTTAATAAAAATACAACTATTTATTTTTACTGTAGTTCATGTTCGCTCAGGTCCATTAAATACTATTAAGAAATTTAACATTTTATTTGAATAAAGTATTAATAAACATTACAATTAACATCAACTAAGATTAATAAATGCTTTAATAATATTTTTCAACCAATATGATATCTCATGTTAAGTAATGTAGGTAAATAAAAGTTGTCATGAAACTCTAGATGGCGCCTGCTAATAGGTCCTTAACTCAATACGCTTGTAATCACATCATTCTCTATAGGGCACAGCTGATTGTTTCCTGCTGTATCAGTAGCCAATGAGCTTACATGGTCAACCTTCAAATACTTTGTTAACATTTGCTCAGAAACCCTCCACCTTCACCAGCTTCACCTGTACAGATCTGCTACGGGTAATTCATGTATGCTATATTGTACAGCAGCAGCATATCTTACTTGGTCACAGCAGCGTGTCATGTATGCATTGGCAGTAGCAAGTCCCGTGCTACTGCCAACAGATCTATTCCTCCAAGACCAAACATATCAACATTGTGTTACTGAATGACAGACTCAAGACAGGTGGTTAGTGGAGAAACTATATTTATTACAGCAATGGGAAATGCAAGCAATCAGATCTTATTACAGATCTAAGTTATTGCAGGAAAGTGATAATGAATGTATGATAACTTCAGTTACTGTCTTTGTCAGCATTCAGCCGGGGTTTTTCCGGTTTTGGCCACTAGAGGCCCCCATGGTGCCTTTTGTCTGATCCAGTTATTATTTGCACCTGTGCCTTGTTTCCCTTGTATGTATTTAAACCCTTCGGCTATGTTTACACGGAAACGATCTGAAGAGAAAACGCAAAAGTGGCGTTGCGTTATTACTTTTTATTCTGCGTTTAGACAAGCGTTATGGGGGGGAAATCTGCGTGCATATGGTGATGCAAAAGTGTGTGAAATTCGATGTAGTATGCACTCCAGGCGGCTAGGTGGCAATGTGAAGCACTGCCACACAACAACACCAAGTCTGTGTGCCTGCGTACAACCTTCCTTCTACTTCTCTCCCTAGTAGCGCAATAACAAAACATGGCGAAGCGGACAGCAAAAAGACTCTTGTACGTTTATCAGAGCTGCTAGGGCAACTTGAAGGTCCGACGTGTGGAAATAATCCGACATGTTGGTTGTTATTTTCCTGTACTGGTGCATGCCTGTGATGTTAAAGCGTACGCGACGAGAGCCACCGTGAGCAGATTTGCGTTTTTACCCTTTAGATGGGAATGCGACGGTGGAGCGTTTTTAAGATTTCCACTCTGGAGGGTGGTTTCACTTTTTTGCGTTTTTAAGCCCCCAAAAACGCTGTCGCCGTGTAAACGAAAGGCACATCTGATAAAATATTTTTACGTTTTCACCCGTGAGCATTCCCGTGTAAACAGGGCCTTCGTTTTCCTTAGTTCTTTGCTCTGTGATTGAATGTTAGCACCCAGCCTCAGTGAAGCTGTGAATGTTTGTGGCTCCGTGGAACTCTGTTTTGGTACTCATTTATTTTTTGGATTATCTTTTGAGGCTTTTTTCTGCTGTCCCTTCTTACCTTGTGGATTTACCTTTTAACTTGGTGGATTAACTTTTTTTTCTTGGAATAACTTTTGACATTGTGGATTTATATTTTTTGCCTGAAGATCTTTACTTTTTTACATTATTAAAACACCGTCTCTAGTACTGCTGTGTCTGCCTCATCTTCTGGGTTCTGACGACTACTAGTGGCTCAGTTTGCTACAGTAAGTGACTGTTTCTCACACCAGAGACCCGAGTTCGTGACTGGGTCCTGACAGTCTTTGCAGGTGATGAAGGAGATTGTGGATGTGGAGATTGTGGACCAGGGATGCACACACCTCGTATTGTAACACTGATGGTGAGTTGGCTGGTAATCCTTTGATTAGATGATTAGAATTCTGTCTATGGTGCTCCTTGTGATCGGGTGACTGTGGAGCCTAGTGACTCCGTGACAATTGTCATACCTATTACAATGCCAAAACACTCCAAGAGTTGTCATGACAGAACTAATGTTGACAAATGGAATCTAATTGTAAAGTGTTACCAAGAGTTAAAGTGGATTTTGAGTGGATCACCTTCCTAAAAACTGTTGTGCATCTGATCATTCAATTTAAAAAAAAGTTTTGCACCACTTCTGCCAACATTATAATACTTGGATATTTTAATATTCATGTAGACACCCCCTCTTGTCATTTTGCAGCTGAGTTTCTGCAACTATTGGACTGTCTTAACCTTCGACAACATATCAATGTCCCCACACACTCCAGGGAGCAAACCCTGGACCTGGTCATTTCAAACTCTGCCCCCATTAGGAACTTTCTAGTGTATGATCTAGGTGTGTCTGACCACAACGCCATCTCAGTGGAGTTGCCACTCCCCTCTTCCCACAACAAAGACAAGCGTCAAATCTGCTTTAGGGACCTGAAAAACATTGACACCTAGACCTCCAGCATCTCTCATCTGCTGATTTCTTCTCAGTCACTGAGTCAGTTGACTACTACAATCGATCTCTGAGCAGTCTCCTAGATCTCCACGCCCCTGTCAGATCTAGAACTGGCCCCTCTGTACACCAGTGAACTGCAGAAGATGAAGACAGCTGGGAGTGTCCTTGAGCAGTATCTTAAGGTCTCAGGAAACCGTATTCACAAACAAGTTTATAGAGAACATCAGAAGGCCTACGCAAAGTCCTTGAGAGATGCTTGATATTAGAAGCATCTCTTGATGATATTAGAGTTCTTCTCTAATATCATCAACAATAGGCCTGGAAATTCCAAACAACTTTTTTCTATTATAAATCACATCCTTAAACCAAACTTACTCTCATTCAGAAGCCACAGAGGAGAGGTGCAATACTTTTATCACTTTTTTCACACAAAAAAGTTTGCTCTCTCCTATCTAGCTCCTCTGTCTTGCCTGTCCCGACTGTTGATCCACAGCCTGGGACCTTCAAACCGTTCTGTTGTTTTTCTGACATCTCACAACGAGAGGTTGAGGACATCATCAGAAAGATGAAATCGTCCATCTTTGGCCTGGACCCTTTTCCCACAGCCTTGGTAACGTCAGTGTCATAAATCTCCAGACTACTAAGGCCATAAACCACTCCAGGCTGTGTTCCATGTTCCAGCTACTCTGAAAACTGCTGTCATTAGACCACTTCCCAAGAAAATCCACTTTAGACCCAGAAGGTCTTGCCAACAACAGGCCTATCTCCATCCTTCCATTCCTTTCCAAAGTGCTGGAAAAAGTAATTGCTTCACAGCTTCAGGTCCACAATTTGTTTGAGAAATTCCAGTCTGGTTTCCATTCTGGCCACAGCACGGAAACAGCCCTGGTCAGGGTCACAAATGACCTGCTGATGACAGCAGATGCTGGCTCCCCATCGCTTCTCATCCTTCTGGACTTGACTGCAGCATTCGACACTGTGGATCATAACATTCTCCTCCACCATTTACACTCCACTATTGGTCTATCTGACTCTGTTTATAACTGGTTTTCATCCTACCTTACAGGGAGAACTGAGCATATCACCTTGGGAGGAGCTAAATCCTTGACACACAACGTCACCTGTGGTGTCCCTCAAGGCTCGGTGTTCGGCCCCACCCTTTTTATCCTCTATATGCTCCCCCTCGTCCGTTGACGATGCTGATGGCACTGAACTCTATCTCAGGACAAACCCCCTCTGCTGCCCTGCCATCATCCACTCTGACCACCTGCATGGAGGAGACAAAGGCGTGGATGAAGTAACATTTCTTGCAGCTAAACAGCTCCAAGACAGAAGCTATTCTAGTCGATACCCCAGATCAGGTCTGGACACCTGTCATTACCAACATTTCTTTCTCTGGTCAGGATATTCCACTTTTTTTAACATCAGTCACTAACCTGGGTGTTAGAATGGATTTTCATCTGATTTTTGAGGCTCACATCTTCTTCCACCTCCATATTGCCAAACTCCATCACACACGTACTCTTGCAGATGCGCAAAGCTTTTCCACGCTTTTGTTTCCTTCAGACTGGACTTCTCGGGATCCCTTACAAAAGCTTTCAGAAGCTGCAGTACATTGAGAACAACGCCCCCCCACCCCCACACCCACAAACCTTTACACATATCTTCTGAAACCCCCCATGACCAAGCTCCGTACTATGGGAGATCTGGTTTTATGGGAGATCTCCCAGTCTCCCAGGACACCACAGACTGTAGATGCTTTTTAACGCGGACTTAAAACTCACCTTTTTAGCAGAGCTTTTGGGTGATTTATTTATTTGTCCTTTTGTTTTTAAACTGTAGAGCTTTGGGATTTTGCTTAAATATATAAAGTGTGTTACAAATAGAATGTATTATTATTTATATATTAATAAATGTCTTTAACATGAATATTTAAAAAAATTCTGTGCTGAAACTGGTGACCATTTTTATGGTTGTATGTATGTATGTATTTATGTATGTATGTATGTATGTATGTTTGAGAAGAGTTGTGATAAACAGACTGATATTTTGATTTATTCGTTCATTTTGGATCATGATCTTCTCCAGTCCTCCTTTGCGAATTAATTTAGAAAGGAGTGGCATAGTAATTCTTTAAAAATTCATCTTTTGTCTAGAAAAAAAAACAGCATTACCTATGAGCAATAACGTATTGCATACATGTGCAGATATAGAGAAGAGCTATATTTGGATTTACTATGAAGTAGGCCCACAATGAATCTGCGTCCAAAGGCATCCAGAAAGCTCAGCAGATTTCCACAGAATTGCAACTGCCATAATTTATAAAGCATTTTCATTCATTAAATATTGTGGCAAATTTTTTTTTGCATTCAGCTACTGTACTATTGTGGAATCTCAGCACTGTTTAACACATTTTACCATGTAACATTATATATATATATATATATATATATATATATATATATATATATATATATACATGTGTGCTGAGCTTCCACCAGTGTTTAACACATTTGACCATATAACATTATAAATATATAACATATGTTAAACCAACCCGATCTCACGCAGTTTGTACACATTCATACGACCTCACTACGACCGAATTCATTTGATTTTTGCTAAAAAATAAAAAAAAATTGCTCAGCACATTCCAGAGATAATTAATTAATCCATTTCCCCTTTTGGTCATTTCACTAGTTTGCCTGCCCATTCAGCCGTGCGGTTAAATGGTAAACTAACTTGGCTTGCTGTCCTTGGAGGAGGCCTGAGCCCCCCCTCACAGAAAGCAAGCAAGAAAGAAAGAAAATAGGTTCATGACACTCCAGTGTCCCTCACAAGGTATAGACTCAATCTGACCAAACAGGCCTGGATACTGTGTTGACTTACCAAAGTGGAATATGGGGGTGGGGCTTTTTGTTTTTGATCTTCTTTCTCAGAACTGTCAGCATCTTGAGAGCGCACACTCGGGGAATTTTGCTTTCAGGGTAGCAGAATAAACTCTGAGATGCTGTCATGTTTAATTTTAGGCTGGGCCTCAAAGATAAATTAAATGACGTTTCTTTTTACTGTGCTTTTAGGAACATAAGGCATCTGTTTCAGTTTGTATTACAGTATTTTATGCATTCAACATTAAGATGCATGCTTGAAAAACATGCATAACATCTCCAAACAATGTAACACGTACATTAGAAACCTACATACTATATTTCTTGTTTGTTGACATGCTACTTTGACTCAGGCTTAGGCAAAATCTCCTGACTTTTTTATTATTTGTGCAGATTTTGTGCAAAATCATGCAGCATGGATAAAAATATGGTAAAATGTGTCAACTGGAGCCGAGTGTCCGGTACACTTATTAGTAGCTGAAAGCATAAGTTAGCCACAATATTTGATAAATAAGAATGAGGATGGGGGAAGTAGATCTTTATAAATGATAGGTGTTTTGCAATTCTGCAGAAATCTGCTGAGCTTTCTGCACACGTCTGTGGACAAAGATTCATTATGGGCCTGCTTATAACTCAATCAAAATACACGTTTTTAAAATACATTAAGCTCACTAATTTTATGAAGGGGTTTTATGGGTTCTCCTTATTTGGTTGAAACTGTAACATTACATGTCAAATGTTCATTGCATCCACTTTTCTGTTTCTTTTTTCATCTTTTATTTACAGTGGTTTATGTTTCAGTTTGTTCCTCACACTGAGCTATCATATGTTTCTATCATATGGTTTTATTTTGGTAAAACAGCAATACTGTGTTATCTTTTGTAACATTATACATTTCTTTACTGTCACGTTTAATCAATGTAATGCGTCCTTGAATATAAATATCTTAAACAAAAAACAAACAAACAAACAAAAAAAAACTTATTGACCCCAAACTTTTAACTGATAGTGTATCTGAGCAATTTTAGAATGTCTGTCCATTGTAAAATTGTGTCCCAGCAGGCAGAAGTGAGCCTGTAAGTACAATGATTCATTCCTTCCCTTGACCTTCGCTCATCATCACTGATAAACACCTGTGCTAGCTCAGAGTCTGGCTCTCCTCCCCTGTTTCCATTCATCCATCTGCCAATCCATCCTGCATCACTCTATCCACTCCTGCTTGATGTATCATCTCTGTTTGCTCTCTCCTGTTAGCGTAAAGTTAATTTTAGAGGCCACTGGCAGTGAATAATGGCACTCTATGAATAGACCCGCGCGACTCCTCTGCCGTTTGTTAGCTTGTGTTACATTGTTTTAAAATCTGTATCTGCTGATAACATTATGAAATAAACAAGATTAAAGTCTCGGCTGCTGTGTGTGGAGCGACCCGTGACGTTACCCAGCATGCATCACCTGTTTAGGACAGGATTTTTGGGTTATTGCACAGAAATTCAGGGCTTATTCACATGGATCGGCACACCGACTTTATGATAAACGTGGAGTACAATGGATTTATTGAGAACTGAAAAAGTTTGTGTGACTCACAGCTCACTGAGCGCTCCTTGTTTTTTTCATTCTTTCTTTCTTTGTTTTTATGCTTGGTTTTGCCACAGAAAAAAAACACTATGAGAGCAACCGCCACTGCCAATAAGACTCGCAGCATCTGTCTCTCTATAGTGTTGTGCCTGAAGCCTAGAAGCAGAGGCCATCCTTGCCAAAACACACTGGTCTCCCAAAGTCACAGGCAATTATAGGTCATAATGAATTCCACCACTGCTTCAGGAACAGCGTCTGTAGGCACACACCTTATAGCACTAAGCACTGATATTATTCTGCCTGACAGCTCGACACATGCACAAAGAATAAAAAGAGAAGCACATGATGAAAAAGGCAAGGGAGAGAAGTTACCTCCTGGCTGTACTTCTCTTTCTATATGAATGCCTGCTGTCAAGATTCTTGTATGCATTTAAAAAAAACAACATGTTGAAACATTTCAGCTACATCATTTTGACGTCACACAACATCAGCATGATGCCAGTGTTCGGCATACAAAATCTTTTCAAATCTTCTAATTTTTCACTCAAGTCCCGTTGCGCTGACACGTCATTTGGTGAGGCGGGTTTACCCGCACCTTTTCCATCTAATAATAGCCTGACGAATGAACGGCCTATTAACTTCAACAGAGACATTAAATTATTTAATGTTAATGTCTCAATTTAAATGCAAATCACTGCCTTATGGCCTCATACAGTGGTGTTGTAAAGTTCAAACCTGCGACTTATTGGTGAACACATCCTCTGAATGGATGGTTTATACATTCTACAGTGTTTAATGACACCGAGATTGTAAATGTGTATGATTTGACATTTAATATTTGTTAACTGTACAGTTAATAATTAATTTTATACATGCAGCTTAGTATGTTTTTAGTATGATAGCAGATTTTCACTCGCCCACATTCAATGATATGGTCTTTAATTCAGTCTCAAAAACATGATTAGTTGAAGTGTTTAATTTCTGCACTGGTTATTTGGCCACACATTTTCTTATTTAAAGTATTCCACTAACGTAACACACACATAAAGTGTTACATACACTGACCTTCAAAAAAGTTTGGGGTCAGACAATAAACTACAATTCGTAAAACGTCTAGGTTACGACTGAAACCTCTGTTCCCTGAGAACAGGGAACGAGACACTGCGTCGATGACGCTATATGGGAACACCCTCCATGTGAACCGGTGTCTGAAAATCTATCCAATCACGGCAATCGAATTTGACCGGCGACAGCCTATGACGTCACTACTAGTGCGACCCAGAAGTATAAAAGGGGCGCCTAGAGAACATGTCATCCACTTTCGTCAGAAAGGACTGTTCAGCAGGCATCCCCGAGGCATGGCTAACGGCGCAGAGTCTCGTTCCCTATTCTCAGGGAACAGAGGTTACAGTCGTAACCAAGACGTTCCCTTTTAAAAAGGGAACTAGCACTGTGTCGATGACGCTAATGGAGAACAAAGTACAATCCCACCATGCTGAGGGGAGTGCATGCCAATTATGACTCATGACAAAATGTCAGAACTGGCAGTTTCAAACTGAAACGCCAAGAAAATACTCCCCCTTGGGGTCACATACAGGCTGTCAGTGACATTATTCCCTATGGTCACTGCCCAAGCTATAAGCCTCAAAGAGGCCTCCGAACAACGGAAGGCCTACCAAGGCCGCTCAAAGTCTTGGAACCAACAGCTTCCAAGGAAGGGGTTCCTTTAAGGGAATATGGCCAGGGGGTCCGAAAGGAGTCCCGTCCAGTCACTTTCTGAGGGGGACATAAAGTCGACCCCACATGCCACCAGTGAGGCTGACCTGATCAAATCTACTAACCTAATCTTGCCAACAACCTGTCTGTTTTCCCAAACAGAGTCTCACAAAATAAACAATAGTGAAACCGGGACATAGAGACGGGCATTCTGGAGAGTAGAACTCAGCATAGCGCTTTACAACCCTTGCAAACGAGGGGAGTAACTCTACTCAATCATGGATCTACACAGTGCTTTAAAACATTGTGGAGGCTGGGCACTCTACCAAGGGACCCTAGATGGTACCCCAGGGGTAGCTAACTTGGGGTAGCTAGGAAAATTATATATATATATATATATATACATATATATATATATATATATTTTTTTTTTTTTTTTTTTTTTTTGCCAGGCTCTGGCCTAGAATCAGGGAGGTTCAAAGGGAGCCTTCAACGTGATGATCTTATTTATTGCTAAATACCCACAAGATAGTGGAACCACCTTCAAGGAGGCCTGTGAAAGCCTACTTACTTACGAAATACTATGGGCCTGGTTTTTCCTACTTTACATTGCCAATGGACAGTGTACTCAGCTAGAGCCCTATCGACCCTTTAAACAAGGGGAGTGCAATCTTACGCTACCTGACTATCGAGGAGGCCTATAGAAAGGCCTACAACTTCAATTATCAAAAGTGTCAGCCCATGGCATGCTTAGGCTCTAAGGGAGTGTACTCAAACTCGCCCCAATGCGAGGGAGTACTAAAAAGAGCCCCAATGGTGCAGGGTGAATAGACTAGTGCTGTGGGTAGCCACAAAACCAGTAAGCCCAAGGGAAATGGAGGCCTCAGCTATGAGGCCAACAACATTTTCACCTTATGACTTGAAACCAATTCAATGGGCCTAGATATCCAACCTAAAGACTAGCTGGGAAATTCTAGCTACAATATACAGCTCTAAAAACGGAAACCTCAGCATAATGCTTCCATCTCTCTCTTTCCAGAGAGAGAAGGGTCTGACAACGCTCAGAATATATAGGCTGAAGCCTCGATGAAGCGCGTTCCATAACACCCAACAGCTCATCATACGTGGGGAAGGGATGCTGTGAGGGTTCAGGTTGTACCTCTTCTTCACCCTCATCAGCCATCTCCTTCTCTCTTGGGCTGGGTGCCAGCAGAGCACTTGCTGCTGGATCAGAGCATGTAAGAGACAACACATCCTCGTCCAGCAGCTCACCCTTGCGAAGTTCTGATGGGCGTGAGAGAGAAACCCCTCTCTCAAACTCGTCAGCGAGCTCCATCTGGGAACCCCATGATCTGAGTCTCCACAGTGCCTCAGCACGAGCGGGACCCGAACCAATGGGCCCAGATACCTGTCCCTCTTCCCTCGAGAAGAGGGCCAGACAAGAGCGGAGTTTTCTAAGAGGAAAACTCTCACATTCTGCACAATCAGGTCTATCAAGAGCTGATCGTCATCTGGTGTCAGAAACCTGAGACACGGATCCACACACTTCTTGAAACGCTTGTCACTTGCCATAATTGTTCTTACCTTTTTCAGGTGATTGCAAATCAGACAAAACAGTCCCTGAAGACGAAAAGAGGATGACATGTTCTTTAGGCGCCCCTTTTATACTTCTGGGTCGCACTAGTAGTGACGTCATAGGTTGTCGCCGGTCAAATTCGATTGCCATGATTGGATAGCTTTTCAGACACCAGTTCACGTGGAGGGCGTTCCCAAATAGCATCATCGACGCAGTGCGAGTTCCCTTTCGAAAGGGAATTGTATACATATGTATACATAGTGTTAACAAAGAGATAAACACTTTGCGCTCGCTGTTTTGTTCCACGCACCTAGCTGCAACCTTGCCTGTGTGTCTGTGGGGGGGGGGTTTTTTCTTTTCAGTGCAAAAGAGACTCAAAATACTCTGTTATTTTGATCTTACGTGTTAGTGTTATCCCAGCTAACAATTTTACGTTCTGGGAACGTTCCCTTTAGGTTTTAAATAGAACTTAAAAAGAACCTACAGGGAACGTTCCTAGAACGTTCTCGTTTGGTTCCCAAAAAATAACCAAATGGGAACCATACGGGAACGTTAGGGGAACGTTCTGTGTTTGCTGGGTATACGTCATTCGATCCTGTTAATTTTCTATTTTTTTGTGTATACTCACATTATAAACAAAGTATTGTGCTTTTAGTAAAATAAAGAAAAATAAACATGATGCTAGTTTTGCCTTTTCTCTGTCAGTGAAGTCCATTCTGAAACGCGTCCTAAAATTAACTGTAACTCCGCGAATACTTGTCATACAGGCACGAGTGTTTTTCCATAATGAAGCTTGAACTCTCTTCTTTTAAATACAATACAATACAATACAATATTTATTTATAGAGCACATTTTAAAACAGCCAGGGCTGACCAAAGTGCTGTACAAGGCAGAAGATATAATGCACAGGACAATAAAAATAAGCAATTAACAATCAGGGAGAATTAAAAGCAAGAGAAAATAAAAAAAGTCTTTAAAGATGATTTAAATATGGAAACTGAGGGAGCTAGTCTGATATAGAGAGGCAGACTGTTCCAGAGTTTTGGGCCAGCAGTCGCAAAGGCACGGTCGCCTCGTTTTTTGAGTCTGGATCTAGGCACGATAAGAAGGCAGTGGTCACTGGATCTCAAGGTACGAGAAGGATTGTACAGACAAAGCAGATCGGTCAGGTACTGAGGGGCCAAATTGTTAAGAGCTTTATACACAAAAAGTAAAATTTTAAAATCAATTCTAAATTTGACGGGTAACCAATGGAGTTTGAATAAGATAGGGGTGATTGATTCATACTTGCGTGTCCCAGTGAGGAGTCTAGCTGCTGCGTTTTGCACTAGCTGTAGGCGAGAGAGAGAAGACTGAGATAGACCAAAATAAAGAGAATTACAATAGTCTAGTCGAGATGTTACGAATGCATGAATCACTGTTTGAAGATTACTCTGAGTTAGAAAAGGTTTCACTTTAGAGAGTTGACGGAGGTGAAAAAAGCATGACTTTATGTAATCTGTATGAAAAGAGAGAGATGTCAGTCTTTTTCTTTCCAGCTCATTATACCTGATTACGTGTTAATGTGCCACGCCCACGGAGAGCGTGCGGTATTCAAACGCAAATGATCTAAGGCAAGCCATTCAAACATGCCAACGCCCACCAGCTGGATTATAAAACACATCATGTTTAGGAAGTATATTACTACCGCTGTGTACACAGAGTATCCCTACGCTGTGAGGAATAATACTATCTAATAACCCTGGAAAATGTACCAGAAGTGCTGGCAGTTTCATGTCGAGGAGCAACGGATCCAGCTGATGTAGTAAGTCATTTATTCTTAAGTGCTTTGTTCTAATCGCAATATTGAATAGTATCTGTAAACCGCAAAAAGACTGTTTAAATATGAATTGCGTGTCTGTGTGTAGGCTAAATGATGAATGAACGACACAGGTGCGCGTGCGTTGTTTACTGCAGTTATACAGCGCGTGTCTGTGCTGTTCATTCACTCTCGCACCTACATTAGTAAACATGTTATTTTTACATGGACACATCCAAACTATATTGCTATAGCCTACTAAGATGAGTAAAAATAGACTGAAATATGTTGAAATAAAATGTCTGTATAAGCAACAAACTGCAAATTAACATGCTAATATAATATCATAAACACGAGATGTTACTGACTAAATAGGAATGTTTAGACAAGATTTCGTGATTGGTTTTGGATAGATTATAAAGTTTTGACTGTAAAAAAAGACTACTGTGACATTAAATAGGTAAGCTTTTGTCCGCCAATTTCTGCTCATATGTTAAATATACTATAGTATAGGATGTTTTGTCAAAAATAAAGTAGGTATATTGAATTATCAACTAAGATGTTATTATAGTGTTTGTTCCAATATTCAAACCAATGAATCCTAACCTTTTTTAATACGTATGATAAAATGTATACTTTTTACAAAGAAAGAATACACTTGAAATATTGTTAAAATTGTAATTGTTGTTGTAATTGTAACCTATTTGTAATTGGTTGCAATTTCTAATTGTAAAATATATATATAATTTATTTTGTCCGAGGTCGCATTCTTTGGTACCCAGTGACACAGCTGTGTGAAAGGCTCATTAATATGCAGCTCGCACATTATCCGGCCTTTGTCTTCTCAGGTGTGAACACGCTTCCACGCATATTGCCTTTCCAAAGGTGTCTTGTAAAATTTAAATCAATGTATTGTTTTGTGTAAATGATTAGGCAGGATGATTTTCAGATCATTTTGAAGCAAAAATTCTAGGCAACAACACCCATTAGTCAAAAGTCTTGTGGACACATATTTAGTATGTGTTTTTTGTGGCCTTATTTCAGACACTTTAGGTTTTAGTTTTTTCAATAACCATGCATAAACAATATTCTCTGAAAAATACAAACATACATCTTGCTCACATATTATGGTAGCCCTGTTTGTGCTAAATAGAGTGTAATTACACCTTTGCAATTAATATGTTTATAGGCAACTGAAAAAAGCACAAATGTCAGGGCATGTCAAAACATCTCAAGGACCCCCAAAACACCTCAGACCCCAGAGGGTTAAAGAGGTGATGTCAAAGACAAAGGGAAGAAAGAAATGCAAGTGAAATTTACCACCAATGGAGTCTGCTGCATATCCTATTCTGATAATTGTGGAATAAACTGCATGTTAAACCTTTTAGCTCAAAAAATACTTAACATTCAATTACAGGGTTGATAATTCATAACTTCCTATTTGAAATCCAAAATTCAATATGATAATTTGCTTCAAACATCCTCCTTGGAAAATGTCGCAACACAAGGGCTAATGAAATATTGAGATAATGATTCAATAACTGTAATTTCTCCACAAATGTTTTATAATTTTGCTCTGATAATGATTCCCTTTCCATCTTTATAAAGCTATGTTTGTATTATCTTGCAGTGCTAAGCTAGTGTCCAAGTTCAGGTCCAGGCCCAGTTGTTATTCTGTGGTATTGATGGCTTGTTTCATTGGTTTGGCATTCTGCACCTGTCATGTCAAATTAGCTTTTATTTTATTTTATTACATTTTATTTTATATTTTTTTTTATGATACATATATAAATTATAGTTAGTTTTTAATAGGATAATAATAATAATAATAATAATAAATAATCACACAATTTACAAGAGAGTTACAGTTTAATTATGATGAGTCTGTGTGCTGATTGGCTGTTACAGAACTGGGTCAGGGATCAGGATTTGCAGTGAGGTTTTGCCTCACAAAATGCATAACATACTTTTATCAGCACACAATATGCAGAAAGCACATGCTTTAGTCCCTCCATAGGGCAAATGGTAATTACTCGCTCACTTGTACATGTAGCCCAACCGAGCTGCCTTAAGAATATGGCATCCTTAACAGTTACAGATTGACTTTATAATTTAGGTCAATGTGACGCCTATGGCAAGCACAACAAAGCTGCGCACTTCCAACATCTTCTAAACAGCTTGTTTTCAGGTTTATTTTAAGACAGTCAACTATGGCTGACATTTTACTTTCTTTTGCCAATGGAAATAATAGCATAAACAGTAAGTCATTATGTACAGTAGACTGAGCGTTTAAACTTCTCTTAACACAGTAATATTTCAAATATATGGAGCCCCTAAAAGGACATTTTGAAGACATTTTTTTTACTTCAATGCTTTTGTTTTGCACCTCGACTCTGACCAGCATCTGCTTCTGTTATTTCACCACCTTTTAATATATATTTTATCACTCGCTATTGGACCCTGTCTTCCTTGCACCAGTCATGACACAAGATCTCTAAGGCCAAATCCAAATGAAACTTTTCATTAGTTTAAAAGGTGACTAGCTTACATAGCCTATTTTACTTCACTACCCTCCAGGGACATCGGGGCAGGGGCTATAAGGGGCAATATGTAAAAAATAATAATAATATGTGTTTGTGTGAAAAGTTTGGATACTATTTTGTGTGTGTGTGTGTGTGTGTGAAAAGTTTGGATACTATTTTATGTTTTTGCCAGAAGTCTTATGCTCATCTAGCCTGCATTTATTTATTTATGCATTTATCAAAAATACAGAAAAAACAGTAGCCTAATATTGTGAAATATTATTACATTATGTTCTTTTTTAACTTTTTATTAATCAAATAATCTTTTTTTTTTTTTTTTTTTTTTTTAAAGAGCATCACATATCATCATATTAGAATGATTTCTGAAGGATCATGGGACACTGAAGCCCCACAAAGTGACAAAGCCCCCTCTCTGGACGTGCCTGCTAACCTCAGCTCCTTCATGGTACCCATATGCCTTTCTCTTCACCAACCAGTTTAGTAGACTCATCTGAAAAATTAAATATAATGTAACGATCAGGACTATGAGGAGTAGGTGATACTTCCCCTTCCTCATGGACAGCGCAGTTCGTACCGCTTTCTCCTTTCCACAAGCGCTTGCTCTCCCGTGGCGTCTGTCGTTGCTATGCAACCATGAACAGAGGTGCGCTTGAAAAAACGAGCGCGCCGTCACTTCTATTATGAGCGCGCATGCCGGATTTGAAAGAACGTGCTATATGAACTGCCCCTTATGGCAACGTGACATTAGCCTAATCGAAAATATTTCCATATGTGGCTCTTTCCTCCTTTCTTGTCAACAAGTGGATTCAGAGCCACCGCATGCAGCACTGCCGGTCGCCATGTCTAAGTGTTTTTAGGTGTGTAAGTATATTAAGTGAATGTTGTGATATTACTGATCATGGAAAGATTTTGCAGTGGTGCTGAAAATCCAGCGGCGGCACTGCGCCGCGCCGCTGCTGAATACATTGTACGGGAAACACTGGGCTGCTGTCTTTTACTTTCATTTTGTATTTGTTTTATGTAATTATTAAAGTCTTTGAATGTTCGCCGGTTCGCACCTCCTCCTTCCCGTAACATCTAACCTCGTTACAATATAGACTGAACAAAAATATAAATGCAACACTTTTGTTCCCTTTCGTTGTCACTCCGAGTTACATCGGATGACGACGAATGGGGTTTCGCTTAGAAAGCCTATCAACTTCGAGTATTACAAAACGAGCCAATGGCAAAGAAATGCCATGGGTCTGCGGAATTTTCGATGACGTAACTCCGCCCCACCTCGTGGGTATAAAAGGAGGAAGTCTGCAACAGCAGTTTATGTTTTCGCTTCGGAGCCAAGTTTATTCTTCTCTCCACAAGCCATCTCTGAATTGTCAGCTTCACGAACGAGTGCCTCGAGTGTTGGTGTGACGGCGATCTACGGCGAGAGCGTGCTTCCTGCTGATCTGCTGCAGTGATCTGTCAGTCGGCGCGTTTCTCCCCGGGTGCTTCAACACTTGAGTTTTATCACTAAAAGAGCTTACACGCGGCACGTCTTTTTAAAGATGCCTCGCCCGTGTACTTCTGGTTGCGGCAGATTGGTATCGGACTCTGATGGGCACGAGCGTTGCATAGTATGTTTGGGCATTGATCATGCTAGAGCAGCGCTCGTGGATGACTCATGTTCTCTCTGTGGGAACATGACCATCGCGTCATTACGGTCGAGACTCGGTGAACTCGCAAGAGTGAGAGTCCCCTCATCCACCCCCCGTCCTGCGGCTGGTGGCCAGGGTGACCTGAGGGTGACGGTCTGGAACAAGGCGCCGACTATGTGTCCGCGACCCCAGCCCCCCTCTTCAATGACGGTGCCCGCTAGCGAGCGGCCGATTCCCGCGGGTCTACCCTCTGGTGGCCCGCGTGTTTCGGTTGAAGCTACAGAGGATGATGCCATGTCTGTTGCAGCATCACTAGGTGGGTTTGATTCTTCTGGAAGTGAGGGCTCGTCACAGCTGCCACCTTCCGGTGTGCATACGGCTGTGCTCGAGTCTGATCCGGAGATGACGGCCATGCTTTCCCAGGCAGCCGCGAGCATCGGGCTTGAGCTGAGGCCTCCACCCTGTCCTGAGCGCTCGCGACTTGACGATTGGTTTTTGGGTAAGGCCGCCGACCCTCGTCCTCGGCAAACCACAATACCTTTCTTCCCGGACGTGCATGATGAGATCTCGAAGTCCTGGAAGACCCCGTTGTCTTCTCGGGACCGCTCGTTGATCTCATCCGCCTTTCCTCCCCTCGATGATGCAGCCGCCCGTGGGTACACTGGGCTCCTCCCGGTTGAACGCTCTGTTGCCATGCAACTATGTCCTCAGAGTGCTTCTTCTCATGGCGAGCCTAAGCACCCATCCAAGGCCTGTAGTTTTTCGTCTACTCTGGTGGCGAAGTCTTACAGAGCGCCGGGACAGGCGGCTGCGTCACTGCATGCTATGGCCACTCTGCAGGTCTACCAGGCCCAGATGCTCAGAGACATGCACGAGGGTAGGACAGACCCAGGGCTCTTTGATGAGCTGCGCGCCGCTACCGACCTCGCTCTACGGGCGACGAAGGTTACCGCGCGCTCCCTGGGTCTGGTGATGTCCACAGCCGTGGTCCAGGAGAGACACCTGTGGCTGAACCTGGCTGACATGCGGGACGCGGAGCGGACCCGTCTGCTTAACGCCCCCTTGTCCCAGGCCGGCCTCTTCGGCGGTGCTGTTGAAGACTTTGCCCAACAGTTTTCAACCGCCCAGAAACAGACCGAGGCCATCAAGCACATTCTGCCCCGCCGGCCAGCTGCTGCCTCCACCCAGCCGGCCGGGCAGAAGCCTCGTCCTGTTTCCCGCCGAGGGCGCCCTCCTGCGGTTGCCGCCCCTCCCGCCCGGCCCACGCAGCAGCCTCCACAAACCCGGGCCGGTCGCGGAGGAAGCCGCAAGAAGGCGCCACAGCCCTCTCCCGCCCTGCCCCCCGCTAAACACCGGGCCAAGCGGCGCTCCTGAGACGGGCTGCTCAGGGAAGATGGTCGTTTTTCAGGAGGTGGTAGCAGGACCTTTTGTTCTTTTGAATCTTTTGTTCTCCGCTCCCCGCTGCTCACCCACGGGTGGGCAGCACCCTAAAGTGGTTAAAGACAGAAACGACCCTCTCTTCCCTGAGCCCACAGAGTTCTCGGGCGACACAGAGCGCCGCCCACAAGCCGTGCTCTCCTCGCCCCCCTCTGTCCCAGAGGCGGTAGACACGGCGTGCCGTCCACGGACCGCTTCGCCCCTGTCCCCCTCTATCGCCAGACCCCTGGCAGAGCAGGCCCCCGCGGGACGACCAGCCTGGTCCTCCCCTGGCCCCCTCTGCCAGGGCGCGGTTGCTAACTGTGCCCCCACACCGGGCCGCTTTGCCGTCCACGTCTGGGCCAGTTACTCCGCTTCGCTGCCCCTCCGGGGGGACGCCTGTCGTCCGCATGATCCCGCTGGTTCAGTTCCTGGGAGCCTGGTTAGAGCTTCCCCATCTGTCCCGCTGGATCGCGCGCACCATCAGGCTCGGCTATGCGATTCAGTTCGCACGGTCTCCTCCTCGCTTCAGGGGAGTCCGCTCCACTTTGGTCGGTGGCAATGCACCCATCATGAGAGCAGAGATTGCCACCCTGCTGGCGAAGGGTGCAATCGAGACTGTCCCTCCAGCCGAGATGAGGTCCGGCTTCTACAGCCCTTACTTCATTGTCCCCAAGAAAACCGGGGGGTTACGGCCAATCCTGGACTTGCGCGTGCTGAACCGCTCCCTTCACAGGCTACCGTTCAAGATGCTCACCGCCAAACGCGTTTTCGAATGCGTGCGGCCCCGGGATTGGTTTGCAGCGATCGACCTGAAGGACGCCTACTTCCATGTCTCCATTCTTCCTCGCCACAGACCGTTCCTACGGTTTGCTGTCGAGGGGCAGGCATACCAGTACGCGGTCCTCCCTTTCGGGCTGGCCCTGTCTCCTCGCATCTTCACGAAGGTCGTCGAGGCTGCCCTTGTTCCCCTTCGGGAGCACGGGGTCCGCATCCTGAGTTATATCGACGACTGGCTGATCCTAGCGCACTCTCGAGATCAGGTTTGCGAACACAGGGACTTAGCTTGTCTGGGCCTTCGGGTCAACTGGGAGAAGAGCAAACTTTGCCTTGTGCAGAGGATCTCTTTTCTCGGTATGGACATCGACTCGGTCGCCATGTCCGCGCAGCTTACGAGCGAGCGCGCGCAGTCACTGCTGACTTGCCTGAGACATCTCAGGAGCAAGAATGTGGTTCCACTGAAACTTTTTCAGAGGCTCCTGGGGCATATGGCATCTGCAGCCGCGGTCACGCCGCTCGGATTGCTTCATATGAGACCGCTTCAGCTTTGGCTTCGCGACCGAGTCCCGAGGTGGGCATGGCATCAAGGCACGCTCCGGGTACCAGTTACTCCGACCTGCCGTCAGTTCCTCACCCCGTGGTCGAACCTCAGTTTTCTCAGGGCGGGTGTACCCCTGGAACGAGCTTCCCGGCATGTTGTTGTCTCAACAGATGCCTCCACCACGGGCTGGGGCGCCATGTGCAATGGACATGCTCGGTATGAGCATGTTTTCGTGCATGTGCATTTAAATGCAAATGAGCTGCTGCATGCTGCCCTCTCCACTGAAGTTCCTGCTTGAATCCGATTCTCTGCTAACAAGACATCTACTTGGTTTTGATTATTATCTATATCGTGATCACACTCACGGATAGAATAGTTCTTCTTTCATCATTAAAGTTTATTATTTCCACGCGTTTTAAAGCTATATCAGTTTAAACTTTAGACTATTGCCCTGCGATCGACTGCTTTTGTCAGCCTCGTTACCCGCTGTGAGTTTGTTTGTTTGCGCAAATACGGTTTGAACATTGGTTGTTGGTCGTAGAGCGAGACACCGCTTCACTGCTGCTCGCCCTGCGATCGACTGCTTTTGTCAGCCTCGTTACCCGCTGTGAGTTTGTTTGTTTGCGTTTGTTTGTTTGCGCAAATACGGTTTGAACATTGGTTGTTGGTCGTAGAGCGAGACACCGCTTCACTGCTGCTCGCCCTGCGATCGACTGCTTTTGTCAGCCTCGTTGCCTGCTGTGAGTTTGTTTGTTTTCCCGTCTATCCTGCGTCTATATTACACCCATACCACTAAAAAGACGGTTATACCCAAGACTTGAGTCATAAATTAGTATAAATATTAATAGCATCACTGGTTGCATCATTGCTAACTTACTGTCCATCTGTTAAAATGGCGAATATATCAGGTGTATGTTATCTACCTTTTGGTGCAGATGAGAACAAATCTGAATTGCTTGCGGTGCAGTCTGAATTAGAAGCTGTAGAAAAGCAGATCCTTGACCTTCTAGAGAGACAAGCTGAGCTGAGAGACCGGCGTTTAGCTCTTGAAACATCACGCGCTGATGCACACGGATCAGTGATTAACGTTAGTAACCCGCTGACGCTGACCTCGTCTACTCCGTGCGTTTCTCAGCATTGGTCCCGAGCGTCCAGGTCACGATCAGCCATAATTTCATTCACTCCGGCTCCAACACACCACCACGAAGCCTGGGTGGTTCCGCGGAAGCCGCGAGCCAGGACAAGAATCTTTTCGCCCCTCCCGGTTTTCGAGATCTCCACTCAGAACCGCTTCTCCCCTCTTCGCGAAACGGAACGCGATGCTGTGATCATCGGCGATTCCACCGTCCGACACGTCCATGCTACGTTAGGTAAAAGTAAGGTGCACAGTCACTGCTTTCCTGGTGCTCGTGTTCTCGATATCACTGCGCGGGTAACTGAGATCTTGAACGGTGACGAGCGCGTCGGAGCTGTTGTGCTGCATGCGGGAGCTAACGACACTAGGCTGCGACAGACGGAGGTTCTGAAGAAAGACTTCAGGAGCCTTATCGATACGGTACGCAGCACATCGCCTGAAACATCGATTATTGTGTCTGGACCGCTTCCTACGTACCGACGAGGGCATGAAAAGTTCAGTAGATTATTCGCTCTAAATGAATGGTTATTGTCATGGTGCAATGAGCAGAAATTGATTTTTGTAAATAATTGGAATCTGTTTTGGGAGCGACCAAGGCTCTTCCGCGCTGATGGCTTACACCCAAGTAGAATCGGGGCAGATCTTCTGTCGGATAACATCTCCAAGATGTTAAATACCATTTGACTAGTAACCAAAAATCCAAATCACAGTCTCTACTGCACCAATTTAATTGATATTAATACTAGTGTAGAACATTGCATAGAAACTGTGTCTATTCCTCGTTTACTAAGATCAAATAATAAATCTACTGCAGGATCTAGAAAAAATCTAATTGTTATTAAAACAAAAAATCTCGCTATTAGTGAACAAAAACAATTTCTAAAGCTAGGTCTTCTAAACATTAGATCGCTCACACCTAAGGCGGTTATTGTAAATGAAATGGTCACAGATAATAATTTCGATGTTCTGTGCCTTACTGAAACCTGGCTTAAACCAAATGATTATTTCGGTCTAAATGAGTCTACTCCGCCAGGATACTGTTATAAGCATGAGCCCCGTCTGATCGGTCGTGGCGGCGGTGTTGCAACAATCTACAGAGATATCCTGAATGTTACTAAGAAAACTCGTCATAGGTTTAATTCGTTTGAAGTACTTGTGCTAAATGTTACGCTCTTAGATGTAAGAAAAAAATCCCTATTATCTCTAGCATTGGCTACCGTATATAGACCTCCAGGGCCTTACGCCAATTTCCTAAAAGAGTTTGCTGACTTTCTATCAGATCTTTTGGTCAACGTCGATAAAGCATTAATTGTTGGAGATTTTAACATACACGTAGATAATTTAAATGATGCGTTAGGGGCTGCGTTTACAGATTTATTAAACTCCTTCGGGGTCAAGCAAAACGTCACCGGACCAACTCATCGTCTTAATCATACACTCGATTTAATTATATCATATGGAACCAATCCAACCGATATAGATATTGTTCCACAAAGTGATGATGTCACTGACCACTACTTGGTAACTTGCATATTACGCACTGCTGTAATATGTCATGCTGCGCCACGTTATCGACCAGGTAGAACAATTCGTCCATCCACCATAGATCATTTCTCAAATAGCTTATCTGATCTGTCTCAGCTGCTGTCTGAACCCAAACAAACAGATGAATTAGACGAACTAACTAGCACTATGAGCACCATTCTCTCTAGAACATTGGATATTGTTGCACCCATTAGATTAAAAAAGGTCAGAGAAAAAAGTATAGCACCATGGTACAATAATACTACGTATGTTTTAAAGAGAGAAATCCGTAATTTAGAGCGTAAATGGAAAAAAACTAATTTAGAGGTCTTTAGAATCGCGTGGAAGGACAGTATGTCACTTTATAAAAAGGCACTTAAAACGGCCAGGGCTGAGCACCTCAGCAAATTAATAGAAAACAACCGAAATAATCCAAGGTTTTTATTTAATACCGTGGCTAGACTAACAAATAAACAGACGTCGTCTGAACAAAATACCTCGTTACAGTTTAGTAGTAATGATTTCATGAACTTCTTCACCGAGAAAATTGAAAGCATCAGAATCAAAATCGTAAACGTTCGATCTTTGCTCGCGCCTTATAATTCGGCCGCAATTATCACCCCGCAAGAACAATTACAATGCTTTACAACCATAGAACAAAAAGAGTTAAATAAACTTATCACTTCATCTAAAACAACAACATGTTTATTAGATCCTATACCAACTGAACTACTGAAAGAAGTGTTACCTGTAGTGGAAGAGCCTCTTCTCAATATTATTAACTCATCTTTATCTTTAGGTCATGTTCCAAGAACGTTCAAGCTGGCAGTTATAAAACCTCTTATTAAGAAACCACAATTAGATCCAAATAACCTAGCAAATTACAGACCCATTTCGAATCTTCCATTTATGTCAAAAATATTAGAAAAAGTTGTGTCCGCTCAACTCGGCTCTTTCTTGCAAGAAAACGACATCTATGAAAAGTTTCAGTCTGGATTCAGGCCACATCATAGCACTGAAACTGCGCTTGTTAGAATCACAAATGATTTACTTTTAGCTTCGGACCAAGGCTGTATCTCAGTACTAGTTTTACTTGATCTTAGTGCTGCGTTCGATACTATAGATCACACAATACTCTTAGATCGACTACAAAATTACACTGGTGTTCAAGGACAAGCATTAAGCTGGTTCAGGTCATACTTATCTGACCGCTACCATTTCGTCTACTTAAATGGAGAAAAATCGATTATAACTTCGGCAAACTATGGAGTGCCGCAGGGATCTGTGTTAGGCCCTTTATTATTCTCAATATATATGCTGCCACTTGGTAATATTCTAAGGAAACATGGAATTAGTTTCCATTGTTATGCTGATGACACTCAAATATATATTTCCTCACGGCCAGATGAATACGCTAAATTATCCAAATTGACAGATTGTGTTAAAGATATAAAAGATTGGATGACGCATAATTTTCTTTTATTAAATCCAGACAAGACAGAGGTAATACTTATCGGTTCTAAAAACCATCCACAAAACCTTTCACAGCACGACTTTAACATAGTAGGATGCCCTTTTACTCTATCCGCTACAGTAAAAGACCTGGGTGTTACATTAGACTGCAACCTGTCTTTTGAAAAGCATATTTCATATGTTACAAAAACAGCCTTTTTCCACCTTAGAAACATTGCTAAGCTACGTAATATGCTATCAGTCTCTGATGCAGAAAAGTTAGTTCATGCATTCATGACCTCGAGACTAGATTACTGTAATGCTTTATTAGCTGGTTGTCCTGCATCTTCAATAAACAAGCTACAGTTAGTCCAAAATGCAGCCGCTAGAGTTCTTACTAGATCAAGAAAATATGATCATATAACACCGATTTTATCATCACTTCATTGGTTACCTATAAAGTTCCGTATTAATTACAAGGTATTGCTTTTGACCTATAAAGCTCTAAATGGTTTAGCTCCAGTCTATTTAACGGATCTTCTATCGCCTTACAATCCATCGCGCTCTTTAAGATCACTAGATTCGAGGTTTCTGGTCATTCCTAGGATATCCAGATCCACCAAAGGAGGCAGAGCATTTTCACATTTAGCTCCGAAGCTCTGGAATAGCCTTCCTGATATTGTTCGTTGCTCAGACTCGCTCTCCCAGTTTAAAACTAGACTGAAGACGCATCTATTTAGCCAGGCATTCATATAAATTTTTTATCTTACAGTTACTGTAAATTCGGCCTCTAGTTCATAAACGCCAGAGGAGAACTGGCCCCCGACTGAGCCTGGGTTCTCCCAAGGTTTTTTTTCTCCATTGGGTCATCTGATGGGGTGTTAGGACACCATTAGGTCACTGGATGGAGTTTTTCGGTTCCTTGCCACTGTTGCCTTAGGCTTGCTCAGTTGGGGATATTCAAATTAATTAACCAATCATACCATTGATCAGCTCTACCAAACTTGGATGTCTTTTTTTCCAGTAATAAACAAACATTAAGTTGTTTTGATTGATACTGTGAAGCAGCTTTGATACAATCTGTATTGTGAAAAGCGCTATATAAATATATTTGACTTGACTTGACTTGACATGCTGCTGCGGGCTCCTGGACAGGACCCCAGCGGCTATGGCATGTCAATTGCCTCGAGTTGTTGGCAGTACGTCTTGCCCTGCACCGCTTCCGGGCGTTGCTCCGGGGTCAACACGTGCTACTCCGTTCAGACAATACCGCGACTGTTGCGTACATCAACCATCAAGGTGGTCTACGCTCCCGCCGTATGTCACAACTCGCCAGCCACCTCCTCCTATGGAGTCAGAAGCATCTGAGGTCGCTTCGAGCCATTTTTATTCCCGGAGCGCTGAACTGTGCAGCCGACGAGCTCTCACGGCTTCAGCCCCTCCCTGGAGAATGGCGACTCCATCCCCAGTCGGTTCAGCTGATTTGGGACCAGTTCGGGGACGCACAGATAGATCTGTTTGCCTCTCACGACTCGACCCATTGCGCCCTGTATTTTTCCCTGACCGAGGGCACGCTCGGCACGGATGCACTGGCGCACAGCTGGCCGCCGGGCCGCAAATATGCGTTTCCCCCAGTGAGCCTTCTTGCGCAGACCTTGCGCAAGGTCAGGGAGGACGAGGAGCAGGTCATTCTGGTCGCGCCGTATTGGCCCAACCGGACCTGGTTCCCCGAACTTGTACTCCTTGCGACAGCACCTCCCTGGCCCATTTCTCTGAGGAAGGACCTTCTTTCTCAGGGACGGGGCACCCTGTGGCACCCTCGCCCCGATCTCTGGAGCCTCCACGTGTGGCTCCTGGACGGCTCGAGGTAGGTTTGAGTACCCTTCCACCAGCGGTGGCGGCTACCATCACTTCCGCTACAGCGTCGTCCACGAGACACGTCTATGCGTTGAAGTGGAACCTCTTCGTCGACTGGTGCTCTTCTCACCGAGAAGACCCCCGGAGATGCTCGATCAGCGTTGTGCTTTCCTTCCTTCAGCAAGGGTTGGAGCGAAGGCTGTCTCCCTCCACCCTTAAGGTCTATGTTGCCGCCATTGCCGCACATCATGACCCCGTCGAAGGTAAGTCGGTAGGGAAGCACGACCTGGTCATCAGGTTCCTGAGAGGAGCGAGGAGACTATATCCTCCTCGCCCTCCTCTCGTTCCCTCTTGGGACCTCTCAGTGGTTCTAACTGCCCTGAAGAGTTCTCCCTTTGAGCCTCTGCAATCAGTTGAGCTTAAGTTCCTGTCTATGAAGACAGCGCTCCTGGTTGCACTGGCCTCCATCAAGAGGGTAGGGGACCTGCACGCATTCTCCGTCGACGAAGCGTGCCTGGAATTCGGACCGGCTTTCTCTCACGTGATCCTGAGACCCCGGCCCGGATATGTGCCCAAGGTTCCTACCACTCCCTTTCGGGACCAGGTGGTGAACCTGCAAGTGCTGCCCCCGGAGGAGGCAGACCCAGCCTTGGCACTGCTCTGTCCAGTACGCGCTCTTCGCGCCTATGTAGACAGGACGCAGTGTTTCAGGACCTCAGACCAGCTCTTTGTCTGTTATGGTGGGAAGCTGAAGGGAAAGGCTCTCTCCAAGCAAAGGTTGTCTCACTGGATTGTGGACGCCATTGCCTTGGCATACCAGCAGCAAGGTCGACCGTGCCCCCTTGGTGTGACGGCCCACTCCACCCGGAGTGTGGCATCCTCTTGGGCTCTAGCGCATGGCGCCTCGTTAACAGACATCTGCAGAGCTGCAGGCTGGGCGACACCTAACACATTCGCCAGATTCTATAATCTCCGAGTGGAGCCAGTGTCTTCTCATGTACTCGCTTCAACTAGCTAGTACCGGACCCGCTCAGGTGTCTTCGCTTGCTCGCCATTCCACTCCACGGACTGGATACGTGCGATATTCTCCTCAGGTGAGCTCCTCCAGCACTCCTGACGTCGGCGCCAGTGTCTCTTGCCTGTGCGTCGGCTAGGTGCCTCCCGTGTGCATGGTCCCTCCCCTGAGCGACTCCCACATGTGTATTTCCACTGTAAGCCTCTCTGAGCATGTGTCTTTCCCTTGGCAAGCCACCTTGCCACCCCTGGGGTTGAAATATTCCACCTGCGGCTGGACACCCCAGTGTTCCCCATATGCATCCTTCGGGTCATATGTGTATTCTCTAAGTCCCCCCCCTCTGGGTTGGCATTATTTGCATACTTCCCCTAGCTTGGGATATGCTTCCCAGTGTACCTTGGTATTCCTGTGTTAAATGGAGTCCTTCGTCCAGTCTATGACAGGGATCTCGATTTACACAGGGCACTGGAAGACAGCTGAGAAGGTGGCGTGATTAGACTGGTAACCCCATTCGTCGTCATCCGACGTAACTCGGAGTGACAACGAAAGGGAACGTCTACGGTTACGTATGTAACCCTCGTCCCCTGAGTAGGGAACGGAGACGTTACGTCTGCCTGCCACTTTCCGCTGTACCGCGGGGATCGCCTGAGCTCAGTCTTGGCTCCTCAGCGAAGAAACATAAACTGCTGTTGCAGACTTCCTCCTTTTATACCCACGAGGTGGGGCGGAGTTACGTCATGCAAATTCCGCAGACCCATGGCATTTCTTTGCCATTGGCTCGTTTTGTAATACTCGAAGTTGATAGGCTTTCTAAGCGAAACCCCATTCGTCGTCATCCGACGTAACGTCTCCGTTCCCTACTCAGGGAACGAGGGTTACATACGTAACCGTAGACGTTTTTGCCCCCATTTTTCATGAGCTGAACTCAAAGATCTAAGACTTTTTCTATGTACACAAAAGGCCTATTTCTCTCAAATATTGTTCACAAATCTGTCTAAATCTGTGTTAGTGAGCACTTCTCCTTTGCTGAGATAATCCATCCACCTCATATCAAGATGCTGATTAAATAGCATGACTATTGCACAGGTGTGCCTTAGGCTGGCCACAATAAAAGGCCACTCTAAAATGTGCAGTTCTATCACACAGCACAATGCCACAGATGTCACACGATTTGAGGGAGCATGCAATTGGCATGCTGACTACAGGAATGTCCACCAGAGCTGTTGCTCATGAATTGAATGTTCATTTCTCTACCATAAGCCATCTCCAAAGGCATTTCAGAGAATTTGGCAGTACATCCAACTGGCCGCACAACCGCAGACCACGTATAACCACACCAGCCCAGGACCTCCACATCCAGCATCTTCACCTCCAAGATCGTCTGAGACCAGCCAACCGGACAGCTGCTGCAACAATCTGTTTTCATAACCAAAGAATTTCTGCAATAACTGTCAGAAACCGTCTCAGGGAAGCTTATCTGCATCCTTTTCGTTCTGATCGGGGTCTCGACCTGACTGCAGTTCGTCGTCGTAACCGACTTGAGTGGGCAAATGCTCACATTCGATGGCATCTGGCACTTTGGAGAGGTGTTCTCTTCACGGATGAATCCCGGTTTTCACTGTACAGGACAGATGGCAGACAGCGTGTATGGCATTGTGTGGGTGAGCGGTTTGCTGATGCTAACATTGTCGAGTGGCCCATGGTGGCAGTGGGGTTATGGTATGGGCAGGCGTATGTTATGGACAACGAACACAGGTGCATTTTATTGATGGCATTTTGAATGCACAGAGATACCGTGACGAGATCCTGAGGCCCATTGTTGTGCCATTCATCCACGACCATCACCTCATGTTGCAGCATGATAATACACGGCCCCATGTTGCAAGGATCTGTACACAATTCCTGGAAGCTGAAAACATCCCAGTTCTTGCATGGCCAGCATAATCACCAAACATGTCACCCATTGAGCATGTTTGGGATGCCCTGGATGTGAGGTGGATGGATTATCTAGGCAAAGGAGAAGTGCACACTAACACAGATTTAGACAGATTTATGAACAATATTTGAGAGAAATAGGCCTTTTGTGTACATAGAAAAAGTCTTAGATCTTTGAGTTCAGCTCATGAAAAATGGGGGCAAAAACTAAAGTGGTGCATTTATAATTTTGTTCAGTGTATATATATATATGTGTGTGTGTGTGTGTATGTATGTATGTATATGTGTTCCGGATGTTCCATGCTTTGATTACAACTGTTTGAACCATTTTGTCTCAGACATTTATTTCAGATTAATTTGGGTTGTTCGTGTTCTTTCCTTCATGCCCTTAAATGTGATATGGATGAGAGGTGGATTGGTTTATGCACAATAACTGAAATTAGATGAATTGTTATTATGACCAAGATTGTTTTTGTGCCAATTTTAGGTATAATGCCAAATATACACTGCAAATATACACTGGCACTAAAGCACTTCTGAAATGGCATTTAGGTGTCTTTACACAGACTGTTTAATGCTGCTTAGAGGTGGCATAAATGCATTTGCACAGAAATTTTAACTGTATACTTTGATACTAAGGGCTCTGAAGTGGGTCAGAGCAGGCATAATTTAGTCAGACTTAGCTGCATTACATCTTTTTATACAGAATTTTGAGCAGGCACAGATCAGCCTTAACTCCGCTAGGTAATGATGCCTTAAGAGTAATATTCAATTTCTGTATTTTCTTTTTTAAAAGGTCATTTGAGTACTTGAAACACCATTTGTTTTTTTAACCAGGAAGTTGGTAAAAAAAACAATGTAGGATCACCAGAAAGTGCAACTTACGAGGTCTATAATACATAGAAAGCATAGAAAGCGTTATGACAACACTGATGATATAAGAACATACATTTAAACCCTTCATGATGATCCTGAGCTGTGAAGGCCGCACATAAGGAAAAAAAAAAAACATTAATAAGTGATACATACAGTACCATAGTCATAATTACATTTTGTCCAGACAGAATTCTTAGAGGCTAGTTTTCAGGAGTTTTCTATAGGTAAGAACTAGTTTTTTAGAACAGAAGTTTTTTAGAATATAAGTTTTTTCTAATAGCTTTCACTTCGCTGTCATGAAACAATATGGTTCCATGAGTTGATACAATACAATTTTTATAAACAATAGCCCACTTGCGCAACAATAATTTAATTTTTATGGGATTGAGACAGTTTCCATGACATGCCATGTTTAGCTTCAAGTAACAGCACTTAAATGTCTTATTTCTAGGCAGAAAATGCTCTGCCCTGGGCATATTGTCCATTTGTCCATAATGCAATTTTTATTCTCTGTCTCTCAAAAGACAGTCTAAAAAGATTAAACTATAAGTCCATTTACATCATAAATCCTTTAATGTTATGCCAAACAGACTCATAGACTGGTTATATTTGATTATGGTCTAAACTTGTGTTCCATTTCGCTGTTAATGTCTTTTAAAATAAAGCTGTGAGCGTAATTGGACACTAAGCTGTTTTGTGAGAAATTTCATGGGCGAAGGGCAAATGGCTGTTGTCAAGTTGGCTTCTCAATGCCTTTCCACTTCAGTGTGTTTTAAATGACTCTGATGCTGCGCTGGCATATAGCTGACAGTGAAAGGAAGCCAATGTCTGAAACAAATGAGGAAATTAGTTTTGAATAATTCAGAGTTAATCATCCATTCAACAGGCCCCACTTCATTGCATGTCAACTATATTGACATTCATGCTGCCAGTACATTTCTCTTCACTACAAATGTAAGATAAGGAAAAATGTTTTTCTTAAGCTTGTCAAAAAAAAAAAGAAAAAAAAAAGAAATTAATTACAGACAAAGCAATGAATTCAAATTAAGTTTAATGGGCTCCTCGGATGTGTGCCATATAAATTAAATTATGACTTATCAAGAGTTTTTTTTTTGTCATTTATATATAGTGATGATTGATCTAGTAATATATTTCTACCAGAAAGACTCGGGAGAATAAATACTGTAACAATTATACATTTATTGACAGCCCAGCATGCAATATAAAGTTCTTTGGCGTAGACCCCGTCCATAGCTCGCAATCCGAGGGTCCGGACTCTGCATTTCCTTCCTGAAGACGAAGGCAGGGGCACAGCCGACCCTCTTTCTTAAGAAAGAGAGTGAAGAAATTAGGTGAGAAACGTAAATCAGAAAAGACCATGGGGAAGATCGGAGTGTTTAGCTCCTGAAGTGAATCCCCTGGATGCATGAGCCATGAACGCTGTAAAAACACGGCTGAATATGACAATAGGAAAAGAGACCATTGCGGGCGGGAGGTAATAAAAGGGTGGTTGAATGGATTTCGCTTTTCTAACTTACTTAGTGTGTAATGTTGCTGTTTAAGCATAAACATCTGCAAAGTTACAACGCTCAAAGTTCAAGCAATGGGAGAATTTCATTTAAGAAATTGCTTTTTAAGGACTACGACAACGCTCCTCTCGGGTTAGTGGCATCACAAACCCTAAATTTACATAAATCCTGCCCACGGAACATGATTTATAGAATATCAAGACAGAATAAGCTAATCAGTAACTAGAAGATAACTATGCATAAGCTACATAATTCATCAACTAACCATTTGGAATGTTGTCTACATGTTGACACTTCTTGAGTCTCTCCATCTTTGTCTGACTCTGGCTGAACATAAAGCTAAAGTTTTGAAATTTAGTCAGTGAGAGGTAATCGAAGATGCAAAACGAGCTGTTGAAACTCCGACCCCTGTGCCGGGAGTAGCAGCCCAACCGCATCCAAATTTGGGACAGACAAAAACTATACGCTTTACTCATCCTCAAAATGAAAATTCCAGCATACTATGCAAAAATATCTGTGGGGCATTCCGAGCCAAACCCCGCACACACACCCTGGGGACACCGAAGACCCACCACACATCCTGTGAAAAGGGCACAATACACCTTTTTTTATCTTTGTAATACAATGTGATTGGCAGGCATTTATCGTAGGTTTACTAGAGGACTTGGCTATGCCTTGAGTAGCAAGCGAAGAGAATGTATGGTGAAAAGACTTGGATAATTAGGATTAAAATACTTGCGTGAATTTGAATGACTGCGAGCAAGCTATGAATGGAAGAAATATTTAATTACGATTTTCGTAATTGTAGACGAGTGTTGTTAACTATTTTCTTCTAAAGTTTAGGAACTCAGAAGCGAAGACCAGGAGACTTGGAGTTGTATCTTTTAAGCAGGATTGTTTATTTGCTGTAGTCTGCTTCGTCCAAAATCTTACCCAAGTCAAGTCTAAGGGAACTTTACATTGCAGTTTATATACATTTCAAGGGGGTGGGATTAGTTTCATAGAGGAGGGGAATCTTGAACAAAACATGTAAAGGAAAGTACATGATTCAGCTGGTTACCTGATTTCATCAGGTAACAGTGTAACTCAGAGCCTTGAGATGCTAATCCAATCAGCCTGATTAGATCAACAAAAGGCCCAGCTGACCTTTGAGATGTGACAAGAGGTTAATGTCCAAAACCTTGATTGCCTCAAAATGGAAAACAGTGTGTGCACTTTCTCAGTTAAAATACTGTTGAACCTAAATTAAAACATTTAATAAATTTGTAACACTACACGAGGAAGGAACAACCGGCTGTGATCAGGATGGGAAAAGAGGAATCTGAAAAGAAAAGCGAGACATTATAAACAAAGACTGCAGAAATATAAGCTTTTAAGGTTAGGGAGCCACGCCTTCAGAGATATATGGTCTAGCTGGGTTGAGCGGAGCGACTAATTTAACATTATCTCTGTTAGAGGAGGGCAGGGTGATGGATCCGGGTTGCTGAAGGGCAAAGCCGTCTGAAAGCCTGGAACAAAGAGTGAAAGCGCGTAGCTATGGCATTGCAGGGGCCAGGCATGAGCGCAACCTTAATTATAAAATGTAAGACAACTGATAGCCAGATTAACGTCTCAGGAATGGCATGATCGCCTGACAATAAGATCTGCCCTAATGATGACAACCATGCTTCGTTAGCACAACAATATAATATGTTTTGCGACCACGTCAAATTCCAGAGGACGCTAGCGACCGCTATAGGATCATTTTCATGAAGCGTGGACGAAACGAAGCTTGAGTGAGCTTGATAGATTCCTCTGGCCATTACTGATCCAGATATCCAAATCTGAGATCGGACATGCACCCTTCGTCTAGCTGGATCGGGTCGCTTAAATTATGCACGAAGTGGCCAACGTTAACAGACGAGAAATAAATGCTCTTCCTTGAGGAATGATACTCATAGCGAAATTTAGGTGAACGAACAGAAAAGCATAAGGCTTAGATACATTTTATTTATTTTTCCAAGGATGATATGAATGAATTATTAATATATCGAAATATAAAACAGGGTTTGAATCTTATCTTGCTAACCCCAACCCGGTCAGTAAGTTCATTGGACAATATTTAAATTTTTTTATGGAAATTCTTAATATGAATATAACCAACTAAATCTGACTTTTTTAATACGATACTTACCTGAAGTAAGGTGACGGCGTCCTGTCAAGAAGCTACTATCATTACCTCAACGATACTTGATGATCTGTTGTCTTTTGAGCGTAGAATCCATTTCTCAGATTTCTCCCAAGTTGCTCTTTGTAGAAATAGTTTTATTCATGGCTGGGAGATCACTGGCCACAACAACCAATTGAGACTCTTGAATAGAAAGATACATGAACATGTAAATCATACGGTTGAGTAAAAACAATGTCACTCAAGTCTTCTTAAATGTGATTAGTTCTGGTGATTGGTTTGTTATGATAGAACTAATATGACTTAGTTCTACTGAGTTAAGCAATTTTTGGCTAAGTATATGTGGCCTTTGACCGGACCATTCTTAGTCTGCATTTCTCAGAAATATTTTGTGTGATGGGTATTTCCACATTAAATGTACAATCACACATATCAGTGGATTAAAGTAGTCACCAGGAAAGGTTGTGAGTTACAGCAATTGTAGCCTACACATTTTCTAATATTGTAGATCTAATTTTAGGTATTAAATTACTTTAGAATATGAATTTTAAGTAAATATGGTGTAAAATAGTTGTTTGTGAAATTACAACACTTATGTAAATATGTCATTTACTGCCACTGTAGAGATATCTACTACAGTATATGCATAAAAGCCAAATGACCAACTTGCTCCCTTTTAGCTCAGGTTCTCCCTTTTTCAGAAAAGTTGTATTTATTTATTTATTTTTATACAGTATCCGAACTGGTGAGTGAACAGACGTTATGAGGAGCATGACCTGTGAATATGGCATATGCATAAAAAGCTCTTAAAGTCGTCATGAAATCAAATTTTAACATTCGTATTTTTATACGTAATATTTTAGTGTTTATTATAAATGATTTATCTGTGCACTTCATTATTTTTTTTAAAATTCATGTACCCTTATAATCTTTAATCAAATACGTTACCCTTCCCTTCCCCCTCGAAACGACTTATCTTCTCTTCCGGTTAAAATCTATTACTAGAGGGCGTGGCTATTGTGGTCTGTCTCTTTTCTGGCCCGCCTCTCAGAAACCTGTCAGTGTCACTGATCGCAGCCAGCAAATATGGTGATTAGGTGCTGGATGCTGGTTATTGGTATGACAGTTAAGGTAAATAACTAGATTTAGAAAAGAAGAGTTAGCCTACCATTCGGGCACGTCGAGATGCTCTAGAGGGTGAACTTGACTATCAGCCACCTCATCTTGGTTCGCAGGAGGCTCATATAAATATGGGGCGATTCCTTCCGGGAAATTTGGCTGCTCGTCCTCATTCTCATTGTCGGGTTTCTCAATTAACAATGCTTCATGGGAGGGTAACGGTGGTGAGTCCGGTGGAGAGAAATCCTCCACAACGGACTGTAAACTGGCATTCAAATCTGTCTCCATTTTGTTAGCAACGCCCAACCTCCAACGACCCAATCAATTCCCGAAGGATGAAATCAAGCCCCGCCCTACACTTTTTTTCTAATTTCAGAAGCCGTTACATTTGGATATATGTCACAATAAGGAAAAAAGGACAATCTCAACTTCCGTTTCATTACGACTTTAAGTACTCTTAAGCTTAGTTTATTTCTATACAGTTATTCGCAGTTGTTAGTGGGTATTTTGCAAACTGCCCATGTGAGCGTGGTATCGACGACACTGATATTATTAGATTACCACTGCACAGTGAAATATCAGTAACGCGAATCTTTGCTTACACTTTTGTTACAAACATTAAGGCAAGCTATCCGGCCCTGCTGTTTAAAGCATTGCAGTAAGTTGCGTTGCAGTCTGCAGATCAGCAGTTATTAGGAACACGCTGTAACAGTGGTACGCCTGATAATAAATTAAAAAAAATTAACCAATGATTGTTTAAATAAAAGTTAATAAGTTCGGGCGCCAGACAGGTGTAACCCTGTCAAAATTTTCAGAACAATAACCCAGATAGCTTGGATGCCACCAGTTACATAGACGAAATAAAAATAAAAAAAATCACAAAGGACAGTTCAGAATCAGTTTAGAAATGTCTGTATTTCACACTATTTCACACAAAACAAACACACAAAAAAAACCATATATATATATATATATATACATATATATATATATATAATATGTGTTATATATATATATATATATATATATATATATATATATATATATATATATATATATATATATATATATATATATATATATATAACACAACCGCTTTAAATTGCCAGTCAAATTTTCTTTACAAAGACCACAGATTCAACAGTTCGTTCATTCATCCAGGCACAGAATCAGATTTTCTCAACAAAAAGGAATATCAAAAATGTAATTTTTGTCTTGTGGCAAAAATAAAAAACTCAAAAGCCAAAACAAACTGAGCCAAAAATAAAAAAGAATATTACTCACTGCTTAGTTTGTGGGGAACCGGGATAACCCGGATGTGGAAAGTGCAGAGGTGAATTTTGTGTGAGTGTTTGGAAAAAACAGGCCGTAGCCTATAGCAATGGTGAAGCTCTGTTGGATGGTAAATGGAAAAAGCCAGCCCAGGATCCAGACAGTCCGTAACACAGCTCACTTGGGGTTCTTTTACATGCTCCGCGCTGAAGACATCGGTAGGGAGAGCGTTTTTTTTCTCTCCAGCATCCGCTCCAGCAGAGGCACAGCGTACCCGCTGACGATTGCGTCACAGCCTCCCAGGTAAGTGAAAACAACACCTTACTTTTCATTTACTTTTCCACCGTCCCACTACCCACAGCTCATTCAGTTCATGTGGTTACTTCAGTTGGCGTTTGACTGTTATTGAGGCTTTTCGGTTCTCACCTCGATAAATCGAGGTCTTAAAAACAAACTTCACGTTTTTTTTCAACACTTTCTCTTTTTCCCCCCTTCAGTGTAAATTCCTCCTTTTATGTGATAACCTCATTTCCTTTTTCCCCACTTAGCAATGGAAATGGGCGGAGACAACCTTGATTTAATGATTTAATTTGTTTTTGTAATGTTTCAGCTCCGCCACACTCCTCCCCCCTGGGAAAAAAAAAAACAACTCCAGGTTGTTTATAGGGTAGCATTGTCAGAAACCAAGAAACTCTTCATCTTCGTCAGTGGATTCGTGGAAAATTTCCAAAAGTTTCAATTTTCCCAGGTGGTTTAACTCATCAGTGGTAGGGAAACATGGCTTCAAGTTACATACATGAACGGGACGCACATCCTCCCCAGTGTCTTCTAGTGACACACGATAATTCAGTGGTCCCAGCTGTTTTATTATTCTGTAGGGACCTTTCCATTTGTTGGCAAGTTTTGCACAAAAATGGTGAAGTGCACTTGATTGCGGGAAATTTCTCACCCATACACGGTCCTTTTCTTTGTAGAAGACATCTCTTCGGGTCTTGTTGGAGCTACGGAGCTGTCTTACTGATGCTTTTTTGGTGTTTTCTTTGGCTCTTAGCTTGCAACTCGGACCGATGTTCTGTGACATCGTAAGATGGAGCAGTTGGAGCAAGATTTTGCCCATGCAGCAGCTTGTCCATTGGACCCTGTAATTTTCTCCCTAGGTGAAGCTCGGCTGGAGATAAACCGGTGGTTTCTTGTACCGCTGAATTAATGGCAAACTGTAACTCAGGTAAGTGTTGGTCCCATTTTTTATGATTGTCATCCACATATGCTGAAATCATCTGTTTTAATGTTCTGTTCACTCGTTCAGTTAGGTTTGTCTGAGGGTGGTATGCTGTAGTCATCTTCTGGGTGACTTTCCATTTTGCACATATGTCTTGAAAGACGGCTGAGGTGAACTGTGTGTCTCGGTCAGAGAGGATGAAATCAGGTACCCCCCATCGAGTAAGGATTTCTTTTCTGAGGTGTGAAGCAACAGCCTGAGCAGTGGCCTTTCGCAAGGGGAACAGTTCAACCCACCGGGAATAGTAATCCACGAACACTAGTAGATATTCATGTTGGTGGGAACTGCGAGGCAGTGGACCCATGATATCTACTCCCAACATCTCGTTTGGATGACTGGTGGTGGTCTGTTAAATTTTCCCAGCAGGTTTGCTGTTCTCATTTTTCATGGTCTGGCATTTCATGCACCTTTTTACATATTGTTTTACAGATGTCCACATGGAGGGCCAGAAAGCGACCTGACGCACCCTCTGGTAAGTTTTGCTAATTCCTAAATGACCACTTAAGGGATGCGCATGGTAATGCTGTAGAATTTTTGGGACAAGGGTGGCCGGGATATAGAGTGTGTAATGTACTTGCCCATTAGTCAGATGAGTTCGATGATACAGCTTGTCTTCAATTATCTCATATTGGTCTTGCATAGAGGAATCATTGTTGGCTTGTGACTGAAATAGTGTGGTAATTACCAGATCTTTGTGCTGTTCTTCCCAGACGTCTACTGCGGAAAGTGGAAATCCAAAGTCCTCCTTCTGATTGGAGTATAAGTGGCATCCAGGTGCGGAATACATCCGGGCCAACGCATCTGGAGCTTCATTAAGTTTTCCCTTTCGATACTCAACCACAAAGTCAAATTTTTGCAGACGGAGTGCCCAACGGATTAGACTTCCCTTGGTTTTTGTGGAATTCATGACCCACTGTAGAGCTTAATGATCTGTGACTACTGTGAAGAGTTTCGGTTCCAGGTAGTATTGCCATTTTTCTAGCGCCCATACTATTGCCAGACACTCTTTCTCTGTAGCTGAATAATTAATCTCAGCTTTGGTTAACATTCGGCTGCCATAGGCTATGACCTCTTCCAAGCCATGTGTTTTCCTTTGTGTCAACACTGCACCGAGTCCTGAATCACTGGCATCAGTGTAGATAACAAAAGGAAGTTGAAGGTCTGGATGACCCAGGATGGGGGGTGAGGTGAGACATGTCTTCAATTTCTCAAAGGATTGTTGACACTGTGGTGACCACTGGAATTTTCGTCCCTTCTTCTTCAAAGCATTTATAGGTTCAGCTATCTGAGAGAAATTGGGCACAAACCTGTGGTACCATCCTGCCAACCCGAGAAATCGTTGAACTTCTTTAAGGTTCCTGGGAACAGGGTAGGAGCGAATGGCCTCTACTTTTCTGGGGTCAGCCGAGATGCCTTTTGTGTTTACCACATGTCCCAGAAATGACAACTCATGAAGGCAGAATTTACTTTTTTTTAGGTCTATGGTTAAACCGGCTGTGTGCAATCGGTCGAAGACAGTCTGAAGATCATAGAAGTGTTGGGTGACAGATGGTGAGTAAAATTATAATATCATCAATATACACAAAACACATTCTTCCTCACAGTTCACCTAAGACAGTCTCCATTAATCGCTGAAATGGACAGTAGAGAATGACAATGCTGGAGTACTGTTCTTCCAAGCTGGAGGGTACAGACTTGAGGATTGTTCTCTAAGAGGTGGAGCAGTTGGCACTTTCCCTCGGGTGTTAAGTGTGCTGTGTCTACCAGGGTTTTCATTAACGTTTTTTCATCCAGATTATCTGGTGACTGGGACACCACCCGTGGCATTTGCTGTGGAGGAATAGAACTGAACAATGTGAGAGTTTGCTCTGCATTTTTATGTTGTGCTTTCTTTTCCAGATGCTGGATACATCTAGTGGGAATAGTAGCTCGTCCAGGCTGAAAAGGATAATTCTTGTTGTGAATTGACTTGAAATAATATTCTCCATCTGCTACATTGATCTGAAGACCACTGGTGAATATAAAATACAATCCTAAGACCACAGAGTATGCTAGAGCTTTAGTAGAAAGGATGGCTGCCGGTAGGGAAAATACTTGGTTATGGAGTGTCATTTCGATATTTGTCCATCCTAAAGGTACAGCGGTTTCACCATTTGCCAAGTAGAGTGGACCAAGAGCCTATGTCCGGAGTGGATCAGAGGATGCAAGCTCTGTCCATAAGCTCTCGTGTAACAGAGTATAACTTGCTCCGGTGTTGACTATAGCCTTTCCTGTCCATCTGCTAATGGTAATCGGGACGACCAACTGTTGAGGTATAGACTCACGTTTAGAAGTAAAAGATGCAGCCACAGTAGATGGCTGGAATGGAGGTGTGACAGACAAGGCGTTATTTGATGGTGCTCCTCCTGTTTTTTGTGCTGGAAAATTTTAATTGTTTCCTGAAGGATTTTGAGTCGATGTGAAAGGTGAAGTGGAGTATTGTGGACAGTTTCCAGGTGGATGCTGACCTTTACATCTCCAGCATTGGACGGTTGGTCTTTCCATTTGGCGGTTAGGGGTAGGTTTGTGTGGTATAGATGAAGTCATTGTCCGCCCTTCATAATGCAGCTGATGAACATAGTCTTTTTCTAGTTGATGCCCAAGTTTTACCAGTTCATCCACTGTACTTACTCTGCTGCGAAGTTGACTGGCAAGGTATGGTTTAATGTTTTTTAGTATCATTTTAACTAACTCATATTCTGTCAGTGAAGGTTTCCAGCGCTTGCATAGAGCTCTGTAAGTGAAAGCGAAATCTCTAATGGACTCCCTTTCCCCTTGGATTCGGGTGCGGACACGCTCAGCTAGCTCGTCTTCATAATCCTCAGAAAGAAATGCGGATTCAAACTCATTCCAGGTCGTAACAGAGGATCTAGCCACTTCCCACCAGTCCCGTGCTGTTCCGTAAAGGACAGTGCGAAAGGTTGCCAGAATGTCTGTATCCTCTAAGGGGTGTAATGCCATAAAGTCGTGGCATCTAGTTAAATATAACAGAGGGTCACTATCATCTGATGGTCTGCCAAAGGTGGGAAAGGTTAGTTTCAAATGATCACTCTTGACCACAGATGTTGGGTGCGAAAGAGGTGGAAGTACAGACGAGGATGTGTGGGGTTTTAACGTTTCACCTTCTGCAGCAGTGGAGTGAGGAGGTGATTTGAGTGTCATCGGTGGAAAGTCAGTCGCTGTTTTCCCAGGAAACTTGAAGTAACTGCTTATTTCTGATTTCAGCTCTTTCAAGGAGTCGCTTACGGTATTCAATTGGACGCTACATTGACTGATCTCCTGGAAAAGTTGGCCACAATCCTTTTGAGTAAGGTCCTGCATTTTCTGTATGTCTTTCTGTACTTCTAGTTGCAATTGTTCCACCATAAATCGGACTTCAGAGATTAATATGTGCTCACTTTTCTGCAGTTCTCCTGTCACCATCACCTTCATGGCTTTTGTCAGCTGATCAGTGTCTTCTTCATCATGTTGTCTTTTAGCAGTGATCCTGGCCTGAAGCTGCTGATGGTTGGATTTTATCTTAGCAGTCAAGGTTTCAATCTTGGCATCATGCTGTGAAGTGGTAGTTGCAAGTTCCTGGGTGAGTACTTTCAAAGCTGCGTCCTGCTGTTTGAAGCAATTAAACAAGATATCCCAGTTCCCTTGTACGTGCTCTGATAATTGATAAATTCCTCTGCCAGGGGTTGGGAGAAATCCTGGCAAGTCATGCTGTGTTTCTGAAGGAGGTATAAGTTCCGGGGAAGTTCACAACTGCATGTCAACAGTCGGTGGAGGAGGAGTCCTTTCTCCTGGTGGTGGAGTGGAAAACCACACATGGGTTTTTGGAGTAAGATGGTGAAACTTTGTGGGGGTGGAGTAGAAAGTGGGAACAGGAGGCGGTTGTCGGGGTTGCTGTGGAGTTTGTTGCACCAGGGGCCAGTTGGGTGTGGCAATATCTGGAGGATCAATTGCCACAAAAGTGGATTGTGGTTGAGGGGTATTGGCCATGGTTGAAGTGTATGTGTGAATATGGCAACGGTCAATTGTGAAATGTTGAAAAAAAATAAAATATCAGAAATGAGAACACTATTTGGCCGGTCTCAAATTATTTTGGGCAAATGGGGCACCCAAATAACAAACTACAGAGTGGTTACATTTTCACAATTCAGAAAATTAAATACTATGGAACCTGTGTCAAATTCTTTTGGGCAAATAGGGGCACCAAAATAACAAACTACAGAGTTGTTACTTCACCAAAGTTTTTTTTTCACACAATTTGGCCTCAAACATTCCAAAAAGTATGTTGGATGGATCACAGTTCAATTCAACCAAATGTCCAATCTGATATTGCAACGGTTCCCAAGAGCAAATATCCGATGATCACAAGAAATAAACCCAAAACAAAACAGTTCAAAGAAATAGTAATATATTCAAGTTTTCAGGTTTCAAGTTTCAAGTTTCAAGTTTCAGGTTTCAGGTTTCAGGTCCCTGTTCGGACGCCACTTCTGTAACGGTGGTACGCCTGATAATAAATTAAAATAATCAACCAATGATTGTTCAAATAAAAGTTAATAAGTTCGAGCGCCAGACAGGTGTAACCCTGTCAAAATTTTCAGAACAATAACCCAGATAGCTTGGATGCCACCAGTTACATACATGAAATCAAAAAAAGTAAATCACAAAGGACAGTTCAGAATCAGTTTAGAAATGTCTGTATTTCACACTATTTCACACAAGAAAGAACAAAAAGTAAAAAAAAAATATACAACCACTTTAAATTGTCAGTCAAATTTTATTTACAAAGACCACAGATTCAACAGTTCGTTCATTCAGGCATAGAATCAGATTTTCTCAACAAAAAGGAATATCAAAAATGTCAATTTTGTCTTGTGGCAAAAATAAAAAACTCAAAAGCCAAAACAAACCGACCCAAAAATAAAAAAAAATAGTACTCACTGCTTAGTTTGTGGGGAACCGGGATTACCCGGATGTGGAAAGTGCAGAGGTGAATTTTGTGTGAGTGTTTGGAAAAACCAAGGGAGTAATCCATCAGTCGGAAAATGAAGCCTCGCGGGAGCCGCCATTGTAGCAGAACTTCACCTGCTGTTAGCATTCCATTGACTCGCATTCATTTTAGCGTCACTTTGACAGCGAATAACTTTATATCTGAGGCGTCCAAAGACTTCATTTGTCCATTATTTATTTCTAAAGAAACACGACAATGTATAAAAGGCTCCATTACTTTGTATCTTACGTTATGGCCCCGTAAAAGCCGTTTTTGTAAAAATAGGCTGACGAATGCGTCATAACCACGCGACTTTCTGTCGCACAATAGAGACATTACCGTATAGACAGGAGGAGAAGCTCGCAGGCAATCTTTTACTGTCTATGAGGCAATCGGGGGGACATAGAGGCATAAAGTCAAGGGAGAAGCCCATAGATAGAGAGTCCATAAAAGCAATGGGACAAAATATTTCAAAAACGTTTTTGAGGAATTAGGTGATTCAGATTTGTCTTGGCACAGCTACTAGAAGATTTACAACTGTCAGACTGTCGTCAAGCTCAGTTTGAGCCTGCGCAGTCGCTCAGCCATCAGGCAGGAAGTGCAATAATCGGGCTTCAGTCTTCTCCTTTGAAATCAATGGGGTCGCTGTGTCCATTTATTTTACTGTCTATGGGAAAAACCAGCCGCGAATCCAGCCACGCCGTAGCCTGTAGCAATGGTGAAGCTCTGTTGGATGGTAAATGGAAACAGCCAGCCCAAGATCCAGACGGTCCGTAACACAGCTCGCTTGGGGTTCTTTTACATGCTCCACGCTGAAGACATTGGTAGGGAGAGCGTTTTTTTTCTCTCCAGCATCCGCTCCAGCAGAGGCACAGCGTACCCGTTGACGATTGCGTCACCGCCTCCCAGGTAAGTGAAAACGTCTCAGGTTACTATTGTAACCATAGTTCCCTGAGAACAGGGAACGAGACGATGCGTCGATCGACGCCATGGGAACGCCCCCAGCGTGACTGCGTCTGAAGCATCTATGTCAACTAGTCCAATGGAAAGAATGAGCGTCACGGGCGGGTGACGTCATGACCAGGAAATGATAAAAGCACATCCGGTGCAAACCGGCATTAGCTTCGAAAATTGCCGAAGCAAGCCGATCACAGGGATGCAGGAAGTATGGCAGGATGACGCATCGTCTCGTTCCCTGTTCTCAGGGAACTATGGTTACAATAGTAACCTGAGACGTTCCCTTACGAAGGGAACTCAACGATGCGTCGATCGACGCCATGGGAACGAGAATACCCAAAGCGCCAGAATTCCAAGTACCTGAGTGTTAGTCTGTTGTAACTAAGCACTAAGCACCTGAGAACCTGGGGCAGCATCCAGGTCCAGGCAGTAAAACCTAATGAATGTGAGCGGTGAGGACCAGCCTGCCGCATCACACACGTCTTGAAGAGAAACTCCAAGTAATAAGGCTTTAGAGGCCGCCATACCCCTCGTAGAGTGAGCTCTGACCGCCAAAGGACACGGCTGGTCAGAGTACTCGTATGCAAGTGAAATAGCCTCAACTATCCACTTACTAACCGTCTGTTTAGAAGCAGGAAGACCCTTCTCAGGTGATCCAAGCAAATAAATAACTGGTCGGACTTCCTCATTGAAGATGTCCGATAAACATAAGTATCCAGTGATCGCACTGGACACAAGAGGTTCAGCCTTTCCTGGTCCGCAGTGTGCCACGAAGGAAACGTGAAATCAGGGGGTCTCGACCCAACGATGTACCCCCCACAGGGCGTGGTAAGCCGCAATGGCCGCCACGTAGACCTAAAGCGTGGAAGGGTATAGACCTGACGTAAAGCGCTCCTGCAGGAACTCGAGTACTGTGTTCACAGAACAGTTAACCGGATCCCACTGATGTCGGTGACACCATACAGAAAAAACTTTCCATTTAAGCGCATATAGTTTCCTAGTAGCTGGAGCTCTGGAGCTTAGAATGGTCTCAACAACCTCAGTTGAGAGACCACTCTCTATGAGTTGGGCCCCCTCAGAGGCCAAACCCACAGGTTCCAAATCTCCGGTCGGGGGTTTTGAAATATTGTGCCCCCGGCCTGAGACAGAAGGTCTCTCCTGATCGGGATTTCTCCAAGGGAGGACCGTCTAAGAGATGGATCAGGTCCGCAAACTAGATCCGACTCGGCCAGCGTGGTGCTACTAGCAGTAGGCTTATTCCGTACTGGCGAACTCGCTCCAGAACTCCTGGGTGCAGAGCAACAGGGGGAAATGCGTACAGACGTAGCCTCGGCCACGTCTGCACCATAGCATCCAGCCCAGGGGGCTGGGTGAGTAAGGGAGAACCAAAGTGGACAGTGCGTCGTATGCTGAGACGCAAACAGATCCACCTCTGCTTGGCCGTAAAACTCCCAAATAATCCCCTGGCCTCAGCTCCTGCCTCGACAGGATGTCTGCTCCAATATTTTGGTCCCCAAGAATATACACTGCCCTCAGGGAGAGTACCTTCCCCAGAGACCACAGGAGGATCCTCAGACCCCCCTGACGGTTCAGATAAGAGACCACCGATGTGTTGTCTGTACGGACGAGCACATGATGACCCCTCAGGTCTGGGAGGAATTGCTTCAACGCATTGAAGACAGCCATCATCTCCAGGCAATTTATGTGCCACGAGAGATGATGACTCTTCCACAGACCCTGAACCGAGCGGCCTTCCATTACCACTCCCCAGCCGGTGAGGGAAGCATCTGTCGAGATAGTAACTCGATGGCAAAGAGCTCCAAACACCGGACCCTGGGTTAAGAACCAGTGCTTCCTCCATATAACTAAGGCACGAAAGCAACGCCGCGTGACCTTGATCATACGAAGTGGGTTTCCCCTCGGGGAGAACCCTCTGGTCCTGAGCCACTGTAAAGGCCTCATGTACAGCAGGCCAAAAGGTATCCCGTTGGACGCTGCTGCCAAAAGACCCAACAGTCTCCCGAACTGTTTTACAGTGTGTGACTGGCCTAGCTTCAGCTCTTTTGTGGCTGACAGGATAGCAGCTACACGAACGGGCGATAGGGTGGCCCGCATCGTCACTGAATCCCATACCACACCAAGGAAAGTGGTTCTCTGTACTGGAGAAAGCACACTCTTCTTGGTATTGAGCCTCAACCCCAACATCTGCATATGAGCGAGAACGACACCTCGGTGCCGAACCGCCAACTGCTCTGATTCCGCTAGAATCAGCCAGTCGTCGATGTAGTTCAGAATACGTATGCCCTGCAGCCTGAGCGGGGCTAGAGCTGCATCTACGCATTTCGTGAACGTGCGGGGTGATAGAGCTAGACCGAAAGGAAGTACCCAATACTGGTATTCTTTGCCCCCGAAAGAAAACCTTAGGAACCTCCTGTGCTGAGGGAAGATGGAGACATGGAAGTAAGCGTCCTTCAGATCTATCGTGACAAACCAGTCCTCGGATCTGATTTGAGTCACGATCTGTTTGAGTGTCAGCATCTAGAACTTGAGTTCCTGTACTGAACGATTTAACAGACGAAGATCTAAAATGGGACGCAACTCTCCATCCTTTTTTGGAACAATGAAATAACGGCTGTAAAAACCCGACCTCGGTCGGGTGAGTACACCTGTTCTATAGCTTCTTTCGCTAACAGGGCCTTTACCTCTTGCTCCATTACCAGAGCCTGCTCGGGATGCACCACTGTGGGCAACACCCCGCTGTAACGAGGAGGACGTGAACCAAACAGGATTCTGTATCCTTTCTCTACAATCTGCAGGACCCAACGAGAAATATTCGGCAGAAGCTTCCACGCTGCCAGAAAATTTACTAAGGGAACCAGCCTCTCGAGGCTGGTCTCTGGTGTTAACGAGACAGCCAGTCCCGGAGCCTGAAACATAATGGCAGGAACTACCTGAACTGGCTGCTCTAAAACCCCCCTCAGAGGGCGCGAAACCGATGCAGTGCCGCAGCATAGCATCAGCGACTCGCTGGAGACCGCTGCGCCCGAAGCACCAAGGGTGACGGGGTTGGTATAACGGTCCCGTGAGGACCCCGAAGTGGAACGGGCACCGTATTCTGAGGTGTACACCGCTCCACTTCGGTCGGGGCTGTCCTCACAGGTCTGACGCCAGTGACGTCAGGACCTCTTTTTTTTTTTTTTTTTTTTTTTTTGAGCCGAAGTCTTCTTCGCCTGAAGAACGGTCCTCAGATCCGGCTTCGACTTAGAAGACTTCGACTGAGAGTGTTGCGCCTGTTTCCATTGTTTATGTGGAGGTGCACGAGACAAAACACTCTCTTTCTGTTGCACATGATATGATGAGCTCGACGGCTGGGTCTGCTCACGCCCAGCAGCCCCAGGGGGCTGGACACGGCGAGGGATAAACTTTTTAAAAGCGTCAGCTTGCTTCTTAGACTCCTGAAATCGCTCGACGACCGCGTGGACTGCGTCGCCAAAGAGACCAGAAGGTTCAAGCGGAGCATCTAATAAAAAAGCTCTATCTTTTTCTTTAATCTCTGACAGATTTAACCATAAGTGTCTCTCAGTAGCTACCAAGGCTGCCATAGACCGCCCAATTGCTCTGGCGGTCTCCTTAGTAGCCCTGAGAGAAAGATCGGTAGCACGACGAAGTTCTCGAATATCGTCATGAGTAATTCCCTCACTACTATCCAGATCCCCCAGCAGGTCAGCTTGATACGCCTGTAGCACTTTTTTTGCCATTGTATGCAGACATGCTCCAGCTTGACCTGCTGCCGTATAAGCTTTGCCCACTAAAACCGACGTGGCTTTAAGCGGTCTAGTGGGCAAAGCCGAGGCTTTCAGGATGATGCGGGACCAGGCGAAAGATAGCTGTTTTTTATGCTAAATTCTGTTCCACCTGGAGCATCGCCTCATAACCATACTCTTTTAGCCCTCTTATTCTCGAATAAGTGTTAACTTGAGGGCTAAAAAGTCGTGAAGAGTAAGGTTTATTCCACGATTTCGATATTTCATTGTGAAGATCAGGAAAAAAGGGAAGCTCTCGTGGTGGAGATAATGTAGTGGATGATAAAAAGCGCTCATCTAATTTACTTTTAGGACGAGCGCCTTTATTCTCAGATGGCCATACAATATTTATTTTTTTACAGCCCGTGACATAACATCCACCAGCTCATCATATGCTGGGGAAATAAATTGTGAATCTTTTTCCCCCCTGTGTGTGCTTTCACTCTCCATACTCATAACATCGACCTCCTCGGAGGAAGAGCATTGAAGTAATGGAGGGCTCTCTCCCCGGGCGGAAGAAACCGCAGAGCGTGCTTCCGACACCGGGGGGAGAGCGCTGGATCTTCCGGGTAAGGAACGTTTCCGAATAAATTGCAACAGACAACAATAAATAGACAGAGACAGTATAACACAGATCGCTTGCTGAGGCAACAGAAGCTAATGCCGGTTTGCACCGGATGTGCTTTTATCATTTCCTGGTCATGACGTCACCCGCCCGTGACGCTCATTCTTTCCATTGGACTAGTTGACATAGATGCTTCAGACGCAGTCACGCTGGGGGCGTTCCCATGGCGTCGATCGACGCATCGTTGAGTTCCCTTCGTAAGGGAACAACACCTTACTTTTCATTTACTTTTCCACCGTCCCACTACCCACAGCTCGTTCATTTCATGTGGTTACTTCAGTTGGCGTTCGACTGTTATTGAGGCTTTTCGGTTCTCTCCTCGATAAATCGAGGTCTTAACAACAAACTTCACGTTTTTTTCAACACTTTCTCTTTTTCCCCCCTTCAGTGTAAACTTTCTCTTTTTCCCCCCTTCAGTGTAAATTCCTCCTTTTATGTGATAACCTCATTTCCTTTTTCCCCACTTAGCAACGGAAATGGGCGGAGACAACCTTGATTTAATGATTTAATTTGTTTTTGTAATGTTTCAACTCCGCCACAACGCCACGTCACTGTAGTCACCAATTTGAACTCAGCCGATGGTGTAGGAAGCAGCGGAGTAGCCAAGTTAAATACTTACCTGAATTAAGTTTAATCATGGTAGAGGGGACATATTAACAGTGGCTGATGGAAGCGCCTACCAAAACTTTAAAAACTGACTTGAAAGCCTGAAAGTGGAGCTTGAACTTGAAAACCAGTGTGAGAAGATCGCCTCTCGTGAATTGCAGAGTTGTTGATTAATGTTGTTGGAACGGTGATCGGATTATTTTGGCTGAGCTGATGATGTTGAGGATCAAACCCTCCAAAGATCGATCACTGTGCCCATGGGGAGATGCGGCACTGTATGCGGGAACTGCGACGTGCAGCAGGAGAGACGGCGGGACGAATTCATCGTCGGAACTTAATAATCATAAACAATATGAGTGTACATATGGGAACATGTTGGTTGGCAACTGAACGAGAGCATGAATGGAAGTGTCAGCAACTGCGAACTCAGACATGTGTAAGCACCGATCTTTTATACCACGAGTATTAGAACACGATTGGATAGATGAGAAGGTAATAAGTGACTTAGCAATTGAGTCTTCCCGGCAGAACTTATGCTAAAGCTTCCATAGGCCTACAGTGCTGGTCAGAATTATTTCCCCCCCTGGTAAATATCAAAGATGGCTGTAAAAAATAAATCTGCATTGTTTATCCTTTTAATATTTTATTTTTTTTAAAAATGCAAAAATCTAACCTTTCATTTAAGTAAAAGAATTTCAAGTGGGGGGGGGGGGGAAATCACATTATGAAATAAATGTTTGGTTACACTTTATTTCGATAGTCACTTTAGACATTCTACTAACTATAAGTAACTTTTCAACTACATGTCAACTAATTATCATTAGAGTATTAGTAGGCTGTAGTAGACTGTCAGTAGACTGTTAAGTTAGGGTTAGGTGTTAGGGTTCGGGTTAGGAGAACAAGTTGACTTGTAGTTAAAGTTACTTATAGTCAGTAGAATATCTATTGGGGGACCAACAAAATAAAGTGTTAGCAGATATTAAGCTGACAGTCTACTAATACTCTAATGACAGTTAGTTGACATGTAGTTGCAAAGTTACTTATAGTTAGTTGAATGTCTAAAGTGGACTATCAAAATAAAGTGTTACCAAATGTTTTTCTCCAAAACACATTGGGAACAATTATTTACTCCCTTTTATTAAATTATTTTTGCAACCTCCCTTTTCCAAGATAACAGCTCTGAGTCTTCTCCTATATTGCCTGATGAGTTTGTTGGCGCATCTTCTCTTCAGTTCAGCCCACTCATTTTCTATAGGATTCAGGTCTGGGGAATGGGATGGGCCATTGCAGAAGCTTGGTTTTGTGCTCAGTGACCCATTTTTGTTTTGGCAGAAAACACTTAAGATGGGTTTGGTGCACACAGGGATAAAAAAGTACCCCATGTGTAAAATGAAAAACTCTGCTGTATCTTTAATGTTGTGGGCCTAATTTTCTGCCAGATGTCCTGGACATCTTGTTCAGATACATGGCATCATGAATTCGATCAAATACCAACAGATAAAAAAATCAAAACCGGACAGCCTGTACTAGAAATCTTATAATGAGCCATGTTTGGATCCTCCAACAGGACAGTGATGCAAAAACAAACATCAAATTCAAAACAAAAATGGGTCACTGGGCACAAAACCAAGCATCCATGACCACCCCAGTCCCCAGACCTGAACCCTATAGAAAATGAGTGGGCTGAACTGAAGAGAAGAAGCACCAATATGGATCTGGGAATCTGAAGGATCTGGAGAGATTTTTTATGGAGGAATGGTCTCTGATCTCTTCTCAGGTGTTCTCCAAACTCATCAGGCATTATATGAGAAAACTCAGAGCTGTTATCTTGGAAAAAGGAGGTTGCAAAAAGTATTTAATAAAAGGGTTAAATAATTGTTTCCAACGTGTTTGGGAGAAAATCATTTATTTCATAATGTGATTAAATTTAAAGACATGTTTGATCTGTTTTGCAAGTTTTTGTATCCCCTCACAAACATCTAGTATGTGCTACCATGGAGGCAAAAAGAAGTCCCATTCAGCCCATAAGAATTTCATATGGTAGTCTTGTTCATATATTGCCTTTGTCTTTATATTTGCATCTGAGCATCTGAGTTGTGGAAATTTAAATCAGCCCTAAAACATATTGGAAAAGGGGTGTTTAAGCCCATTTGGTTGATTTTCAGCTAAATTTGAATGATTTAACAGCTCTTTTCCAGAGTGCGAAAAGAAGCCGGAAGTCGCCGCAGAGCATTTGTTTGTAAACTGTAATTTCATCTATAAACGACATCTGTTTAGTCAGGGTGTTTAGTCCATGCTGATCATACAGCCAGTTTCACTCGTCTGTCATCTGAGGGAGGCTCCAGGCCTCTGCCTGATATTTCTGGATTAAACAGAGCTATTAAAAATTCAAGTGTGAAATGGAAAAATTATCTGGCTCCCGTTCCCTCAACATGCCCTCGGACCTACAGCACGGGTGACGGCTTATCATTAATTTATGGCATATTAGCCAAAGAAATGAGAATCGGCCATGCAAAGTAAAGCAAGGATCATCCTCTTGTGAGAGGCAATGTGGAAAGCATCCCGAGACGCTGCTTAAAGAGCGAGACAGTGCTTTTGCGGGTCTGTCCGTTACAACTCTCATATTTTCTTCATTATTGCTCTCAGCAATCCCTCACAGGTGAGAAAGTGTCAAAACAGAGAATAGGAGCTTTACACAAGTGAGGTACACTTTTGTGTCCATTGCTTTTCATTTTATTTTAAAAAAGCACAATATTACACTGTTACTGCATGGTTTCCCCCAACATTACAAAATCATTTGGACAAATATTGTAGTGTCTTTTCAAGCTCAACCCGAGTAACAATAAAGAAAAAGGATCAAGAGGATTTTTGTTTTGATCAAACTTTAATTTATAGGCAATTTTAGTTCAACATTAACTACAAAGTGACAGCTTAATTTGACAGCTTTAACTTACTTTCAATGATTTTGTGGCATTTTTTAAATTAATTTTGTCTTTTAATTTTAATTTATTTAATGTTCATCGTTGTAGTAACAAAATAACACAAATTTGGTAACAGGGTTGCAAAAATGGAAAACCTCATGTAAAATGTATAAAGAGTAAAAGGGTTGATGTAACATTCAGTTTTATCATTTTGAAAACATCATGGCAATGTTGCATTTGATTGATCTCTGAGTAGTAATATGCAAAAATTGCTTGGCGATCATCCAACTAAACATTTCAAGTTAAAAACGTTCCATGAACGATGTATAAATAATGGGCTTTGTACGGTAGCTAAAGTTCTGAGAACATTCCTTACGTGGTACATTCTTTCACTGACCATTTGTAGAAAATGAAAAGACCTTTTCAGGTCCTACTTTGTTGGACTGCTCGTGGAAACAAGCAAATTTATGGGCAGAAAATAAGTCATTTGTATTGATTTCACACAGTATACTTGAACAATTGTCAAATGTTTATGCTCAAAACTCTGCAGGCTTTTAATTCCAGCTGACACTTGAGTGCGTAACACTTCACAGTACAGTTCTGGTTGTGGGAGCTGGCCCACGTCTGTTTTGTTACTGTTCTCTAATTAAAAGTGAAAATGCAAATGAAGGCAGAGGAAGTGTGGGAATGATATGATGTCACTATACCAAATTGAGTCAATATACCCTCTTTGCTGCCATTGCACCTGTTGTAGAACAGATTCGATTTCAATGTTTTGCTCAGTCCAACCACCCCCCCCCCCATCCCCATCCCCCCATTTAGCTGCAGCCCAAAACTTGTTTTCTCATCATTTTTCCTATTATCTAATCTCTTCCTATGGGTGCGCTCTGGGTTCATGTGACAGGCATCCGTGAGGAAGTGGAGTCAGTCATTAGTGAAAGCGAGGCACTTATGAATTATGCTCTTTGTTTGAGTGCTTGCCCGGGGGACATGCGGCACAGTGATTGAACAGCAATCACAGGCAAAGAGCAATTTAAGTTCAGAGGTCAACTAAAAGATTGTTTATATATTCGGATTTAAGTTCTCTTGTTCTTGTACTTTGTTTTACTTTTATTTATATTTTGGGTGGCTTTTGACCATATTTTGATCACATTACCACATTGAGACAGTATTGAAGAAAAACAGGTAATCAAGAGAAGAGAGAGGGGATCAGTGCATGCTGGTTAGAAATTTTGTCCAACTTGAGACAGCGCAGATGCCACGTGACTGTGATGTATGTCATCAAAGTACCACTAGAGCGTTTCGAGAGCAGCCGGATGGTTCATTCTGCAGAGCTTCTCCAGAGCGGCTGCACAAGCTCTGATGACGACACAGCTGTTCCACAATTGGCCAGATTCACAGCATGACAACGATCACGTGTGTTTCGTGTTTATTCTAAAATTTCCGTTCCACTAATGCTCACGAATCTGTTTTTTATAACAGTAAAAGCTCTTTTCATGTAGTCACAATGTTAAATTGTGCCATGTTTACCAAATAAAACTGATAAAAAAAATTTAGACCCCACTTTAGTGATAGTAAAGACTTATGTTGAACTTTATTGTACAAACAACGCTGTATTAAGCAGTACATAAAGTATTGAATGAAAAATGTCTCTGAAACATCTGTGTATTTGACAAATATTGCATTTATTTCACTTCAGCTGTGGTAAAGTATGCAAACAGCAGTGGTCACTACGGGAAGCAGAAATTGTCCGACTTCACTTCTCCGTTTTCAGCTCCTCCTCGCCTGCACGTGGCAACTCTCTCCGATCAGTTACATCCAGCCACAGCTGATGTCGAACATACCTTTTGTTTTGTTTTTTTCTACGTGCCGTGTGCTCCGCTGTTTATTGTTTTAATCCAGCTTTTCTTGTTACCTGATTTTTGGTTTGTTTGCCTCTGCATTCATTACCCTCCTCATTTCCTCTCCTATATATTCTCCTTGTGTTCCCAGTCCTGTGTCAATTTGTTGTTCAATCTATCCCTCGTGTGTGGCCTGGTCTTGTCCTGCCCTAACTGCCCTTACGAAAAATAGGTATACTTCAAGTTCATTTTATCATTTTATTAAGTATACTTAAGTAAAATTCAAGTATATTTTAAAGTATACTTTATGTAGTTAGTATATATTAATATACTAGAAGTATACTTGTAAGTGTACTGTTTCAATACTACTTGGGAATAAATTGGCCGACTTTTTAGTGTATAAAAGTGTAACAGTAGTAAACTTTGAGTACACAACTAGTTTACAGCTAAGTTTTTCATTTGTCAAGTCAAGTCACCTTCATTTATATAGCGCTTTTAACAATATGGACTGTTTCAAAGCAGCTTTACAGTGATAATAGGAAATTAAAGTAACAGAGATTGTTTTGGCTTTACAGCAGCTCTAGAATAAAGTTATTGTCCAGCTAAAGTTAGTTTTGATTGATTCACTTCTGTCGCAACGATCATTAGTTATTAACTTAGGGGCCGCTAACACGACACCGTTCTGACAGAAAATTCTTTAATGCGATCCGGCCGCTCATTTGCATAAAACAGTGCCTGGTGGCTCTGAGAATTTTTTATCGCTTCCACGTAGCCACATGAATCGGAATAATCCCGACAACGTTTTATCAGTACAGAGGTAAAGGGAAGGAGGCCTTCACAAGGGAGAGACTAGTGACACTTCAGGACTGCGTTGTCGTCGTGTCCAGGCGCAGTTCCTTCATCAGATCCGGATACGGCCTGGATCCGGTGGACTGCTGTAAACCTAGGGATAAACAGAGAGACAAATATTAGCATAGACGCCATCCTTCTTATGATGTACAAAGTACATCAGGATTTATGGGAAGTGTTCCCAGGCCCGGCTGATCTAAACTATGCAGCCTAACATTAAATTATAGAAGTATGCTAAGCCAAAGAGATGTATTTTTAGTCTAGATTTGAACTGACAGACTGTGTCTGCTTCCCGGACAATGTTAGGAAGATTGTTTCAAAGTTTTGGTGCTAAATAGGAAAAGGATCTACCGCCAGCAGTCGATCAACTGGCCAGAATTTTGAGATCGCAATAGACGTGACGGACTATAATGCGAGCTCGCTCAAGTACTGGGGAGCTAAACCATTTAGTGCTTTGTAAGTAATCAGGAATATTTTAAAATGTATACGATGTTTAATAGGGAGCCAATGCAAGAGCATTACAATAATCTAGCCTTGATGTCATGAACGCATGGACTAATTGTTCTGCATTTGTCATTAAGAGCATAATGGCTTAATTTAGATATATTTTTTAGATGGAAAAATGTGGTTTTACAGATACTATTCACGTGACTTTCAAATGAAAGATTGCTATCAAAGAGCACACCCAGGTTCCTAACCGACGACGAGGACTGGACAGAGCAGCCATCAAGTGTTAGACAGTATTCTAGGTTAGTACGTGAGGTAGTTTTTTGTCCAATAATTAGAATCTCTGTTTTTAAGTAGTACGAAATTACTAGTAATCCAATTTTTTATATCAGCTATGCATTCCGTTAATTTGGTGAATTGGTAAGTTTCGTCAGGGCGTGAAGAAATATAGAGCTGAGTATCATCAGCATAACAGTGATAACGTACTCAGTTACATACGTAACCTCGGTTCTCTCTAGAAGAAGGAACGAGTATTGCGTAAGTTGCTTACGCTACGGGTAAAGTCATCTTTCCTCGAGATATGAAGCCAAAAAAATATCCTAATTTTTCCATTTATTGTCAACGCAGTGCAGCAGCTAGCAGACCTAGAGCAGGCTATCTTGCGTGCTCATTGGCTGCCCTGCGGCAACTGCAGCAGCCTACCACTGAACCTCGCGCGTGACGTCGCGCCCTCTACGCGTCACAGCCCGCCAAAAGGGGCGTGGTTTAGCGTTTAAAAGTCAGGCTCGGAGGCTGCTCACTGGTTTTCATCGACTGAAGCTAAAATCGCTCGTGGCGCCTGCACGGTCAGGTTACGCAATACTCGTTCCCTCTTCTAGAGAGAACCGAGGTTACGTACGTAACCGAGTACGTTCACTTAAGAGAGGTTCTCTCGTATTGCGTAAGTTGCTTACGCTACGGGAACCCTTTGTCAACGCCGTGCGTGCCAAGCATCCACTTCATGAGTCCCAGGGAATCCCGGGGAACATAGATAAGTGGGAATCAGGTGGCCAGCAACGCGGGCCAGCACATGTTCATAAGCACTTATAGGGCATACAGAGCTGCGTTGCCGGTCTATATAAACCTTTACCATACAGTGCAGCTCAACCAGGAAGCTAAGGTCACGTGAGAGTAGTCTGCGCACGATCAGATCTGGGCAGAACATACACACCGCTCATACTGACAGAAGTCTAGCCTGCAGGGCGGGAACTTCCAGGTTATAAAACCTAACGAATGTGGACGGGGAGGCTCAGCCTGCCGCCTCACAAATGTCGTGAATGGAAATCCCCCTGGACCAAGCCCACGACAAGGCCACACCTCTAGAGGAATGAGCCCTGACGCCCAACGGGCATTGCAGACCTTTAGACACATAAGCAGATGCAATAGCTTCCACTATCCATCTGGACAGGCTCTGTTTCGAGGCGGCGAGACCTTTGGTGCGCCCACCAAACGAATCGAAGAGCTGCTCCGAGCGCCTAAAGGGGGCGGAGCACGTAATGTAAGCTCTCAGCGCCCTGACAGGGCAGAGGAGACTAACACCGCTCTCATTATCGAATGCTGGCAGAGCCGATAGAGAAATGACCTGCGCTCTGAAGGGAGTGCCCAGCACCTTAGGGACATAGCCATGTCTAGGTTTGAGGATGACTTTAGAGTCATTTGGCCCAAACTCAAGCCACACAGCGCTAGTGGATAGCGCGTGCAAATCCCTCACATGTTTGACTGATGACAGAGCTGTCAGAAAAAGCGATAGGTACTTTAGGTCCACAGAATCTAGCGGTTCAAAGGGGTATGCTTTCAGGGCCTCTAGGACCAAAGTAAGATCCCATATAGGAACCGACGGGGGTCGCGGGGGGTTCATCCTCCTAGCTCCCCTGAGGAAGCGGATGACCAGCTCGTTCCTTCCTATTGACTGGCCTCGCGTCGACTCAGTGAACGCTGCGCAGCCGCCACATATACTTTAACACTAGAACTACCAGAATTCCATAACTACTAGAACGACCATTGCGGTCATTCTGACCGCTCATACTTTGACATTCATATTGCCGTACTAAACGTCATTTTCGTCATGCCACAACTACATTTGAACCTTCTCTTTAAGTTTTCCGATGAAACATTTAATTCCTGTCCTCATGTTATGACGTCATCGCCATTAAAACCGCTTAAAACAAACACGAAAGACAGATTGTCCCGACACGTGCTGCCTCTCTATGTGAGGAAAGTTTTGCGTCAAAAAATGTTTTTTTCACCGCACTTACCACATGAATAGACATGCAAAAAGTTAGGAAACGTCAAAGCTGTTTAGTACAGCCCTGTTTGTAAATAAGTTCAATAATCAATACAAAATCTAAAAATAAATGGATTTACAATGTTACGATAGGTAATAATAAAGATCAGGACACAACATTTAAATTCAAATGAATGTGAACATTTATTTTCCAGCCTAATTGATAAATATTTTCTTATTTTCTTTGTACAATAAAAACAAATCTTATGATACAATAACTTATAACATATATACAATAACAAAAACACTACCTACATTTGAATACACTGTAAAAAACTTTCATGGACAGTATGCAGCACAATACAGAACACAAAAACAAGTTAAGAAAAAACGAAACATTAGCTAAAAAAGAAAACTGCTTTAGAACTATTAGTTTCAGTAAACAAAAAATCAAAATCAGGTTGAAAAGTTTTCCCCAAAGCTCATTTGAACGGCACAAACACCCCGCTTCATTCACTGACGCTAATGCACAGTCCACACAGGTAAACACCGCCTTTAGTGTGCAGCTCCCACACACCACTTTACGACATTTGGCACATGCCTCTTTGGTTTTATTTTGTTTGCAGTTCCTCCTTACTTGGCACTGCCGCCTTTTCTCCATCTGCTGCTGCTCCTGCCCGGGTCCTGGCTCTCGCACCACCAGTTGTGAGGTTTTTGATCCCATGTGGTCGGAGCGAAGTTCGCTCGCCAGTCGCATGATGAAGTTCCTCCGTGAAACTTGCTCATTTGTGCACTTCTTGAACAATATGTGTGCGTTGATTGCAGCCAGGTCGAGGATGTTATAGAAAACAGCTACTGGCCATCTACGGGAGGGTGCTTTTACTGAATATTTTCTAGCCATTTGATCTAGAACGTCTACTCCTACCTTGGTCTTGTTGTAGTATGTTACCGTCTCTGGCTTTCTTTTCTGGCCACTTGTAATGCCAACAGCTGTGTGGACAGTGCTGAGGATGCAGACATTCTTTCTTTTTTTTGCCCTGATACACGGTCAGTGTTGCATCGCCACTTTTCAGCACCTCTGTGCTGAACAGCGGCATTTGCGCCTTTATGCACGGGGGGAGCTCTCGTCTGCTCTTGTTTACCGTGCCAACCAAGCTGGTTTTCTTGGCCTGAAGTGCCTTTGCCAATTCAAAAGAAGTAAAAAAATTGTCGGTGGTGACGTTTCTTCCCTTCCCCAGGTATGGCTCGACCATTTTCAGCACCACACTGTCTGCAAGCCGTTGACCTGGCCTCCTCGTCTCGTCTTTGCCCAGATAAGGCGCACCGTTTACCATATATTTGGTGTCGACATCCGCAGCAAGCCAGAATTTGATTCCGAATTTGTCTGGTTTGTTTGCAATATACTGTATGAAATTGCACCTTGATTTTGTAGGGAATAACTGCTCATCCACAGTGATGTCGGCACCAGGCTTGTAGCAGGCGATGCAGTTTTGGACACATTTATCCCAAACATCACTCATAAGGGCAAACTTGTTGTCTCGCAGGCGTGTGCGTCAGGTTTCCCTTCTGTCGAAACGAAGGAATCGCATTATTTCCTGAAACCTGTTTCGGGACATGGTCTCCTTGAAAAAAGCGCAGCCCCACTCGGCTGACCAAAAGGTCGCCAAATCCATCCCTTTTCCACCTTGCGCACCACGAATGTAAATTAAACTAATGAAGGCTTTTAGCTCTTTAACTGTCATGTCCCATAGGTTGTCCTCCTTGACTCGATGGGCCTCAGCCACAGTGCAGTCCCTGATGTGTTTCAGCATGCCATCATCCACCAAACACAAAAAGGCTGTAAGGGCATCTTCAATATTGCGCTTGGCGTGCGCTGTGGGGCCTGCCGCTTCTGTTATTACATTTTGGCATTGTCGCCTTCCTCTGTCTTCACCCAACTTTACATAGATCCACACTGTGCCGTCTTTCGCCGTTTCACGCCTTTCGGCTGAAAGTGGGCTTATTGGGCCAGGCTCGTCATCTCGTGGCGGACTGCGTTGTCTTGGCACAGAAGGCACATTTGATGGATCAGGATTTTGCACTATTGGCAAAAAAAAAAAAATAAATAAAAAAAAAAAGAACAGACTAATTATTTTTTAGTTCATGAAATCATAATCTTGATAGGACTAATTAGCCCATATGATTTCTAATAGCCTGACAAATAATAATAGCAATAGAATAATAATAATGAAAAGGTGTGTGTGCCGGTGGAGGTGTGTGCCTGACGTAAAAATGTGAATGACTGGATCAGTCATCAGGAAAGTTGCGTGTTTGCGATGGTAACAGTGGTGGGTGTGTGAGGGGAAAATTAATATGATAATGTAACGAATGGATAGAGGGGACAATAGCAAGTAAAACAGATCTTTAATTGAGTAAATGTCACCAGTCTCAGAGAATAGAGAAGCAGACAAGTTCTCAGTGGTATAGGAGAATCGCAGCAGCAGTTCACAAGATCCTTCTTAATGCGGTGGTAATCTCCGATAGTGGTGGTGATGGCAAGGCAGCGCAGGTTTGCGTGGCCAACTCGATCCGATGGTCAGACGTGAAGTGATGAACCCAGTGTCGGTGAAGAGTGAAGACAAGGACTGCAACGGCGAACCTCCAGACGAAGACAGGGCAGGAAACACAGCGAGCCGAAGAGACAGGAACACAACAGGCAACATCCACAAAACAACGATCTGACAAACACAAGACGCACGAGATGAGTATAAATAGGCAGTGGTAATGCACAACACCTGTCGCTGATAATCCCGGAGGATAATCCGTGACCACGCCCACACACACATACATTCATTCACAAATACACACACACACAGCGCAAGGGAGCGTCAATTAATTCCTCAACCGTGACAGTACCCCTCCCCCTAGGAGCGTCTCCTGGAGCTCCCAGAGGAACCTACCTGTTGACAGTAATCATCAATAAGGGACTGATCCAGAATGTCCCTAGCAGGAACCCAACTTCTCTCCTCCAGACCGTGACCCTCCCAGTCCACCAGATACTGAAATCCACGTCCCCTCCGTCTCGAGTCCAGAATTCGATTTACCGAATACGTGGGTTCCCCATCTACGAGTCGCGGCGGTGGGGGAACCGGGGCTGGCGGATTAATAGGTGAATAAAATACGGGTTTCAATTTGGAAACATGGAACACGGGATGAATTCTTCTGTACGCAGGATGAAGTTTGAGGCGAACTGTCATCGGACTAATGATCTTGGTAACAGGAAATGGGCCAATAAATTTGGGAGCTAGCTTATTAGAAACGGAGCGGAGTGGAATGTTCTTAGTAGAAAGCCACACTTTGGAACCGACGACATACACGGGAGGTCTTGACCGGTGGCGATCGGCCTTAACCTTGGTGCGCGCCCTTACTTGGAGCAGAGTCTCACGGGCTCTGGTCCATATGCGGTGACACCTCTGGACAAAAGCGTGAGAGGAGGGGACCGCGACTTCGGATTCCAGACTAGGAAAAATAGGTGGCTGGTACCCTAAGCTACCCTCAAACGGAGATAGGCCCGTGGATGACACATGTAATGAGTTGTGTGCGTACTCCACCATTGAGAGTTGTTGACACCAAGAGGAAGGATTCTTGGCAGCAACACATCGCAACATTCTCTCCAAATCTTGGTTGGCTCTCTCGGTCTGCCCGTTGCTCTGGGGGTGGTAACCCGAAGATAGACTGACAGTGGCTCCCAGTAATTTACAAAATTCTTGCCAAAATTTGGAGACAAATTGGGATCCCCTGTCAGAGACCACGTCCATCGGGAGGCCATGTAACCGAAAGACGTGATCGATGACAGTCACCGCTGTTTCCTTGGCTGAAGGTAATTTGGGCAAGGGAATAAAGTGAGTCGCCTTCGAGAACCGGTCCACTACGGTTAAAACAACCGTATTGCCTTGGGAGGGCGGTAACAAAATCTAGCGCTATATGGGACCAGGGTCTCGAAGGGAACGACAGCGGTTGAAGAAGCCCATCTGGGGGTCGATTGGAAGTCTTACCAATCGCACAGATCGAGCAGGCCAAAACAAAATCTCGAATGTCGCAAGCCATAGATGGCCACCAGAATCGTTGCTTAACTAGAAATCTAGTTCGGTTTACTCCTGGGTGACAGGCTACATTGGAACAATGACCCCATTGAATAACGTCGGCCCGTAATCCCTCCGGCACAAACAATCGGTTCGGTGGGCACCGGGACGGAGGCGTTACCCCTTCTAAGGCCGTCTTGACCTTCGATTCAATCCCCCATCGGAGTGTGGAGATGAATTGAGTCTCCGGTAAAATGCACTCGGGAGTAGACAGGCGTTCGGATGGATCAAAAATACGAGATAAAGAATCGGGTTTGATGTTTTTAGAACCCGGGCGGTACGAAAGAGTAAAATCAAAACGGCCGAAAAAAAGAGCCCACCGAGCCTGCCTGGAGTTGAGTCTTTTGGCAGATTGAATGTATTCTAAGTTCTTGTGATCAGTCCAGACGATAAAAGGTACCCCCGACCCTTCTAACCAATGTCACCATTCTTCCAATGCTAACTTGACTGCCAACAATTCTCTGTTACCAATGTCATAGTCACGTTCGGTAGGCGACAAGCGATGAGAAAAAAACGCGCAAGGATGCATCTTGTCGTCTGAAGAAGAGCGCTGCGAGAGCACTGCGCCTACCCCCACCTCTGACGCATCGACCTCCACCACGAACTGACGTGACAGATCGGGGTCGTAAGAATGGGAGCCGAAACGAAGCGGCTCTTCAGGTTGGCGAATACAGCTTCGGCTGTTTCGGACCACCTGAACGTCGTTCTGGGGGAGGTCAAGGCAGTCAGAGGTGCTGCTAGTTGGCTGTAATTACGAATGAAACGTCGGTAAAAATTAGCAAACCCCAGAAACCTCTGTAGGGCCTTACGGGAATCTGGACTTGGCCAATCCACCACAGCCTTAACCTTGTCAGGATCCATACGTACTCCCTCAGATGAAATGACGTAACCTAGGAAAGGGACAGACTGTGCATGAAAAGCGCATTTCTCCGCCTTGACAAAAAGCCCATTCTCTAGCAACCTCTGAAGCACTCGTCTGACGTGCTGAACGTGTTCCTGGAGAGACGAAGAAAAAATCAACATGTCATCCAGGTAGACATAAATGAAATGATCGACCATGTCTCTCAGCACATCATTGACGAGTGCCTAGAAGACCGCTGGGCTATTGGAAAGTCCGAAAGGCATAACCAAGTAATCAAAGTGCCCCCTGGGGGTGTTAAAAGCGGTCTTCCATTCATCCCACTTCCTGATGCGGACCAAATGATAAGCATTACGTAAGTCCAGTTTTGTGAAGACCGACGCTCCCTGCAACCTCTCGAAGGCTGAAGACATCAACGGCAAAGGATAAGTATTCTTTATCGTGATGTTGTTCAGCACTTGCTAATCAATGCAAGGTCGCAGAGAACCGTCCTTCTTCCCCACAAAAAAGAACCCCGCCCCCGCTGGAGAAGAGGAAGGTCGGATGAATTTGGATGCCAGAGAATCAGAAATATATTTCTCCATGGCCTCCCTCTCGGGAACAGACAGAGAGTAAAGCTTGCCCTTGGGCGGAGACGTACCTGGCAGTAGATCTATAGCACAGTCATAGGGACGATGCGGAGGAAGAGAAGCAGCTCTGGACTTACTGAACACTTCCTTCAGGTCGAGGTACTCAACAGGCACGTTTGACAAATTCACCGACTCTTCCTGCAAGACAGAACAAGACAGAGACGAACCAGCAGACACTAAACAAGAGGCATAACACTCAGTGCTCCAGGCAGAAACAGAGTTATGTCCCCAGTCTATCCTGGGATTATGCTGCACCAGCCAGGGGTGACCGAGGACAATAGGAACCTGAGGAGAGTCCATAAGGAGAAATGACAGTTCTTCTGAATGATTGCCGGATGTGACGAGTGTTATCTGACTGGTGGTGTGAGATACTGTGGGTAACTGTTGACCATTGAGTGCGTTGACTGAGATCTTGTTAGTGAGTGGTATGGTGGGTATCTGAAGCTGTTGTGCAAGTGACCAGTCCATAAAGTTACCTTCTGCGCCGGAGTCGAGAAGAGCTTGGCAGTGATGTGACCGAGTTGACCACTGCAATCTCACCGGAAGAAGGGTGGAAGAGGTTTTCTGGATGGAGACCCCGCCCGACAGGATCCTCTTCCTCACTGCCGGGCACGCTCTTTTACTGGGCAATTATTGAGAAAATGTCCAGCCCCGCCACAATAGAGACACAATCCTCGGGACCTCCTCCTCTCTCTCTCCTCCCAGGAGAGCCAGGCTCGACCCACCTGCATGGGCTCGTGATCGTCGACGGGGCTGACCGCATCACGAACGTTGAGTGGGGCAACCCCAAAGCTCCTCTGTGTAGGTGCCGTACGAGTGCGTAGTTCCAACCGATGCACGCGTGCATCCACTCTTAAGGCCAGTTCAATCAGGTCGTCGAGCTTCTCAGGCAGGTCCAGGGTATAAATCTCGTTTTGGATGCAGTCAGGCAGCCCATGCAGGAAGATGTCCCATTGCGCCTCCTCGTTCCAGCCGCACTCTGCGGAGAGGGTGCGAAACTCGATTGAATAGTCGGCGACGGATCTTTCTCCCTGGCGGATGTCTGCGAGCTGGCGAGCCGCCTCCCTGCCTGTGACTGCCCGGTCAAACACCCTCTTCATCTCCTCCGAGAGTGCCGCGAACGAGTCACAACAGGATCGATGGTTTTCCCACACCGCCGTCCCCCATCGCGCCGCCCGTCCAGACAGCAGTGTAAGCACGAAGGCCACCTTCGAATCTTCAGTGCAAAATGTCTGGGGTTGGAGAGCAAAAAACATAGAGCACTTGGTCAAGAAAGCTCTACAATAACTTGGCTCACCAGAATAACTCTCCGGCGTCGGCAGACGCGGTTCATGTTGACGGACGGGTGAGCCTCAAACCCTTTGAGCCTCAAACCCTTCATGTGAGACAGAACGACATCTCGATGCCGAACTTCCATCTGGTCGGACTGAGCTAAAATAAAGCAATCGTCAATATAATTCAACACGCGGATGCCCTTGGAGTCTCAGGGGAGCCAGAGATGCATCCACGCATTTCGTAAAAGTGCGGGGTGATAAACCTATGTCGAACGGAAGAACCCGATATTGGAATGCTTCGCCCCCGAAAGCAAACCTCAGGAACTTCCTGTGATGTGGATGGATGGTTTGAGTGTAAGCATCTTGAACTTGAGTTTCTGAACCCTGCGGTTTAGTTGGCGAAGATCTAGAATAGGATGCAAGCCCCCATCCTTTTTTGGAACAATGAAGTAACGGCTGTAAAACTCTGACTCCCTGCTGGGAGGAGGAAAACTTTCTACAGCCCCCTTTCGTAGAAGAGTCTGTATATTTCCTGCTCCATAACCAGAGCCTGCTCGGGGTCCACCACCGTAGGGAGAGCTATCGTAAAAGGGAGGGTTAATTAATACATTTTCATGATTAAGACTAACACACCATAAAGTGATTTTCTATAATTTTTAATCAAACACCAATCATGGATTTCACTCCCAAAACTTTGCACAGTGTGCAAGGCATAATTAGTTAAAGTACACGATGTTCTGATGCTCAAAATACAAATAACTTGCACCTAAGTGTTTCCCCATTTTTTTTAGGGACTACACAATGGAGTAGTGGAGTGTTTGTTTGCACCATTTATTCTTTTTTTTTTCTTAACAAATGCCATGCCCCTAATCAATCTATACATTAAAAATATGTGAATTAATTACGACCATACTATATGTTCTTAGAGAATGCCCCACCTCGGATTATAAGATGCAGTTATCAAGCAGCTGCAGAAGATCATTATCTCAGCACGCTTCTGCTTCCAAAGAAATAGCGTTGCTTCTCATCACTGGATCTGTTTGGAATGTGCGAGTGTTGAATGCTGCAAACAACAGATTTTAATGTCATACAAAAATTGCAGCCACTTGAATCATGCTGCTCTCGCAACTTGGTGAAAGATGTGATTTTTCATTTGTTTTGATCAGCCAGAAAGGAAGAAAGAGGAAACTGGGAAGCACAATAACAACCAGGCCTTGGAAAAATGAAGCTTGGCACTTCTGACAAGTTGTAACAGAAAGAGAAATCTGTCACTTTAAAAGAAAAAATTCTGCCCAGATATACACTGTACGTTACTAGATGGGGAAAAGCAGATGAAGAATCAGGTACACTTTTTCACTACTGAGGCGTAACCCGTAGATATTGTTGAAAGGTACAAGAGCAGTTTATTCCTGTTATGTGTGATGAAGGGAGATAAGGATTTGAAGGGAAAAAAAAGGCCTTGGGTCTTTTTAACTTTAACTGCTCACTCAAGCTATTTCTTGAGTTTTATGAGTAATACTTCTTCCGAGAGAATTGTCCCTTTAAAACATCGAGATAAACAGGCTTTCAAAGAGTTATTGAGATATTTTGTGAATGAATAACAATTAAAAACTGACTAGGTTATAGAAGAGCCTGTGATAACACTATTAATGTAAGAAGCAAGTTTTGCGAGGCCCTGGGGATCCTGCATCTTGTTGCAATTGTAAAAATAAAAATAACTGACATCACAAATATAAGCAGCAAAGTTGCAAATTGAAAAATGAATATGCCATTTGTGTGGTAGATTGCAAACGACTATACATTATCAAGGTTTTCAATAAAGCTGAAAAGGCATTTTTAGGTTTGGTTCATTTAAAGGGGTGGTTGATTATGATTTCACTTTTCTAACTTTAGGAAGTGTGTACGGTTGTTGTTTGAGCATAAAAAACATCTGCAAAGTTCCAACGCTCAAAGTTCAAAGCAAAGGTAGATATTTGCTTTTAAAGAAATCGTTTTTAAGGACTACAACAAACAGCTGGTAGGGACTACACAACATTCTTCCCAGGTTAGTGACATCACTAACCCTAAAATTTACATAAAGCCCGCACCCGGAACACGATTTATAGATTATCATGACAGAAAATGCTAATCATTGACTAGAAGATAGTTAACTCCACATCAGCTGCATAAATTCTTCAACTAACCATTCAGAAATTTCCAGTTGCATTCTACATGTTGTCACTTTTTCTTGAGTCTCTCCATCTTTGTCTGACTCCGGTTTGAACATAAAAGGCTAAAAGTTTTTGAAATTTTCAGTGCATGTCTTTGTGAGGTAAAAGGACACAAGCTGTTGAAGCTCCGGCCACTGTGACAGGAGCAGCAGCTCATTTGCATTTAAAGGGACAGACACAAAAACAATGCGCTTTTGCTAACCCTCAGAAAGTGACAATTTTAACATGCTTTATAAAAATATCTGTGAAGTATTTTGAGCTAAAACTTCAAATACACACTCTGGGGACATCAAAGACTTATTTTACATCTTGTAAAAAGGGCATTATATCACCCCTTTAAAACAAGCTCTGGTGCAAATGATCTTTTCACGATCTGGTTGCACAACTCGCACGACACAGGAGATCAAGGGATTAGAACAATATTTAATAATAAATTCAACAGGGAACTCAACCACAATCAAACATAGACGACAATGAACACAGGAAACACTGGGATTAAATACTAAGGAGATCTGATGACATTATTGACAGAACAGGTGAATGAAATCAATAATCAGACACACTGGGAAAAACACGAAACATAGGAACCCTGACAGATATGTTATTGTGGTTAATTTGAATAAGTGTAAATGCTTATTCCATTAATAAATGTTAAATGTATTAAATTACATTATTAAATGTAAATCCATCCGAAACTTGGTGCACACCAAACAAGCTTCCAAACTAACTCTGGAGCAGTTCGACTGAAATATGAATGCAAGGATATAATCATAAAGCATACCTGTTTTTTCTCATGATAGGACCTACATTGCTCATTACAGTTCAGTACAGGCCTCAGAACCACCGTATCCTTGCTGCAGATCTTCGTTTGTGTGTGACGGTGGAATTACTTCCTCTGTTTTGACTCCTTTACACATTTTTTAAGCTCTTCATGAGTTCTCAGTACATGGGTAGAAATACCATGTACACATACAATGAGCGCATTTAGCCCAGCACACTGCATTGTTTTGAAAAAAAAAGCTTTATTTTTTTTTTTGGGGGGGGGGGATCTTCAGGTTTGTTGCTAAAAAATATAGAATGAACACTGTTTGAACCAGGACTGAGTGCATCATTTTCTTCTTCAATCCAGACCGAAAGAGCCAAGAGAACCGAAATTAAGCTCTAGCACAAGTTCTACCAGAAAGACTCGGGAGAATAAATACTGTAACAATTATACATTTATTGACAGCCCAGCAAGCAATAAAGTTCTTTGGCGTAGGCCCCGTCCATAGCTCGCAATCCGAGGGTCCGGACTCTGCATTTCCTGCCTGAAGACGAAGGCAGGGGCACAGCCGACCCCCTGGGAGGTATAGGAAGGGACCATCCTGGTGGTGGTGGGGAGGATGGAGGGGAAGGAACCGTCTTGGTGGTGGTGGGGAGGATGGAGGTAAATGGAAGCGTCAGCATCTACGAACTCAGACATGTGTAAGTACCTATCTTATATACCACGAGTATTAGAACACGATTGGATAGATGAGAAGGTAATGAGTGACATAACAATTGAGTCTTCCTGGCAGAAATTAAGCTCTAGCACAAGTTCTGCTGGGAAGACTCAATTCTGCCCACCACCACCAAGACGGTTCCTTCCCCTCCATCCTCCCCACCACCACCAGGATGGTCCCTTCCTATACCTCCCAGGGGGTCGGCTGCGCCCCTGCCTTCGTCTTCAGGCAGGAGATGCAGAGTCCGGACCCTCGGATTGCGAGCTATGGACGGGGCCTACGCCAAAGAACTTTATTGCTTGCTGGGCTGTCAAAAAATGTATAATTGTTACAGTATATATTCTCCCGAGTCTTTCTGGTAGAACTACAAGTATGAACACATTACTGCTGAAAAAGGGCAGATAATAAAAGATAATATTTCTAATTTCTTACGTTCACATTGTAGCAGTAGTAACTGGCACACACTTACAGTAAGTGCTGTTTATCTGTCTGTATGGATTTTACATCTGCAGTGGCTTGTTTCCAAGTTTCAGGGCGCTATGGTTCGCTCAGTTGCTGCAATCAATGCTGCATTACTTAAACTGAAGTGTTTAATTTCTGTGCCATTAGCGGTATAGCTGATTTTTTTAAATAAGTGTTTATAAGGTCTTAAACACTCCCCAAATCCTGCTTTGTCCTGAAACTAGAAGTCCCACCACAAAGTAACGCCATTGGTTGAGCCCGAAGTTGACATGTCGGGCGGCTCAAAAAAACAGGGTGATGATGAAAGCTCCACAGAGCCACAGTATCACACTCTTCAGGGAAATCAACCACCCAATGGCTTACTTATAGTTGTCTCTGTACATTAAGCCTGGATAGGAATGTGTTTTAACATTGAAAAGAATGTCACACTTACCACTAGAAACCGGAATTTTACTTTTGAGAACATGAAATCTGGGAAGATTCTTTCTAAATCTTTCCTTTAAAATAAGAATAAATGTTGATGAACACACACACACACACACACACACACACACACACACACACACACACACACACGTAAACAGGTCTTAACGTGTATTTGGATTTTAATTTTCACAAATGTCTTTGCGTTCCATTCTGAATAATACTGGCAGTTAAGATTTTTGTGTTGTGTTTCTGAGCCTCTGATGAGTATTTTCATTAGCATAATGAAACAGTTGAAGATATACAAAAAAATAGCCTGCATCACAGAGAGTGGATGGTCAAAGAGTGTTTAAAGTCAATCTAGTCTCAGAGGGAATGCTGTTTCCTTTAATGCTGGCATGTTTATTTCACAGCTGGGGAGGAAGAAAATCTTTCTTAGAACTGTTGTTTTAATCGTCTGCCACAGAACAACAGGAGTTGAATATGTTCCCAGTATCAGCTCCAACAATAAAGGCCAAGTTATTTGTTGAAAATGGGAACTGCTCATGTTGCTGAGAATTAATTAATGTGGTTGTTCTATTTCTTTTTATTGTTGTGATGTTTTATTGTTTTTTTTTTCTTAATCAAACTGTGCATACTTTTTTTTAGATGTTTCATGACATGAGTTCTTTGAAGCCCAGAGGTTTCTCGATGCGTCTCAAGACGATGTCATATGTAATGAGAGTAACTGCAGTAATTGACATGCATTTTTATCCATGCATACAGGTCATTATAGAGACCACTGGCTTATCCAAATCCAATTACAATTCAAGTAAACCACATTATTGGACCATTATGGCTAATTGACCTCATAGAGACCAGTTACTGGAATGCTGCAGAGGATGCCTGCGTTCTCTGAAATGCACTTATGAGCTTATCAAAACCAGACATGGAGGGAGAGGAGAAAATGCATTGGAAAGTTTCAAAACAGGCTTTTCCCCTCCAGATGTATCTTTGAGTGAATATGTTATATAATATTTGATCTTTCTTTCTAAAGTACTTTCGATGAAAAGTAAATACTAGCACTGTAAAAAAATGCAATTGACATTTTTTTAATTATCTTAACATTCTTTATTTTCTATCTTTCTATTTCTATCTTTATTTTCTTATTAATTGCACTTATAAATACTATTAACCACTTTGAATTTGATTCAAAATGTCTCGTTCTGCCAATAACTTCTTGACAACTACAAATGATGTTGGTCTAACAAGTTTTCAACCACTGTAACTATAATTATTCAGGTTTGTTCTCCTTTGTTATTGTCTTTAGGTGCATGTGGGGCAGCTGGTTTTAGGATTGTCATGATGTCAGAATAGATTAGGCCTAACTTTGTTAATCTTGTAAAACTGCTACTCAAGTGAAAATTAGGTCTGGCGTTAATGTGTAAAGGTTGTGATAGATCACTAATAAGTCTGTAGTTGTGATTCCCTCATTTGTGATCATGTGAAGCATTGCTAATTGCTACATGTCAGTTACAGATCATGTGCCAGATTTGCACTTCTCTTTCCAGTAAGGCTTCAGGGCTCTCATAAAGTCTGTTAAACCTGTCTCCTGCAGTAAATAAAAGGAGAAGACTGGTCATTACTTATTGAAAACAAGGAATTGCCTGAAATCATTTTGCCATAGTGTGCGCCTACAGCCTCTGGCACTTTCAAATCCTGCCTCATTAATTTCTTATAAGGGCCCCATCAGAACGGATCTCTCATGTTGACTTGTTGGTAATGGAAAGCATACCAGTGAACACATATTCAATAGAAGACACATGTTTTTGTTGGGTTAAAGGGTTAATTCCTCACAAAAGGCTGTGTTATTTTGTATTTAAATCGAAACTAATTTCTGAGTTCGTCACACTCATAGAACTGCTGTAGATTCCGCATCCATTCTTTTTACCAGACACTAATGAAGCTTGTGAGTAAAGTCAGCTCCACTGTATTCTGTCCAAGACTTTTTGGGGTGAAATCACTAAACATATGAGCCACTTTAGCATGTGGTATTTAAAGCTTCCTCGTAAAGTTGGCATTAAACAAAAGTTGCAATAGTCTTTTCTTCCCTGTTATAACATATATACGAGCAAAACGTCTTCTTGAACAAGAAAAAAATGTGGGATGTAGGCCTAATTACATGTAGGCCTATTATATATATATATATATATATATATATATATATATATATATATATATATATATATATCACAAACTCCCATCACCAGCCCAGTCACCTTATGATGCCTTCACGTGCTATCAGAAATTTCCTACTTCCCACTTTTGAAGTTGTGGTTACGAGTTCGTCGCATTCAAGTGGATTGTTGGAAAGCGCAGAAACCGTGGAGGACACCAGGTTTATTCTTGCCTATTAATTGGGAAAATCTTATTAAAGCCAAAATTATATTTAGCGTCCCATTCATTGATAACCATGTAAACATTCACCATGCTCTCTACTGTCACAGTCACCCCTTGTCACATGTCTTTCTTTGTTCTGTTTTCCCGCCACTCATCTGTCTCTATGGTAACTGTCATTGTCACAGTCCCTAGTTTCACCGTCTTCACTACACTTCCCAGCATCCCTCTTGTTTCTCACTTGCGCACTATCAGCCATCACTGGATCACCTAATTACATCATTACCTGCACATCATCATCTACACACTATAAAGAGACAATTCCCCTTCACCTCAAGGTCTGGTCTCGTCCCTACCTGACGTACAGACTCTTCTACTCACCTGAAGATCACCTACCTGAACTTCACCTTCTTATCTCCGATCGCCAGTCATCCGTCTTCTGTCTCCCATCATCAACCTGCCGTATCCTGTTCCACCTTCTGCAAACAGAAATCCATATTATCATCTAACTAAGTTCCATATCCAGTTCTGATTCTCCACTGCAAACTTACCAGTCTCATCTGCTGTTCCACTCCGTGCCTCTGTTCAATAAACTACCTTTTCACTATTTACCTGTCTGCCTCTCTCTGTACTGTCACATCTAGATGGTCAACTTGTTGATGATTCTTGAATTTCTGTCAAATACAGGCTATTCGCCTGTTCTTCACATGCGATATGCACACTGTTCCCAGCATGCCTATATATCCCATTATATACGCAATAAGTGCATTGTATCAAATGATTAATTTAAATGTTGGTAAAGTAATAGTTATGGACACCTAATATAAAGTGGGAGCATAAGTTACATCAAAGACGTTTGACTTTCCGTGTACTTGGAGCATGAGAAGAGAATCGGAACTTCCCATTAACTTCAGGCGCTCTGACAAATGCATCACGTTCCTGTCTTTGACATTTGCTCCCTGAGTCCTGTGACCTCTAGAGGATGCCTTGAGGCTGAAGGTACAGCCAGATCTGAGCGGCTGCACTTCACAGCATCCAGGACTCAGAGAGCAGATGCACTCAAATCTGAAGGGCCTCTTCGGGCATCTGAAGCCAGGCGGTTTGACTCATCCATGCTAGCCTATAATGAGATTAAACTTTTTTGACTGCTTGCAGCATGTGTCTGTCAGTATGTGATAGCTGAGACTGCTCATTTCCTGAATATTAAAGAGGTTACAGTCGGGTGTGGAGCACTAGGGGCCCGATTTGATGTGATGAAACCTGATGTGGTCATTGCTCTTCTGTTGACTGATGGATCGCAGTGGCAGTGGAATGATCCCACAACAGGGTTCTTGGCTTTTGGTAGGGCCATTGGCACCAGCAAAGCCCCAGGTGAAGACTCCTCCATGCCATGGAGGATAAAGATGGATATCAACAGTGATTCTATCATGCTACTCTGTATCCTTGCTATCCTCATATATATATATACTTTGAATATATTGATGTAAATGAAGCAGGGAGAAAAGTCATAAAAACATTTGCCATCTGTCATTACTCTTTGGATGTAAACAGTAAATTTAAGTGACTAGGAAAAATGTAAATTCTCTAGCAAGTTAGCATCTACAAAATTGAAGGGATAGTTCACCCAAAAATGAAAATTACCCCATGATTTACTCACCCTAAAGTCATCCTAGGTGTATATGACATTCTTCTTTCAGATGAATACAAACGGAGTAATATAAAAAATGTCCTGGCTCTTCTAAGCTTTATAATGGCAGTGAATGGCCGTTTCTGTTCTGAAGTCCATTAAAGTGGATCTATCCATCATAAAACTGCTCCACACAGCTCTGGGGGGGTTAATAAATGCCTTCTGAAGCGAACCAAAGAAAAATATTCATATTTAACAAGTTACAAAGTAAAATTCTAGCTTCCGGCCAAACAGCCATACGCAGTCTACTTATGCCTAAAGCGCAACTTACGCAACTTGTGACGTCAGAAGTAGCATAAATATCAGTAGTACGTTGCATTACTATATAAGTTGCGTATTTTATATTATATATTTTATTTATATATTTTACTTTATAAAGTTTTAAATATGGATATTTTTCTTAAACAAACGCATCACTTCACTTCAGAAGGCCTTTTTTAACCCCCCGGAGCCATGTGGAGCACTTTGATGATTGATAGATGGACTTTAATGGACAGAAACGGCCATTATAAAGCTTAGAAGAGCCAGGACATTTTTTTAATATAACTCCGATTGTATTTGTCTGAAAGAAGAATGTCATATACACCTAAGATGACTTGAGGGTAAGTAAATCATGGGCTAATTTTAATTTTTGAGTGAACTATCCTTTTAACATCAATCATTCCATCTTAGCTGGCTTCTACGAGTCTTTGAGCTCTTTACAGTACTCATACCCAAGTGGTCCACAAGTACAATGCTGTACCAGATGAGCTACTGAGCAAGTTTACTACGTCAAGAAAGCTATACATATTGAGTTCATTATGTGATGCATATGGTAACATTTCTAATCATTAAAATCATGCACTATGGTGAAAGTGTTTCGAGGTCTTAACTCAAAATTCAATAATCTGTAATCATAATTTGTGTGAAAAGGAACAAGGTTGTTGGTGTTTTACTTCCTCTATTGTCCATTTAAAGCGGTCATATAATGCCATTTTTGTACAAGTTAATATGAATCTTTAGGGTCTAAATGAAAACTTTGTAATATACTTTTATTAAAAATTCTCATTATTATTGTAAGAAAACACAAATTTTACCTGGTCAAAAACAGCTCTGTTTTCAGCACGCCGTTTCAGTGCATATGCCTTTAAATGATAATGAGCTTTGCTCACTCCGCCCCTCAACGCACGTGGACTGTTGCCTTGACAACAGTTGAGGGTATATTTTGCAACAAGAATGGCAACGGGAGTCTCTGAGGACACATCTGTGCAACCATACCAATTTGAACAGGAGTCGGACCCGGAACAAGATGACGCCCCGAAAAAGTTCGACAATTAAGGCTCGAACAGGACGTTTCTGAATGGTTGGTTAACGTAATGTCACTTTGATCTAGTTTTGTATGTACTGGCAGGGTACAATAATGAGATACAGACGCTATTACTGATGTATAAGTTAGTTCGTTGACAGATTGATGTTGAAAAACTTTTTTTTGGTAAATGTAGGCTTGTCATAATAATGTATATTATGAATTATATTGAGAACGTCGTAACGTTACATAGAAAACATGCCGTAATATACCCTGAGTGTAAACATTAGCCGCATTCATCGTGTGAGCGATTTGCAAAGATTCATATTTAAAGGTTAATAAAACATTACACTCACTTCTTCTGGAGGTGCAGCAGGAACACGAATAGTTGGTACCGATTCTTTTTGAAGGACCAGCTTCTTAGCAAAACCAGATTTACACTGACCGTCGTTTATAAAGCAGTCTGGTGAGAAATGATTAGCGCAAACATAAAAGCATTTACGTTGATCTTTGGGAATATTCCCTTCAAAAATAAAACTCAGCCACTGCGTCTTCAGCGGTTCGAATTTAGGAACATTAAAATGACTGCTGTGTTCCTTATTACACTCAAGAACAGAACACCACAATCGCTTAGATGCCATTCTGCTCCAGTGTATCAACAATGGCGGACTACGATGACAGCTCGCTCAGGGCGGGTCTGTGTTGAAACCATAGAAACGCTGCTGTCAATTATCAATCGTGGGAGGGGCGTCCGACGTTAGTGACGTCACAAAATCGAACGGCTCAATTTGAGGCAGGGGAAAACATATAAGGAGATTAAAACAAAAACACTGGATGGATTTTTATCATTATATGATGGTTGTGTACAGGCACTGCCAACACACATTTCAGTACAATCAACTTGTAAAAGTGCATGTACCATTATATGACCCCTTTAAGATAAAAACTGGAGTCAAATGTATGTATAGCTAAGGTTTTTTTCCAGTTTGCCGAAATGAAGCCAGGGTATTTCCAATGAGCCTTGGTTGGAAAACTAATGCACATTATGTCACAACTTCAGTCCCGTTTGCAGTCTGTGTTGAATTTAATGCAAAATATATATATATATTTATATTGAGTTGTCCTTGCATTTTGTCCATGCAAAAACAATTTACAATGTTACCTTTGTAGTCCTATTCACGGACAGCTGGCTCCTACAATTTGGTTACTTTTAGTGAATCAGAATGTACAGCGTGGTCAGTCTGATTCCCGAGCTATTTACTCTTTTGAGTCGATTAATTTCATGAATAATTCAAAGAGATGTCTGAAATCCTTCACTGAACTGAATCGATCTGGGGTGCATTTATCAAAAACATTGTTAGCAAACTATAGTCGAAATTTCTGACGTTACCAAGCGGCAACATTCTAATCTGAAAAATGAAGCCTACCCGGAAGTGCGAAAAACTGCAATACATCGAAAAGCCGCTAGGGGCAGGTCCCAAAAGGGAGCAAATGTCCATAGACTCCATGTTAAAATGTCAGTTTTCACAGCATAAATTCATGTTTTTACAGGTTGGTCCCATGGACTTTTATTGTATTTTTCGATAGGTTCCGAGTGCCTGACAACTGTGAGGGGGGTGATTTTTTTTCTAACTCGTTAGTTTAAATCAGTGTTTCTCAACCTCTCCTGCAGGGACCCCCTGACAGGACATGTTTTTGTTTTAACCCTGAAATGGCACACCTGATTCAATTAGTCAACTACACATTAAGCCTTTGAGCCTTTAATTAATTGAATCAGGTGTGCCATTTCAGGGTTAAAACAAAAACATCTCCTGTAAGGGGGTCCCTGCAGGAGAGGTTGAGAAACACTGGTTTAAATCGTATTTAGATATAAAATGTATGACAAATAAGGGTGTGGTTAACTTTGATTGACAGCTTGATTGACAGCTGATAACGGGCTGCACCGAGTGGAATTCCTGAAATTTCACGTCTCGGCCATGATCTGACACAACACATCATACCACCTCTGTATCCTTTCTGAACATTTGTATTGAAATATTGTACATAAAATGGTTTCCTCTGCTATAAACTGCACTAACCGACACTGTAGGAGTACTTCGCTCCATTTTTTTCCGGTAAGTGACATTCCACTACTATTTAACGTAGTTAGCACTATTTAGCATCAATGCTTGTGGGCAGTGGCACTGCAACAGTTAGCATTAAATCGCCTCAGATAAGTTAGCGTCTGAGGTACTTTACCTATGGTTATAACTGACGTTTGAAACTGTAAATGCGTCTGCCAAATGAATAAATGTAACACAAGAATAGACTGATATGTCCCACATTGGAGTGTTAATACATTTTGGGTTGTACTCTTCAGCAGCTTTGCAGTGAATGTAGTAACCATAGACTGTAAAAAGTAACCTCTGAATACTTAATTGTATTAGTCTCCACTCCGTAATTATGAACAAGCTCAGGCAATATTCAGCTTCAGCCCGCATTTCCCGAACCATCAGGTCTTCATGTTACAGTTATTCATTAGATGGTCTTATTAGAAGCTATCCTGATGTTAAAGTAATAACCATGATCAAACAAGCCTTTTACAGAGCAGTTACTTAAAGGCCATGTTGCAGGTTTAATTTTTCAACGAATTTGTGCAATTTGCTTGTTGGTAATAAACATTTAAACTGTTATCCATTGTATTTTATGTTGTTGGGTATCACAAAACGAAAAACATCTTACAGCGGTTTGCAACGATTCTCCTTTCCCCCACAATGCATTGCATTACGTTACCTTGGGGAGAAAATTTACCAAAGCCCACTGCCCGCCTTGTTGAGAGCGACGAGTAGTAGACGAGATATTCAGATAGCGCAGATTATAGATAAATACATAGATATAGAGAGATAGATAGACGAGATATATATATAGACTAGATATATAGACAGACTAGATATATAGATAGTCAAGTGTAGAGAGAGATAGGCAGACAGCATAACGTTAGCAGATATAGCTAACGTTAGCAGCTAGATAGAAATATATACAGTTGTAGGTTACAGTTTGACAAGAGTTTTGAGTGTGACAGAAGCACAATGTTGTGTTTTATTGCGAGTGTACACAAATATAAGTAAACACTTTGCAGTTTAATCGATATCCTGTATGAACAAAATGACAATGTTTTTATGTTTCCACTGTTCGATCGCGCCCGCGCCTCTCTCTCTCACACTCATACACACTACGAATACATGTATAATTCCACCCCTAATAGCTAGCATGATGCTTCTATTTCTAGATGACAAAGACAAACATTACCAGTACTACAACACTATGACAAAGGCTACCGGTACTTATCTGAACTAACGTCATGATCATATACTGCCACTAGATATAAAGAAAACGTTGATTTTTCACTCGGTGCTATTCAATGACCGTAAAAAAAATATATGTGTCGTTATTGTGCACTGCTGCTCGTAAGTTAAAACGGCTTGCCATAGCTTGTAGACTAGCTCCAGTGTTCATTTCTGCGTTGCTAAATGATAGCAACTCACCGGGACACTTCACCAACTCTCCACTCATTCTCCTCGGACCATGCATTCAATTGGCTTTGACGGCCATCAGTTCTTGGCAATTCTTCATTTGCCCTCTCACGTCTAGCAGGTTCAAAATTATACGGCTGCGGGCCATAATACATGTTAGTTCTTCTTGCCAACTCTTCCTCATCCCAGTCAGTCGCCATAGTTCTAATACTAGGCCGAGGCACCCTTTCCTCCGCTTCTCCCCAACGTGACGTCATCACAGAGTTGCGTAAAAAAAAAAATTATACCAGAAACGTAAAAAAATGGTCTTTAAGACCATTTTTGAGACATTTTAAAAATGATACACATATCTTGAGTGATTTATGTACCCATTAATCAACAGTGGTGGTTAACCTGCAACATGGCCTTTAAGATTTTACTCTCAATTATAAATGTCATACAGTAAATTCAGCCATTATTACATTACCAAATGACTAAAGAGACTGAATGAGACATTTTTCCCTTAATTATTCATATAAATTAAGGAAAATGTAATGAACGTGTAAAAAAAAAAGTAAAAAAAAGACAATCTTATAAATCAATCAGTTGTTAGTTTTTAGAAAAAGTATTTCAAGAATAGCAGAGAATTGTTTAATTCTGAAGACTGAATAGTACATGCAGCTAAGACATGAAGGTAATGTAAGATTTCATTAATAGTCTTCCAAAACCTCAGTTGGTGTGCGACCCCACATGCATAGGAACATGAGACGTACATGCATTTTCTCTCCCATGGTGCTTCATCTTAGGTGATAATTAACCATGGCTCTTTGACCAGACTGATTCTTACATTTTCAACGTTCTCATCAAACATACAGCTGGAATCGTCTGTTACATATGTAACCCTCATTCCCTGAAGGAGGGAACGTTCGATGTAGTCGACGTGTCGACTGATTGGGATCACGCTTAGGGAGCCTGATATCTTGGAGTACTGTTAAAACGAGCCAATGCACATTGGCATGCGAGATCTGCCTCTCGCACTCCGTCCTGCGGTGCGGGTATAAATACGGAAGTGGATGCACACACCAGTTGTTTTTCGCTGAGGAGCCGAGCGGAGCCCGGAGTCAGCGGTGGACCAGCAATAGTGGCGACGGGCCTACAAGGGTTACATACGTAACCGAGACGTTCCCTTTCAGTTGCTCACGTTCAACGTAGTTGATGTGTCGACTGATTGGGATCCCAAATAAAATGCCACTAGTGCTGCCACCTTCCAGTGCCTAGACAAAACCCCTCTGATCCCCCCACATTATTTGAGGCGGAGAAGGGACAGAGCTTAGTCCAGGAAAGTCACTGTTGTTCCACAAGACCCCTGGGAAAGCGCTCTATTTTGTTGGAAAGGAATACGCTGCGGAAGCCACATCCTGCCCATAGGGAGGTAACATGTGGCCGATACACATATGGACTGGGCAGATTACGGACGCGCACGCGGTTTGTGTTTGGAGCTCCGTCGAATTGATTCATAATCCTTGATTTTCTTCTTTACACTCATTTATTAACAAAACATTTTCTATGTTTACAGCATGTGAACATATCTTCGATACTATTCCTTATAAAAAACAAAACAAAAAAAACAATCGGATTGCTTTGATATCGCTACTTATATCCAACTTTCTGAATTTCAGCTACTAGCCTTAAGCCCGGTAGCATTGCACACGTGGCCTCTCGCCTATCGATCGTCTTATTTACACCCGTATCACTGAAAGGATACGGGTTCTATCCAGGATTTCAGTCCTAGATTAGTAGTGATATTGGTAGTATCACTACTAATTTACTGTTCATCTGTTATAATGGCGAATATATCGGATGTGTGTCTAACGTTACCTCTGAGTGCAGATGAGGACACATTTGAGCTGCATTCGGTGCAGTTAGAGCTGGAGTCCGTGGAGAAGCAGATCCGCGATCTACTAGAGAGGCAAGCTGAGCTGCGAGATCGGCGATCAGCGCTTGAAACATCACGCGCCGATGCTCACAAGTCAGTGGTTAGTAACTTTTTGACTCCGACCTCGTCTACTCCGTGTGTTTCTCTGCACAGGACCCAAGCACCCAGGACGCGATCATCCCTGGCTTCATTCACTCCGGCACCGACACAACACCATGGACCCTGGATGATCCCACAGCGGAAGACACAAGCCAGGACCAGAGCAAGAACCTCTCCACCCCTCTCGGTCTTCGAGATCTCCACCCGGAACCGCTTCTCCCCTCTTCGCGAGTCGGAACGCGACGACGCCGTGATCATCGGCAGTTCCATCGTCCGTCATGTCCGCGCTACCTCAGGTAAAGGTAAGGTGCGCACTTACTGCTTTCCCGGTGCTCGTGTTCTACATGTCGCTGCACAGGTTCCCGAGATCCTGAATGGTGACAAGCTCGTCGGAGCTGTTGTGCTGCACGCGGGAGTGAACGACATCAGGCTGCGGCAGACGGAGGTTCTGAAGAAGGACTACAGGAGCCTGATCGAGACGGTATGCAGCACATCGCCTGAAGCAACGATCATCGTGTCTGGACCACTTCCCACGTACCGACAAGGACATGAAAGGTTCAGTACATTATTTGCACTAAATGAATGGTTAATGTCATGGTGTAATGAACAGAACCTGCTCTTTGTAAATAATTGGAATCTGTTCTGGGAGCGACCTAGGCTCTACCGTGCTGATGGCCTGCACCCCAGCAGAATCGGAGCGGCTATTCTGTCGGACAACATCTCCAAGACGTTACACACCATATGACTAGTAAGTCAAAGTCCAAATCACAGTCTTTGCTGTCCCAACTTAATTGATATCATAAGTAGTGTAGAACATTATATAGAAACTGTGTCTATTCTTCGTTTAGTGAGGCCAAACAATAAATCTACTGTAGGATTTAGGAAAAATCTAATTGTAATTAAACCAGAAAATCTCAATATCAGTGAACAAAAACAATTTCTAAAGTTAGGTCTTCTAAACATTAGATCACTCACACCTAAGGTGGTTATTGTAAATGAAATGGTCACAGATAATAGTTTCGATGTACTTTGCCTTACTGAAACCTGGCTAAAACCAAATGATTATTTCGGTCTAAATGAGTCCACTCCACCAGGATTCTGTTATAAGCCTGAGCCCCGTCTGATCGGTCGTGGCGGCGGTGTTGCAACAATCTATAGAGATATTCTAAATGTTACTCAGAAAACAGGTCAAAGGTTTAATTCGTTTGAAGTACTTGTGCTAAATGTTACACTCTTAGATGTAAGAAAGAAATCCCTATTATCTCTAGCCTTGGCTACTGTATATAGACCTCCAGGGCCCTATGCTGATTTCCTAAACGAGTTTGCAGACTTTCTCTCAGATCTATTGGTCAATGTCGATAAAGCAATAATTGTTGGAGATTTTAACATACACATAGATAACACAAATGATGCGTTAGGGGCTGCGTTTACAGATTTATTAAACTCCTTTGGGGTCAAGCAAAACGTCAGTGGTCCCACTCATCGTCTAAATCATACACTAGATTTAATTATATCATATGGAACCAGTCCAACCGATATAGATATTATACCGCAAAGTGATGATGTCACTGATCATTACATGGTAACTTGCATACTACGTACTGCTGAAATTTGTCATGTTGCGCCACGTTATCGACCAGGCAGAACAATCCTTCCAAACACTATAGATAGATTCTCAAATAGCTTACCTGATCTATCTCAGCTGCTCAGTGAACCCAAACAAACAGATGAACTAGAGGAAATGACTAGCAGTTTGAGCACCATTGTCTCTAGTACATTAGAAATTGTTGCACCAATTAGATTAAAAAAGGTTAGAGAGAAAACTAAGGCACCATGGTACAACAGTGCTACGCATGTTATCAAGAGAAAAACTCGTAACTTAGAGCGTAAATGGAAACAAACTAATTTAGAGGTCTTTAGAATCGCGTGGAAAGACAGTATGTCACGTTATAAAAAGGCTCTAAAAGCAGCCAGGGCTGAGCATCTCCGCAAACTTATAGAAAATAACCAAAATAATCCAAGGTTTTTATTTAACACCGTGGCTAGACAAACAAATAAACAGACATCACCAGAGCAAGATATTCCGTTACAGTATAGTAGTAATGATTTTATGAATTTCTGCAGTGAGAAAATAGAAAGCATCAGAAACACAATTGTAAATGTACAATCTTTTATAGTGTCTTATGATTCAGCCTCAATTATCGCCCCTCAAGAACAACTACACCGCTTTACAACTATAGGACAGGAAGAGCTAAATAAACTTATCATTGCATCTAAACCAACAACATGTTTATTAGATCCAATACCCACTAAACTACTGAAAGAAGTGTTACCTGTAATGGAAGAGCCTCTTCTCAATATTATTAAACCCGTCTTTATTTTTAGGTCATGTTCCAAGAATATTCAAGCTGGCAGTAATAAAATCTCTCATTAAGAAACCACAATTAGATCCAAATAACCTAGCAAATTACACACCCATTTCAAATCTTTCATTTATGTCTAAAATACTAGAAAAAGTTGTGTCCACTCAATTGTGCTCTTTCTTGCAAGAAAATGATATCTATGAAAAATTTCAGTCAGGATTCAGACCGCATCATAGCACAGAAACTGCGCTAGTTAAAATTACAAATTATTTACTTTTAGCTTCTGACCAAGGCTGTATCTCAATACTAGTTCTACTCGATCTCTGCGTTCGACACTATAGATCATAAAATACTCTTGGATCGACAACAGAACTACACAGGTGTTCAGGGACAGGCATTAAGCTGGTTTAGATCGTACTTATCAGACCGTTACCATTTTGTCTGTTTAAATGGGGAAAAATCGAAGATAACGTCAGTAGACTATGGAGTGCCGCAAGGATCGGTGTTAGGCCCTCTGCTATTCTCAATATATATGGTGCCACTTGTTAATATTATAAGAAAACATGGAATTAATTTCCACTGTTATGCTGATGGCACTCAATTATATATTTCATTACGACCAGATGAAAACACTAACATATCTAAATTGACAGAGTGTCTTAAATATATAAAATGCTGGATGACCTGTAATTTCCTGCTATTAAATTCAGATAACTTATTGGTCCAAAAAACTACCCACAAAACCTTGTACAATACAACTTTTATTTAGAAGGATGTCCTGTTACTTTATCCACTACAGTAAAAGACCTGGGTGTTATACTAGACCACAACTTGTCTTTCGAAAATCATATTTCATATGTTACAAGAACAGCCTATTTCCACCTTAGAAACATTGCTAAGCTACGTAACATGCTATCTGTTTCTGATGCAGAAAAGTTAGTTCATGCATTCATGACCTCGAGACTAGATTACTGTAATGCTTTATTAGCTGGCTGTCCTGCATCCTCAATAAACAAGCTACAGTTAGTGCAAAATGCAGCTGCTAGAGTTCTTACTAGGTCAAGAAAATATAATCATATAACACCAATTTTATCATCTCTACACTGGTTACCTATTAAGTTCCGTATCAATTACAAAGTATTACTACTGACCTATAAAGCCCTAAATGGTTTAGCTCCTGTGTATTTAGCTCCTGTGTATTTCTGTAAAGCTGCGTTCTTTAAGATCACTAAATTCGAGGCTTCTGGTCATTCCTAGGATATCTAAGTCCACTAAAGGAGGGAGGGCGTTCTCACATTTAGCTCCTAAACTCTGGAATAGCCTTCCTGATATTGTTCGAGGCTCAGACTCGCTGTCCCAGTTTAAAACTAGATTAAAGACGCATCTCTTTAGCCAAGCATTCACATAATGCTTACCTTTTGTACTACTGTTGAATCAGATCGAATGCATTAATATTATGAACAGCAGCTATGCTAATTATTTCCCATCTGCTTTTCTGCTGTTATCTCGGGACGCTAGTCCCGAGGTAAATAGCGTCTGTCAGCTCCAGTTTGTATCCAGCCTCTCACGGAGACTTCAGATGCCCCAACACCTGCGATGAGATGACTAAACGCCTGTGAAGAGACGACTCGACGCCTGTGAAGAGACGACTCAACGCCAGCGATATGTTATGCCCTAAATAATACATGATTAACTAACTGTATTTTTCTATGTACATTTCTGAAATGCACTTTCTGTAAAGCTGCTTTGAAACAATATGTATTGTGAAAAGCGCTATACAAATAAATTTTTAATTGAATTGCATTACTGGGCAGTACAACATATGGAATGTCACTGGGGTGGCTTCAGCCTATAACAGGGGGGAGACTCAACCAGCCAGCGACAGCAGAGCAGGCTCTGCCAAGGGAAGACAAGGGCTCGCCGTGGGGAGCCGTACCATGGAAGAATACATATATGGGATTGCCGTAGGGATCACAACATATGGACCCAGCCTAACACAGGTTCCACCAGTGCATACGAGTGAAAGGCCTGGCTTCGGACGCTCCGCCACGTCCGTTGCCGAAAGGTATGGAGAACTCGACAGGGTTTGGCTAATAAGTGGAACTCTACTGGAGCAAGAATTGCGCACGTATCCAGTCCATGGGAGGGGAATGGAGCAGCAAGCCGACACTTCGAACCGGGCTTACAGTGAAACTGGCTTCATGTGAAGGGAGCCCATGGGAAGCAGCAACACATGGGCTAGTTCTATGTTCGACACATAGGCTAGTTCTCTAGCGAACGTGATAGGTGTCGCCCAGCCCCCAACTCTATACAACATCTGTTCAGCAAGGCACTCTTTGTCAACGCCTAGGAGGGAGCAATACTCTCACTGAGGAGGAGCTCACCACCCAGCTGGGCACGTGCATCTTGGGAAAACTTTCTCACACCAAGATGAAGGCAACCACATGTAGTGGGCCAAACTCTGCTTGGAAACAGCCTTCCCTTTTGCTGGTCTCCGTAACAGACAAGAGCTGGTCTGAAATCCAGGCTTTGCATTCTGAGCACGTATAACCGCAATGGAGCGGACGGACAGAGAAAAGCCAGGGCTGGGTCTGCCTCCTCTGGGGCAGCACTTGCAGGCTCACCACCTGGTTCCATAGGAGAGGTAGGAACCTTGGGCACATATCCAGGCCGGGGTCTCAGATTTCATAAGAGTTGCCGGCCCCAATTCCAGGCACGATTCGTTGACCAAAAATGCGTGCAAGTCCCTACCCTCTAGATAGAGACCAAGCAAGCAGGAGAACTGTTTCTCTAAAAACAGGATTTTTAACTCACTGCCTGCAGGGCTACAGGGGAGGTCTCTGCAGTGCAGTAGCACCAGAGATAAGTCCCAAGAGGGTAAAGAGGGGCGCAAGTCTCGGATTAAGTCTCCTTGCTCTCCTCAGAAACCTGCCGATCAAGTCGTGCTTCCCACAGATTCATATCCACTGCATCATGATGTGTGTCAATACAGAGGCAACAACATTTTGAGGTGGAGGAGACAGCCCTCAGTCCAACCCATTAGTAGGAAAGTAGCACTGAAGTGATCAAAGACCTTCGGGATCTTCTCACGAAGAGAAGACTCAATTCAACGAACAGGCTCCTCTTCTAAGGGGGAGCGTGCCTCATTTTGAGAGGGTGCTTTCACAGAAGTGATGATCTCTACGGCATAAACATTCTTGCGGTAGTAACCAGAACCTCCGCGTCCTTTTCTTTTTAGAACCAGACCTGGAACTCTCCAAGGTCTAAACGCAGGTGCCATCATGCCCCATCCCTGAGAATGTACTTAGAAGAAGGAGTCAGGAAGGGCTGTCGAGAGAAGAGGTCTGGTTGGGTCAATAAGGGGCAACTAGCAAGACCTGCTACATCTCCTCCCTGACTTTAGCACAGTTGTGTACAAGAAGGCTCACTGAGGAACGCATTTCTGCGGGGGCCCCGGGGCCAGCTGTGACCAGAATTTTTTCTGTGTCGAGGGATGTCCACTCAGACAGGAGAAAAGAACAACTGTTGCAGGGACGAGTCCGGAGGGGCAACAGATGTAACTGTGCGGCCCCGAAGTGGTCCCAAACAGCTGGACCACCAGAGACTACACTCTCCCTGGCCATAGGCTGTCGTGAGGATCGTCAGCGGCCCGATTGAGCAGACCAGAAGAAATAAGTGGAATGAAGCAACCTCAGAAGCTTCTGTCGCCGAGGAGGAGGTGGCGGGCGAGTTGTGACATGCAAGGGAAGCGTACCGCAACGGTCGTAATGTTGCAACTCGAGGCGATGGATGCCAATGCAGTCAGAGGGCCGTCCAGACCTCCATTACTGCATGTACGTGGCCCCACAGCCGGTATTGATGGACACTCGTTCTAGGGACCGTTGGCCCAGAAAAACAAAAGGTCTGTTACGGACTGAGGGTTTGGCAGCAGGTCAGGGTGTTTTCACACGGAGCGTGCCGCTCTGCCACGGCCACCTCGGGACTCGGCCGTAAAGTCAGTTCTGAAGCGGTCTTCATATGAAGGAAGCCAAGTGGCTGCGTCTACCATATGCCCCAGGAGCCTCTGAAGAGTTTCAGTGGGACCCTTTCTCACATCTATACAGTACTAACCATCCACACACTCTTTTTTAGAGATGCGGTGGACCGAATCCATTTCCAAACTAGAAAAGAGATCCTCAGCCCGTAGACGAGTTTACTCTTTCCCAGTTGACCTTAGGACCCAACTGGCTATGACCACTTGAAGAGTAGAACTTTGTACTGATACTTCATACCTCTGGAACACATGAACACAGGATGGCCCGTGGTGCGGAAGGATAGAGATCTGAAGTACATGTCTCTCAGGTCGAACGCTGCAGACCAATCTTGGGGATGGAGCATGTGGAAATGCATCTCTTTGTAACAAATTGAACGGAGGCTTTCGAAAAAGGACCCATCTCAATTAACACAGGACCAAGATGGTCGTGACCCACCTCTATAGGGTACAATGAAGTACAGGCTTATAGAAGCCGGCCTTCATATCGGCTGGAGGGAGAGGCTACATTGTGTCCTTCGCCAGTAGGACTGCGACGTGCGCACACAAGACAGGAGCATTGCTCAACATCAGAGGTGTGATGAATTTCACTGAGCTTGGGCGGAAGCCGAGCGAAAATGAATCGCAAGCCGAGTCTGATTGTACAATTTGGGACAAGCTGGACCAGTTGGGAAGCATTTTAGGTTCCCACGACCTACCCGGGGTGGGGCAGCGAGGTGGAGGACAGGGACCCGGCTCAGAAGGCCCGAAGGCGGAGTGTGGTGCACAACACTTACCTGTCTTCACGTGACGACAGGGGGTGCGTGAGAAGGCGTGACCGGGTCCTCGAACCACACCCAGCTACCGACTGGCGATGCAAGAGGGGGCTGAGGGGTGCAAGGCTTTACAGGGTCGCACACCGCCAGTCTGGCCCTCTTGGGCCAGGAATTCGCTCTTTCTTTTGAGTCGAGTACCGCTGGTACAGCCAAATAGCCCAACCTGGGAAATTGGGGAGTCCAGGAACCGAACCTTGTCCGCATCCGCCATTTCAACCAGGCTGAGCCAACGATGGTGCTCCTGGACCACCAGGGTGGACATCGCTAGACCGATCGTGCAAGCTGCAATGCTCGTGCCCCAGAGGGCCAAGTCGGTTGCAGTGCAGAACTCACTCAAGAACGCACAGTCTAGGCTACCCTCGTGCATGTCCATGAGTGCCTTGGCCTGATAGACCTGTAGCAACGCCATGACATGCAAAGAGGAAGAGGCTTGCCCACAGGCTTTGTAAGCTCTGCCCGTAAGAACGGACGAGAACTCACAGGCCTGAGAGGGGAGATGAGGATCCCCCGTCCAAGAGGCAGCGGCCGCCGGACACAGGTGTGCCACGACAGATCGCTCCACTGGAGGGATAGCCTCGTAACCCTTCACCGGTCCTCCGTCAAGGGTAGTGAGGGGGAGGAGCTATCTAGGCAGTTTCTGGCAGTAAAAGGTGCCATCCACGCCCTAGTAAGCTCTCCATGCACTTCGGGAAACAAAGGCACTGGGGCGGCAGGCTGAGAACCAGTGTGGCCCGCCCCGAGAAACCAATCATGCAACCGAGACTCAGCGGACACGGTGGAGTATTCCACTCGTGCCCGACAACCTTGGCAGCCCTTTTCAGCATAGCTGACATTTCTGGATCTAGCTCGAGCAACGTTACACTGCCAGAGGGAGATAACGCAGCCGAGTCATCATCTCCAGAGGCCAGCTCACCCTTTGATGCTGCAATCGGCATCCTGTCCTCTGGAGGGGCCCCGAATGAAACGGCTGGTCGGTCTATTACAGAGGGACCAGCACGTTCAACAGGGGACTCCACCGGCTGCGGTGTGATGGAGGAGTAAGGAGCCCACAGGGAATGGTTACCGGGCGGGTATTCCATCACTATCCTCCGATCACCCATCCCACACGGCACCCTAGGGTGGGGCATGGTAATGGGGACTCCACCTTCGCGGACGAAGGCGAGTCTCAATCTCAACACAGAGACAGTCATATTCCCACAATGGGAACATGAACCATCCACAAAAGCAGCTTCAGCGTGCTGTAAGCCCAAACACGTGGTGCAACAATTGTGACCGTCAGAGAGGGACAGGGAACGACCGCATCCAGAAACGCACGGGTGAAATTACATCTGGTAAAAGACGCAAACGTACCTGTGTTGCTCTTTCAGGAAATGAAAAACTCTCACCAGTGGCGGAGCACACAGGGGAATGATCACGGCAACACTGACAGGGATGGTGGAGCCTGTCCTGTACCAGTGAAGCACTCACTTTCTTCGCCCTCAACCGGCCGTCAGACAAACAAACACAAACACAGAATTGTGATGCTGTTAAAACAGCAGATGAGAGCTCAGAAGGCTCGCGACCACCACTGCACTCACACTGTAGAAACACCAGCACCAGGAGAGACTTCCTGAAGAAGCGCCGACACACTCGCTCGTTGTAATATAACACTCTTCAGAGACATCGACATGAAGACCGATCGGGTCCGAAGCGAAAGACAACTGGTGCGTGCAGCCACTTTCTGATTTACACCCGTGCCGCGGGGCGGAGTGTGAGATGCAGATCTCGCACGCCAATGTGCATTGGCTCATTTTAATAGTACTCCAAGATGACAGGCTCCCTAAGAGTGATCTTGACTACGTCGAACGTGAGTAACTGAAAGGGAATTGGGATTAAGTGCTAAAACTCTTTATGGGGTCTTTGGAATTCATAATAAGAAAAAGGTCATGTCTCTGATTCTCAGAATAAATCATAATAAACTGAACCAATTTTCAATACATGTTGAAGTATGATGCCCCACCCTGTAAAATGTTTCGATTTGCCACTGATGCTACTATTAAACCATATATCAGCCAAAATGTAGTGTAATTTATAGGGTACAAAGCCCCTCTGCCTATTGCACACCATTGTTAAACTTCATTCTGCATTAGAGACAGTGCGCAGTTGTTTTAACGGCTCCGAAAGCAATTTTATGGTGGCTATAATGAGTGAAGGCTATAATTGAATAATGCCTCTAAAACCATTAATGCAGTCAGAGGATTACCATAATACTTGGGATTAGTATCTTCACATAAATGTAGAGAAGTTACTGCTTTGAAAATGCACCGATCATTTTTCTTTCCAGTGATTCAGTTCCTAATTAAATCCAAAATTAATTTCTGCACTAAGAAACTCTAAAATATTATATAAAAAATGTTTGATTTAGTAATAAGACTTGATACATGTTATTTGTTCATAATATATGTATATAGTATTGATGGACAGTTCGTGATATTTAGGTATTTGTTGCATTTACATGATAAATACCCTAGAGAAAAATAAATATACCAATATTTGAAATACATAAATTTTATGCTATGTATACTACAAATACATTTACATATATGTACTTAATATAAATACCCTGCAATTGTACTGTATACTAAATTGGTATACTTAAAGTCTGCTAAATTGGATCAACTAATTTTGTACTTAATGCACTTTAGTTATCCGGAAATTGTGCTGATGTCCAACTAAAGATGTACTTAAGTATATTTGATTGTGCTAAAATGGAACTATTGTAAGTATATTTTAAGTACACTTTAAATAACTTGCATTTAAAGACTGATATTATACAGTGATCAAACTATTCTTACTAATAGTGATATTAAAACACATTTTAGGCTTACAGTAATATTAATAAATGTGCATTGTGCAATAAAGAAGTACTCCAAATAAATTTTAATTCTAATATTTATATCAGTAAGTCTCAAGCGATATGTAAGTAAATATGGAGTTGTAGTATAGTATGAAATAAACACATTTTTTCAACAAAGATAGATAGATAGATAGATAGATAGATAGATAGATAGATAGATAGATACAATGATGTTCTGTACAGGCTGCAAGATCGCTCTCTCACAGGGACGCTACAGATGGCGCCACGATCAGGTCCTGAGAAAGCTAGCCGAAGTACTTGAGGAGTGTCGACAGGGTAGCAAACAACCACCATATGCAGAGGACCCCACCATCTTTGTGTCGGAAGGAGGGGTAAGGAGAAGCACCAGATCAAGAGAAACAGCAAGGCCCTTCTCCCCCAACCAGGAGTGGGACATGAGGGTTGACCTGGATAGACAGCTCCGGTTCCCCACGGAGATAACCACCACATCTCTCCGGCCAGACATAGTGGTGTGGTCAACCAAGGTGAGATCGACGCACCTCATCGAGCTCACTGTACCACTGGAGGAGGGGATCGAGGCCGCCTTCGAACGGAAGAAGGCCAAGTACTCAGAGCTCGCTGCCGAGTGCCGGGAGGCTGGCTGGAAGACGACCATCTACCCAGTGGAGGTCGGATGCCGAGGTTTCCTTGGGGTGTCAACCATACGCCTCTTGAGGGAAGCAGGAGTGACCGGAGGGAGACCAAGGAGGGCAACAAAGGATCTGGCAGAGGAGGCACAGAAAGGTAGCTTTAGGCTCTGGCTGAGGAGGAAAGATAGGTGTTGGGGGAAGAACATCTAACCCCAGATTACAGCAGCAGGGAGAACAGCTATCAGCTGCAGGGGGTGACAGGGAGACGTGTCACTGCTCCGCCACCAGGAGACGTTCCAGAATTAAAGGAGCGAAACGTCGGTGAACGGTGGTTTCTGGCTGATGACCCTGCAGCTGACCCATGGGCACTGGAGGAGGTGCGACAGGCAGCAATGCCCAACAGGTGGTAACATCTTCCTGTGCAATTACTGCTTTGTGATTACAGGAAACATAAGATATATACAACACATTCACTAACAGCATTAATTTGCACTTTACTACATTTTTCATATTTTTACATTTTCAAACACTGCACACAGTGTAGTGCACACTACATACACATTGTGTATTGCACAGACAAGAAAATTAAAAAAGAAGTGCAAGAGAAATGCATGGGCTCCATGAAACCACCCCTCATCGACCACCTCTTAGTCCCCAAGTACCACTAAGGCAGCCCTTCCAGGCCACCCCATGGTTAGCAGTACAGCAGGACAAAATCCAACAGTATGAAATAAGCATGCCCATCGATGCGAGTATTGAAACTGTATCCCAGCCAAATCATAACCCCCAACAGTCTGTCAGGCCAAAGACAAGGCAGCTAGCTGCACATAGAGAAAATGTGCCCCCCTCGGCAGTGAGCTGGCACCAGTTGGGCACCTGCCCCAGCGCTTTTGTGCAACATCACCCCCCTTAGCTCATGCCCAAGACCCAGATAAACCATTCTATGGACTTCCAACCACCATGCCCATGTCTTCAGTTAGCCCACATCCATCTAATGTGCCGATGGTTTTTTCCCAAACTAACATGCATGACAATGTCACTACCATTCAGGCTTCACCAAACGTGGCCAACAGAATGCCAACTGACATGTCCCCTTCTCCAAATGACCCATACCTGCCCCCAGCATTGACTGTGCCGCCTAAAACTTACATTCCTACTTGTCCAGGTATGATCCAGGCACCCAATATGTGCACTTCTCCATATGGCCTGCACTCTCCTGCTGCAATGGCTGTTTCACCCCAAACCAACTTGCCAGGTCATCCAACGGCCTCTCAGGTTCCTCCATCCTTCTGTAATGGCGGGCCAAATGCCATGTACTCAAAACCACCTGACACACTCCAGCCCCCTGCACCTCCTGTCTTGTCTGGAACCAACTTTATGCAGAAGACAGACTCCGTTCAAACACACCGAAATTACAATGATCGACAGCGCACCTTACATTCGCACTGTGCCGTTGTGTCATCGTCCTCACCTCCTGTGTATGCTCCTATGACAGTGCCGGTGTCTCATGGTTCAAATATGTATGCACAACAACCAATTTCAGTGCAAAGACCTCAGACTGCACCTCCGCATTTGGCTCATCAGCAAGATGTATACATTCCTGCCTCTGGAATGAACACACCACAGCCCAGCTTTACACAGACACACCAAGTTCGAAATGTGCAAGTGTTCAGCGGTGGTCCTGATTGCAGGATACTTATTGAAGACTGGATAAGAGATATGAAGTACCTCCTTGATGCTGGAGGAATGCCCAAAAATCTGTCTTTTTCTACTGTAGTGCAACATTTGAGTGGTGAAGCCAGGAGGCTAGTTCTGAATCTTCCTTTCTAATGAGCAGACTGCCGGCAGAGCATTTGAAGAACTACGAGCTGAGTATAGTGATATGCAGACATCCCTGGACCCATTAGCTGATTTCTATGAGAGATACCAGCGCCCTGGCGAATCAGCGTGTTCATACGCCATTGCTCTGGAGGCCACTTTACGTTCAGTAGAAGATGCTCAGTATGGAGGCCAGCCTTTTCCAGACCGGGACGGCAAACTGACTCGTCAGTTTATGAGAGGATTGAGTGACGAAGAGGTTTTTCACAGGATATCACCGATGAAGCCTAGACTTCTAAGTTTTCGTGAACTTCAAGCAGAACTTCGTAACCTTGCTCGGGAGACAAGGAAGTTTCAGACACAGCCAAAGGCCAGAAAGATGTACGCACAGGCTCAGTTTACGACAGTGAGTGGTAACCTGAGTGGCGAAAAGCCGAGAACAGAAAAAGGAAATAGGCAAAACACAGATCTTACTGAACTCACAGCCATGGTGAAGAAACTGGTGAGCAGTCAAGAGGATCAGCTTAACAGATTGACGCAGCTAGAGGCTAAAGTTGGAGCATCACCACAGACTGTGTTTCCCCACACCCAGAGACCTCAAGAGAGTAGTGACACTGCAGTAAGGGGCGTAGTGTGCTATCGTTGTGGAAAACCTGGACACATTGCACGTCTGTGTCGGACAGTGATGACTGATGAGGCAGCCCAAGCTGAAATTGGAGCAGGGTCCAGGCAGGATTTAAATGCTTAGGGCCTGTGGTTACCTGGTCAACCCGTATCTTATGTTGGTGTGCTTTGCATCAACCTAAAGTTTTTGTGAAGGGTCTACTCAAATGTTCCTGCTTTTGTTGTCCCTGTGACAGAGTACCGGTCCAGTGTTCCATTGCTCATTGGAACTAATGTAATAAGGGTTTCCAGAAATGACCTTCAAGCGTCATATGGCAGAAAATATCTGGCCAAAGTGAAGTTGAACAATCCTGAGTGGCACTCTGCAATGGTTGCTGTGAGTAAAAGTGAACCTGGTGGAGCTACAGGTAAAGTTGGTCAAGTACAGTATGCTGGTCACAGAATATAGATACCAGCTGGTAAGGAGCAGGATGTTATTGGCAGAGTTGTGGGTGGACCGAAGAGAACACAATATACAGTTCTAGTGGAGAGCCAGTCCTCCAAAAGGGTTCCAGAAGGCCTTGTGGTTGCCAGGCTGCTTGCTAATGTTGAAAAAGGTTGTGTTCCCATCCGACTCTTAAATCTGTCTGGAAAGGATGTTATTGTCAACCCAAGGACCCTGCTTGCAGATGCTTTCCTGGTTCAGAATGTCATTGAAGAGGAAGAAAAGTGGCAAATGCTGTGCCAGAACCAGTTCATGTGTCCGAGTCAGTGTGAGAATTCTGTGACAGCGTCTTGTCAAAGTCAACAGCAGACTACCAGCGTTGAGTCTGTTAATGGTATGACATGTGGAGTTGATCTTAGTGCTGCAGCAGTAGAAGGTTAGGATCAGTTGGCGTTGCTTCAGGATTTGCTGAGGAGAAATGCTGATGTCTTCTCCAAACACTCCATGGACTATGGACATACCACCATTGTGCAACATGAGATACCTCTGGTGGACTCTAAACCTTTCCGCCTCCCTTATCGCAAAATACCCCCGTCTCAGTACCAGGAAGTGCAGAAGGCCATATCAGAGATGGAAGAAGCTGGAGTCATTCGGCCAAGCAAAAGCCCATATGCATCCCCCATCGTTGTTGTTTCTAAAAAAGATGGCTCCCTGAGGATCTGCGTGGACTACAGGAAACTGAATTCCTGCAGTACCAGAGACGCTTTTCCGCTACCAAGAATAGAGGAGGCATTGGAGGCGCTGGGACAGGCAAGGTTCTTCACGACTCTTGATCTCACATCTGGTTACTGGCAAGTTGAGGTGGCTGAACACGACAAGCTCAAAACTGCTTTCAGCACTTCCATGGGGTTATATGAGGCCAACAGGATGCCGTTGGTCTGCAGAATGCCCCCTCAACCTTCCAAAGATTAATGACCTGCTGCTTTGGTGATCTGAACTTTGAGAGCCTCCTTATCTACCTTGACGACTTGATTATCTTCACTAGGACTTTTGAAGAGCATCTTGAGTGGTTGGAAGTAGTGTTCAGCCGGCTCCGCAAACATGGGTTGAAGCTGAAGCCTCAAAAGTGTAGTCTACTGAGGAAAGAAGTTCAGTACCTGGGCCAAGTGGTGTCTGCAGAGGGTATTCATACAGATCCTGAGAAGATAAGCAGAGTCAGAGACTGGAAGCGGCCGTCGAGTGTGAAGGAAGTGCTGGGGTTCGTTGGTTTCACTGGGTACTACAGACGGTTCATCAAGGGATATGCAACATTGGCGGCACCTCTGCATAGACTTACCTCTGGAGACCCAAAGAAGAAGAAAAGAGGGGTGAAAGGAACTTCTGGAACTGTTAAACCGTTTGAGTGGACAGATGAATGTGAGAGAGCGTTTAAAGCACTGAAGGAGAGACTAACTACAGCAGCAGTTCTGGGCTACCCCGACTTCAGCTTACCATTTGTTCTGCAAACGGATGCTTTTGGTGAGGGTCTTGGGGCGGTCCTTGCACAAGTTCAGGATGGTGTGGAAAAAGTAATTGCTTATGCAAGCCGAGGTTTGAGACCACCTGAAACCCGCTACCCCGCACATAAGTTAAAGTTGTTGGCTCTAAAGTGGGCTGTTACAGATAAGTTTTATGATCACCTTTATGGGCATAATTTTTCTGTGCTGACTGACAACAATCCACTTAAATATGTGATGAGTACAGCGAAGTTGGACGCCACAGGTCAGCGTTGGGTGTCACAGCTTGCCATGTTTGACTTTGGCATTGAGTACAGGCAAGGGAAGTCCAACTCTAATGCCGACGCACTCTCAAGGATGTCTAATCAAGAGGTCATAGAAACTCTTCAGTCATGCCCACAGTGCATTTCCTCCACGGAGCAAGGACAGTCCTGCGGAGATGAGTCAGGGAGGACGGAAGACGTTAGTGAGGAAGCGGAGAGAACTGTTGTATGCGAAGAGGGAGAGTTTATGGGCCGGGTTGACGAGCTAGCCAATCCATTTGATGGAGCGGGTACTGATGCGCTGCCTGCAGTGACAAAGCTGGAGATCAGAGGATGTCAAAAGGAGGACCCTGTCATTGGGCCAGTCCTACATTACAAAACACTAAACAAAAAGCCAAGACGTGGAGAAAGATGTATGGCTTCTCTTAAAAGAGTGGAGGAGGCTGGTGGTCAAAGATGGAATTCTTTAAAGGCAAGTTAAGGATGTTCAGGGACGGTCCATTGCTCAGCTGGTCTTGCCAGAGAAAATGCGGCTTTTGGCTAAAACAAGTCTTCATGATGACTCTGGTCATTTGGGATTTGAGCGTACTTTGAATCTGTTCCGGGAACGATTCTTTTGGCCGAGAATGCAGTGTGAAATAAAGTCATGGTGTGAGCAGTGTGAAAGATGTTGTCTGAGGAAAACTCCCACTAGAAATAGGGCTCCGCTGGTGAGCATTCACACTAATGCCCCTATGAAACTCATCTGCATGGATTTCCTTGTCCTGGAGAAGTCTAAGGGAGGAATAGAAAATGTCCTGGTGGTCACCGATCATTTCTCAAGATTCGCCCAGGCTTACCCCACAAAAGACCAGAAGGCTGTCACTGTGGCAAGGGTGCAGTGGAAGAATTTCTTCTGTCGATTTGGTTTCCCAGCAAGACTCCATGCAGATCAAGGCAGAAATTTTGAGAGTACAGTAGTGAAGGAGTTGTGTAAACTGACAGGGATTACAAGGACTCATACTAGCCCCTACCATCCGCAGGGAATTGGGACCACAGAGAGATTTAACAGAACTCTGTGGTATGAATACATCGACGCACTGACACATGCTTAGAAATTGCACTCAACACGATTCGACTGGTTTCTCCCCATACTTCTTGATGTATGGCAGACATCCACGACTGCCTGTTGATCTCCTTTTTGGCCTGTCAACAGCAAATGAGCCATGTGAGTACAGTGAATATGTCCAGACTCTGCATGAGTGCTTGACCTATGCTTATGATGAGGCAGACAGAATGTCGATGCATGCTAAGGATCTTCAGAAAAAGCACTATGACAAGAAAACCAAAAGCCACATGTTCCAACCGGGTGACAGAGTGATGGTGAAAGTGTGTTATGTCGAGGGGAAACAGAAGCTGGCTGATAGGTGGGAACCACGTCCATATGTTGTGGTGAAGAAACAGCCAGGAATTCCAGTGTATGTGGTTCGTCCAGAAGATGGTGACAGGGAAAGAGTCATCCACCGAAATCTTCTGTCCCAGTGCATGTTTTTCCCGGTGAGCTCCAAGTACCTTGCTCGAGAAGACCCTGACCTGGAGGAAGTGTCTGGAATGGACTCAAGTGTTTCAGAGGAAGAAGAGGAAGTAGGGGAGGCAATTGGAAGTGGAGACAGTGGCACTGTTACACAGTGTACAAGTGTGGAATGGCCAGATGTTGTGGACGAAGAGCATGAACAGGATGGAAGTCAATTGAAAGAGACTGTGAGTGTAAAGGAGAAGCATGGGGAGCAGATGCCGCTGGAAGTCTCCAGTCCTGAGCGGCCAGAGAGGAGATATCCTGAGCGGAAAAGGTGCCCTCCAAATAGACTCTCCTTGGAGATACATGTCCTCCAAAGCGAGATTGACAAGGAGAAGGTAGAGAGAGGAAGGAAAGTGTGGGAAAAGGCTAAAGCGGAGAAACAGCTCTACTTTAGCAATACATACGCACATACACACCCCACACAGACACTTCAAAGATAATCTTAAGATTTAAACACTTAATTTTTTTTTTTTTTAGTGATGACTGGGACGGCATCATTTAAAGAGGGGGTGGATGTAGGAAGGATGTAAAATGTTTATCCCAGCCTTAGGGGGGAGCTGTGTTCCATGAGTGTTGCACTGTGTGAGTGAGCCCTTCTTCACATGGGTGGAGCTGTTGTTTGATTCAGTTTTATTTTCCTTTTGAAAAGGTAGAGAGGGTTTTCACTGTTCTCTGATACATCTATTTAATTTCTTTAATTGTATTGGCCATCCATGTTACTTGAAGAGGTGTATTGCTGTTGAAGATGTTGGCTGACATATATGTGCAGTTGTTTGTGATGGATGGTTTTGTATTTCTGATATCATTTAACGGGTTGTGGGTTCCATGTGGTGGGGTATATTTTTCTGTGTATATCTGTGATTTGAGGTTTAATATAACTGCAGCTAAGGCTATGTTTCGTTTTATAATTTTGTATGCATTTTTATTTTTGATATTGGTAACTAAGAGTTTTATTTTCCTTTTGAAAAGTGGCTGATGCAGATAAAGAGCCCATAATAAAGCTTCACTACAGTGACGACCACAATATTTGTGTCCTCCTCATTCAATCATCATCCAAACACAACGCAGAAACATTTGGGGGAGCACACAGACGAAGAGGGTTACATATATATTACGGTACCTGCTGAGTACCTGCTGGTTGTTAACGGTGGAAAGCGTTCTCTGTTGGGGGAACACTATGGAGACCACATCCTACCCAAAGGGGGTCAGTGTTGGGAAAGTTCACTTTCTACATGAGCTAGTTCAAAGTTGAGTTCAGAAATTTTAAAATGAACTAGTTCAGTTCATAGTTCATACTTTGAAATGTTGAACTAGTTCATAGTTCTTTTTTTCCATATGTTGCTGCGAGCTATTATTTTTCAAAATTATTGCCACAGCCCATATAGAACCACAGACAGCAATTGCTTTATCGGCAGGCAAAAGTTTGCACAGAAATGTAAGATTTCCATAAGAAGACACATCCTCACAGACCTTGTCATAAAACTCGTTTAAATGATCATACAACGCCTCCTTGCTGCTTTTTGTTTTGATGACGCATGCGGCGGTGTGACACTGGTGGCTGGTGTTGCCAGATTGGGTGTTTTTTCCACTACATATTAAGGCCTGTTAACGGTGTGTTTTAGCCAGGTTTTCGCCTGGAAGGCTCTATAGAAATCTGGCACCCTATTGAACGAAGTTAAACTGAGAGAGCGTGCCGTTCACAGACACCAGAATGAATGAGTTCACAGTAACGTTCATCAGGCAGTAATACAGTACGTTCAGTTCACGTTCGCCCAAAATATGAACGAGTTCATGAACTATCGTTCAACACTGAAGGGGCTGGTAAGTATGTGGAAAATACATCCTAAGGGCTCATCGGATGGGGAGTACTACATAGGGAAAGGTCTCTGGGAAGGCTCCACCTGATGAGGGGGAGACTAATGGCCACAGGACTAGTGATGGAGCTAGCTCCGTCCAGGGGAAGACACAAGTTTGCAGATAGGGAAACCAAACTATACATATATATATACATTGTATATAATACATAATATGTATTATACATCATATGGGGTCACCGTTAGGGAACCACAACATATGGATCACCAGCCAGATTACGCGGGATCAATTAAAAAGGGGCATACCACGGGTTATGGACCTGGTATGAGTGCTTGGGGTGTATAGGTGTCCTGGGTTCACCAAACCTGAGGAACTACTCTGGGACGAAAATGCACACTTTTCCACCTCGCAGAGGGGGAGGACGATTACGCAGGCACTACACCCGACCAGTTGTCCTAGCTTTACCTGTAAGTACAGACAACTCAGGACGAAACTGGTTCCACGCAGAGATTCTAAAACCTTGTGAAGGTGTTGTGTGTAGCCCAGCCCACAGCACTACACATGTGACCCGTGCTGGCAAAATGAGTCACAATGAGCAAATTTTCAAAAATTTGTTATTTTTATTATTATTCTCTATTTTACATTCTCTATAGAAAAAACTTTCAAAATAATATATGATTTGTTGGAATCAGACAAAACATTACTGAGCAACACATACAAAGTTCTGGCATGAAACTCCAAATGGTGAAGGCTAATAGGTCCTTTTAACCCTCTGAGGTCTAAGGGGTTTTTGGGGTCCTTGAGGTGTTCTGACATGCTCTGACATTTGTGCTTTTTTCAGTTATTTATAAACATGTTAATGGCAAAGGTGTAAATTCACTCTATATAGCACAAACGGGGCTACCGTAATATGTGAGCAACATGTATGTACATGTTTGTATTTTTTAGAGAATAATGTTTATGCGTGGTTATTGAAAAAACTAAAACTTAAAGTGTCTAAAATAAGGCCACAAAACACATACTAAATATGTGTTCACAAGACTTTTGACTAATGAGTGTTGTTGCCTAGAATTTTTGCTTCAAAATGATCTGAAAATCATCCTGCCTAATCATTTACACAAAACAATACATTGATTTAAATTTTATAAGACACCTTTTCTTTGGAAAGGCAATATGCGTGGAGGCGTGTTCACACCTGAGAAGACAAAGGCCGGATAATGTGCCACATACATAATGAGCTGCATATTAATTAGCCTGGCTTTCACACAGGAGTGTCACAGGGTCCCAAAGAATGCAAGGACAAAATAAATTATCTATATATACATATTTTACAATTAGAAATTGTAACCAATTACAAATAGGTTACAATTACAACAACAATTACAATTTTAACAATATTTCAAGTGTATTCTTTCTTTGTAAAAAGTATACATTTTATCATACGTATTAAAAAAGGTAAGGATTCATTAGTTTGAATATTGGAACAAACACTATAATAACATCTTAGTTGATAATTCAATATACCTACTTTATTTTTGACAAAACATCATACTATAGTATTGTCATGATTCTGCCATCATGTTCTTGATTTTCCTAGTCTTGTGGCAGGATCATGGCAGAACCATGTTTTGTGTACTAGCGCATGGCCTGTTTGGGCCATGTGCTTGTGTTGTCTCGTCACATACCCCGCCCCCTTGTTATCCTCGTCTTGTAATTATTACCTAGTCTGTGTCACCTGTTCCCCTCATTAGTTTCTCCCTATTTATTCTCCTTGTGTTTGCTGTCCTGTGTCGGTACATTGTCAATCATTACGTGTTAATCTCTGTGACAGTCCTGTGAGTACTTTGTCTGAATCCTGCTTGATGAGAATTGTGAGTTAGTGTTGCTGTTTGTTTCCTGTCTGGTCATCAAGTCAGAATTTATCTTGTCTTGCCCGGTCCTGTTTTGCCCCCTTGTGGGTTTTTGTTTACAGTTTTTGTGCCTCAATAAATCCTGTGTGTCTGCATATCGTCTGCGTTTGGGTTCTCTCCTTCAACCACATGACAGAATGTACCGACCAAAGAAGAACCCAGCAGACTGTATGTCTTCCCCCGCTAGACCACAACCGACTGACCAAGAACTATGGTGGCAGTCGGCCATCGCCGATAGTAAAGCTGGAAGACTTCCATTCCCTCCCCAGGGTGAGTTGTCCCTGAAGAGGTATGCACAAGTCGTAGAAGAGAGGAGATTATTCCTGCCTGAGGTCCTGGTTTCTCATTACTTCATCGCTGGTCTCAACTCTCCACCTCCTCTGTCTGAACGGGAGGAACTTACTCTTCGCCCATTTCGAGCCGTGGTGGACTGCTTATCTCGGAGAGAGCCTATGGGTCCCATGAGGTTTTCATCTCCTTCGCTTCCAGTGGTCCCGGAGGGTCGAGTCCTAGCCGTTGTCTCTCAAGGGGATCAGGCTTCCTCCGTTCCTTCTCCTGAGGTTTCTTCCTCACCCGCAGATCTCCGTGGCAAACGAGGGAGACGGATTTCATGGGATTATCCATCGGAATCATCCTTAACGGAGTCAACGCTGCCTGAGACTGCCCTTCCTGTACCAGTTACAGTTCCCACGGAGCTTCTCCAACCGGACATTAGTCCAGCTATGACTTCTTCCCCACGACCTAGGAGAAAGAGATGGAGGGGATCTTCTCGTTCTTTGTCTCTGCCTGTCTCGGAGCCCTCTGCTGTGAGCGCTGTCCCAGGGCCCTCTGCTGCGAGCGCTGTCCCAGGGCCCTCTACCGCGAGCGCCGTCCCAGAGCCCGCTACCGCAAGCGCTGTCAAAGAATCTTCTGTAGAGAGAGTTGCGGCCGATCTAGCCGCTAAAGAGGTTCTGCGAGCAGTTTCTGCCCAAGAGGAGATGCCTGTCGTCTTAGCTGCTCGAGCCTTATCTGACTATCTTACCGCTCTTGTCATGATCCTTGAAGTCCCTGTCTGCCCTGTCTTGTCCCCAGCACCCACGCCTGCCGCCGAGAGCGCAGCACCCACGCCTGCCGGGTGTTCATCCCCTGTTTTGTCTCCCGTGTCGTCGCCTCCTGTTGTCCCCATCAAGACTCCTATCAAGTCGCCGTGTGCTTCCCCTATCACCCCTGTCATTGCCCAGCCCCGGACTGTTTCCCCAAGACTGTACCTCATGTTTCTTCATCTTAACCTGCCCATAATCCTTGCCCAAAGCCCTCGTCCCGTCAACCAAAGACCCCCATCTCACCTATCCTCTCTGGATTTCCCCCCATGGACTCAATGTTTCCTCCTCCTCCCCTTCCTTGTTTCTTGTTTTTATTGTTTCATCCCAACCCTGTTATAGTTTATTCTTGTATGCCGTTGTTGATGTTCGCTATGTTTTGTTGGTTTTTGTCAATGTCTCGTTCTGTCTTGTCTTGTGCTTAGTGTCCCTTTGAGGAGCGTCTGGAAGCTGCTCCTTAAGGTGGGGGTTCTGTCATGATTCTGCTATCATGTTCTTGATTTTCCTAGTCTTGTGGCAGGATCATGGCAGAACCATGTTTTGTGTACTAGCGCATGGCCTGTTTGGGCCATGTGCTTGTGTGGTCTCGTCACATACCCCCCACCCCCCTTGTTATCCTCGTCTTGTCATTATTACCTAGTCTGTGTCACCTGTTCCCCTCATTAGTTTCTCCCTATTTATTCTCCTTGTGTTTGCTGTCCTGTGTCGGTACATTGTCAATCATTACGTGTTAATCTCTGTGACAGTCCTGTGAGTACTTTGTCTGAATCCTGCTTGATGAGAATTGTGAGTTAGTGTTGCTGTTTGTTTCCTGTCTGGTCATCAAGTCAGAATTTATCTTGTCTTGCCCGGTCCTGTTTTGCCCCCTTGTGGGTTTTTGTTTACTGTTTTTGTGCCTCAATAAATCCTGTGTGTCTGCATATCGTCTGCGTTTGGGTTCTCTCCTTCAACCACATGACAAGTATATTTAACTATGAGCAGAAATTGGTGAACAAAAGTATACCTATTTAATGTGACAGTAGTCTTTTTTTACAGTCAAAACTTTATAATCTATCCAAAACTAATCACAAAATCTTGTCTAAACATTCATATTTAGTCTGTAACATTGTGTATGATATATTAGAATATACATGTGAATTTGCAGTTTGTTGCTTATACAGACATTTTATTTCAACATATTTCAGTCTATTTTTACTCATCTTAGTAGGCTATAGCAATATAGTTTGGATGTGTTAATGTAAATTTAATAACATGTTTACTAATGTAGATGCGAGAGTGAATGAACGGCACAGACACGCGCTGTATAACTGTAGTAAACAACGCGCGCGCCTGTGCCGTTCATTCATCATTTAGCCTACACACAGACAATTCGTATTTAAACAGTCTTTTTGCGGTTTATAGACACTATTCAATATCGCGATTAGAACAAAGCACCTAAGAATAAATGACTTACTACATCAGCTGGATCCGTTGCTCCTCAAAATGATACTACCAGCACTCCTGGTACATTTTCCAGGGTTATTAGATAGTATCATTCCTCACAGCATAGGGATCCGCTGTGTTCACAGCGGTAGTAAGATACTTCCTAAACATGATTTTATAATCCAGCTGGTGGGCGTTGGCATGTTTGCATGGCTTGCCTTAGATCATTTGCGTTTGAATACCGCACGCTCTCCGTGGGCGTGGCACATTAACCCTCTGAGGTCTAAGGTGTTTTCTGGGTCCTGGAGGTGTTCTGACATACTCTGACATTTGTGCTTTTTTCAGTTATTTATAAACATGTTAATGGCAAAGGTGTAAATTCACTCTATATAGCACAAACGGGGCTACTGTAATATGTGAGCAACATGCATGTACATGTTTGTATTTTTAAGATAATAATGTTTATGCGTGGTTTGTGAAAAAACAAAAAACAAATGTCACTGAAATAAGGTCATAAAACCCATAGTGATTATTTCTTCATAAGACTTTTGAAAATTGTATCACGTAGCCTAGAATATTTGCTCCAAAACTATGTGAAATACTCATCCTGCATACTCATTTAGATGAGACAATATATTGATTTACAATTTGTATGACGTGTTTTGTGTGAGAAAGCTTTATGCGAAGGGGCGTGGATCTCTCATTAATATGAATGCATTTTACACCTGAGAAAGACAAAGACCCTCCCCTAATGGCCCTATTAGGGGCTATCAGGCCCTATCATCATTAGAAGCCTTGCACAAAGAATGAGGAGAAATTAAAAAAAGAATGGCTTTTAGATTGTCTGGATTATTTACAACACAACATAATCCAAAAATACACAACAAAGGACAAAAAGCACGTTAGTAAACACACTGATGTAAAGACAAAGACTTAAACAGTCACACACCTTTGTGCCATTCCTGAAACATAGTAGCCTACATACCTGTCATGTCCAAGGTGTTTGACTTTTCATTTTACCATGTTCATGTACAGAGACTCATGTGAATGTTGAAGTCAGCAGGACTCATCCAGTGGCATCTGGTCCCTTTCTAAAAAATAAATAAATAAACACCTGTAAACATGTTGATATCAAGACAAACTATAGGGCTGCACGATTCTGGGAATACATTTTAGATTTTTCACTCACACACACACACACACACACACACATATATATACATATATATATACACACACAATATATATATATATATATATATATATATATATACACACTATATATATATATATATACACACACACACACACACACACACACACACACTCTGTCACGAACAGGTAGAAACAAGGAAGAAGCAGGATCCAAATGCAGCAGTGATTTTAATAAATAAACTAGAAACTAAACCTATACAGGCACGGTAACGAGACTCGGGAACAGGACAACCAACATACCACGTTAACAACATCAAGAACTCACAAGGACTGAACTAAAACACAGGGCTTAAATACAAGGGAACACAAGCTAAACAAGATAACGAGGGGGCGTGGTAAAACTGAAACACCTGGGAAGACTAATCAACATAACGGGGAACAGCTGAACATGGGACAAGACACATGGCAGGATCACATGACAAACAGGGAATCACATGACCGACAAAAACAAGGAACAAGACACAAAACCCACACCGTGACACACACACACTGCCGTTCAAAAGTTTGGGGTCGGTATGATTTTTAATGTTTTTAAAAGAAGTCACGTATGCTCACAAAGGCTGCATTTATTTGAGTAAAAATACAAAACAAACCCAGTAATATTGTGAAATAATATTTCAATGTTAATCAGCTGTTTTCTATGTAAATATATAGTAAAGTGTAATTTATTCCTGTGATCATTACTCCAGTCTTCAGTGTCACATGATCCTTCAGAAATCAGTATAATATGATGATTTGATGCTCAAGAAACATTTTTCATTATCATCAATGTTGAAAACAGTTATTTACATTTTTATTTCAGGATTCTTTGATGAATAGAAAGTTCAAAAGAACAGCATTTATCTGAAAAATAATCTAATCATAAGTGACTTCTTTTAAAAACATTAAAAATCTTACCGACCCCAAACTTTTGAACGGCAGTGTATATATGTATATGTATTTTGTAAATATATATAGGAACACCTAGATGTTGTGCCTTGTATATAGGCATGTGTAGGGCTGCATAAAATAATAACAATAGCCTAGATAGCAGGCAGCCTATAAATCGTTAAAAATGAACACTTTTCAGTAACACTACACAAGACAAACATATATTGTTTATCATATGTTACTTCAAATATTTCTATTCGTTATGAAATGAAATGAGTTTGTCGTGAAGCCTAATGTGTGGCGTGTTTTGCTTTTCAAACACACAGCGCGACTCAGACCCAAACTCAGCGCGTGCAGCGATCGAGCCGCTCCAAACTATGAAACATTGTTGTTACATTATACATCTACGTTTGAGCAGATATCCACAAACACAGTATTTAACAGTAAACACAGGTCTAAACATTAAAATATTCACCATATTAGAATAAACACTCATACTAGCATAGGCCTACTTGTATCTCATTTCATAACATTTTAGGCTGCACCAGTTTGAGTTTAGTAGCTACAATGTAAAGTTTATGCAACAATAAAACACTTACTATTATGTCTCTTACCTTAAAAATGTTCTCATAAAAAAAATGTGTCCTTCTTAGGTAAATCCAAGGTAAATCCACAGCACAAACAGTCTTCCAAACTGATGAAAAGTAGAGAAATACTGGAGTCGCTGATTCTTTGTTTAGAGCTGATGAGGGCGTTAACAGCTCTGCGTTCCTTCACGTGGATCATTTGAATGAGAACAGCTGCGCGCGTGGGGGTGTAGTCAAATTAAAGTTAATGAGCTCGGGCTGGAGAAACTGTACATGTCATTGCTTTCATACGGATTTCTTAAACCGAGAGTATTTGTTTTTGATATGATTTACTTCATTTAAAAAAGGAGACTTCGAACTTTGTAAAGACATTACTTTCATGTGTGGGTGGCAAGTATTGTCTAAGTTACAGATAATTTTCTGTCGCGTTTCAGAATGAACTTCACATTGAGAGAGAAGACAGAACGTGTATCATGTTTTTTTTCTTTATTTTACGAAAAACACAACTTTTTGTTTTTATTATTAGTGTACACAAAAAAAGAAGACATTTAACAGTTTTTAAAAATGTATAACACTGGTCTGTATGACAAAAATCGACGGAGTGATTTGAGTTTCTTTTGCACTGATAAGAAAAAAAGCGCGATAGCCGACCTCAGAGGGTTAACGCGTAATGAGGTATAATGAGCTGGAAAGAAAAAGACTGACATCTCTCTCTTTGCATACAGATTACATAAACTGAGAATATTTGTTTTTTTATATAAATTAATTCATTTAAAAGAAGAGAGTTCAAGCTTCATTATGGAAAAAACACTCGTGCCTGTATGACAAGTATTCGCGGAATTACAGTTAATTTTCGGACGCGTTTCAGAATGGACTTAACTGACAGAGAGAAGGCAGAACGCGCATCATGTTTGTTTTTCTTTATTTGGCGAAAAGCACAACACTTTGTTTTTATTGTGAGTATCCACAAAAAAAATAGACACTTATCAGGATCTAATGATGTACAACACTTAATATGTAAGATCAAAATCAACAGAGTATTTTGAGTTTCTTTTGCACTGATAAGAAAAAAGTGAGCTGGTATCGCCGGCGATACCACCGACCCCAGAGGGTTAATCACCTGTTCATAATCACATTGTTATCTATAGGGCGCAGCTGATTGGTTCCTGTCGTATCAGTAGCCAATGAGCCCGCTGCTCAACCTTCAAATAATTGGGTAGCATTTGCCTTAGCAGTGTAGCACACTTTCAGAAACCCTCCACCTTCCCCATCTCCACATGTATTGATCTGCTACGTGTAATTCATGTACGCTACATTGTACAGCAGCAGCATGTCTTACTTGCTCACAGCAGCGTGTCGTGTATGTATTGGCAGTAGCTATTTTTAGTCGATAGAGTCAACAAGTCCAAAGCAGACAAAGAGCCGATCCGATCTTCTGAAGCTCTGCGTGAGATCCAGGTATATGCGCAGAGCGCGCACTGGGCACAGCAGAGACAGGTCTGGATCTCCCCCATTGCGAGCGAGAGCTTGCAGGTTCACCACTTGGTCCCTGAAGGGAGCAGTGGGAACTTTGGGCACATAGCCGGGCCGTGGTCTCAGGACAACGTGAGAGTAGGCCGGCCTGAACTCTAAGCACATATCGCTGATGGAAAATGCTTGTACGCTCCCCTACCGTCTTGATGGAGACGAGCAGGGTCAGAGGGCATTGGGCTCGACTGACTAAAAGGGCTCAAACTGATCTATCCATAGGGCCTGTAAGACCAAGGAGAGATCCCAAGAGGGAAGGAGGCATGGTCTTGGAGAATTCAACCTCCCACTCAGGAACCTGACAATCAGATTGTGCTTTCCTAAGAACCTGCCACCTACTGTGTCATGGTTTGTTGCTATTACAGCCACGTAGAGAGCAGAGGCCTTCTCCAGGCCTTCTTGAAGAAAGGAAACCACTGATCTGACTGTCATAAGCTAAGCTTGGTGACACATCAGGAAATACATGGACTTGACACACATACACACATCACTACCTGATTATGCTGGCATTTACCATCTTTTAAATCAGAATGGTGTTGTGTAATTGTTTCCCCTATTTTTAAAGAGTCTGAGTCAGTCAGTCCATCTGAATCAAACAGGTTTTTGTAGCATTAGCATATTCCCTAATTGGACTGAACCATTTGTAGTTTATTTTCTGGGGGAGGGGAATAGCAGCTGAACAATTCTTTCCTTCTCATTTCCTTTTCATTTTGTGTGTGTGTGTGTGTGTGTGTGTGTGTGTGTGTGTGTGTCACAGCTGGTGGCAGACCTTTGAACTCTTCCTTATCCAAGGTCCTTTCTCAGGGGAATTTGCTAGGGAGCGGCTGATCAGTATGAGCTCTGAGAAACAAGTCTAGTTGGGCCAGTAGGGTGTCATCATTCGAAACTGTTCTCTTATGTGTATTTGGTGTGCTGTCCAGCCAGGGACGGGATGTTGGCCCGAACCCAGAGTACTCCCCAGTATCCCTGGCTGGGATAGGAACTAGCTTAGAGTGAGGAGTCGGGGGGTGGCAGAGGGATGCAGAAAAGACTGTCAAGAAATATAGGTGAGTTGGCTATATATATATATATAGCCTCCTCTGGTGCAGATTGCCTAGATCATTTGAGCGTTCTCCTTCCAAATGTTTTTTAATAAAACATCACTTAAGCCCTCACTGTAGCCCTCACTTTGTGTTACAGCCCTCATTGTAACACGAAGAAAACTTACAGGCACTGAATGGGAGCCTCAGGCGTTTCCTCCAGGGGCGGCGCTTTGCAAGCATAAATGCACTGCAACCACACGCTCCATCTGTGGGACCTCCGAGTACCCCCGGGCCGACACTCCGTCAAGGCTGACGGCACAAAAGGCTGACGAACTCGCAAGCCATGTTCTGGCAGAAAAAGGGTACCACTCCAGCTCGATGCTCACTGGAGCCCTGAATGAGATATTAAATTCACCAAGAGGTGAACTGCCTACTACCTCACGCGGAAGCTGCAGCGAGGAAAATGAGCGTGCCGAGGCACCAGAGGTTCGAGGGGATTTACCTGGCGAGCGCGCTCCCGATGAAGAGTTTAGATTGCCCTCAGAGCTCACCACCGAGGACTCGTACCCAGAGGTAGTGGGACCGGGGTGGGAGGTAGCTCAGCAACCGCAACATTCGCATGACCATGCACTTGCAGTGAGGGGATGAACAATTCACAAATGCTGTCTCCGCATGAGATTGACACATACATTGAAGACAGAGATCGTGCCCATCAGAGGGAGAGAGGACGCGACTCCAACCAGAAGGACACGGATGGAAAGGCCTCTTTCAACGTCGAAAGTTACTGACAGAAAGGGAACTGGAAGCGGCTGACACTGGAAGCTTTTGCACTTTCAAGTTAAAAATGGTTGTGCCCACTCTAACATTAAAAATAAGGTGGATAAATATACATATACATACAATTTAATCTAAACAACACCCTATTTAATCTGAATTGAAAACATAGTGTTATTTAAAGTTATCTTTCACTGCCAAAAAGGAATAGAAAATCTGACCCTGGAAGTTACAGGAACACAACTGTGATGATTTAAATGAATTAGTAAATTATTTTGTAAAACATTTCATAAAAATTAACCTTTCAAATTAACCAGCTCATAAACAAACTACAGCTGGTCCAAAACGCAGCAGCTAGAGTTCTTACCAGAACCAGGAAGTATGACCATATTAGCCCGGTTCTATCAACACTGCATTGGCTCCCTATTAAACATCGTATACATTTTAAAATATTGCTGATTACTTACAAAGCACTAAATTGTTTAGCTCTCCAGTACTTGAGCGAGCTCTTATGTAACGCATTATAGTCCTTCACGTCTATTGCGATCTCAAAATTCCAGCCAGTTCATAATACCTAGAACATCAAAATCGACTCCTGGTGGTAGATCCTTTTCCTATTTAGCACCTAAACTTTGGAACAGTCTTCCTAACATTGTCCGGGAAGCAGACACAATATGTCAGTTTAAATCTAGATTAAAAACACATCTCTTCAACCTGGCATACACAGAACATTATACATTCCTGTTATTCAAATCAGTTAAATGATTATTAGGCTGCATAAATTAGGTCAGCCGGAACCAGGAACACTTCTTATAACACCTGATGTACTTGCTACATCATAAAAAGAATGGCATCTACGCTAATTTTAGTGTTTCTGTTTATTCCGAGGTTAACTGTTATCAGCTGGACCCGGGCCGTATTCAGATCAGATGGTGGACTTGCGCCTAGACACGACCACAACGCATCCCTGAAGTGTCAGCAGAGCTTGTGTCAACTAGACTCTCCCCTGTGAAGGCCTCATCAACACGACAGCCATCAGCACTGATCCTCTACAAACTCGTCTCCATACGCGCGTGATGACTCTGATCTTCAACCAGATGAACTGCATAATATAATGTTCCTATCCAATCTGACTTCTGATCTGTAATGCTGCCTGAATCATAATCATATACTGTTCGTTCTTAGGCCAGAGGGGAACAGGCATCCCAACTGAGCCTGGTTTCTCCCAAGGTTTTTTTCTCCATTCTGTCACCTGATGGAGTTTTGGTTCCTTGCCACTGTCGCCTTTTTCGCCATTCTTCGCCTTTGTCGCCATTAGCTTTTGGCTTGCTTATTTGGGGACATTTAATTTTATATTTAACAATATTATTACAACATTATGTTCCTGTTATCTCTGTAAAGCTGCTTTGAAACAATCTGTATTGTAAAAAACGATATATAAATAAAGTTGACTTGACTTGACTTGACTAAAATGAGTCAGACTTCCCAGTGTTATTTGAGAGAGATTCCAGTAGAGTGTGTTTGATTATTGACTTAGCTTGCTCGATTTGAAAGGCTGTAATTTGGCTGTAAGTTCCAACTTGTATCTTCTTAGTACATCATCACTTTGAGAAAGAGAGGAAACACTATCAACTCAGAGTGCACCTGAGAGAAGTTGACAGTAAAAAAAGATAGCAGCCATAGTGGCGGTGCAGTCTCGGTTGAATGACTATGATTCATTTGGACGGTTGTAGGGGGCCAAATTCAGGCTGAAGGGAGGACACTACTGTCAACAGGGTATTTTGTTTAGCTGTAGGGGAGAAGAGACCAACCAATATGCTTACTATAGTTCACTCCGGTCATGATGGTTCTCTTACGAGAGGTTCTCTCGTACTGCGTAATATCTTACGCTAGGGGAAAACCTCTTTTCCATGAGATATTGAAGCCAAAAATTATCCTTAATTTTGAATTAATGTAAAACGCGTTGCAGCAGCAATGCAGACATAGGCGAAACAGCTTGTGTGCCTATTGGCTGCCCTGCGGCAACTGCAGCAGCCTATCGAGAGAGGCCCCATGTGACGTCAGATCCATGGCGAGCCTCGGCCTCGAGTGGGAGGCGCCCGCGCAGCCTGCGCACAACAGACTGGACGGATGTTTCCTGAAAAAGGACCGCGCTCCACCGCCGTCCAGGCCTGCGCCTTTTCTTCCTGAACTTCACGAAGAAGTCGCAAAGTCCTGGAGCGCCCCGCTCTCCGCCAGAGTGCGCACCTCTGTCTCCCCAGCATTCTCCGAAGTGGATGGTGCTAAAGACAGAGGATATCTCTCTCTTCCCCCAGTGGAAGCAGCTGTAGCAGCCCACCTTTGCCCGCCCTCAGCTGGACACCGAGCAAAGACAGCGCTGCCTTCAAAAGCTTGCCGCGCCACCTCTGCTATGCACGGTCACGCTTACGACGCCGCCGGGCAAGCTGTATTGGCACTGCACTCCATGGCCATATTGCAAATCTTCCAAGCCGACCTCCTCCGCAAAATGGATGAGGAAGGGCCGGAAGCAATCAGCATGCCGGATCTGAGAAGCGCTACGGACCTCGCCCTCCGCGCCGCGAAATCCGCTGCACGGGCCATGGGGCAGACGATGGCCTCTCTCACCGTTGCTGAGAGACACTTGTGGCTGACGTTATCGGAGATGCCGGACTCGGAGCGCTCTGTGTTCCTCGACGCTCCCGTCTCCCCAACAGGCCTATTCAGATCTGCCGTCAAAGATCTCGCGGACAGATTAGCTGAGGCCCAGAAAACGTTGCAGGCTATGAAGCACTTCCTCCCGAAGCGCTCTAGCTCCGCAGCAGGCCGCCCGAAACAGCCGTCTGCTCGAAGCTCACAGCCGCAGCCGCTTCACAGCGCCGCCAGGCCCGGGACCAGAGACCACGCTCTCGCTCTTCTAGCCGCCGCCCCCCTCCGCGTGGGCCCCGGCCAAGGATCGAAGTCAAGCCCGAGGCCTCAAAGCTTTCCTAGCACTGCTAGGAAAACGACAGTGTTTAAGTCCCGCTGAGGCCGGACTCCCGCCGAAACTTCTCGCTCGTCCAGTTCCAGAAAATGTGACTGTTCCAGTGCATTTTGCAGCCAACAAGCCGGTAACACGACCCGCTTGCCTGCACACAAACGCTGTTTTTACGGCGACCCAGATAAATCTCAGAAAGAGTGTAATTTCTGGTATTCCGGCCACAGCCGATGGTGTTATAAATGTAATAAAAATGCCCACGAATCAGTGTTCATTACTACACACAAGCACAGCCCGCAACAGTACAGGGCTCGCACAAATAAAATTGACTCACATCGATTGTGCATTAAACGTAGTGAATGTGCCCACAACCCAGTGCCCACAAACACTACAGTATACATGTCACGCGGTTTCTGTAAAAACGAAAGCAACACACATTCAGTCAGCTCAGGCAGATGGTGTTTTGAGTGCAGTAAATGTGCCCGCTGTCTCGGAAAACCCACGGGTTTCACCCCGCTCATTTCCATGTCACAAATTGCCATAGAAAAATCGAGCGCGGCCAGACCGCCCGCTGTGATCAGCGCGCTCCCCGCCTCAGATGGTTTGATGACTGGTTTCTGTCAATAGATCTGAAAGACGCGTATTTTTAAATACAAATAGCGACACGTCACAGGCGATTCTTGAGATTCGCCTTCGAGGGCCAGGCATATCAATTCACAGTCCTGCCGTTCGGCCTGTCCCTGGCACCCCGTACATTTACGAAGTGCATGGACGCGGGTCTCGCACCCCTGAAACTTCGGGGCATGCGAGTATTGAACTACTTGGACGATTGGCTGATTCTAGCTCGATCACACTCAGAGCTCATAGAACACAGGACCATATTATTGGAACACCTCGAGAATCTAGGTCTCACACTCAATTGGGCGAAAAGTTTGCTGTCTCCCAGTCAGAGAATATCTTTTCTGGGCACAGAGCTGGACTCGCAGACTGGACATTCAGCGCGCCGTGAAATCCTTCCGCTGCGGCACTATAGTCCCGCTTAAAAGGTTTCAGAAAGTGCTGGGTCTCATGGCCTCAGCATCCTCAGTACTCCAGCTGGCTCTGCTTCGCATGCCCCACTGCAGTTATGGCTAAAAGTGTGAGTACCGCCTCGGGCGTGGGCCTCTGGTCTGTTTCGCCTCAAGGTCGATCATAAATGGGTCCTAGCCTTGAAACAGTGGAAAGCAACCGACTGATACCAGTCGGGTGTAAACCTGGGAACTCCCTCGAGTGTAAAGGTGGTGTCCACGGACGCCTCCACCTCGGGATGGGGGCCGCTGCTCGAGGGCAGACCGTTCTTTGGCCAGTGGTCAGAACGAGAGAAGCTCCTACACATAAACTGTCTGTAAATGATGGCAGTGGACAACGCGCTGAAGCGTTTTTGTCCCCAGATAAATCGTCACCACGTCTTGGTCCGTCCGGACAACATGTCAGTGGTGGCCTATATAAATCGCCAGGGTGGCATCAGGTCCCTAAACCTTCACAGGCTGACGGAACTCCTCCTGATCTGGGCTCAGCACAATCTGCTCTCACTAAGAGCAGCACATGTGCCTGGTCACCTCAATCTGGGACCAGACAGACTGTCCAGAAACAATATTCCAGCAGGGGAATGGTCTCTGCACCCGCAGACAGTCCTGCTGCTGTGGGAGACATTCGGCAGAGCGCAGGTAGACCTGTTTGCGTCCAAAGAAAACGCTCATTGTCCGAAGTTTTTCTCCAAGAGCAGAGATGCGCTGGCCCAAGTCTGGCCTCGCTGCCCGCTCTATGCTTTCCCCCCCGTCTCGCTCCTGCCTCAGGTGTTGGACCGAATCAGGGAAAACGGATGCTCAGTGCTGCTTGTGGCTCTGCTCTGGAAAAACCAGGCCTGGTTTCCAGTTCTGATACAGCTGACCAGCACTGCCCCATGACCGATACCGTTGAGGAGAGACCTCCTCTCTTAGGCCAAGGGCTCGATTTGGCATCCTCGCCCGGACCTGTGGTCCCTACATGCATGGGCCATCAACGGGTACCCGTTAACCTCCCGGAAGGAGTGTTAAACACGATCACGCAGGCTAGAGCACCGTCTACTAGGCGACTCTACTCCTCAAAATGGTCTGTGTTCTCAGACTGGTGCGAAGCTCAAGGCCTTTCACTCCCAGACTGTGGAGTTACGGAAGTACTCTCCTTCCTTCAAGAGCTATTGGATAAGGGCAGAACCCCATCCACGCTCAAGGTTTATGTGGCGGTCATAGCAGCGTTTACTAAACCAGCCACTGGCCTGTCACTGGGGAAGGACGATCTGGTCATCTGCTTCCTTAAAGGAGCTAAGAGCCTAAACCCTCCCAGACCCCCTTCAGTCCCCATGTGGGACCTTTCTACGGTATTGGAAGCCATGAAAGGTGCCCCGTTCGAGCCAATCCACCTGTCAGACATGAAACATTTGTCGTTCAAGACAGCGTTTCTGGTGGCTCTTGCTTCAGTGAAGCGTGTAAGGGATTTACAAGCGGGGTTACCTTGCAGGATATATGTATGGCAGCCGGCTGGGCCTCGCCATCTACATTAATAAGGTTTTATAACTTAGAGGTTCCCGCCTTACAGGCTAAATTTTTGTCGGTCTAAAGAATCAGTACTGTCTGCCCCGTTGCTTCGGCTCAGAATACTGAAACAGCTTGAGCATCGCTCGCTGATCGATAAAATTACCCCAGGGACATTAATAAGACTCATACTGTTACTCAGTTCAGGATGAATAAAATTTCACCCTGACTGTGTGGAACACTGTTGATGTAGTTAGCTCCTTGAGGATGCTACTTGTGGAGAATGACGCTTCTAGCCTCTCTTCTCAGACTCTCTGTGAGTCCCTGGTGATTATGCACTATATGTGCCCCGGGGACCTGCCCTTGGGACTTTGGTGTGGATCCCAGCACGCACAGCGTTTTGCATAGTGTTCCCCTAGCGTATGATATTATGCAGTACGAGTGAAACTCTCGTAAGAGAACGTACTCGGTTACTAATGTAACCTCGGTTCTCTCTAGAAGAGGGAACGAGAAACTGCGTATCTTTGCCGTGCCTGCAACACGCTGGTTCGCTTCAGCGATGAAAACAAGTTTGTATCAGCCATCGAGCTATATTTATAGGCCCAGACCACGCCCGTTTCGGCGGGACGTGACGCAGTGGGCGCAAAGCGCCCCCATTGGATCTGACGTCACATGGGGCCTCTCTCGAAAGGCTGCTGCAGTTGCCGCAGGGCAGCCAATAGGCACGCAAGCGGTTTCGCCTGTGTCTGCATTGCTGCTGCAACGCATTTTACATTAATTCTTCAATATCTCATGGAAAAGAGGTTTTCCCCTAGCGTAAGATATTACGCAGTACTCGTTCCCTCTTCTAGAGAGAACCGAGGTTACCTTAGTAACCGAGTACGTTTTCGAAAGTAATTACAAAACTGGAACTTGTTTTATCTATCTTGTAACTACTACTCTTTTAAGATAACTTTGAAATAAAAAAAAAAAAACATCTTTTATGTCTTTGTGAAAAAGAACTGCACTTAATTGTACTGAATACTCACTTGTAGTGTACTTCCAAGCATTAAAGTATATTTGAAAAAAAAAACTGTAGTTGCAAATAGCATAATATTGTTTAAATAAATAAGTATATAGAGAAAACACTTTCATAACTGTTACTTAACACACTTAAGTACCCTTTTAAGTGCACTTTGTAAAAATGTCAAATTAAAAGCTTTACTTTAAAGTGCATTTTATGTTTTAATAATCTGTTGTCATGCTTTAAAGTACACTTTTGATATGTTGACTAACATACTAATTGTAAAGTACTTGATTATCATTTTAACTGTGTTATTTGATTGTATATTTGAAGTTATTGTATTTTAAATGTACTAAAATGTAACTTCATCATTACAAATGTCTAATTACAAATGCATCTAAATGCATGCCATACAAGTTATATGTCACTGCCATTGCTTTGTCTCAAGATGCACACCAGTAATGTTTTTTTTTTTTTTTATAATGCATGTTTATAAAAGCTATACTTAAATGTCCAAATTAAACTAAGGCCTAACCCTGGCTTAATCTAAGCCCCATCTGTGAAACAGGGCCATCAAGATGTTCTTAAGTTGGTAAAAATAAAATAAAAAAAGCATTCTGAAGTTCAACTATTTGCATTTAATATACATGTAAACCATATAATGCATTTTCATTTAATTGTAACATGAAATTAAGTCTGAAACCATTCATTTCACACTTTTAAAGTATATTATTTCTGTAATGCGTGCTCTTTTTAAAAGTATGCTACAGATCAATTGTTTATACACAAGAGTAATTTTGATTTAAAGCTTAGTTGTTAAGCTTCAACCTACTGTTTTTAGTCATAAGGGTATCATGGAGGAACCGCTGCCTCGCCCCTTCCTATCTCTGTCCAGATGCCAAGCTCTCAACTGGAGTGGGATTTGAGAGAAGGATCCTCAGCCCCTGGAACAGCTGAGCCATCTAAAGATGACAGATGGGCCGACCCCTTCCCATATCTTTTTTACCCACCTGTCACTGTTCCCCTCAGTGTGGCTCGCCTTTGACTGCACTCTTAATCCATGACCACTTTATTCGCTTGTTATTTATGTTTGCACTTAAAAAATGCAAAAAGCCTCTTCAAGTCATGATGCAACCACCATCAATGTGTCTGTCTTTGCTTTGAGTGACACATGGATTGCTATTGTTTGCGTGCATTTAAAGATTATATTTGTTTTCAGGATATTTTCTAATTTCTTCTTTCACAAAAAGGGTTGTACAGTATTGTTCATCATTTCTAGTTCTGCACTTAAACAACTTTGTAACTACATGTCAACTAATTCTCATTAATTTGCAACTACATGTCAACTAACTCTCATTAGCAGTAATACTGTCACGGTGTGGGTTTTGTGTTTTGTTCCTTGTTCTTGTCTGTCATGTGTTTCCCTGTCTTTTCATGTTCAGCTGTTCCCCGTTTTGTTGATTAGTCTCCCCATGTGTTTCTGATTAGCCACGCCCCCTTGTTACCTTGTTTAGCTTGTTTGCCTGTGTATTTATACCCATGTTCTTCAGTTGGTGCTTGTCGGTCGTTGTTTGATGTTGTGTTGTTCCTAGTTCCTTGTTCTGTGTACCTTGTTCTGAGTTTACCCTGGATTACTTGTTTGGTGGATTATTAAAGTGCTTGCGATTGGATTCACTCTCTGCTTCGTCCTTGACGCATCGTAACAGAACGACCGACCACAAATGAATCCAGCAGCACGGATCTCGCCTGATCTCCCCAGCCTGAGCCGGGAGTTCGCTGGACAGATCGCGGCCTTGGCACTGGATAGCCAAGATTTGTTCCAGTACACCTGGGGGTTTGCTTCACTTGCTGCCTCCTGCTCCCTGGGTGACGAGGCGATCAAATTATGTTAACGGCTGGGGGCTAAGGAGGTCAACCCGAGGGAGCTCCCCAATTTATCCGGTCTGAACTGGAGAGAGGCGCTCTCCATTTGTGAAGAGAGCTTCATCCCAGAGACCGTTCAGCCAGAGCTTCACGTCAGCCACGTCCAGCCAGAGCTTCGCGTCAGCCACGTCCAGCCAGAGCTTCACGTCAGCCACGTCCAGCTAGAGATTCACCACGACATGCCTGAGCTTCACCACGACATGCCTGAGCTTCACCACGACATGCCTGAGCTTCACCACGAGATGTCTGAGCTTCACCACGACATACCTGAGCTTCCAGAGCCTCGTCACGTCTCAGCAGACCTTCCAGAGCCTCGTCACGTCTCAGCAGAGCTTCCAGAGCCTTCACCGCTGGTCCCGTCCAGCCCAGAGCCCTCACCGCTGGTCCCGTCCAGCCCAGAGCCCTCACCACTGGTCCCGTCCAGTCCAGAGCCCTCACCGCTGGTCCAGTCCAGCGCCCTCATCGCTGGTCCCGTCCAGGCCAGCTCCCTCTCGGAGACGGAGGAGGAGAAGAAAGACTTCCTCCGTGACTGTCCCGGTGGTCCCGAGTCCGGTGGCCCCAAGTCCGGTGGTCCCCGAGCAGCCCGCGGCCTTCCCAGAGGCCGTACCCGAGCAGCCCGCGGCCTTCCCGGAGGCCGTGCCTGAGCAGCCCATCATCAGTCCTGCCACGACCAAGAGAGCGGTCTTCCTCTTTTATGCAGTGGCGGTACTGCATGCGTGGAGGAGACACAGCACTTCTGCCGATCCAGAGACTGTTCACGTCACGTCTGCCGATCCAGAGACTGTTCACGTCATTTCTGCCGATCCAGAGACTGTTCACGTCACGTCTGCCGATCCAGAGACCGTTCAAGTCACGTCTGCCGATCCAGAGACCGATCAAGTCACGTCTGCCAATCCAGAGACCGTTCAAGTCACGTCTGCCAATCCAGAGACCGTTTAAGTCACGTCTGCCGATCCAGAGACCGTTCAAGTCACGTCTGCGGATCCAGAGACCGTTCAAGTCACGTCTGCCGATCCAGAAACTGTTCACGTCACGCCTGAACCTGAGCTCTCAGTGGAGATGGTCACCGCCACGCCTGTGCCGGTGTCTGTTCCTGAGCCGGAGCCAACGTCTGTTCCTGAGCCAGTGTCTACGGACAAGATGGCCGCCTCCGAGCCAGTGTCTACGGACAAGATGGCCGAACCAGAGACTGTTCACATCACTTCTGCTGATCCAGAGACTGTTCACGTCACTTCCTCTTAGCCAGTGTCTACGGACAAGATGGCCGCCTCCGAGCCAGTGTCTACGGACAAGATGGCCGCCTCCGAGCCAGTGTCTACGGACAAGATGGCCTCCTCCGAGCCAGAGTCTGTTCCTGTTCCCGAGCCAGAGTCTGTTCCTGTTCCCGAGCCAGAGTCTGTTCCTGTTCCCGAGCCAGAGTCTGTTCCTGTTCCCGAGCCAGAGTCTGTTCCTGTTCCCGAGCCAGAGTCTGTTCCTGTTCCCGAGCCAGAGTCTGTTCCTGTTCCCGAGCCAGGGTGTGTGTTATCTGTTCCTGAGCCCGAGCCAGGGTGTGTGTTGTCTGTTCCCGAGTCAGTGAGTGTGTTGTCTGTTCCCGAGCCAGTGTGTGTGTTGTCTGTTCCCGATCCAGTGTGTGTGTTGTCTGTTCCCGAGCCAGTGTGTGTGTTGTCTGTTCCTGTGCCCGAGCCAGTGAGTGTGTTGTCTGTTCCCGAGCCAGTGAGTGTGTTGTCTGTTCCCGAGCCAGTGTGTGTGTTGTCTGTTCCCGAGCCAGTGAGTGTGTTGTCTGTTCCCGAGCCAGTGTGTTGTCTGTTCCCGAGCCAGTGAGTGTATTGTTTGTTCCCGAGCCAGTGAGTGTGTTGTCTGTTCCCGAGCCAGTGAGTGTGTTGTCTGTTCCCGAGCCAGTGAGTGTGTTGTCTGTTCCCGAGCCAGTGAGTGTGTTGTCTGTACCCGAGCTAGTGAGTGTGTTGTCTGTTCCCGAGCCAGTGAGTGTGTTGTCTGTTCCCGAGCCAGTGTGTGTGTTGTCTGTTCCCGAGCCGGTGTCTGCTGTTCCCGAGCCGGTGTCTGCTGTTCCCGAGCCGGTGTCTGCTGTTCCCGAGCCGGTGTCTGCTGTTCCCGAGCCGGTGTCTGCTGTTCCTGAGCCGCCCGAGGGGTCTTCACCGCCGTGGCCGCCCGAGGGGTCTTCACCGCCGTGGCCGCCCGAGGGGTCATCTATGCCCTGGCCGCCTGAGTGGTCGTCTCCGTCCTGGTCGCCTGCTCCGTCCTGGTCGCCTGTTCCGTCATGGCCGCCTGCACAACCTGCCCGCCTGCACAGCCTGCTCCACCCACGGTCCAGGTCCGCCCTCACTCCACGACCCAAGTCGTTCCCCTGCACGAACCTGGCCCTCCGTCACTCCCCCAAGACCGCCTCCACTTCACCACCCTCCTGAACTTTAGTGTTTTGTTTCGAGGGGCATCGGGAGCCGCCCATGGGGGGGGGGGCTATGTCACGGTGTGGGTTTTATGTTTTGTTCCTTGTTCTTGTCTGTCATGTGTTTCCCTGTCTTTTCATGTTCAGCTGTTCCCCGTTTTGTTGATTAGTCTCCCCATGTGTTTCTGATTAGCCACGCCCCCTTGTTATCTTGTTTAGCTTGTTTTTCTGTGTATTTATACCCATGTTCTTCAGTTGGTGTTTGTCGGTCGTTGTTTGATGTTGTGTTGTTCCTAGTTCCTTGTTCTGTGTACCTTGTTCTGTGTTTACCCTGGATTACTTGTTTGGTGGATTATTAAAGTGCTTGCGATTGGATTCACTCTCTGCTTCGTCCTTGCCGCATCGTAACAAATACTCATTAGTAGGTTCGGGTTAGTAGAATAAGTTGACGTACTTGAAAAGTTACTTATAGTCAGTAGAATGTCTGTTTGGGGAACATCAAAATAAAATTGTTAGCAGATATTAAGCAGACAGTCTACTACTTTAATGACTGGTAGTTGACATGTAGTTGCAAAGTTACTTAGTCAGTGGAATGTCTAAAGTGGACTATCGAAATAAAGGGTAACACTTTAGAATAATGGTCCATCATTAATAATAACTTTACTAATTAATTACTAATTACAACATTAAAGTGTCTGAGGTGTGAGCAATTGTCTTTTTTACTCGCAACATGGTCATAAAATGCAAATGTTGCCTAGTCACTCTTCGAGAACTACTAGTGATCTGAACCAATATTTTAAAGTAAAAAAAAGAGATGTTTTTCACTTTAAAATAATGGCAGATCACTAGTAGTTCCTGCAAAGTCACTAGGTAACACCTGTTTATTTAGTGAGTATTATGTAAGGAACTCAGCTTTTTGGAAATATTAATAATCAATATCTTATTATTAATTATAAATATTTGGGTCAGTTAATTGGATTAACTTGATGTGGCTGAATTAATATTGCAATCAATTAATCAGTTCGTCCAACGAACTCTTTTGATTATTAATTTATTCTAAGAAAAGGGTATCTTCCATGGCCACAGAAGAATAATTATTTCTTCGCATATACCGCACGTTGAGCCAGTAGCAAAAACCGTGATCATAAAGCGACATTGTATTGCAAACAAAGCAGAACCAAATACATATTATGTAAAAGTTTTATTAACTAAATATAGATATTTATATGAATATAAATAAACTAAACAACATACACACATGAATACATAAATAGGTTAGTGATAGGATGAAATTGGAAACCGGAAGAGGGTCAATGAGAAGAACCATCAGAATTTCATTTTCACATTTCATTGAATTGAATACTTGCATTTGTAAGGGGAAAAATTCTTTAAGTTGTTGAAAATTGAAGTCGTTGATGGTTCCGGCAGTGTCAAGTGGAAGTTGGTTGAGCGTTCTCTTTCTCCAGGAACGCATGATTGGTTTGGTCAAGGCCTGGGACTCTGTTGAGGCCACGCCGAGTACCCAGGAGAAGTGAGGAAGTCGGAAGGATGGGTGATTGGAGTCGTTGTTGGTTGGAGTCTTTGTTCCAAAACTCCTGAGATTGTCTTTGGTTCTTTGTGAAAAAGTCTCCTCTCTTTTCCATGAGGCCGGATCTGGTTGGGATCCAGGCCTGCTGGAAGGCCTCTTGGCCCCCATGGAGGGGGGAGGGGGGGTTTCCCCGTATCACCCGAGACCGTGTTTGCGGCAGGATGGAAAACCAAGAGAGGGCGGTCACTGTTGCCTGTCTCTGATATAGTCTGAAAAAGAACCACCCCTAAGGTTTGAATGGACCTATGAGTAAGGTGACATGTCCAAGAGGGGAAGCAGCTCTTAGTTGATTTATGGTCTTTGTCCCCAGCGTGCTTAGACTGTTCATTCAAGCTCAAATAGACATAACAAATTCAAATTGCATTCTAAGAGAAGGTGATGTACATCAAAGTATGTGTCATTAAATGAGGATTAATTAGGTAGGAAGAATGATACAGGTGAAGTTATATTGACCGTTGGGTGGTTGTGCAACCACATACACCCCAATCAAACATACCATGTTGTTATACCTAATAGTACACGAGACAGTAAAATCATCACGGTTTCTGTGAGGCATGTCCCTTCATAGATCAGAGTAATACCGCAAAGTTTATTTAATTAAAGATTGTCTCTCTCTCTTGAGCATGTGGCGCATGTGGCCACATTCCTTTGAGGTCGTAAAAGTCTGTTATCAGTCTTAAAGTGTTCTGTAACCGGACACCCGGCTGACAAAGTAACTTCATTTGTGAGGTTAGTTTTGGGGGGGAGTTTCATAGACCTTTATATTGATTAAATATAGTGAATATGAATAATTAGTGTGTGTCTGAATGGTCCAGACCCTACATCCCCCCCTTTTCGACCATTGTTGTCCCCCTCAAGGACAACCATGATCGAAGTTGAAAGTGCCGAGAGATCAGACACACCTTTGTCATAGAAGGCTGGAAGGCCATGGTGGCCTCTGGTTGCTCACGTCTTCTGGAGCGGTGGTCGTTCCACGGCGGTTGATGTGGACAGTAGCCCAGTACAGGTCTCTGCAGCAGGTGTTGGGGCAGAAGGTGCCTTGACTGGGTATCATCTGTCATTCTGGAGTTAGGGTGAAATTGTGGTTCTTGAAGAAGGATGAGGTTTCCAGCTTTGATTCAGGTTTGGCCTCACCATGGCAGCGTGTGTCTTGGATCAGAGGCTGCAGACCAGCTGAGTTTGAGTAAAGTCATTCTGGAAGACAGTAAACAGCTGTTTCATGGAGTTCACTGTCTGGTTCAGCCGAACGCTGTGGGTGTTGAGAATTACCACAGTTCCCTTCGATGTCTTGCCGATGGACGGCAGGGAGGCACTCTGTGTTGTGAGTTGCCCTTTTAGCTGTGGGATTTCAGTTTGAATTTCAGCCACACGTTGTCTCACGTTGGCTAGGTTCAGTGCGTTGACACTGGACATGCCAATGTTAACAGAGTTCCGACGGCAGCGGCGGTTGTGTCCATCTAGCTCTGCTTGTGTGACAGTTTAAGTTGGTTGAGCATGTGTTCGACATTGGCCTCAGCGTGGGCGAGGGAGTGGAGTCGAACATACACTCTCTGGGTGTGGGTCCTGCAGTTGGTGATAAGGACTCCCGGTTGTTCCTTCGGGACGCTGCCTGATACCGGACCTGGTGAGATGACCGACTGCGGCTGTCCTCTGGTTGGCTGGAGGCACAGGAAGACTAACCACAGCAGCATCCTGGAACAGACAAAGGGGGGGAGGGAGAGAGAAAGGGAGGAAAGATCTCAGCGACTGTCGTCCTTTGTTGGCTAGGACAGTCTTTCCGCTTCGAGGACGCCGGTATGCCACTTGCTTCGGTGTTCTGGTGCTGCGGTGTGCAGCACATGGTGCGTGATGGGCATACACTGGCATGACCCCCCCTTTTGCACTGTGGCACCACAAGCTTTGGCGCAGGGATGTCATCAGGTGCATAACACAGAGTGTTGTCCTGTGAACGCAGCGTGTGCTTGTTGATTTCAGTTGTCTGGGGCACCGGTTGTCGGTGGGTGCAGACGGCATTCGTGGGTGGTTGGAGGGGTTAGAGGTGGTTTCTCATAGTGTCCATTGGTTTGTCATAGTCTTTGTTAAGCTGGAAGGTTGGGGTCAGGTTAAGCAGAGGCTCTGTGACATTTTGGCACACTTGTGGTGAGAGACTAATACATGACCCTAAAAGTTCAGGACCACTGTTTAATGAGTTCGCTAGATATGTAGCATAAAGTTAGGTGTTTCATGTGTATCTAGCTAGTGATGTGTCTCTTGTATCTTTATCATCTTAGCTGTGGATGTTAGGAGGCAAAGACTTGTGTGGTTCCTAGAGTATTTCCTGGAAAGGGCATAGCCGAGATGAAATAAATGACTTAAGATGGTTCTTATGACTAAATTATTTCTCTGGACTTAAATGGTGGTTCACTACGGCTTGACGAAGTGAAGGATAGGAGGAAAAGGGACAGCTTTCCTATTCAAATTATGCTTATTATCAATCCTCAGGACTATAGTTATGCCCTAGTAATTGTTGAACAACAATCGAACAAGAGAGGGAATGGAATTAAATCATATAGATGACCGAATAGACAAGGGAATAGCTGACTGCTATTATTATCAAAGTGGAAATAAAAATAAATAAATAAAGTAAGTAATCAAAACAGCGGTAATGATCTGAATGTGAGAATAATCAGTAGCACTAGTGACTAAACTTTGGATTTGCCTGGGCCAAAACTCCGTAGTGGGTTACAGCGGTTGCGTGTTCAAGACCACACTGTGTGTGTCCCTCCAAAGGTTTAGTCAACATGCTGATGGAAATTCTCATTACTATACGAATTATTCTCTAACTACACAGTTTACATGTAGTTAAACTTAAGTTTAATTGACAGGGCATCTGCAAATTTAGCCTACAGCGCTCAGCCAGGACTATGCCTAACTAGTGAAGGTGAAATTTAGCTGAGAAGAATTGAAAGTATGGAAAGTGAAGAATTAGAAACCCTAACTGGGGTTAAAGAAAGTATTCTAGAATACTTTGCACTGTGTAAACAAAAGCTGTAATTAAGGCTTCAAGTGAATGATGCTAACTGCTAACTGTAGAAGTTATTATTTAGCTTAGCCTAAGCTGGATGAGCGCTAGGTTAGGTTAGCTTAGCCTACCTAGGCTGGTTTGTTTACAAAGTGACATCACAAGTTAGCACTTCCTGTGACCAGTTGTTGTCATGGGAACCAGAGCATGTCAGAACAATTCAACAGTACCTGAAGAATGTCTACACATTTTACCGAGTTATGCATGTTTACACGGGTTAAAAGGGGGCGCCTATACTTTAAGTCTTTCAAGAACTTGATGTTACATTCAGTAAAATGTGCATGTGTTTTGGCATTTGCTAATTTTACTCATGGAACTCTTCTCTTTACTTTACACAAATTATTCTATTTGTTTACAGAATAAGGAAATAGATTTGCTGTAAGTCAAAGCTTGTCTAAGCCTATATAGTTACGTCCCTCTCATGCATAAATGCTGACTTTTCAGCGAGTGAACAGTTTTGATCGCTAGGTAGCTCTCTGCTTGTAGATGCAGCTAAAATTTAGGTGAATTACATCAATCTAACAATAATTTGTAAGGCCTTTACATTGTAGAAAAGGGGGCATCACCCAGGTCTACGTATATATAACACTGTCCTGAGCTTTCTTTGTCAGAAACAGGTTTAGCAATACTGCAATTTGGATTTATTTAACCAAAGCAGGATAGATATCGGTACAGTTTACAAGCTGCTGAGATGAGATTCCTTTGTCAAACAGACTTACGCTTTAATGCTGAACTTACTGATACCAGTTGGAAATCTAAGACTCTTTCACTTACAGTAGAGATGTCAATTCCCGCTATTGTTTTGTCTGCATTTAGACAAGCCAGCAACCAGTGATCAAAATGCATATCGCATGTTGTGTTCCAGTTGGACCGCAATGGTCAAATGCACGCCTGTAGGTTAACAGTAGTTTAAAGCTCAGGTGGTTTTCCTACACTCTGGCATCAAGGTGACGTATGCCCTATTTGGAGCTAGTGTTTCCTGTAACCCTTCATTGTCATGGAAACTAATGTGTAGCAGTGCCAATTCAACCAGCATGTAGCAAATGTTTGTTTCAAAAGAGTCGTGCATAGTCTGTTGGCAGGTGAGGCTTACACGTCCATTCAAGATTTTCTTTATATCAGTAAAATTCTACTTTTACTAATGCAGAGTCTTGCTGCTCTTTGAGCACACATTTTCATCTACTTTAAAAGTTTTATGTCCTATGCTGACCAGGGACTTTTTAGCAGAGTCTTGCATTGTGTTCATGCTATGTGCCTTCTGGTTTTGCAGTTCAGAATCAATGGGGTCTTAGGAACCCTTTCTGGGGAGGCCTTCTGTGTTAGAGGCCTTCTGCATCAGGTCACGCATCGTTGAGTGGGCATTGCGTGGGGGCAGGTGAAAATATGGTGACTAACTGGTTTTGGAGGAAAAGTTTCTTGAAGCTGGTGTCCTCCTCCGTCACAGGTTCGTTGTAAGTTCCACAGAAGACTCGTTCGGAGTCGGTGGTGGTAGCACAGGCCCTTCTAGGTCTGTCCTGCTTGGTGTCTGGGCGGGGCCCAGCTGGGCTGGATGTGTCCAGATCAGATGGAGTCTGTCTCGGTGTGCCACACCGGTTGGAGACTTTTCCTCCTGCAGCTGCAGGGGCTCTCAGGACACTGGCTGGTGAAGTGTTAAGCCGAGGGCTTTGGCTCCTCCCCCCTTTGTACAGGGCTGGGGAAGCTTACGCTGCTAATGTGAAGTTCAGCAGGGTACATCTTTCTTGTGGGGTCCATTTGCAGTTGGTTGGACTGTTGCAGTTCTCTTTGGACCACATGGAGTTTGTCCATAATGTTACAGCATCGCTAAGTCAGTGTTCGGACTTCAGCTGCATGTGGATGGCTTTAGCATCTCTCTTTAAGTTCAACCAGTTTTAAGTTCTTTAAGTGAAACAGTTCTTTACCCGGTTGTTGGCAGGTGCTCAGTAGCTGTCAGCCACCTGAAGACTGGGGATCTCTTTCAGTTGCTCCGCTCTGTCATAGTCTTTGCCTCTGTCCTGTGTCTTCTACCGCTGAGCAAGGTTCGTTCTCTGTGGAATTCTGTGGCTGGCAGTGTTAGTTCATTTACCTCCTGTTTGAGGCCTGTGGGAGCGTGGCCAAGGAGAAGATGAGGCTGGTTAGCTCTTGGTGGCTCAGGCTGGGTGTCAGATGTCAACTTTCGTTGTCATCTAACGGTTCCTTTCTCTGCCATGGCAGGTCATTGCCTGCTTCCGGCTAAAGGATGTCCATGACACTGCTCTGCCGGGTCTCCAGGTGGTCCTGGTGGCAGGGCTGGGTGTCTGAGGCCTACTGGCACACTTGTGGGAACACGAGAGAAATGGCAAAGGCAAATGCAAGTTTCTGCAGAGGTGGTGAGCTATCTGTGTGGGAGAACGGCTATGTGGAGCAGCTAAAATTTAAAAACTTTAGGTTTAGCTAGGAGACATAGGTAAACATGAGTCACTTATGGGTTATGCTGCTGTTAGACTAAGCTAGCAGGGACACATCAAACATCTCAAGGTCCAAAAGAAGAAGAAGAAACAACGGGAAGTGTTTCCAGTTCTGCCTGGGGCCTACTGTGCGTTTGTGTTTAGCCGTACTTCATGTACTTAGCTTGGTGCTAAGGAGTGAGGATGGGTAAACACAGACAGGAAGTAGGATATTAATGACCTGTGTAACTCGCTAAGGAAACAACAGTCGCTAGATATTGTAATATCTAGAGAAGATGAGGATAGTGACTAGTGATCTAAAATAAGGTGAAGGTAAAGTAAGAACGTCCTTATAGCTCTAAGAAAACTAAAAGGGAAAGGGAAGGATATCAAGTAATTTAATTAAATTTCAAATTTAGTTAAGCTTTATTTAGCTGAATATAAGAATTCAGGCTGAAACAAAAGTAAATAAATAAATTGAAATAAAATCAAAAAATAAAAATTAAACATCGAGTGTTCTCATAGCTCTGGTAACTAGAGGGGAACTTGAATTAGCAAATTGATTTAATTAAATTCCCAATTTAATTAAATTCAACTTAACTGAATAGGACTATTCAGGCTCAACAGGTGTAAATACACAAAAAAATTAGGGGTAGACTTAAATCAAAATAAAAGAAACAAATAAAAACCCAAAGTATCTGGGTTTCAATTGAAAGTGAAACCAAAAAGGAGGGGGTCGAGCGAGAGAAAGAGAGAGAGAAGAGAGTGGTTTAACCCTCTTATGAGACGTGCTTCGTGAAGCTCTGACACCAGGGTGAATCATTCATCTCAAATCATTCGGAGTGGGTATCACTGCTAAGGTCACGTGATTTTATTAAACTGGGCTTCGTTACGCGTCATAGCTGTTTCGAAATTGTTTTAAATGTATCTGGTCCCTATGTGATCTTGTATCACTTTATAGATTCGTACACATTTAATGACGCATTTGATAAAGGGTCTGATTGACTTTCAAGTCAAGCTTTCATAAAACGAGCCCTACAGTTTACTAGGATATTGTACCTTGAAATACACCTCATATTAAACGATATTAGGTAGCTCGCGGATTGCCATTACCTGATTACACCTTTTGATAAAACCTTTGCGATTGGTTTGTAAAAGGTGTTCCGTTGATTTGAGTTTCCGCTACACTTCCACTGTTTTGACCAGCAGGGGTCGCCAGCGAGGGCGCTTCAAACTAAGAATCATTTGTGACGCAGTTGACTCCTTTGATTCAAAGCCTCGAAGAGCTTTGACTCTCATTACTCTTGTTCAAATCACTCAGTTCAAATCACGCAAAATCTATAGTCTTTGGTTTAAGGTTACACTTTACGCTCTAAAGTGTCTAAGGTTTTTAGGCGGTGCTAAAACTATCACTCGAGGTAGAGGGTTTTACTTGTAAGTTTTGCGTGTAAGTTAGGATTGAGGGAGCTATTGGCTACAACCGTCGCTTGTTTACACGAGGGTCTGTGAGATTGGTGCTGTTGTCAGAAAAACTAGATAGGAACGCCTGCTCGCGTTCCGGACGCAATGCCAACCAACAACACAGATCGGCCGGAGCAGCGGACGAGCTGTGCTGAAAGTTTGCACTGAGTCTCTCGCTTAGGCACATGACGTTGCATGTGAGTGACTCTTTCACAAATCAAACAGCACCGTTCTTTCCCAGACAATGGCAAATTAGCCTACTAGTTAGCTAGGCTAGAATTTATACCACTAATTTGACGCGATTGTTTCATATGAGCGCTTCGGCGGTTTAATATGAATACAATGAAGTAACGAACAACAAGGCCTGATTGGTGACTCAGGAGCATCGCTCAGATCACCTTCAAAATGCTGAGAATGGAGTTTTCTTCGTCCATAATCAGATTAATTTGTTCTGGTACCATTTATACGCGCGGCTAATCTGAGATTTCTCCGTCAGAGAAGGTTTAACGTACGCTCGACTTCTATCTGAAATTAGGATTTCTTCGCTAATATCAGGAGTTTCTTATCGTACAATTTAAATATGCATTATAGCATTTGAGAAACTTTCTGCCATTCGAAGGAAGGCATATTCAGGCTATAGTTTTGCTGATTTCAGATACTTGTGCGTGTGTATGAGATGTTAATAACAACTTATGGGACAACATATGATTGATTACTGTCTGCTTGCATACAATGTTTAATACGATGCCTTAAAATTCTCCACCATAATGTAAGGAACTCAGCTTTTTGGAAATATTAATAATCAATAATATCTTGTTATTATTAATTATAAATATTTGGGTCAGTTAATTGGATTAACTTGATGTGGCTGAATTAATATTACAATCAATTAATCAGTTCGTCCAACGAACTCTTTTGATTATTAATTTATTCTAAGAAAAGGGTATCTTCCATGGCCACAGAAGAATAATTATTTCTTTGCATATACCGCACGTTGAGCCAGTAGCAAAAACCGTGATCATAAAGTGACATTGTATTGCAAACAAAGCAGAACCAAATACATATTATGTACAAGTTTTATTAACTAAATATAGATATTTATATGAATATAAATAAACTAAACAACATACACACATGAATACATAAATAGGTTAGTGATAGGATGAAATTGGAAACCGGAAGAGGGTCTATGAGAAGAACCATCAGAATTTCATTTTCACATTTCATTGAATTGAATACTTGCATTTGTAATGGGAACAATTCTTGAAGTTGTTGAAAATTGAAGTCGTTGATGGTTCCGGCAGTGTCAAGTGGAAGTTGGTTGAGCGTTCTCTTTCTCCAGGAACGCATGATTGGTTTGGTCAAGGCCTGGGACTCTGTTGAGGCCACGCCGAGTACCCAGGAGAAGTGAGGAAGTCGGAAGGATGGGTGATTGGAGTCTTTGTTCCAAAACTCCTGAGTTTGTCTTTGGTTCTTTGTGAAAGAGTCTCCTCTCTTTTCCATGAGGCCGGATCTGGTTGGGATCCAGGCCTGCTGGAAGGCCTCTTGGCCCCCATGGAGGGGGGAGGGGGGGTTTCCCCGTATCGCCCGAGACCGTGTTTGCGGCAGGATGGAAAACCAAGAGAGGGCAGTCACTGTTGCCTGTCTCTGATATAGTCTGAAAAAGAACCACCCCTAAGGTTTGAATGGACCTATGAGTAAGGTGACATGTCCAAGAGGGGAAGCGGCTCTTAGTTGATTTATGGTCTTTGTCCCCAGCGTGCTTAGACTGTTAATTCAAGCTCAAATAGAAATAACAAATTCAAATTGCATTCTAAGAGAAGGTGATGTACATCAAAGTATGTGTCATTAAATGAGGATTAGGTAGGAAGAATGATACAGGTGAAGTTATATTGACCGTTGGGTGGTTGTGCAACCACATACACCCCAATCAAACATACCATGTTGTTATACCTAATAGTACACAAGACAGTAAATCATCACGGTTTCTGTGAGGCATGTTCCTTCATAGATCAGAGTAATACCGCAAAGTTTATTTAATTAAAGATTGTCTCTCTCTCTTGAGCATGTGGCGCATGTGGCCACATTCCTTTGAGGTCGTAAAAGTCTGTTATCAGTCTTAAAGTGTTCTGTAACCGGACACCCGGCTGACAAAGTAACTTCATTTGTGAGGTTAGTTTTGGGGGGGAGTTTCATAGACCTTTATATTGATTAAATATAGTGAATATGAATAATTAGTGTGTGTCTGAATGGTCCAGACCCTACAATTATCTGTTTAAGTTAGTTCTGTCACCTTAATTGAGATCATTTGTTCATTCAAATCAATTTGTTTTTGATGTGGCAGAAAATGACTCTGACAAAATTATAAATTCTATCATTAGATAGTTAGCCTATACGTTTAAAAATATATTATCATTCCCCTTAAGTTGCTTCATTGTACTTAGTTACTTTATTTAGTAGCTTCTACTATATAGGCATAGCTATAGTAATTATGCTTTAACTTGCTTGACTGTAGTTGAGCTACTTGGAATTATGTGTGGCATGTATACTAGAGCTAGTTTCAAAGTGGCTTACCCAACACTGATATTATCTTGCAATGAACTCTCGTCTTCCGAAAGCACTTGACAAAAAACATAAGCTGAAGCTCCCACAGTCAGAGGTCACGTTGATCTTACTGTATAATAGTATGATAACACTCTATCATCAAACTTTCAATGTGGTTGAAAGTTATGTTCAAAGTAAAAGTTATGACACCAAAGAGAAACCTTTCTATTTGTTTTCTGTTGGATCTACTGTTTTATTATTATTATTATTATTATTATTATTATTATTATTTTATATCTGTTGGATCTGTTTATTGACTGTGTTCTCATTTTTTTTTATTATAAATTGCATAACTGGACACTCAATAAATACTTTGGCATTTCAGTCATCTTGTATATCCCCTGAATATTGCTGTATATTGAAGGATTTCATTTTATGGTTTTCTATAAAACACAATTCACTAATACTCAAGATGTTTTTTCCCCCTTCCTTTCTTCCTTCCTCCTCTCCCATCCTTCCTTTTTTATCTTCTTTGTCTAATTGGGAAGGGTCAGCCTCTGGGGCAATGTCATCATATCCTGATTCTACCCATAAATATTATATATATTATATCACAAGACATAAGAGGAAAATAATGTCTTGGGCTATGATTGCTGCACAAATAACTGGTTGAAAATGTCTTGTAGAGTTCCTGTTCCCATGCCTACCACAGGATCCTGTTCTCACTGTATTGGAGTCATTTCTACACCGATGTGATGAACATCCATTTGTACCTCAGTTTTACTGCTTTTTGTATTTTTTTTCTTCACCTGGATGACTGAATAATTGTTATAGACAGCAAGAAAAAAAATAGCACATGAATGTACACGCATGTGAGAGAAATGAAAGCTTTAGCTAGGTTCTGCCGGGAAGACTCAATTGTTACATCACTTATTACCTCCTCATCTATCCAATCGTGTTCTAATACTTGTAGTATAAAAGATCGTTACTTACACGTCTGAGTTTGCAGATGCTGACGCTTTCATTCAGTTGCTCGTGTTCAGTTGCCGACCAAACATGTCTCAGGACACGCATATCGTTTGCAATTATTCTGATTCCGATTATGAATTCGTCCCGCCATCTCCTCCTGCTGCATTCAATTCGTGCATTCAGTGCCGTACTTCCCCATGGGCGCAGTGGTCCTCTGAGAGTGTGGTCAGCGTTCTTGAGGACGCCAGCATACCCATCATCCAAGGTCTATCAAGAGAGGATCTACTTCTTCTCGCCCATAACACCCTGGGTAATCCACCAGTTTCCAATCCTTCGACTCCAAAAGCCTTGTCATCGTCAGCTCAGCCAAAACAAGCTGGCAGGAAGAGAACTGCCAAATCATCCTCACCTCATCCAGCCAAAGGAACATCGCTGCCTGCTCGGGTGCCATCTTCTCCACAGATTACCGATCCCACTGACATGAATTATCAGGTCATCTCTGCAGTCCAAATCCTCTCTCAAACGGTCAAAGGATTAGAATCTAAAATGTCTAATTTTGAACATTCCTTCGCTAATCCTAACATCAGCACAGATCCTGCCACAATCTCTTCAGCCATTCCGCAGTTCCGTCCTCCTCCTTTCAGATAAAGCAATCCCCCGAGTGTGTCTTCGACATCAGCTACCCTGCCAGCTTCTCTACACACGATTCAGACGCCATTCAGACTTCAATCTCTCAACAGCAGCTCCAGCTCAAGCGCTCAGTAGGCGTTTTGTTTCACCCGCCACTGTAACAGTGTCTCCCCATCTAAGAGCTAACATCATCCAAGGTAAGAACATTAACTTGGCTACATTACTGCTTCCCTCGCCTGCTGCTGACAGGAAAATGGTTGACTGTGGTGATGTGGCAGTACTCCTCAAAACTTCCGATCCCCATTTGCAACGCAATCTTTCGTTTGGCGAATTTGTAATTGCTTTTAGAATTTACAGAGACATTTTTTGCCAAGTCTATCCTGATGGAAGGGAAGAGTTAGATCTCCATCTAGCTATGATGGCGGACTTCAACCAAAGATATGGGGGCACTGTATTTTATGAATACCACAAGTCATTCTCTGCTAAATCTGCCTCCTTCATCACACTTTTTAACTCGAGACTAGACTGGTCAGTTACTGTCACCGGATTGCTCGTCCCTCATTTCGGAGGCCAAAAAAGCTTGGCTTGTGCTATTTGTAGTGCACATGGACACACGGCTTCATTCTGCCCTAAAGCATTCGCTAGCCATGATCCATCCGCTGTCCTCGGTGCTGAAAATGTAAGACTTCCTTCAAACAGCAGAGGTCGCCCTGTTGTTGAATTCAATGGCGTTCCTCTATGTTATCAATTTAATGAGTCCGTTTGTTCTTATCCTAATTGTAAATTTGTTTATATTTGTAGTTCTTGCAAGGATCCGCACCCGAAATCTGTCTGTCCATGCTGGTAAAAACTTGCAACCCGCGGGAGAGCCCCAATTCGGAAAAAAATCGGAATAGTCACCCATCTACTCCTGTTAATGTTCTAAACCTTTCAAGCTACCTGTCAAAAGTATTGAGAGAGAGAAGGCAAGAGCAGGTGAAACAATGTTTATTAACAAATAAACAGAGCAGGTCAGATCTTCACCAAAGTCACAACACAGGATGGGGAAATGACGCAGGAACTGGACGGGCAACCGGGTGATGATGGATGACTGGTGGTGATAATCCTTAGTGGTGGTGATAATCCTTAGTGGTGGTGGAGTGCTGAGTGGTCACAGACAACGAAGGCATGACACGATACATCCAACCGGAAACAGAGAACACGGGAACGCCAACGGAACAGGAAACCAACCAGGAAACATACTTCAACAATCTGACAAAGACAAGACAAAAACAGTGAATATATATAGGCACCGCTGATCAGCTGCAGCTGGCGCAGATGATGAGATGCAGCTGACAATGCTGATCAGCGGTAGTGATCGGTGACCACGGCCATACACACACGCACAATAACAAAGTCACGAGACAAGGAGGGTCCAGTGAAGATACGAACCGTGACAGTACCCTCCCTCCTAGGAACGCCTCCTGACGTTCCCAGACGCCCTTACCTGTCGATTGTAATCATCGATCTGGTGGACTTCCCAGTCCACCAGATACTGGAATCCGCGTCCCCTCTGCCTCGAGTCCAGAATGCGATTTACCAAATATGTGGGTTCCCCATCAACTAGTCGCGGCGGGGGAGGAAGCGGGACAGGCGGATTAATGTGGGAATGAAACACAGGCTTTAATTTAGACACATGAAAGGCGGGATGAATTCTCCTGTACGCAGGAGGAAGTTTGAGTCGGACTGCCACCGGGCTAATAATTTTGGTGACAGGGAACGGGCCGATAAATTTGGGAGCTAACTTATTTGAAACGGAGCGGAGAGGAATGTTCTTAGTAGAAAGCCACACTTTTTGACCAACGACGTATACGGGAGGCTTCGACCGGTGGCGATCGGCCTTAGCCTTGGTGCGCGCCCCCACCTGGAGCAGAGTCTCACGGGCTCTGGTCCATGTGCTGTGACACCTCTGGAAGAAGGCGTGGGCGAAGGGAACTGCGACTTCGGATTCCAGAGTTGGAAAAATGGGTGGCTGGTAACCTAAGCTACACTCAAACGGAGATAGGCCCGTAGATGACACTGGTAACGAGTTATGAGCGTACTCAACCATCGAGAGTTGCTGACTCCAGGATGAAGGATTCTTGGATACCAAACATTGCAACACTCTCTCCAAATCCTGGTTGGCTCTCTCGGTTTGGCCATTGCTCTGGGAATGGAACCCAGAGGACAGACTGACACTCGCCCCCAGTAATCTACAAAACTCTTGCCAAAATTTGGACACAAATTGGGGCCCCCTGTCGGAAACCACGTCCATCGGGAGGCCATGAAGACAAAAGACGTGGTCAACGACAGTCACCGCTGTCTCCTTGGCGGAGGGTAATTTAGGCAAGGGGATAAAATGAACCGCCTTCGAGAACCGGTCCACTACGGTCAAAATGACCTTCTTGCCCTGGGTGGGCGGGAGGGCGGTGAAAAAATCTAACGCAATGTGGGACCAGGGTCTCGAAGGGACAGACAGCGTTTGGAGTAACCCATCTGGAGGGCGATTGGAAGTCTTACCAGTGGCACAAGTCGAGCAAGCCAATACAAAATTACGGATGTCGCGAGCCATTAATGGCCACCAGAATCGTTGCTTAACCAAAAAACTGGTACGATTAACCCCTGGATGACAAGCCACGTTAGAACAATGCCCCCATCGAATAACGTCGGACCGTAATCCCTCCGGTACAAATAATCGACTCGGTGGCCCACCGGGCAGAGGCGTTACCCCTTTTAAGGCCGTCTTGACCCTCGACTCGATCTCCCATGTGAGTGTGGAGACAAATAGGGTCTCTGGTAAAATGCACTCGGGAGTGGACGGGCGTTCGGAATGGTCAAAAATACGAGATAAAGAGTCGGGTTTGATGTTCTTGGACCCCGGGTGGTACGATAGAGAAAAATCAAAACGAACGGAAAAAGGGGCCCACCGAGCCTGCCTGGAGTTAAGTTTTTTAGCAGTTATGATATATTCTAAGTTCTTGTGATCGGTCCAGACGATAAAAGGTACCCCCAACCCCTCTAACCAATGACGCCACTCCTCTAATGCTAGCTTGACTGCAAACAACTCTCTGTTACCAATGTCATAGTTGCGTCCGGCAGGGCAAAAACAGTGAGTTTATTTAGGCACCGCTGATCAGCTGCAGCTGGCGCAGATGATGAGATGCAGCTGACAATGCTGATCAGCGGTAGTGATCGGTGACCACGCCCATACACACACGCACAATAACAAAGTCACGAGACAAGGAGGGTCCAGTGAAGATACGAACCGCGACACTACCTCTTTTCTCATCCTGATCCATCATTCGTTGACTACAGGGTAATCACCAGTCTGTCCCAAGGGTTTCAGGTGGGCATCCTTTCACATCTAACTACCTCTTTCGTAGCAAAAAATTTGCTATCAGCCAGCAATGAACCCAACGTGGTTTCCCACTACAAGAGAAAGAGGTTAATAAAGGATACGTTATTGGCCCTTTCACTTATCTTCCTTTCTCTCCTTTTCGGATCAATTCCATCGGCGTCGCAACTCGTAAATATTCCAGCAAAAAACTTCTTATCTTCAACATGTCTTCTCCACATTCCTCTAACATAGCTAGTGTTAACGAATGCATTCCTCTAACACCTTTCTCTCTACATTACGCCTCAGTTGACAATGCTGTTCAGTTAATTAAGTTAGCTGGTCAAGGCGCTTGGTTAGCTAAAGCTGACATACCAGACGCTTTTAAAACCATGACAATTCACCCCTCAGATTGGCCACTTTTTGGAGTCAAATGGAATTCAAAATTCTATTTCGCTGTGAGGCTCACATTTGGGTGTAGAAGTAGCCCCCATATTTTCAACAGTCTCTCCGAAGCTCTGTGTTGGATTCTGCTGAATGTCTGTAAGCTTCCTTTCGTCTTGCATTTACTCGAGTTTCTCCTGATCGATTTTCCATCTTCCCAATCTTCTATCCTCGACATTCTTAAACAGATATTTAGCGATGTCGGCGTTCCCCTCTCTGCAGAAAAAACACTGTGCCCCTCTACTTCGTTAGACTTCTTAGACATTTCTCTCGATATGGTTAAAATGCAAGCTTCTCTTCCACACGAAAAGCTTCTAAGGATTAGGTCCTTTCTGGAATCTTTTTCCTCTTTACGCATCGTTTTGAAGCGTGACTTGCTTTCTCTGCTTGGTCACCTAAATTTTGCCATGAGTATTATCCCCCAAGGCAGGGCTTTTATTTCTCGCTTGCTAACACTGGCTCATTCCGTTCAAGAATTAAGCGATCCACTCCAGTTAGACGAAGGATGTCTGTCTGACATCAAATTTTGGACTCAGTTGTTAAATGATTGGAATGGCATTTCATTTTTCTACAATGATGCTTTCGAATCATCCGCAGACCTACATTTATTTACCGATGCCGCTCCATCTATTGGCTTTGTGGGATTCTTTCAAGGGCAATGGTTTGCAGAAAACGAATTTCATAAGTCAACTTCCGGATCTGTTTCTTCCACGCTTTATGAGATTTATCCTTTAATCGTAGCCAGCGTAATTTGGGGTTCAGCGTGGTCAAGGAAACGTGTCATGTTGTTTTGCGATAATGAAGCCACTGTTGCCATCATCAATAAAGGTAGATCATCTTGCCAGACGATCATGCCTTTTTGAGATGCTTAATCTGGCAATCAATTTCATTATTAAGGCCGATCATATACCTGGGCACTGCAATGTTATTGCTGATGCGCTTTCTCGCTTTCGTTTCAGACGGCTTTGCCCTTCAGCCAATACGGATCCAACACCCTGCCCTCCCCTATAAGCAACAATGTTAAATTAGACGATTTGCATAGATCAGCCAGACATTACATGTCTAAAGGAGTAGCTCCTTCTACTTTTAAAGCCTACACTTCCGCTTGGTCTTCGTATTTAATGTTCTGCTTTTCCTTTCAGATTCCTTTATTCCCCATCTTGATTACGACTGTTTGCTCTTTTCTTGTCTACAATTTCGAAAATCGCAATTTAAAAATTTCATCCATCCGCAGATTGCTCGCAGGCATTCAATTTCACGCAAAATATTTAAATTCCAATTTTCCAAGTCTCTTCACAGCTACTTCTGTTCGCTTATTGCTCAAAAGTATAGCTAAATCCTCTAGCAATTCCCCAGATAAAAGGTTGCCTTTTACTTTGCCTTTATTGTAAAGATTAATCATTTCCATCCGCAATGGCCTCTTTTCCACGTACAGTAATATTCTGCTAGAAGCTGTGTTTCTAACAGCTTTTTACGCATTTAAGGGGAATTCACTTCAGAAACCAAACAATTTGATCCTGTCCGCGGTCTTTCCTTCTCTGATTTACACTTCTCACCTAATTTCTTTACACTCTTTTTTTTAGCACTCTAAGAATGACTCTCAAGGTTCTGGTATCACATTAACAATTTCTAAAATTAGTAATAAATTCTGTCCCTTCTCATATATGATTAAATTCCTAAAAATCCATCCTAGATTATCAGATCACTCCCCTCTATTTATCCTTCATAAAGGAGCACCTCTCTCTAAAGCCTGGTTCAGGACTCATCTAGTTTCTGTCCTCAAAAGCTGCAGTCTATCTCCTTCCCAGTATACTTCCCAGGATGATCTTCAAGATGGCACCGTAGACGGCTGCCTCGGTGTGGAGCTCTCCAGCTATTGTGTTGTTTTTGTTCGTTTGTTCTGCGTTTAGTCATTCATTTCCTATCAGTTTCACCAAAGACGAACTACTGGACATTAGGAAACACACACCAGAAACCTTTTCTACAGTTTTTGATTATTCGGACGTTTTGCTGGACATTCTCGTCGGAGGGGCAGCGGTGTTGTTCAAACGCGCGGTCAGACGCAAACGCGGGAAGCGAGCCGGCGCGCTGGTTAAACTCCGCGAGCGCGGCCTGCGCACTGCACTCCCCAGTATTCATCTTGCGAATCTCCGATCCCTTCCTAACAAAACGGATGAATTCTTCTCCTCACCTGCACTAACAAGGATTTTTTAAACTCTGCTGCTCTGTGCTTCACTGAAACCTGGCTGAGTGAAGCCATACCGGACAACGCAATACATCTGCCGGGCTTCCAGCTGTTCCGAGCGGATCGCATCGCGGAGCTAACGGGGAAAACAAGAGGTGGTGGATTGTGTTTCTACATTAACGAAAGTTGGTGTTCAGATGTAACAACACTGAAGAAGATGTGCTCTCCTAATTTAGAGGCACATTTCATAAACTGTAAACCCTTCTACTCGCCTCGGGAATTTTCCTCTTTCATTCTCGTGAATGTTTACATCCCTCCAGACGCGTGCGTGAGCGCGGCGCTACAACAGCTGGCTGAACAAATAGCTGAAACGGAACAAAGGTACCCAGACTCTCTTTTAATCATTCTTGGGGATTTTAACAAAGCAAATCTTTCCCGTGAACTACCAAAATACAGATAGCACGTTACATGTCCCACCAGAGACAGTAATATACTGGACCACTGTTACACCACAATAAAAGATGCGTATCACTCCGTTTCACGAGCAGCTTTGGGGCTCTCTGATCACTGTTTGGTTCATCTTATACCGACCTACAGGCAGAAACTGAAATCAGCTAAACCTGTAATAAGGACTGTAAAAAGATGGACTAATGAAGCAGAGCAGAATCTAAAGGCCTGCTTTGATTGCACTGATTGGACTGTTTTTGAAGCTGCTACCAACGATCTGGATGAGCTCACAGATACTGTAACATCATATATAAGTTTCTGTGAGGATACATGCATTCCTACCAGGACATTCTTATCATTTACTAATATTAAACCATGGTTTACTGGGAAACTCAAACACCCTCGTCATGCCAAAGAGGATGCTTACAGAAGTGGGGATAAAATCTTGTATAACCAAGCCAGAAACAGATTGACAAAGGAGATCAGAGTTGCTAAAAGGAACTACTCTGAAAAACTGAAAAAACAGTTTTCATCCAACGACCCATCATCAGTCTGGAATGGCCTGAGGAACATCACCAACTACAAGTCACCATCCCCCCGATCTGTGGACAATCAACACCTGGCTGACAATTTAAATTCATTTTACTGCAGGTTTGAAAAGCCCTCATTCACACCACACACCCGGTCTGATCTGCACTTCACACATTCACCATCACCTCCTGCACTCCCATTACTCCCCCCTCTTGCCATCCTACCTGAGCTTAAGGTCTGTGTGGAGGACGTGAGAAGAGTCTTCAAAAAACAGAAGACTAGGAAAGCCTCAGGCCCAGACGGCATCTCATCTGCTTGTTTAAAAGCCTGCGCTGACCAACTGGCCCCGGTCTTCACGCAGATCTTCAATAGATCATTGGAGCAGTGTGAAGTTCCCTGCTGCTTCAAACGCTCCACTATCATTCCTGTCCCCAAAAAACCCAAAATCACTGGACTTAATGATTACAGACCTGTCGCTCTCACGTCTGTGGTCATGAAGTCGTTTGAAAGACTGGTGTTAGCCCACCTGAAGGACATCACTGGACCCCTGCTGGATCCCTTTCAGTTTGCTTACAGAGCAAACAGGTCTGTGGATGATGCAGTCAACATGGGACTGCATTATATACTGCAACATCTCGACAGACCAGGGACTTATGCAAGGATCCTCTTTGTGGACTTCAGTTCGGCCTTCAATACCATCATGCCTGACCTTCTCACAGCCAAACTGACCCAGCTCTCCATACCATCCTCGATCTGTCAGTGGATCTCCAGCTTCCTGACGGACCGGCAGCAGCGAGTGAGACTGGGGAAACACACATCCAGGACTCTCACCACCAGCACTGGCGCCCCTCTAGGGTGCGTTCTCTCCCCACTGCTCTTCTCCCTGTACACTAATGACTGCACTTCTAAAGACCCCTCTGTCAAGCTCCTGAAATTTGCCGATGACACCACTGTCATCGGTCTCATCCGGAACGGTGAACAGCCGGCTGTCTGGTGCAGTTATAACAACCTTGAGCTGAACACGCTAAAAACAGTGGAGATGATCGTGGACTTCAGGAGGAACAGCCCAGCACTCCCCCCACTCACCATCATGAACAGCACTGTGGAAGCAGTGGAGTCATTCAGGTTCCTGGGCACTTCCATCTCTCAGAAACTGAAGTGGGACAATCACATTGACTCCACTGTGAAAAAGGCCCAGCAGAGACTGTACTTCCTTCGCCAGCTGAGGAAGTTCAACTTGCCACAGGAGCTGCTGATTCAGTTCTACTCAGCCGTCATTGAGTCTGTCTTATGCACATCCATCACTGTCTGGTTTGGCTCAGCTACCAAATCAGACATCAGGAGACTACAACGGACAGTCCGGACTGCGGAGAGGATCATCGGTGCCCCCCTGCCAACCCTCCAGGAGCTGTACTCTTCCAGAGTGAGGAAGAGAGCAGGTAAAATCATCACAGACTCCACTCACCCTGGACACCTCCTGTTTGAACTGTTACCGTCAAGACGGCGACTCAGATCACTGGCCACAAGAACATCTCGGCACAGGAACAGTTTCTTCCCACAGGCCATTTCCCTCCTGAACAGTTAACACACCTCCCAAGGCATATGCCTTAAGTGCAATACTCCCACTGTTTAGTGCAATATCCAACAACTCAGGTGATACTTATATGTAGATTTATTTATTTATAATATTCAAAACACTGTAAATATGTTCATAATCTGTAAATCTGGAAATGTCTATTCTGACTAAACCCAACTGTGATACTTTTATTCCCATATATTTATATTTTTATGGCTTTATTCTTATAATTTGTAGTATTATGTTTCTTGTTGTATTTGTATTTGTATATGTCCACTGGAAGCCTCAGCACCAAAACAAATTCATTGTGTGTGCAAGCACACTTGGCAATAAAGCTCTTTCTGATTCTGATTCTGATACTGGTCACTCCTTCAGGATCGGGGCCTTGTATGTTATAGGATAACAGGATATAGTTGCCTTGTCTGTTAAAAAAAATGGCCATGATGGTCTGTGGTCCATTGCGGCCTTGGTTTTGTGTGGCCTTGCGGCCTTGTCCAGTCTTATCTCGTCTTCTGTGTGGCATTAGAGGCCGTTGTGGCTGATCGCCAGCCTCGTCTCTATGGTCGCACCCGTGTTGCTCTTTCATGAAATGGGACCCGTCACCAGTGCCAGAGCACACAGGGGAATGACCACGGCAACACTGAACAGTGAACTGAAACAGTGAAGCACTCACTTCTGTGGCCTTCAACAACACACATAAATTATGCTTTTAAAACAGCAGTTGAGAGCTCAGAAGCTCACGATCACCGCTGCACTTGCACTGTAGAATCACCAGTACTGGGGGAGTCTTCCAGAAGAACACCGACACACTCGCTCGTTGAAAACTTCAACACTCTTCAGAGACATCGACACCGAACGGCTCCGAAGCGAAAGACAACTGGTGTGTGCATCCACTTCCGTATTTATACCCGCGCCCCAGGGTGGAGTGTGAGATGCAGATCTCGCACGCCAGTGTGCATTGGCTTGTTTTAACAGTACCCGAAGATGGCATACTCCCTAGGAGTGATCCTAATCTGTCGATACGTTGACTACGTCGAACTAAGTCACGAGCAACGTGACTTAAATATTGAGCAAGCAATCTCATTAGCTGCAGAATCAGCAGAGGCCAATCAGCTTGTATAATGTGCTAATGTTGTGATTGCTTGCAGATTGCATGTAATGTACTTATTAGCCTGCGCCCTCTAGAGTTTCATGACTGATGTATATTACCTGTAGAGCATATTAGTATTTTGCTTGTTCCCCATGTACTTATTTTCTATGTACTTATTATAGTTGTTACAATAACTAGGTAATAACAAGGTACTAACCCTGAACCTACCCCTAAAACCTGACCTTAACCCATGTAGTTACCTTATATTAACCAGTACTTTCTGAAGGAAGTACACTCTAAGTACATGTAAGTGCACATTCTGTAAAATAAAGTACAACATTGTCAGTAATCATCAGTAATCATTGTCCATCATCTGTATATCTCTTTTGAATATTCTTTGAACATTCTACTCTTTATATCTCAAGGTAGTAAGTTCAACAGTTCATCTAGTGGATGAAGTAATTTACGTCATTTTGGACCTTGATACTCTGCCTTTGTATAGCTTTGCACTTTTAGCACTGAGTAGGTGATGCTGTTTCCAGCTAAATGGGTCTTGATTTGTCAGAGGAGAGCTCACTCCTCTACTGAGTGTGAAAACGACATCTCTCTCTTCAATGAGCTGGCGCGCATGTGACGTCAGCACCCATCGACGCAATTCTTTATTATTTTCATCCGTCAGAGAAAACAAAATAATAAATAAAATAAAAATAATAATAAAACATATGTCTGAACATTTCATGCATAGGCAAGGAAAAATATAAAATCAAAACAAACAAAAAAAAATCATACATGTAAATACGTAGGAACACAGCCTCAATTAATTGGGTGGGTTACAATCGTTCTTGGTGTGAATGAGCCTTTAGTCAAATAAGAAAACTGCAGTCTTTTAAAAGTTCTACACAGCATTTATTTGTGATAAACAGTCAACAAGTTGTTTTAAAATGTAATAAAATAATATAAAGAAATTCACATGACAACAGAAGCTCTTTTCTCAGTTCTCCTATTCAGACATGCTGCAAGGCATCCCAATAGATAGTTGAATCACATATCACAATAGTTTCACAGTTACATAATACTGTTGTATCTCTCTTGAGAAAATCCTCGACTGAAACAAAGGAGGTGCTGCAGTTAAAATGTGCACATTGTAAACTTCATATTGTAAATCAATTCATCCAGGGTTTGAAATAAAAGACTCAATGTGTAAGATGTACTGTAACAGTGAAGCAAAGCGTAAACCTCTATGAAATTGAAAGTAGAGCTGAATGATTCTTATATGAAAGAGATCACATTGACCTTTTCTTTCTGTCTTTTTGTTAGACTACAAAGAAGAGAAACAGATTTGAGTCTTTATTAAAAGAATATATTTTTCTGTGAGCCATGAAATTGCACTGGTTTATAGTATTTTCGTATACCTATATCATAATTTTACTCAGGAGTTGTTAACACTTATACAAACAATCCTATTATATTATGATTTATAACTTTATGTATTATCAATTTGATTAATATATCTTTTTTTTAATAAAAAGTTATTTTTTTATTTTTTATTTTTTTAAGAGTAATAAAAAACTCAATTATGAAGTAGCCTGTGGATGTGAAAAAAGAAATCCCTAGCTTAAATGGCAGAGTCAGATTCAATCCCAAGTTGCAGTCTGGTCTGATCCCATTACTTGGGGTCGGTTATTTTTTGGTGCCCATCTGTGTCTGTATGTATCAGTGGCTGATCTCATTGTGTCTTAATGGTTCTGCATTTAAACTGCACTAAATCAAGGGAAGTATTGCACTTTAATCTAATCTTTCGCTCTTTTAAATTCACATTTTTTAGAGACGTTCTCTTATTTAGCAATCTCTGAAACAACACCATGTTCCATTTTCTATTTGAATATCATTTTTCAAAGCGATTCATCTCTGAAAAGGTTACCAGATGCACGGATATGAAAGCTTTAACATAAAGTTCTGCCAGGAAGACTTAATTATTACGTCACTTATTACCTTCACATCTATCCAATCACGTCCTTATACTCGCTGTATAAAAGATTGGTACTTACACACGTTTGAGTTCGCAGATGCTGTCGCGACAACTATCGCTCTCGTTCAGTCGCCAACCAACATGCTTCAGGACACGCATATTGTTTACGATTATGGCCAAATAATCCGTCAGGAAGAGAACTGCAAAATCATCCTCAACTTGTCCAGCAAAAATAACCTCGCTGTCTGCACCGGTGCCATTTGTTCCACTGATCACCGATTGTAACAAAGTTCAAGGTTCAATATGTTGAGGATGGAAGAAGACAAGGGTCGGTGTGACTGGGTCTCGTACACTTTTATTAATACCTTGGAACAGGAATCACAGTTGCGCATGAGCGCCTTCACCATAGGTAGTCTATAGCACGTTCCACAAACAAAAAAACACAGCATCCAAACTCAGTCCATGTGTGCACGAGATCCCAGTCCCTCTCTCTCTCTCGATCTCTCTCTGACATCCGGCTTTTATCCGGTCTCCCCACGCCAATCACTGCAATCAGAAACAGGTGTTCGTCATTTTGCACTTGACCCACTTACTCACCGCTCGGCTCCGCCCTCGCCCTCCGCTACAGACTCCGCTAAAACCATGCCCCCCTCACCACACCGATCCACCGACACGAATCAACAACTCTGCAAAACGAGAGGCGATCTTCTCACACTGGTTTTCAAGTTCAAGCTTCACTTCCAAGGCTTGGGGTTTCAAGTTTGGTAGGCCTTCCACCAGCCACTGTTAATATGTCCACTCTACCACGATTAAACTTCATTCAGGTAAGCATTTAACTGTTATTTAACTTGGCTACCATGCTGCTTTCTACAACAGCGGCAGAGTTCAACCAGTAACTACGGTGACGTGGTACGTTCCTAATAACGGCTGATATGCAGACTGCAACGCCACATACTGCAATGCTCTAAACAGCAGGGCTGGCTTGTTAGCCTTAACGTTTGTTACAAGTGTAAGCAGAGGTTCACGTTACCGATATTCCACAGTGCTGGTAATCTAATAATACGAATCGTCGAATCAGCGTCCCCGATCCCACGCTCACAGTGATGGCAATTTCAAAACACTGCTTCATGAAGCTTCAAAGCCTTTACGAATCTTTTTGTTCCGAATCAATGGTTCGGAACGTGCATCAAACTGCCAGTCATGTGATTTCAGTAAACGAGGCTTCATTACGTTATAACTGGTTCGAAACACTTCGAATTTAAATGGTTTAACTGCTGGGGGTGATAATCTGTCAACTCATGAATCATGAGGAGTAACCGAGAACCAATGAACAAGTTTATGTGGGTTTACCCGATCTCTGATCAGTTTTATACATTTGTAGATGTTTAATTAGTCATTTCTATAATTAAAATGAGGTACTTATTGGCCTTTTAGCTGAGCCATTCGTACATCAAACAAAACAAACCCTGACAATTGATAAAAGAAGACGTTTACACATGATAATCTTACTAGATGACCAGCTATTGCATTTGAAAGATTTTTACTTTAAGTAAAAAATGTTAGCAATAGTCTGTAAAAGGTGTTTTTATGCATGTTTGACCTGGGTTTTTGTTGCGTTTACACTGTTCCGACCACTAGTGGTCACCGTGGAGACAGGTTTCGGATTGCTTCGAAGCCTCGGCATAATATGGCACATTTGATTCAACGGTTTCACTGTTCCATGAAGCCTCGATCTGCCCTCCACAACGTTCACATGGGCAATTGCAAAATACTAACAACTGCGCAACTGAATAGAAATAAAATAAGCTTAAGAGTAACCAAATATTAAACTGGCTTTAAACTCTTTCTCGATTACTAATTATCTCTACCTACTATAATCCCTATTCTTTATATACATATTCTGCTAAAAGCCATGCTTTATCTGCTTTTACGGCTTTGCGTGTCTGGGGATTTCAACTCTAGAAACTTAATATTTCGATCCTGCTGTGCTTTTCTTCTATTATGCTTCTCACATATTTTTTTTTTTCTAAATCTTCTTTAGCACTCTAAGAATGACGGCCAAGGCTCCAGCATCACCCTAACACTCAAAAAAAAAAAAAAAAAAAAAAAAATTCCCTTCACATCTAGGACTTCGGAGCACCTCTTTCTAAGGCCTGACTCAGGACTCCTTTATCTATCGTTATTAAAGCTGCGGTCTATCCCCCTCTCCCTATACCAGCCATTTCTTCAGAATCGGAGCAGCTACTACTGCACCTGAACCAGGAATCTCTACACCAGCTATTAAGATCTTGGGCAGATGGTCTGTCCTCCGCATGCAAATCATATGCAGACCCGATTCAAAACCATTCTTGAAGCCCAGCAAGCTCTCCAGTAATAAATCAGGTAAATACCTTTGCAACTACTGGTGGTGGTGTTATGCTATTTCATTCTCATTACCGGCCATTGAGTCATCGTCCACGTGCGACTAGTGGACTGTCGTCTATGTATGGCCTAACGTGGCACTGTTCTGTTGGTCTAACGTGACATGTCTATGCATGGCCTAACGTGGCACTGTTCTGTTGGGTCTACTGTGAACTGTCTATGTATGGCCTAACGTGGCACTGTTCTGTTGGTCTAACGTGACCTGTCTGTGTATGGCCTATCGTGGCACTGTTCTGTTGGTCTAACGTGACCTGTCTGTGTATAGCCTATCGTAGCACTGTCCTGTTGGTCTAACGTGACCTGTCTGTGTATGGCCTATCGTGGCACTGTTCTGTTGGTCTAACGTGACCTGTCTATGTATGGCCTATCGCGGCACTGTTCTGTTGGGTCTAACGTGACCTGTCTATGTATGGCCTATCGTGGCACTGTTCTGTTGGTCTAACGTGACCTGTCTATGTATGGCCTATCGTGGCACTGTTCTGTTGGTCTAACGTGACCTGTGTATGTATGGCCTATCGTGGCACTGTTCTGTTGGTCTAACGTGACCGGTCTATGTATGGCCTATCGTGGCACTGTTCTGTTGGTCTAACGTGACCTGTGCATGTATGGCCTATCGTGGCACCGTTCTGTTGGTCTAACGTGACCTGTGTATGTATGGCCTATCGTGGCACTGTTTTGTTGGTCTAACGTGACCTGTCTATGCATGGCCTAACGTGGCACCGTTCTGTTGGTCTAACGTGACCGGTCTATGAATGGCCTAACGTGGCACCGTTCTGTTTGGTCTAACGAGGCCTGTCTATGTATGGCCTATCGTGGCACTGTTATGCTGGTCTAACGAGGCCTGTCTATGAATGGCCTATGCGGCACTGTTCTGTTTGGTCTATCGTGGCACTGTTTTGTACGGTCTAACAAGGCCTATCTGTGACCTATGCGGCACTGTTGTGTTTGGTCTAACGAGGCCCGTCTATGCATGGCCTATGCGGCACTGTTCTGTTTGGCCTAACGTGGCACTGTTTTGTTCGGTCTAACGTGGCACCGTTCTGTACGATCTAACAAGGCCTATCTATGCATGACCTATGCGGCACTGTTGTGTTTGGTCTAACGAGGCCTGTCTATGCATGGATCAATGTGGCACCATTATGTATGGCCGAACGTAGCACGGTTCTGTATGGTCCATGTGGCCTCGCCTTGAGGGTCCTAGAATGGAGCTGATAATCACGTAAAAAGTACATTGAATTCTACTTAAATCGCTGGATTAATGCCCGGCTAAATGAAGAGAACTCTCCATGGCTCCACATTGTACCTTACAGGTCAACGTTTTACAAAACTTAAGTGGCTTCCTCGTCTAATTAAGCTATAGGCTACGAGGAATCCACATCCAACGTCCATCATGCTATTTATGGTAACCCCCTTTTCTATTTTTTAAGAACCACAGGTTCCGACCGGTGGGTATACTCCGTTACCATTTTTTGGGGGTGGGCTGGCCCCGTCCTGGTGGATCCATAATCCACCTACTTTTGGGGGGTCTGCTGCGCCCCTGCCTTCATCTTCAGGCAGGAAATGCAGATCCGCTACCCTCGGATCATGAACTACGGACGGGGCCTACGCCAAAGAACTTTATAAATAATTGCTTGCTGGGCTGTTGGTAAATGTATGCTTTGTTACATATCTCCCGAGTCTTTCTGGTAGAAATGATGGTCATTTTAAATCCTTTCGTGATGAGAGATACCTATTTTCCTGCCTAATAGGAAATCAAATTAAAGACAAATTTTCAAACTCTTTCCCTGTTCCCTGTTCAATGCATTTTTGATTTTAAAAATGTCTGTTCCACTGAGTGAAGCTCTGCAAATTGCCAAAGCAATCAAGAGCACAAACTTTTCTCTGAAGTTGACAGCAGTAAGAGTTGTTTTGACATGTAGATAATCATTTTCTGCTTTTAAGGTTTAGACTATTTCTGTTTTATTTGTCTTGGCATTTTATTTCATGACAGTGAAAGCTCCATTTGATGAAAAAAAAAAAACATCAACAAAGTAAACAAAACAAAACAAAACAAAACAGACCAAGGATGTAACCACATATTCAGGGTCAGGGGAACCAACATAATGTGTATTGTTTAGTAAATCTATGTGAGAACAGCTTACTTATTAAATACTGTATGATCAAATAATTTAACATTGAAAAAATTTTTTTTACTTGTAAAAATCAATTGTATCTACTATTGTATGTACACTGCCATTCAGATGTTTGGGGTAAGGACCTTGGGGTAAGATTTTGTAAATGTTTAAATTTTAAAATAACTGTTTTCTATTTTAATATAAAAAAGTTTTTTTATTCCTGTGATGGAATGGCATTTTCAGCATCATTACTCCAGTCTTCAGTGTCACATGATCTTTCTGAAATCATTCAATGCTGATTCGCTGCTCAATAAATAAATCGTATTATTATCAGTGTTGGAAATATAATATTTTATACATAATGCTGCATATTATTTTTGTGAAATCCGTAATGCATTTTATTTTTCATGATTCTTTGATGAATATAAATTCTAAAGAACTCATTTGGAATAGAAAGCTTTTAATGGTATAAATGCCTTTACTGTCACTTTTAAAAATATGCATATTATTTTTGTGAAATCCGTAATGCATTTTATTTTTCAGGATTCTTTGATGAATATAAATTCTAAAGAACTCATTTGGAATAGAAAGCTTTTAATGGTATAAATGCCTTTACTGTCACTTTTAAAAATATGAGTTACCAAGAAACACATGCATAATTGCACCACATGACTATTTATTGACCATTGAGCATTAAACAATATTGTGATAAAGTTAATGCACCAGTTTGCCCTGGGAATTCAGCCTTAATTGCAGTGTGCCTCCAATGGTTGAGAAAACAGACTCTATCAAATGGTATTGCATTTTTTAAAAACTCAATAAAGTGGAACAAAACACTGGAGAGCTGATCTAAATCAAATTGGAATATAATATTATTGGTACACATTTGAAGCACAGTTTGTCTGTTTGCATCAATATTACTCGTTTTATTTGTTGAGTCTTATTTTTGGGTGCCCCTCAGATTGAGGCCGCTGTCAGTCAGAAGCCTCAGGTCTCAAAGCTCAAACAATAAAACACAAATAAATGCACAGTCATTTTCACACAAACCCATGGGTATAATGAGCATTTCAATCACATCTAATTTAGACTAATTAAAAAGAAAAATAATAAATTAGAGGCCTAAGTTCAAACATTTGTTTTTGAAGCAGTTAATTATGAAGGTGTTATCGTCTGTTATTCTGTTATCGTCTCATTTAAAGTGCATAAAAAAATCTCCCAAAGAGATTCTGCATGGAATTAAAATTAAATTAAAATTAATCATATGATAAACATGTTGCGCTTCAGTGATTGTAATATGTGGTTATTTACTAATAAACGCAAATCAAATTCACTCTTCGAAAAACATTTTTTAATGTTATTTTTGTTAATAAATGAATTATTGTGCCGAATATGCATAAAGTTTTTGAAGTAAACTAAACATGCAAAAGATACGTACCTGTGAAATCTTCAGGCATAACTTAGATTCATGTAATTTCAGCTGACAGTCAAGTTTGGGATCTAGTGGTTATAGAACAAATTCCCTCATCTCAATTCAATTTTGCCAAAACCATCAGTATGGTGTTCTGGTCTAAAAAGATCTTGTATGCTTTTATGAAGCAGCACAGAACAGTCCTTCTCATTCCCATGTTGCCGAAATTGGAATACATCTCAGCCTTTGTAGTCGCCCCCACAAATTCTTCATTCTGCAGTCTGATTAGGGACTCCCCTGCTGGGATGTTGAGAGCAGAATGGTGACAGGTATCTGAGTGGCTGCCTCCATGGGGCCCGACTGCCAGAGAGAGAGGAGGTGGACTGCTGAATGCAACACAGCTCAGACACAATCCACTCTCGCCTTATTTCGGTGCTCAGAGGCACGTCACGATATCCTGTGATCAATTTTATTTCAGATATATTTTGACAAAGAAAATTTTATTTCAGATTTGTTTTACATTGTTCAAAATCCAACTTTTTTCCAACTGATTATTTATTTGACATAGATTCTGAAGCACAGAATTTCAGTGTGATCCCAGACTTTTCGACCTTACTGTATACACATTGTTCACTAAGTAATATCTGCTCTTTGGAAAAGCTGCCATGCCAGTGTTTTACAGATTAAAAGCTGATTTCATATATGATTCTCTCTGAGCACCAAAGGCTAGTTTTCGGTTTCATCTCAGTGATTTCAAGCAGTGACTTGTGACAGACTTGCATCATTAGGTTTGAACCTCAGACCTACAATCTGCTCAACAGAATGTGCCCACAGATGATGAAATGAATGACTCTAGCATTCCGGTTGAATTGAAAGAGAAACGTCAAATCACAGCAATGCTTTCGGAAATCATTTTAATGTTTCCAGGTCTATCATTATAAGGTTATGTAATATATGTTTGAAAATTTCTAAGTTTCACTTTCAATTACAGGTGTTTAAAAGAGATTTGTTTAGGTTTTTAACACATCCTGTCCCACCAGTTTCATCAGACTATTATTCTCATCAAACCTCAGAGAATAATTGTCTACATTGTGAGAACAGGCTTTCAACAGCATGCAGCACTAGGAATGGGAAAAGAGGGCAGAAATCAATTAGCTGTTGCTCTTGCACTGCATAACTTAAAGACTGGCTTCATATTCCTCTCAATCTGTAGAGTTAGAGGAATAATTATGCATTAATCATACACTTAAATATGGCAGACTGAAATGTTTCATTACAAACCGGCATTCAATATGTGAAGTGGATGCTGTGCCCTCTTAATTATTTCGTGGCATTCTGTTTAATGTTAAAATTTCCCTTCAAGCCGACTCTGCCTTATCTTCCTTTTGCATTCCCTATCCTCCTCATTGTAGCAGCTGAAATTAATCAGCTTTTAATGATGTTCAATTATTGACATTGGAAATGTACACTTACAAATTCACGTTTAAATTTGAGCAACTTATCCCAGCATTCTTTCTGGTGATTCTGAAACTTTCTTGATTTAAATATTTTGACAGGAATGTTTTTGGATAAATGTTTTGGAAGGTGACATTTCCTGCACTGTGAATGTCAGGATTATGTTCAATTTGGTTTGCATTTGTTAGGTTTCATTTTGTGATTGTATTTCTGTTCCCTTTCGAGGGAACTCGCGATACGTCGATGACGCTTTGGGAATGCCCCTGCGTGATTGTATCTGAAGCACATGTGTCAACTAGTCAAATGGCGAGAATGAGCGTCACCGGCGGGTGACGTCATGGGAAAGGATAAAAGCAAATCTGTTTTAGAACCGCGCTAGCATCTGTGCCTCTGCAAGCGCTCTGTGTTACAAACTGTCTGTCTTATTTATTGTTGTCTGTCACAATATGTGACCCTGCCTGTGAAAACCCAGCTAAAGTCATTTTTTTGTGATTCACTGTTTTCTACATAAAATCATCCTACATAATGTAAAGAACATTCTGTGAAAATATAACCTTGATATCTTTAATATTGACGGAGTAAGGCTATGTCAAAGATTTGCTGAATTTCAGGCTCAGAAAATCATGTTTTTGAGAAATTCCAATTTAAAAAAAAGCTTATTTTTAAAACTGCAACACATTTGATCCATAATTATGCTCCATATGTGCCATATACCACATTAAAGCTGAGATTCTCCCCTTTTTAGTGATATAGGACACATTTATGGGAAAATTCTTAAAGTTTTGTAAAACAGGCCTATTTATTATGATGCGCATGTCCAAAAAGCTAAAAGCATAAAAACATTGAAACGAATGGGGGTACCAGAAGAGCTTGATTGTAACAACAATTACCATGTCAATTCAGTTGAATGATTTGTATAACTTTATTAGTAAAATGAAATATCAGAGAAAATATAATATCAGACTAATAGCTTGGGGTTCAATCACCAAAACTGGCTCGTCCTCATCATCATGTTGGTCACTGCCTGAAAAAACAAGGAGAATTGTTTCAATTCAAAGCAAGAGACCTAAATGGAGACCTAAACATGTAGGGGGAGGGGGGTTATCCATTTTAAATCCACATTTAAAATGGATAATGAAGCATTTTATATGAAGATATCAGACTGGATCTGATTAATTGAGGGGAGGGCATAGGGACAAGAAACAGGTATGGATATGGCCATGGCTTCAATTCAGAGTGTAATCAAACAAATAAACATCATGTCATAAACGTAATTAATTTAAACTGACTCAATCCCAATCAACAAATGTAATAAACATTTAAATCCACTATTTTTGCATCACAGGATGATTTCTGTGTTAGCATTACATTGGCTGAACACTGACAGTAGGCCTATGTTACATATTCAGCATAAAAAAAAAAAAAATGACAAAAACTTACCGTCAAATTCCTCGTCAGTTTCGTCAAAGAATGTGTCCTGTTCATCATCACCATCATCCTCCAGAAAATAATCCGCTATAAAACCGGTTAAATCATAATTTGGGGCAATTCCACCGAGATTAATATCTAACAAGCTGTTAGCAATCAGCTATTTTACGTTCCTGCTCATGCTTCGGTGCTGCCATGTCAGATGTCAAAACAACGCAGTAAATTACCATCCAGCAAACGAATTATATTACTGACACTTAGCAGGCCTAAAATGTCCTTAAAATAAGATTAATATTATTGGCAGAATACTGAGCTACAAAACAAATAAGCTGTTCTTAAATGTTTGTCGATGACACGAAACAATCTCCTCAGACATCTGAACCCGGCTTAAGTCGCATTTTTTTTTCATTGCGTTGACCTGTTTGCCGCTCGTGCGGATTGATATTAAGGTCTGTTCACTCTTTCTAATAGAAATAAGTAGAAAAGAAGTTCCTGAACTGAATGATATAAGAATCAGCAGGTGTTGTTGCGCCAAAAAATAAACCCAGAGACGATTGAAACGTATAGAAAGCCCACGTCCGGTATTTTTTTTTTGGCGCAAAAGTATAACGTAGTGTCAATAAAATCATTAATTTTAGTATTTATCATGTTATAAATGAAAATGTGAGTATTGCATCTCAAAACCCTTGGTATAATCTATCATTTACAGCAATAAACACACATTACCTATTTTTGTCATTTTTATGGCTATGACTACTTTGACGCTCTTTTACTCATAATTAGATTCTGCGACTTTAGCCGGGGGTTCACAGGCGGGGTCACATAAATATACAGCTCAATTTAAGATATTATGGCGTCCAAACAGTCTTACTAGTTGTGTGCTTCTCCTTGCCCTCGTTACATCATGGGTGGAGATACACACAAACTTTGTGTGATGTGTTTGGGAGCGGAGCATGCTCTGTCAGCCGTCAAGGGGGTGAGAGGCTGCAGCTTCGCACGCTCCGCACGCTCTGCTCTCGCTTGTCACTCTTCGAGGAGGGTGTTCAAGTGAGCGTTCCCTCCAGCTCGGGTCCTGCTGTTGCCAAGGCAGCACGGAAGCTCTTGATGTGGGGATCGCAAATGGATCTCACGGCGGGGTTTGAGAAGGGCCCCGCCCTTTCTCAGCCATTACCCATGGGATCCAGTGCTCTCTCTCCGGAGTTGGAAGCCCGCCCCGTGGTTCCTTCCGCTCCGGAAGAAGCACATGTACTTCAGCTGTCTTGTTCCGAGGAACTAGATGTGCTAAGCATCGAAATGGGTGAAGAAGAAACGCCAGCTTCTTCCCCAGCGTATGAGGAGCTGATGGAGGTATTATCTTGCGCTGTATCTAAATTAAATTTTGAATGGCCAGCCGATAAACAAGGCGCTCGTCCCAAAAGTCTGTTAGACGAGCGCTTTTTAACACCAAGCACGGTACCTCCACCGAGGGGACTTCCATTTTTCCACGACCATCACAAAGAGATATTGAGGACGTGGAATAAACCTTATTCAGCCAGTATTTAGCCCTCAGGTGCAAGTTTATTCTGATATAAGGGGGCTAAAAGAATATGGCTATGGGACGATGCCTAAAGTTGAACAGCCACTAGCCAGTTATTATCCGGCATATTGGGCATTCTAATGTGGCATCGGAGAGACATCTTTGATTAAATTTATCAGACATTAAAGTTAAAGATAAATATTTCCATTTGTACGCCTCCTGGCCTCTTCGGTGACGCAGTAAACACCGTTGTTGAGAGGTTTCAGGAGGCTAAAAAGCAAACGGAGGCGTTCAAACGGTATCTCCCTCGCCGTCAACAGGCCCCTGGGGGTTCTCGAACCTAATGTGGCAAGTGTGGTTCTCGAACCTAATATCCCTTCTCGACGGTTCTCCCCTGTAGCTGCCGGTCAGGAGGGACCTTCTATCTCAGGCGGGGGGAGCAATCCTCCATCCCAGCCCAGAAACATTCAACCTGTGGGTCTGGCCTCTGAGCGGGCCTGACTCATAGACTCTGGTCTCTCAACTGGGGATGAAGAGACCATACTAATCTCCAGAGCTCCGTCCACGAGGAAGCTATACTGCCGTGCAAAGGCAAAAGACCGTAACTTCGTTTTTGGTCGAAAATTAGTTATTGATATTTTTGACACATTCAAGACCTCCTTTATCATGTGGATAAGTATCTTGAGTCAATTCCGTTGGTTTTTCGAGAAAATAATGGGTTGTCTTAACAGTAACTTCCAAAAGCCCATGAGAAACCAAGGCAGAACACCGTAACATCAGTTACCGCTCTTTGGCTTTGTTTTGGAACGCTCATATTGAGTTACGGTACTCTGCCTTTGTTCAGCCGTGCGTCAATATGAAGTTACGGTGCCGGTGTTATATCAAATAATGCTAACTACCTATCAGATTGTATGGTGTTCTGCCTTTGTTTTACTCTCCATTAAAAATGAAATTACGGTGTAGCCTGTGTACTTTGTACAGCTCCCATCAGTCCCTGTAACTTCTGATGTCCTCAGAGCTTTGTCCTGCACAAATCCGGTCAGAACATTTAGTATGGTCTGTACCAGCTCCATCGACAAACGTGCGATATCGATCACGAAGGATATATGCAGAGTTGACAGAAAAATGTTACACATGCCGTAGCAGGTGAATAGTAGCCTACAACAAATAACTAAAGCCCCGCCTCACCCAGTTCGGTCCTGGACCTAGTTGAAACAATATGGTATTAATAAAGCCACCATAATGCAACCAAAGCACAGCATAGAAATAAGTAGATCTATAAGTAATTGTAAATCATACAAAATAAATGCCATGATCACTAGATTTTATACAGGTGTTACTATAATGATTTTGTTAATGGTGATCAGCAACCAAACATTGATAATGTGGAAGTTACTGCCTTTTGCCTTGGCATGACTTCTCGCTTTTTGCTGACAATACAAAGGCAGAGTACAGTAACTTTAAAATAGTGGTCAAAAGTCAAGTTTGAGCTCAATATTTTTTTTATGTCGATAATTTTCATTACTAAAACATCTAATTGCCAGATTTCCAGTGTTCTACCTATAATTAATTTGGCTGGACAACTAAAAATCTTTAAAGTCATTTTTCTCAGTTCCACACTCTAGCGACCAAAAGTCTTTTGCCTTTGTAGGGCAGTATATGCCCTGAAATGGAGACTTTTTACCTCTTGGTGTTATCTACGACAATGGGGTCCAGTTAATTGCACTGTGGGTTCAATACTTGAGTTCCTGCAAGATATTTTTGCTTCAGGGTCATCTCCTTCCACACTGAAGGTCTATGTTGCGGCTATTGCTGCTTACCATGCCCCCTTGGGGGGGGTTATCTATTGTAAAAGATTCTCTCATTATACGTTTCCTTCGTAGCACTCTGAGGCTGAGGCCTGCAGTTCGTACCAGAATTCCAGCTTGGGATCTGGTTCTTGTTCTAGAAGGTCTATCTGTCGCTCCTTTTGAGCCTCTCGAGTCTGTTTCAGAAAAATTTCTGACCCTCAAATCTGTGTTCCTTCTAGCCATTTCCTCACAAAAAAGAGTAAGAGATCTCCAGGCCCTGTCGGCATCTCCTTCATGCCTTGAGTTTGTACCCGGGATGGTCAAAGCGTTACTCTATCCTAAACCCGGTCACGTACCTAAGGTTCCAACCAGTGTACCACGGCCTATCGCACTGCAGGCGTTCTGTCCTCCTCCCTTCAAGGATTTAGACACTGAACCTCGTCTGTCCAGTCAGAACACTGGATACTTATGTCCACAGATCTGCCCAGTGGAGAAAGTCTGATCAATTATTGGTGTGCTTTGGCCCCCTAAGAAAGGCCTTCCTGCATCCAAGCAGATGGTTAGCAAGTGGATAGTCGAGGCTATCTCTCTTGCATATGAGGTTCTGGGCCAGTCTTCACCTTTGGCCACAAGAGCCCATTCTACTAGGGGTATGGCGGCCTCCAAGGCCCTAATTTTTGGGGTGTCCATTCAAGAAGTTTGTGATGCAGCTGGCTGGTCTTCGCCGCTTACATTTGTCAGATTTTATGACCTAGACATGGATACCCAGGGGTCCAGAGTTCTCATGTCGTGACAGTTTAACATGACAGGTTCTTGGCTGTATGGCGTTCGGGTATTCTCGTTCCCAAAGTGTCATCGACGCATCGCGAGTTCCCTCGAAAGGGAACGTCTCAGGTTACGACTGTAACCCTAGTTGCCTGAGTAGGGAACGAGACGATGCATCTCTTTGCCATACTTCCTACATCCCTGTGATTGACTTGCTTCTGCCTTTTCGAAGCTAGCGTGGTTCTAAACCAGATGTGCTTTTATCCTTTCCTGGTCATGACGTCACTCGCCCGTGACGCTCATTCTCACCATTGGACTAGTTGACACATGTGCTTCAGACGCAATCACGCCGGGGCATTCCCAAAGCGTCATCGACGCATCGTCTCATTCCCTAATCAGGGAACTAGGGTTACAGTCGTAACCTGAGACGTTTTCTGTGTTTCCCTTCAGTTTCTCTCTCTGATTAACCTTGTTATTTTACATTATTTCTGATTAGTTTCATGCTGCTAACCAATGTAAAGTTTTGATTTCCGAATGCATAAAAAGCAATAGATTCATTCATAAATGGTTTTCATCTTGTTTTGTCTAACATACAATAATATTACGAGCCAACTAACATTAATAATCATTATTTCAATACAAAGTGCAATAATTGACAATAATGATTTGTCATAAAACTGCAGATCTGCCCTGTAATTAAATGGATATTTAGAAAAATAAAATCTCTTTGAGTCCATGTAATGCAAGTTGACATCATGGTCTTAGGAATTCCTTCCCACTACTTCCTTTGTTCCATTGCTGTCCCAGATTTAGTACAATATGACCAAAATTTAACTAAAAAGAGGAAAATAATTAGTACAACAAGATCACAACTTAATTAAATGAGAGAACTAATGAATAAAATGTGGACATGATAATTGTTGAGTTTAAAGTTGTGGGAACTAATTCTTTATTTGTGGCCACTATATATGTATCTTTTTTCTTCCGCTTTGTCATGAGCGGGGCTTCATATATAAATCTATAAATATAAAATAAAGCTGATAGATAAAAAAATATATAAAAATTCATATATAAATCTATAAATATAAAAAAAAGCTGATAGATAGCGCAGCTGACCCCCAAAACTAGGTGGAAGAATAATTCCACCGGGACGGAGACCACCCCCAAAGAGCGGTAAGAAAAGTATACCCACCAGTTGTGGATCCTGTAGTTTCTGAACATAGAAAGAAAAAAGAGTTAGCATAATAGTATGAACATGGAACGTGGAATGACTCATAGGCCGATAGCTAATTAGTAAAGAGGGCCACTTCATCATTGTGCGAAACAGTGAACCTGTAAGGTACTAAGTGAAGACGTGTATTATGCCTTTATGCATTTTTTTATATTCCTGCTGCTGTATTTACATTTGAACATTTATCCATTGCTGACGCTTTCATCCCAAGCGACTAATATTACATTTCAAGACACACTTTACGTCTTATCATTTTTTTCTCCCAGGATAATGAACCCATGACCTTAGTGTTATAATCTCCAACACTACTGTTTGAGCTACAGGAAACGAGTTGAAGGGAAGCAAGGCACTGGGGAATAGTGAAGCTAAACTGAGAATGAGGCTAACATAGTTACATGGAGACAGGCCATTGGAAGCACAAGCCATGATAGACCACACAGAGCAAGGCCACCTTGGGCCACACAGAACTGGGCCACACAGAACCAGGCCACTATGGAACACATAGAAAAGGCCGAGATGGACCATACAGAGACAAGGCCACGATGGACCAAACAGAGACAAGGCCACGATGGACCACACAGAGCCAGGCCACTATGGACCACACAGAGCCTGGCCACTATAGACCACACAGAGACAAGGCCATGATAGACCGCACAGAGCCAGACCACCTTGAATAAGCTAATCAGTGACTAGAAGATAACTACCCCTAAGCTATATAATTAATCTTGGGCCAAACAGAACCAGGCCACCTTGGGCCAGGCCATATTGGCCGCACAGAGCAGTGCCATGCTGGGCCACACGGCCTTGCTAGACCACAGAGACAATGTTGTTTGTTGCTGTTGCTGTTTAAATGTGTAATGTTGCTGTTTAAGCATAAACAACATCTGCAATGTTACAACTCTCAAAGTTCAAGCAATGGGAGAAATTAATTTAAGAAATTGCTTTTAATGACTACAACAACGCTGAGAGGAACTACACAACATTCCTCCTGGGTTAGTGGCATCACAAACCCTGAATTTACATAAATCCTGCCCACGGAACACGATTTAAAGAATATCGAGACAGAATAAGCTAATCAGTGACTAGAAGATAACTACGCATAAGCTACATAATTCATCAACTAACCATTCGGAATGTTGTCTACATGTTGACTTGAGTCTCTCCATCTTTGTCTGACTCCGGTTGAACATAAAGCTAAAGTTTTGAAATTTGTCAGTGAGAGGTAATTGAAGCTGCAAAACGAGCTGTTGAAACTCTGACCCCTGTGCCCGACCCGCATCCAAAGAGACAGACAAAAACTATATGCTTTACTCACCCTCAAAATGACAATTCCAGCATACTATGCAAAAATATCTGTGGGACATTCCGACATTTCCCCCCCTGTGGACACCTGAGACCCACCACACATTGTGAATTTGAATGCCGGCGAGCAAACTATGAATGGAATAAATATTTAATTACGATTTTCATAATTGTAGAAGAGGAAGGAACAACCGGCCATGATCAGGATGGGAAAAGAGGAATCTGAAAAGAAAAGCGAGACATTATAAACAAAGACTGCAGAAATATAAGCTTTTAAGGTTAGGTTACCACACCTTCAGAGATACAGGTCCTTCTCAAAAAATTAGCATATTGTGATAAAGTTAATTATTTTCCATAATGTAATGATAAAAATTAAACTTTCATATATTTTAGATTCATTGCACACGAACTGAAATATTTCAGATCTTTTATTGTTTTAATACTGATGATTTTGGCATACAGCTCATGAAAACCCAAAATTCCTATCTCAAAAAATTTGCATATCATGAAAAGGTTCTCTAAACGAGCTATTAACCTAATCATCTGAATCAACTAATTAACTCTTAACACCTGCAAAAGATTCCTGAGGCTTTTAAAAACTCCCAGCCTGTTTCATTACTCAAAACCGCAATCATGGGTAAGACTGCCGACCTGACTGCTGTCCAGAAGGCCATCATTGACACCCTCAAGCAAGAGGGTAAGACACAGAAAGAAATTTCTGAACAAATAGGCTGTTCCCAGAGTGCTGTATCAAGGCACCTCAGTGGGAAGTCTGTGGGAAGGAAAAAGTGTGGCAAAAAACGCTGCACAACGAGAAGAGGTGACCGGACCCTGAGCAAGATTGTGGAGAAGGACCGATTCCAGACCTTGGGGGACCTGGGGAAGCAGTGGACTGAGTCTGGAGTAGAAACATCCAGAGCCACCGTGCACAGGCGTGTGCAGGAAATGGGCTACAGGTGCCGCATTCCCCAGGTCAAGCCACTTTTGAACCAGAAACAGCGGCAGAAGCGCCTGACCTGGGCTACAGAGAAGCAGCACTGGACTTTTGCTCAGTGGTCCAAAGTACTTTTTTTTCGGATGAAAGCAAATTTTGCATGTCATTCGGAAATCAAGGTGCCAGAGTCTGGAGGAAGATTGGGGAGAAGGAAATGCCAAAATGCCTGAAGTCCAGTGTCAAGTACCCACAGTCAGTGATGGTCTGGGGTGCCATGTCAGCTGCTGGTGTTGGTCCACTGTGTTTTATCAAGGGCAGGGTCAATGCAGCTAGCTATCAGGAGATTTTGGAGCACTTCATGCTTCCATCTGATTTCATTTTTCAGCACGACCTGGCACCTGCTCACAGTGCCAAAACCACTGGTAAATGGTTTACTGACCATGGTATTACTGTGCTCAATTGGCCTGCCAACTCTCCTGACCTGAACCCCATAGAGAATCTGTGGGATATTGTGAAGAGAAAGTTGAGAGACGCAAGACCCAACACTCTGGATGAACTTAAGGCTGCTATCGATGCATCCTGGGCCTCCATAACACCTCAGCAGTGCCACAGGCTGATTGCCTCCATGCCACGCCGCATTGAAGCAGTCATTTCTGCAAAAGGATTCCCGACCAAGTATTGAGTGCATAACTGAACATAATTATTTGAAGGTTTACTTTTTTGTATTAAAAACACTTCTTTTATTGGTCGGATGAAATATGCTAATTTTTTGAGATAGGAATTTTGTGTTTTCATGAGCTGTATGCCAAAATCATCAGTATTAAAACAATAAAAGACCTGAAATATTTCAGTTGGTGTGCAATGAATCTAAAATATATGAAAGTTAAATTTTTATCATTACATTATGGAAAATAATGAACTTTATCACAATATGCTAATTTTTGAGAAGGACCTGTATATGGTCTAGCTGGATTGAGCGGAGCGACTAATTTAACATTATCTCTGTTAGAGTAGGGCAGGGTGATGGATCCTTTGCTGAAGGGCAAAGCCGTCTGAAAGCCTGGAACAAAGAGTGAAAGCGCGTAGATATGGCATTGCATTGGCCAGGCATGAGCGCAACCTTAATTACAGGTGCTGGTCATATAATTAGAATATCATCAAAAAGTTGATTTCAGTAATTCCATTCAAATAGTGAAATTTGGATATTATATTCATTCATTACACACAGACTGATATATTTCAAGTGTTCATTACTTTTAATTTTGATGATTATAACTGACAACTAATGAAAACCCCAAAATCAGTATCTCAGAAAATTATAATATCGTGAAAAGGTTAGGGGTGGGGGAAAAAATCAATTCTTAGATGCATCGCGATGCGGACGTGGACGATTCTGAATCGATTCACAAATGTCAAAAATCGATTTTCAAAAAAAAATTTTTTTTTTTTTTAGATATATATTTATAATAACGTAATATTGACGGAACGCAAAAGACGGAACTCTGAAGCGCGGAAGTGCAGTGCCCGGACCGTCTGTGGCGTGTGCACATAACAGAGACGCTATGGCTGAGCGCGAAATCCAAACACCCTCCTCGTTAAAAGCTGACGTGTGGAAATATTTTGGCTTCTATGAAGTTGAAGGGGGAAAGGAGCTGGACAAGAGCCACACTAGTTGTAAGCTTTGTAGAATAAAACTAAAATATTTCGGAAACACGACAAATATGTGAAGCCATATGACACGTTTCCGTCGAAAAATGCTAACTTACCCAAGCGCGAATCGATCACAGAGAATGTTGATTCATTCTCTATTGTTTCCATAATGGTGTAAATCTCACAATATTATGACATCGTTATTTCATTTAAATTAGGGTAAGTGTATGAGGAGCATATTTTGATATTTTAAATGAACTAGCAATTATCACATTTGATATAACAAGTAAAAATGACATTATTATATGAAATACAATTATAATAAAATTCGAAGTTAAGTGTACAGTATACTGTACTGTTTTCATTTTTAAAACGGTGTGAAAAGTAAAAATTATCATCAAATATTCATCTTTGACCTGTCAAAGTTTCCAACAAGTCTCCACAGCAAGGATGCATAGATTTAGGGGCGTGGTAAGCAGAAGGAAAATGAGTCTGCACATACGCATAACCAGTAAGTAGCACATCTCGATGGGTAGCATGAATCGTCAGAACACTGGTCGTTGTTATATTATTCATTTACTACAAGTATGCTGCTAGTTCAGGCACACATTTATTTTCCTGTTGGTTCTTTGCAATGTTAAAATATATTGTACGTTAATTCTTTATGGGTCATTACTTTGTACTTTTAAACCAAAGTATTTATATTCACACACACACACACAAAAAGATTCAGATAATCGATAATCGCTTTAGCATCGAATCGCAGCCCTCTGAATCGTAATCGAATCGAATCGTGAGGTGCCTAGAGATTCCCACCCCTAGAAAAGGTTCAATATTGAAGACACCTGGTGCCACACTCTAATCAGCTAATTAACTCAAAACACCTGCAAAGGCCTTTAAATGGTCTCTCAGTCTAGTTCTGTAGGCTACACAATCATGGGGAAGACTGCTGACTTGACAGCTGTCCAATAGATGACCATTGACATCTTGTTACGAACCCCTGTTGTTCAACATGCTCGTTTCGTGAGGGTTCAACAACATAAAAGGAGACGCAAAGCAAAGAGCAGTTTAAAGCATTTATTATTAGACTAATAAATGACTGCACAAACTCACGCCTCTCAAATTCTCTCTTTCCACAAGTAACACACATTTACTTTACACTAATCGTCAACATAGACATACCAAACACTAACAAATAAAACAAAGTAGTAGCACAATACAAAGAACACAGTTTGGGTTGATCAGTCGGCTAGGCATCATGACGCGCACGGAGTTCACCGCTGCGTGTCTCACCCTCCTGCACACTCCACTTATATGCTCAGCACGAGCCATCAGAGCAACGGACGACAGGTGCGCAGGGGAGGAGCCTACACTCAGAAAGAAACACCAATTAGAAGACAAGACAAACATACACACGAAAACACACAGCAACACCCATAAGGCTGAGGCCGTAACACTTCTCCCCCTAAAGGAAGAATCAGATTTTTTTTTTTTCTTTTTGTTTCTTTTCTTTCCTTCCTTAGAAGGGAAAAGAAAACTGATTCTGCATAAAATCACACAGAAAACTTAACCTAATCCGCGGGACAACGCATCGGCTACCACGTTGTCAGATCCTTTTTTATGACGGATCTCTAAATTATATGGCTGAACTATTAAAGCCCAACGCATCAATCGCTGATTATGGTTGTACATTTTGCTCAGAAAAACAACGATAGGAGAAGAACTAGACCCCACATAAACGTTAAAATGTTGTAAGGCTAACAACATAGCCAAAGTTTCTTTTTCAATCGTTGAATAATTCAACTGATGACGGTTAAACTTAGCTGAAAAGTACGATACTGGGTGGCCTATTTCATCATCACCCTGCTGCAGCAAGACAGCTCCTACTCCAACCGCACTAGCGTCGACCTCAAGCTGGAACGGACGAGTCACATCTGGAGCCGACAGCACAGGTGCACTGCAAAGGAGAGATTTTGCAGAAAGAAATGCCTGCTGACACTCATTAGTCCAATCAAAACAAACTTTAGGACTACACAACTTCGTTAAAGAAGCAACAACACTCGAGAAATTTTTACAAAAGCACCGGTAATACCCAACCATCCCCAGGAATCTACGTAGTTCTCTCCTCGTAGTAGGTACTGGGTAACTGAGGACAGCAGCCACTTTTCCGTCCAATGGCCGTACCTGACCGTTTCCCACCTGCTTCCCTAAATAGGTGACAGAAGCCTTAACAAATTCACATTTTTTAGGTTTAACGTTAAGGAAGCAGCTTCTAATCGCCGAAACACGTCATGTAAGGTCAACATGTGTTCAGCCCATGTAGACGAATAAATAACTACATCGTCTAAGTAGATGTTACAGTTAGGAACCTCGCCTAAGACTAAGGACATTAAATGTTGAAACGTTGCTGGTGCGTTTCGCAGACCGAATGCCATACGTTTGTACTGCAGAAAATAGAGATGCTCCGATCAGCATTTTTGGGGCCGATCACCGATTACCGATCACCAAAATCATGATCTGCCGATTGCCGATCACTGCCGATCACAGAATGGCAGGGGAATAGGAATCTTTTATCTATAATCTAGCAGAGTTTGCACCATTTGTAGAAATGTGTTTATTTAATTGTATTTAGAAAATGAGATGTCTTAAGGCTACTGTAGGCCAGCTTTCCCAAATAAGGCAGAGTAACATTAAATTATTCCAAACAAAGAGGGGTCAGGCAGACCAACACACATCAGATCAGCCTAATGGGAGGGGATCAAATTACACTTAGGCATATTTGGAAATTGTAGCCTCTTAATACACCCACTACATTTACTAATTGGCAACAAAATGTACAACTTGTTACACCAAAACTGGCTACTGATAAAAGGACAAAACTATGGCAAGTTTTTTTTCTGTTATTATTATGAACGTCTGATGCAGTTGAGCAGAATGCTCTTTTATGAAGTTACTTCATTAAAGGACATATTCTTGAGATTATGCCTGAAAAGGTTTTGGATTTTTTATCATATGTTCATTTTAAAATATATATTGTATAAAATGACTTCTTGTTTATATTTGTTTTGTTTTATTGTATTTATATGATATTTGTATTTTTATAATTGAATTTTTGCCATGAAAATAGCTTTGAATGCTGACATGGCATTAAATAAAATAATCTGAATCTGAATCTGATGTAGTTGAGGAACATCAGTTTCCAAAATCTTTGAAAAGACAGAATCGCAAAGAGTATTACTTTCCTGAATGTCATGTTTCGCCTGTGCTCGCGTCACAACAGCACTAAACACATCTGGCAAATTTTTACCAAGTGCATCAGCCTGCGAATCATTACACAGGACATCAATGACTTGCACTACCGGCATTACTTTACCTCCAGCTATGTCATTTCCCATGATAAAATCCACACCTTTCACCGGTAAAGAGAGACGAACTGCAACCTCAAAGCACCCAGATGCCAAATCAGAAGAAACGTATACACGATGAAGAGGAACGGGCACAAAACCCATTTCAATACCCTGCACAATCGCGCTGGTATTACACGCCGAGTCGGCACAAAAACCCAAAATATCTGATAATATAAAAGACTGAGACCCTCCGGTGTCACGGAGAATTCTTACAGGTTTTCAGCTTTCGACCTTCTCATTTAACGACACAAATCCATCGAACACGAAAGGCTGAAAACAGCTATCAGGTGTCGCAAGAGAAATTAAAGATGGCGGAGACACAGTTTTCACCAAAACCGAACCTCGAGGCTGAAAAGATAAGGAATCTTGTCGCTCTTGTTTACGTTTTAAAGTACGACACTCAGCCATAATATGTCCCATTTTATGACAGTAACCGCACTCTCGATTAGACTTCGGACTGGTAGGAACCCATTTATTTCGCGAATCAGAAATATTTTCATTTTCTTTTACTGAGGAACCCCCAGAGTCAGATGGACGCTTTAGAAACACAGTTTTGTGCATTAATGCATACTCGTCAGCTAACACAGCAGCCTGTTGTACAGTGCTGACTTTCTGTTCATTTAAGTACAATGCAGTACGTTCTGGAACACAGTTTTTAAACTCTTCAATCAGCAAAAGTTCTCGCAAAGAATTATAGTCAGTTACCTTGCACGCTTTGATCCACCGATCAAATAAAATGCCCTTTTCGCGAACGAACTCGACATAAGTTTGAGCCGTGCCTTTTTTCGTGGAACGAAATCGTTGTCGATAGTGCTCAGGAACTAATTCATATGCTCGTAATATTGCAGTTTTCACGGCATCGTACTGCACGCTTTCCTCAAACGAGAGAGATGCACACACCTCTTGTGCCTTACCTGATAGTTTACATTGTAACATTAGTGCCCAAACCTCGTTTGGCCATCTTAAGGCAACAGCAACTCATTCAAAAGCTTGAAAATACGCCTCAACTTCTCTCTCACGGAAGGGTGGGACGATAGAGATATTTTTAGCCACATCAAAATGTGTCGAAAACGGCGCTATAGACTCAGATCCAATATCACATGGCACAGAATTAACACCCGAAGCTGATGGATCAGCCGATGTCTCAGAGTCAACCTCCAACCTAGATGTTTTAGCAATAGATTTTTTAGGTACCTCTGGAACCGCCTGCAACTCCAACTCCCGCAGTCGCACTTTCGTATCAGCATCAATTCGGTACATTTCGATCTGACGCTTCAAATCATCCTGTCTCGCCTGAGCTTTGTCCTGAGTCTCCAATTGTAACCGTGCTAAACGTAACTTCAAACGGGAATCTGCACGCAAACCCGATGATGACTCTGTGGACAGTGAAAGAGGTTCAAATTTAGGCATTGAAAAAGACGGACGTACCTCCGCACCAACCCCAATCACTGGAGTCACTGGAACACCACTCGACACACGTAAGGGTGAACTTCCTGCAGCTGGTGCCGCCAACTCCGCTGCTGCAGTAGGAACAGCCTCCATAGAATGAAATACCCCCTTATTAATCAGGCTAGTCACTAAACAAGCTTTCAACTCTTCTTTACGCAGTGTTCTAGAGATAGAAATCTCATAATGTTGAGCAATAAGAAACAAATCATTTTTCCGACATGTCTCTAAAACTTCAACACTAGGTTGATCTATAAGTTGATTTAGCTCAAACGTTGCCATCTTTAAAGAAAAGAAAACGCAAAAGCAATCAGGATAATCCAACACCCTCTCGACCTACCTACCTAACCAGTAATCTAATTATACCCTACCTAGTCTTCAGAGGGTACAGATTAAGAGATCGCTCTCTCCCCCGGAATACCTCCAAAAACAACAAACTAAAATAATAAAGAAAAACAATAAACAGTAAACCGTCGTCAGGACTGGCGCTAAGCACAGCCCAGCTGGCTTACTCTTTCTAACCAGAGGATATGGATCACCTGAATCAAATTAGATCAATCAAATTACTACTACTCGGACACAAATCCTGGACGAGCCGCCATTTATGTTACGAACCCCTGTTGTTCAACATGCTCGTTTCGTGAGGGTTCAGCAACATAAAAGGAGACGCAAAGCAAAGAGCGGTTTAAAGCATTTATTATTAGACTAATAAATGACTGCACAAACTCACGCCTCTCAAATTCTCTCTTTCCACAAGTAACACACATTTACTTTACACTAATCGTCAACATAGACATACCAAACACTAACAAATAAAACAAAGTAGTAGCACAATACAAAGAACACAGTTTGGGTTGATCAGTCGGCTAGGCATCATGACGCGCACGGAGTTCACCGCTGCGTGTCTCACCCTCCTGCACACTCCACTTATATGCTCAGCACGAGCCATCAGAGCAACGGACGACAGGTGCGCAGGGGAGGAGCCTACACTCAGAAAGAAACACCAATTAGAAGACAAGACAAACATACACACGAAAACACACAGCAACACCCATAAGGCTGAGGCCGTAACACATCTTGCACAAGGAGGGCAAGACACAAAAGGTCATTGCTAAAGAGGCTGGCTGTTCACAGAGCTCTGTGTCCAAGCACATTAATAGAGAGACAAAGGGAAGGAAAAGATGTGGTAGAAAAAGGTGTACAAGCAATAGGGATAACCGCACCCTGGAGAGGATTGTGAAACAAAACCCATTCAAAAATGTGGGGGAGATTCACAAAGAGTGGACTGCAGCTGGAGTCAGTGCTTCAAGAACCACCACGCACAGATGTATGCAAGACATGGGTTTCAGCTGTCGCATTCCTTGTGTCAAGCCACTCTTGAACAAGACACAGCGTCAGAAGCTTCTCGCCTGGGCTAAAGACAAAAAGGATTGGACTGCTGCTGAGTGGTCCAAAGTTATGTTCTCTGATGAAAGTAAATTTTCCATTTTTTTTGTAAATCAAGGTCCCAGAGTCTGGAGGAAGAGAGGAGAGGTACAGAATCCACGTTGTTTGAAGTCCAGTGTAAAGTTTCCACAGTCAGTGATGGTTTCGGGTGCCATGTCATCTGCTGGTGTTGGTCCACTGTGTTTTCTGAGGTCCAAGGTCAACACAGCCGTCTACCAGGAAGTTTTAGAGCACTTCATGCTTCCTGCTGCTGACCAACTTTATGGAGATGCAGATTTCATTTTCCAACAGGACTTGGCACCTGCACACAGTGCCAAAGCTACCAGTACCTGGTTTAAGGACCATGGTATCCCTATTCTTAATTGGCCAGCAAACTCGCCTGACCTTAACCCTATAGAAAATCTATGGGGTATTGTGAAGAGGAAGATGCGATACGCCAGACCCAACAATGCCGAAGAGCTGAAGGCCACTATCAGAGCAACCTGGGCTCTCATAACACCTGAGCAGTGCCACAGACTGATCGACTCCATGCCACGCCGCATTGCTACAGTAATTCAGGCAAAAGGAGCCCCAGCTAAGTATTGAGTGCTGTACATGCTCATACTTTTCATGTTCATACTTTTCAGTTGTCCCACATTTCTAAAAATCCTTTTTTTGTATTGGTCTTAAGTAATATTCTTATTTTCGGAGATACTGAATTTGGGATGTTCCTTAGTTGTCAGTTTTAATCATCACAATTAAATGAAATAAACATTTGAAATATATCAGTCTGTGTGTAATGAATGAATATAATATCCAAATTTAACTTTTTGAATGGAATTACTGAAATAAATCAACTTTTTGATGATATTCTAATTATATGACCAGCACCTGTATAAAATTGAAGACGACTGATAGCCAGATTAAGGTCTCAGGAATGGCATGATCGCCTGACAATAAGATCTGCCTTAATGATGACAACCATGCTTCGTTAGCACAACAATATAATATGTTTTGCAACCACGTCACATCCCAAAGGACGCTAGGGACCGCTATAGGATCATTTTCGTGAAGCGCGGACGAAAAGAAGCTTGAGTGAGCTTGGTAGATTCATCTGGCCTTTACTGATCCATATATCCAAATCTGAGATTAGACATGCACCCTTCGTCTAGCTGTTTTTTTTTTTTTGTTTTTTTTTTTTTATATATATCATGGAAATTCTTAATACGAATATAACCAACTAAATCTGACTTCTTAATACGACACTTACCTGAAGTAAGGTGATGGCGTCCTGTCAAGAAGCTACTATCCTTACCTCAATGATACTTGATGATCTGTTGTCTTTTGAGTGTAGAATCCATTTCTCAGATGTGCAGCATATGTCTGACATGGCTCCCAAGTTGCTCTTTGTAGAAATAGTTTTATGCATGGCTGGGAGATCACTGGCCACAACAACCAATTGAGACTCTTGAATAGAAAGATCCATGAACATGTAAATCATACGGCTGAGTAAAAACAGTGTCACTCGAGTCTTCTTCACTGTGATTAGTTCCGGTGATTGGTTTGTTATGATAAAACTAATATGACTGTTAGTTCTACTGAGTTAAGCAATTTTTGGCTAAGTATATGTGGCCTTTGACCGGAGCATTCTTAGTCTGCATTTCTCTGTACATTTAATGTGGAAATACCCATCTCATAAAATATTTATATAACACATATCAGTGGATTACAGTTTTTCTCCATTGGTTTGGCTCATTTCTTGAAACAGAAATTACATTCTCAAACCTCTAAGATCATTTGGCAAAACAGTCTTACAGTTCAGCACAACACTATAGCTCACTTGCAAAAGCTCATATCTCTCCCAAAACTGTTCACTCATGCTTCAAAACTAAATTCCTTTCCCATATAAAGAGTCAGTGCCACGAAAATGGCAAAGATCCTTCTCAATTGCTTTGGCTCATTTCTTGAAACAGGCCGGACGTTCTCAACACTCTTGGTGCTTTTGCCAAAATAACGTGGATGGTTCGGCACAACACCATGGTTCACCTGCAAAAGCTCATACCTCTTCCAAAACAGTTACCCCCTTGTGTCAAAACTAAATTTCCTTCTCATTTAAACAGTCAGTGCCCCCAAAATGCTTCGTCCCTTTGGCATTGTGTTATCACTGCAAGTCAAAATGTTTAGATGTTTTGTCACTATGGCAGAGGACCATTGAAATATCCCTCATGTCCACCTTTCAGTCTTAGCCCAGTCCTTCATTGACAATGGTTACTGTACTGTTTTTTGTTTAGCTAACAGAATACAATTGTGTATAAAACTGAAAAAAAAAGAAATAGGATTTTAGGGTAAGAGTAGCCTCCAAGGTTTGACATCACACATTGCACTCATACTGCCAAGGATTTTAGGGTAAGAGTAGCCTCCAAGGTTTGACATCACACATTGCACTCATACTGCCAAGGAAATTGTATCCATTATCATTCACACACATAAAGTAACTTCGATACATCAGAGTAAAAAGGAAATGTATACAGCATAATATACTGTAATATAAACACACAAACAAAAAACAATGAAAATTATATGCAGCCTACAGTGCTGTAAATAAAGCTGGAGTTTCACAACTAACAGTTCTTCACTGGTCGTCCACATAACAGCGTATATTCTCCCTTGCGATGCAACGACGGAAGAAACGGCGTGCATTTCGCAACCATCCCCTACACTGATCTCATGTAATATCCTCACACGCAGCGTCCATTGCATGGAGCAGGGACCTCTGACCTTAAGCCCGATGCTCATACACTCTCCACCTCCAAGCGGAGAAATACTCCTCAATAGGATTGAGGAAAGGAGAGTAAGGTGGTAGGAACACCATGACCATCCTTGGATGAGTAGTGAACCGGGCCCTGATGAGCGGGCCACGGTGGAAATCCACATTGTCCCATACAATGGCATATTGTGGTAGGTAAGGGCCTACGAGACCTCTCTCATTTTCAGGGATCAACTCAAAATGAAGGCAGTCCTAGAAGATGAGGAGCTTCTGTGTATTGTATGGGCCAAGACTGGGGATGTGAGTGGCCACACCATTCTCAGATATGACAGCACACATAGTTATATTGCCCCCTTGCTGGCCTGGGACATCCACCGTGGCCCGGTGGCCAATAATATTACGGCCACGTCTTCGGCCCTTGGCCAGGTTGAAGCCAGCTTCATCCACAAACACGAGGATGTGATGGGTCTCGTTTCCTTCCAATGCCATTATTCTCTACAATGGCGTAAAAAAGAAAACATCAAATCAGTCATACAGAAGAGTCATACACTACAGTTACAGACAATTACATTGGAATGTTCTATGTTCTCCACAAGTTCAATATACTACTGGCCACTACTCCAGTGGTTCCAAACCTGGGGTACATGTACCCCTATGCAGAGGTACTACAGAGGGTATTTGACAGAAAGGGGAGGGGTAACATCATCAATGACTAGACTTACTGAAATGTAACAGTAAAACCCACAGTATTAGATAGATTTACATGGGAGGTACTAATTGCAGCTCTTTGACCACTTTTCTTATTGTATGTTATATTCTTCAAAATAAGGATTATAATGATAATTGCATCATACAGTAAGCTGAAGTTTTTAGGCAAAATGTTGAAGTCAGATAATCAAATACTTGCAGGATAACCTGGGTACACAAATCAGGTAAAGTTGGTACTGAAGCCAAAAAAGTTTGGGAACCACTGCTTAATTGTAAAAAGGTTATAATGATGGACAACCAGTAACTGACTTACATGTACATACTGGTACTGCAGCTCTTTTACTCTATCAGAGTTCCTCTCAAATGGTACACTGTAAATTTGCTTCATTGTCATATGATGCTTCTTCAATATCCGGTCTATTGAGATGCTTATAGAGTTGACATTTTGGAATATGGCATTGTCTTGTAGGATTGCAGCGCGGATCTGTCTCAATGTGATGGCATTATTTGCCATCACCATGTTACAGATCTCTTATTCTTGTTGTTCATTGAGAAGTTTTCCTCTGCCACCCGTGCAGGGTTGTCGTCCAATCCTAGACATAGAATTCAAAGGACAACACTCCATTCATAATGCATACATTATGTATTCCTTACAGAATGTGTTACCTATGTAATTGTATTGTTGTTTTACTTACATTAACTTTACAACAATTCTAATGCATCACTGCACAGTGACTGGAATACTACTGTAAACTGTATCATCAATACTGTAGAAAATAAACTATTCCATAGTTTATTTTCTCCAATGTTTTTTCTTGTCATTTTTAGTATCATAACATGATACTCATTTTTAGTAGGATATTACTGTAGTCCTATCACACACACACACACACACACACACACACACACACACACACACACACACACACACACACACACACACACACTAAATGAATAGGTAAATGTGTAAATAAATATATTTCTTGCTCTATGCACAGTGTCCTGTCCTTTACAACATATAATTCCATCACTGACTGACCACATACCTGTTTTCCCTGCGAAAGGTTTGGATGATGGAGGAGACTGTAGAGCGAGGCACATTAGCCTGCACTCGGCGACCTGCCTCCGCCATAGTGAGGCCATGGTTGATGACATGGTCTATAATTGTGGCCCGAATTTCATCCGGGACAGCATGGTGTCTTCGTGCTCCTCGGCCTCTTCCCCCATTCCACCACCACGCACCCTTATTCCTCCTCCTCTTCTTCTTCTTCTTCTTCCTCCTCTTCCTCAAGCAGGCAGTTGCCCTTTTTCATATACTTGGCCAGGTGCCTCCATGTTCAGAAGTTGTACTAGTCCTGCATGGTCAAGCTCTTTACATTCATGTTTGGCAGCATTCACAGTCATGGAAACTAAACATACTGTTTGATTGGTCATCTGAGATGTGTGAAACTCCTCCTTCGTAGTCAAGTTCTAGTTTCACCTGACTGTCAATTGCTGTAATAAATGTATCAAATGTTCCAAGGGATTCATATATGGTATTCATGGTATTATGTTCTTGCCTAATTTTGACAATTGAACAGACTATTGTGCATGTGATGACTTATACAATGAAATGACGCTGACATGTTTTGGAGCGAACAACCATTAGACTGAGAATCAACGATCAGTTTAGATCAACAAGATCTATTCACTTGGAAATTGTGCTAAATGTAGGCTACCTGTACTTAATCATTTGGAAAGATGTATTGAGACATTGAGACATGTACTTAGACATTGGCAATTTGATGAAATGAATGAGAAATTCAATTCTGTTGTGATCAATTGCCAAGTGGTTTGGAGGTTTGTCCATGTTGTTTTGAGAATGTAATTTCTGTTTCAAGAAATGAGCCAAACCAATGGAGAAAAACTGTAAAGTAGTCACCAGGAAAGGTTGTGAGTTACAGCGATTGTACACATTTTCTAATATTGTAGATCTAATTTTAAGTATTAAAGGAATTTGTAATTCATCTTATAATATGATTTTTAAGTAAATATGGTGTAAAATAGTTGTTTGTGAAATTACAACACTTGTGTAAATATGTAATTTACTGCCATTGTAGAGATATCTACTACAGTATATGCATAACAGCCAAATGACCAACTTGCTCTCTTTTAGCTCAGGTGCTTCCTTTTTCAGAAATGTGTTGTTTTTTTTCTTGTTTTTTTTTTTTACATTACCAAACACTGTTGAGTGAGCAGACGAGGTGAGGGAGCGCGACCTGTGAATATGTCATATGTATAAAAAGCTCTTAAGTACTCTTAAGCTTATTTTATTTCTATACAGTTACGCAGTTGTTAGTGGGTATTTTGCTAATTGCCCATGTGAGCGTGGTATCGACGACGCTGATACTATTAGATTACCTGCACTGTGGAATATCAGTAACGCGAATCTTTGCTTACACTTTGTTACAAACATTAAGGCGAGCTATCCGGCGCTGCTGTTTAAAGCGTTGCAGTAAGTTGCGTTTGCAGTCTGCAGATCAGCAGTTATTAGAAACACGCCACGTGTTTGCCACGACAAACACGCCACGACACCAATTTGAACTCTGCCGTGGTGTAGGAAGCAGCGGAGTAGCCAAGTTAAATACTTACCTAAATGAAGTTTAATCATGGTATAGGGGACATATTAACAGTGGCTGGTGGAAGCGCCTACCAAAACTTGAAAAACCGACTTGAAAGCCTGAAAGGGGAGCTTGAACTTGAAAACCAGTGTGAGAAGATTGCCTCTCGTGAATTGCAGAGTTGTTGATTCATGTCGGTGAGATCAGTGATCTGCGAAAAAAATGGCACCCGTGTAGAAAGCGAGGTTCTTTTAGCTGGACAAGTTGAAGATGATTTTGCAGTTCTCTTCCTACCGGATTATTTTGGCTGAGCTGATGATGTTGAGGCTTTTGATTACCCAGGGTGTTTTGGGCCTAGAAGGAGCAGGACTTCTCTTGAGAGGCCTTGTCTGATCAAACTCTCCGAAGATCGCTGTGCCCAAGTGGAGATGCGGCACTGAATGTGGGAACTGCAACGTGCAGTAGGAGAGATGGCAGGATGAATTCATCGTCGGAACTTGATAATCGAAAACAATATGCGTGTCCTGAAACATGTTGGTTGGCTACTAAACGAGAGCATGAATGGAAGCGTCAGCATCTGCGAACTCAGACATGTGTAAGTACCGATCTTTATACTACAAGTATTAGAACACGATTGGATAGATGAGAAGGTAATAAGTGACGTAGCAATTGAGTCTTCCTGGCAGAACTTATGCTAAAGCTTCCATTTCATGTTTCACAGAAGAAAGAAAGCCATACAGGTTCGAAATGACATGAGGGTGAGTAAATGAAGACAGCTGTTTTATTTTTGTAAATGAACTATCCATTTAAAGATTTAATTTGATAAATTAAACATGAATGAAGAGTTGGTTTCTAGGTTAAGTGAATAAAACGTGTCTTATTCGGTTGTCTCGCATAAGCTGTTTCCCTGTCATAATTTGCAACAGTTAACTTTGTTTTTTTTTTTAGTCTTTGTACTTTTTTTTTCTCCAAGTGAAGCCGATTGCTTCCTTCCAACAGAGATGTTCAGTCAATGGAAATAATGCAGCCTTTCATTATACTTAACATGAAAACACATAAGATCCTATGTTCACGTTGTTAATGATTACTCATTCTAATGGTGTGAAATTCAAATAACACACATGCAGATAGTAGAACAGAATCACATTTGGAGAAAAACACTACAAACACCCTATTGCGTCTCTTCATGAGTTCACATCTCATTTCTTGCTCAGAGTGAAGCCTCTCTTTCTTTGAGAATGTCAGCATGGAATAATCTATTTAGGATCGGTGAGCTTTAGCAGTTGAGAGCAGTCTTACACAAAGGGACAGTTCACCTGACAATCATCATTCTAACATTTACTTGAGTTGTTCTAAACCCACATGACTTTCTTTCTCCATTATTCAAACACATATGAGGCTGTTCTATAAATTGTTCTAAAAAAAAAAAAATCCTCTGTTTGTAAAATGACAGATTACCCAATTTTGGGTGAACTATCCCTTTAAGTGCATCTCTGTAGATTCTGTATGAAAGCTATCATGCTGTTGCTGATGGCTTTGACAAACAGGTATCTTCTCTGATGTGAAATATCACCAGAGGTTGTCACCTATCAATTAATGTGCCATGCACTAACAGTGAATTATTAACAAGGGGCAGATATGTGGTACCTGCTTTCTTGTCGCTATGTCTAGGATTTCTGTTCTTTTTGCAGGTGTTTTTCTGGAAGTATGGATCTCAAAAGCCAAACTTTGTCACAAAGAAGTGAAAGTTGATGTTATAGTGTGAGTTTACGCTTTAAATTTGAAGCTATTTGTGTTGTTGTTAAATAAAACATGTTTGTTTTTTGGTGTTAAAAATTTAGCTTTTTGACTTTTTTAGTTCCAGTCTCTAGCATTACTTAATAAAATGTGGAGGTGCACACCAAGAACAGTTCTGACTTCAAGCTCTTTTATATCATATACAAAGCTAAATTGAATGCCCATGTGAAGATGCATAAATGTTTACCATGTTGCTAGATGTTAGGCTTTGCGGATGGATGGATGTGTGGCAGCTTGAATAAAGATACACTAAAATTTAGAAAAATTCCGCTCAACCTACACGTTAGCCTGAGTAACCAGGCCACAAGTGAGGTGGGTGGTTATAAAGTTACCGACTACGCCACCCCGGGGCCTACTTCCGGGGAATTTCCCTTCACACTAGAGCAAGGCTCACAGGTTCGTCCTAACAGAGTCAGGTATCAGACTTGGGTTGAGTATAAACAATAAAAAGTTTTATTTTCTCAAACAAAAAGTCTTCCAATTTTAATTAACAAGACAAAACCAATAAATCAAAAAAAAAAAAGAATCCACACAAGTAACACACAGACCTCGCTTCAGAATTTGGGCGCTGGCTCTCCTCGGCAGAAATGACACAGCAATCATACGTGCACACTCACGTCACACCTCACTATGAGCACAGCATTCGGAGCACAGCATTCAAGCAAAAGAACCCACCACAATCGGGAAGAGACGCTTATCCTTCCGCCACTGGCTGCCCCAATTCTGAAGGAAGAACAAATTGAGACCAAGAAACACAACACCAATTATATACAAAACATTCGCTACAAACAAGTATTCTAAAACACAATATTAAAAGAGTTCACCACACCAACTTGTCTCATCAACTCGAGGTGCCGCGTCCGGCCCCCCCGGCAACCAATTCTAGGCTGGGCAGAAATGGGCAAAAAGCAGCCAACAATATAACAAACTAAAAAAAAGAAAACATTCAATAGGCCGCCCTTGGGTTGACCACACATAAACAGCAAACAAGGAAAACTAGTCTCACGTACAAAATAAGTACATGAGTAACATACTCCACATAATTCAACACAAGAAAATATAAGTTTCACAACAATCAACTCACAAGGAAAGAAAATAATATTTAAAGAAAGCAAAATACAGAACAGATGGGGACAGTTAGGTGGCTAATCTAATAGTTAAACGCCACTGGAGGCTCGTAACTCAAATTACTCCCAGCCCATAATCAACAGTCCAGCTGATCCGGCGTTCGGAACACCATGGATGAAGCGATGAAACAGGACCCGGCGTGTCGACGCACCACGCGAACTGAAACGGAGTTAATTCCGCTCGTCTGCTAATTCGATAAAGCAGACAAACTCGGACGGACCTGTCTCCCTCAAACCCCGGGGACAGGAAAGTCACGCTGATTAGTCGATGATGTCAATACAGGTAGCCAAACGAAGCAGACAGCAAGAAGAGCATCTGCACCAAAAGTGTAGCTAGCCCAAGAAAACAGCCCACTGTAACACCTCTTGCACGTTGGCCCACACCTTAAATATAACATAGCACAAAACATGAAATAGGCCAGCCCGGCTAGCAGTGATCATATGATTGATTCAGTTGAAACATACCTGTTGTGCGATTCAAACGGCACCAAACTGCTGCGCATTAACCCTTTCACACGTGAGTTTAAAATATTCTGGCTGACCCCCCAGCGTGAGTTTTTCAAGGCGACCGTTATTTAGAATGTGTCACTTTATGGTTTCCATGGTGACGCGTCATTGCTTGTCACGTGACACACCGCAGCAACAACAGAGCTGAATGAATGATGATCTGCTTTTATGTCATATTTCCTTTTTTATTCAAAATATTCACAAATTTGTTTGATATGGCATGAAATATCTGATATTCCGGTTGTCAAATATATGCAAGTGGAAGTGTTTTGTTGTTTAAACACCTTTATAACGATCGCGTTAGTTGAGCTGTATGCGCGATGGGCGCCGCCATCTTAGTTTGTGCCGCAGACGCAGTTCAGAGAATCGGATCTGTTGGATTTACAAAATGTTAATTCATCCACTTCTCCCGAAATACATACAAGTAAGTGGCTGGTGAACTGGGAGAAGAATAGAGTAAACTTTAAAATTACTTACACAATGTCTATCTGATATGAATAAAACTAATTATAATGGAAAGGATTATTATTGCCTCTTCCTTTGACATCAGTGTGTATTTTACGAACTCTAAATGTATTGTTTTTTTAGTACTTATATGTCTGGAACCTAAAATAAACATTATGTGGTTGAAAACACTGAAAAGTTGTGATATATGACAGCTCTGAGCGCGCCTCTCTCTGGCTCAGCGCCAGCCAACGCGCCAAAGCACATTTGAATTTAGCAGTTGATCACGTGATGCACTGACCGTTCTAATCACACCGGTGTGATCGTACGCTCCAGGGACCAGCCTAGACTGATCACACCGGTGTGATCGTACGTGTGAAAGGGTTAAACACGGTCCATGACACGAATCAACTTTGAAGGCATCCCACAAAGCTCCTCCGTCCACCCTCTACTTAAACAAAAAAAAAAAACATGGAATCCCTGTGAAACAAGCCACGCTACAATCACTGCCAACAGCTCCTACCTTAAAAACATGCGTGTGTCCCGCGTCCCACTGAAAACACGGTGACTCGCTCAATGAGGCAGAAAGAACACACGCCCTTATACAGGTCCTTCTCAAAAAATTAGCATATTGTGATAAAGTTAATTATTTTCCATAATGTATATTTTCCATAGCGAGGTTTTGAGTAATGAAACAGGCTGGGAGTTTTTAAAAGCCTCAGGAATCTTTTGCAGGTGTTTAGAGTTAATTAGTTGATTCAGATGATTTTAATAGCTCGTTTAGAGAACCTTTTTCATGATATGCAAATTTTTTGAGACAAGAATTTTGGGTTTTCATGAGCTGTATGCCAAAATCATCAGTATGAAAACAATAAAAGACCTGAAATATTTCAGTTGGTGTGCAATGAATCTAAAATATATGAAATTTAAATTTTTATCATTACATTATGGAAAATAATTAACTTTATCACAATATGCTAATTTTTTTTTGTGAAGGACCTGTATGTCGCAGAAGGAACGCAATTAAAGGGGCACTCCCTCTCATATTAGGTGACTCTGACAGATGTAAACAGTACTGCTACAGATGGATGGATGGATGGATGGATGGATGGATGGATGGATGGATGGATGGATGGATGGATGGATGGATGGATGGATGGATAGATAGATAGACTTTAGCAACACTTGATCGGTTCTTGCTGAGATATTGTATTTATTTGTGATGGCAGACACACGGACTGGCACAAGTTCACAAACTATTGCCACAACACTTCAATTTCCTGAACATTCACTTTAAGGAGCTCAAACTGTGAAAAAAAAATGTCCATGCCAGAACACATTTTTTTGGATCCTCAAGCAACTGTGCAAACATAATACAATATAAACTGAGAGTTGCAGAAGAGCACAGTTTTATCAGTCTTAGTTGTAGAGTGCTGATGCCAATCCACTCTGCTCTGACTGCAAATTATTACTCTATACCACTGAGAGATTCAAAATATTATCCTAAATTTATTCTTGGTTGCTCTTCTTGAATGTTCTGGGTCAAAAGATTAAGATGAGGTTTGCTAAAACTACTTTAAAACAACATTTATAATTTGAGGCTGTTAGACATTTTGCAACTTTGCAATATTTTTTTACATAATGCTAAGCAGCATAAATGTTGAGCAGCTATAATTTACTGATTTGAAATATGCACAGATGTGGATTCCTTTTTTTCATTAAAAATAACAAGCAAAATAGTCCATGTAGAGATTCAAATATTTTAGATTAAAATAAATTTCTACATCTGGACTCATCTGGACTTCAACTAGATGTATTTAAATAAAGAGATTGCTGTATTTTTCTGATAGCAAGGGGTAGTTCACCCAAAACTGAAAATTATGTCATCATTTACTCACCCCCATGTCGTTCCGAACCTGTAAGACTTTCGTTTTTATCTTATCTGTTGACAATTTAATACAAAAAATCCAAAGTTTGTAATCAAGGAACAAACCAGTATCTTTTACGCTGTGCTAATGTGATACCTTCCCTCCAGCAATGTGAACGCTTTAGTATCATTTTGACATTTTCTGTTTTATGTAACCTCATGCATTACAAATGAGCTTATTATAAATAACAGATGTCCAAAGGGTTTTTAAAATGGTCATGAAACAGTCTGATTTTAGTGTCAGCAGTAGATTGGCATGAAAGGAAGAGTGGAAGATGATGACGGTCTTTGGAGCTATAGGTGGGGTGTGAAGCTCTGGTGAGAAAAGGCACAAAAAATATGTTAAGGTGAGAGAAGGGTTTTAAGAAAAGTATGTTAAATATAACATGTACATATGTTACATATAATATGTACAATCACCACCTTAGATGTGAAGCTGAAAAACTTTTCAAGTAGTTTGCAAATGGTGCACCGTGCATGTTCAAATCAAGGCAAACATTGTGCTTAGTAATCACAGCAGGGTGTACGCAGCCTCTTTTCTTCCGCTGAGTGCCACTTCACTCAGTTGTTTGTCTGCGCAAGTGGCTGTTCTCTCACCGGTGGATGTCTGAGGTGTGAAAGTGTATGTCCTGCCAGCTCTGACTGTCATTACCTCACGAGCTGATGCAAAGTTGCGCCATTCTGCCTTTAGAACTGGTATATTGTCAACAGCTAAAAGGACTTGACTTGTGGTTGCTATCCTCATCAGTTTGTGATTAAGCATGGCAGATTTGGTTGACATTTTCTGAAGTGAAATTTTTGGAATGTGCACATACTCTGTAACTCTGTAAGTCTATTTAACATTTTAAGAGCCCTCCAAAAATAAGAGCCCTCCTTAGAACATTTGTGCTTTATATGTTGCTTGAAAAAGTGCTGTAGGAATTATATATTTTTGTAGGCCAAAATTTTTGTAGGGTTGAGCACTTCTGGCTCCATTGTCCCAAAGTCAGTGGGTTTTTTGAATGCTCTTTTGTTAAATGCCTGAAATAAAGTCTGTGGTTAACACAAGCTCAAGATATTTTCACGCGGATTGAGCAGAGTGTGCCACCATGGACGCTCGAGGCAGTGGGCTGGAATGACTTGCCGGCAGGGATGGATGCACTCATGGGCTGGACAGCTGCCGTCGGAAGTTCGATAGGGCCTGCTGCTGTCTGCTGTATGTGGAAGAGCAGGCAGAACAGAGTGAGGCTCGCTCCTGGACAACAACATGCAAGGAGCCATCACCTGTAGTGCATCAGGAGACATGGGAGCGTATCCGGAGTATCCAGTGCCACCGGCAGGCATCGCGGAGGAGTTCACCCAGCTGGTGGAGGACCGAATGGCAGTGCGTTATGGGAGCCGGACTATTTTTTTCTTTATTTTTCTTTCCTCTCTCACCTCCTTCCCTCCACATCCTTCCGTCTACTCTTCTCTCGCCCTGTGTGTCCTTACTCCCAGGTTCTGCGCCATGACGGCCTGGGAGGGAAGTTGAGGGTATATGTGACGAGCGGGGCAGGGCCGTGAGAGTGGAGCGAGGCCAGTTGAGCAAGTGTTAATGAACGACACCTGATTCACACTGGACTTGAGTCCCACAGAGGAGTTCCAGAAGGATAAAAAGAGGAAGGCAAGTGGAAGACAAGAGAGGACCAGGCCTGGGACAATTTAAGTTGTTGTTTTTGTTTATGCAGCAGTTGTCCGTAAGGGGTTGCGTTTACTTTCAAGTAGTTGTGTTTTACTTTGTGATTACGTTCGTTTTCCGGTTCCCGCCTCCTTCTTCCCGTATCTACGAACTCTGTTACACTAACAAGTGGCACTACAGAGGTTGTCTGGGACATTAATCATTACTAAAACTATTATTTGGCTGGTCATGTGATGTCAACATGTCTGGCCCCATGAGATGTCTTCATCTCATCATTTTAAATCTTTCTTATATTCAGTAATGTTTGTGTAAAATGTTTTAATGAGGAAAAAATACTGAGTAAACCTTTGATGTATTTGTGGATGCGGTTACTATTAAGTCATGCTCAAATGTGACAATTGAACGTGCTCTATGTAGCATTTTATTGCTATTAATATGAATTAGATATGTGTATATTTTTAGAGGCATACCCATTTAGCTATCGATATATTGTTGACTGTTTCTAAACTCATGCAGTTAATGTTGATCTCATTTGTCATGGTGAAATCAAGTTATGATATCAGTCTCATCATACTCCATCTGGTCCTCATCCACAAAGAGCATAAAACCCCTCTGCAAAAATACAGCAATCGTCTCTCTGATTTCCCTCTCTGTTTGACTCCAGAACAACAGAAGATCACTTCACATTGGGCAAACCATCCCATTATGATTTGTAAAACAATTGTCTCTGTCAGTTGTATATCAAACACAGCCATGACAATCATTTTGTCATTTGTCACTTTGCTTTCAGATGAAGTCATCAGCTCTGCGGCTCAGGGTTCTGAGAGGAGTTGGTCCATGTTGAAGTGAGTGTCATAAACGTTTCGAACATAAACGTTGATCTGAGTAGCACCACAATGAATAAAAATTATTTGGGATTTATTTTGAAACAGTTTTTACTAAAAAATTGTGAGTATATTTTACAAATAATTACAAAGAGACGGCAAGTAACATTTAATTAAATGTGATATTTCAAAGCAGAAAGGCTTTTTTTAGTTGTTGTTATTCAAAACCTGTGAAATGGATTTAAATTTCTAAATTAAAAATGTAAAAATGTATTTACATTTTATTTAAATTACATTTCTTAAATAAAAATGTCTTAATTAACATTATTCATGAATTGTTATTGTGAATGATTCATGAATGTTACTGCAAAGAATTTTGAATGATGTACAAAAAAAAATATTTTTAAAGAAAACGTTTGCAAATCTAAAAAATATTGTTATATATATTCTCATTTTACTAAGCCGAAAGAAATGATTATGATATCATCAGCACATTATTTTCTTTATATTATGTTGAGAGTGTATCTTTTTCCTGCTCACTATTATAGTAATGATAAATGTAAAGGAGAAATATTTTCACGTTTTTAACAATTATTTCCTACTTCACCAGTTTTTCACCAGAATAAGTTATTGCTTTAATTGTATCATGATCCCAGCATGTGTTCCCATGTCTTGTGTTGGACTCCTATTTTGAAGTGTAATTATGTTCCTTTTGTTCCAATAATTAGTTTCTGGGTTATGTTTTGTAGTCCTTTTGTTGATTGGTTCCCCGTTTATTATTATTGATTTTTCCCAGGTTTGTCTTGTTGTATTGTTAGCCCTTGTGTATTTAAACCCCTGTGTTTCCTGTGTTCTTTATCAGGCCTTCATGGTTGTTTTTTTGGTGTGCTTTATTCTTGTTTTCCTGTGTTCATAGATGTCCTGTTCCTTGTGGTTTGGTTATTTTGTTAATAAATGTGATTATTGCAATTGGATGTACTGTCCTACAATTTTAAAGCTCACCATCATTATAAAATTAATAAAATTATTTATTTTTCTTAAAATTAATCACTGACCCCTGGGGGTCCACGGACCCTAAACTGAAATACCTTGGAATGGAGTTGAGATTGCTACACTTCTATTAGTAGCTGAAAATATTACTGAATCAGCCCCTTAGTTAAACACATTTTTTTAAAACTCTCTCAAAATGCAATTATAATAATAAATATAGCTGCGAGCAGCGATGACGGGCCAAAGCCGGCTTTGGCCCTTTCATTGAAGCACACTGAAGAAGGCACGCGCCGTAACGCGTTTGTGTAAATAAAACAATTTATGCATAGTGCAGCCTCTTTCCTGTTTATATATTCTAATCATCTGGCCAGCATTCTTAAAGTTTAAGTTTAATCATTGAGTGAAGCCTGCTCCTATTTCCATTCACTGATTCTTTTTTTTTTACATAATCCCTCGCTATAGCAAAACCGTTTGAGATATTCAATATCCATTAACAATTTAGCATCTTTAATGTATTTTCATCATGTTGAAAAAACTTGGTGGGAATAAAATAAACCACTTAAGAGGAGTGAGTAAAAATGTAGAGGCTGGTTTTGCAAAATATCTACATTCAGACCAAAATAGCCGACTTCCTGTTGGGCTGGCTTAAAGGCACAATATGTAAGAATTTTTTAATAAAATATCCAAAAATCACTTGCACAGTGTGATATATTTCCTGCAATTGTGTACTTACAATATCCCAAAAGTCTCCAAAGATTTTTTTATTTCAGAGAAATTCACATTTTAAATAAGTGGCCGTCCAGGAAAAAAATGTCGCCCGTCAATGACGCAATATCCGCGCTATCCTCGGTTTCCGTTCATACTGCCATAGCCATGACGTAACCATGGCGACAGACGTGGACAACTGCGTAAATCGTAACGTTTAGCGGCACCAGAGCCCGTCATTCTCTGGCGGCACGCAGTTCTTTTTTCGTTAAAACATAGACCATGGCAAGCAGACTTTGGGACAAACAAGGAGAACTAAAATGAGGATCAATATCAGCGTGACGTTTTTGAGATGCCGAGAGCCCTACGTCCGCGACTAACTTGGACTTGACAGAGCTTCACGAGTCACGACTTGACAGCTTTATTAGACAGGTGAGCAAATGTACATAAAACAAATCAATGTTATATAACGTTAGCTCAACATGATGAAATGTTAGAATATGGTCAGTATGTTATTCTAATGTTGATCTAGCTTACTGCTAGTTTCGTATAGCAAACGAACTAACACGTAGTATACTGTAACATTATAACTTTCAACACAAATTTAAATGCCGTTTAGTGTGATAGTGTAACGTTAGACCAAGTGAAGCAGCGCTGCGTTACCTCACAAGTTTAATTTGTCTAATAAACTGACCTGTGTGAGTAATCCAGCACTTGCGGGTAGTTCGGTAGAATTAAATGTCCTTATTCCTTTATATCCGCGGGCCTCGCGTCTCTTTAGAAATCGCGACCTGCTTCATACTACTGTAATGTTAAAAAACATGAATGTTTGCACTCATCCATAAACATTATTAGATCCATCAGCTTGACAGCAAGTCCCATCATTCAGCTCATCACTGCGTCATCGACCGACGCCTTTGTTATTGTTGGAAACTGCGCCCTCTTGTGGTGAAAAATTCTTACATATTCTGCCTTTAAAGTTGTTTGGCCCGATGAGATCTATATGTGTACCGAGTTTCATATTATTACATGCAAGTGTGTTTGATTTATGGACCAAATTTTCAGACCAAGTTTATGGACCAAGTTAATTGAATTAATAAACTAATTATATAAAACTATTGTCAATGCACTACAATTAAACTGGTTATATGACTTTACTTTATTAAAAAAAACTTATTTAAAAAATACAAGGCTTAAGACATTTATTTTATTTTTTAATGCAGGCCAAACCACACAGCAGTGAAATGGTTAATCTAGCCCCCCTCCCCCTCCCCACACTCACAGACACAGAGACGTAGGCTCAGAGAGAAATGACCATATTCAAACCAAAATATCTGACTTTCTGTTGGTCGGAGCTAATGAATGTAAATTAGAAAGTTGTCCGGCTTGATGAGTACAATATACATACTGAGTTTTGTTACTGTAGATAAAACTAATCCCCCCAATTTTGACAAAAGGTGGCGCTACTGAGCCCTCACCATGCCCGTTTCTGAAACTTTGCACATGTCTACTGACTAATAAATGTAATGTGTCTGTCGAGTTTCATGCAATTTCAAGCATGCTAAGAGTCTCAAAAGCATCAAACAAGAATATTAAAGTTTGATGCGTTGCCACGGCAACAGTATCTAAGATATCAATAATCCTTTCACAAGTCTACATCTGCCGTGTGTTTACATTATACACACACAATTTGAAGCAAATCGGGTAAAAATAAGAGGGTGATTTCAAAGCATTTTGAAAGTGACACACTTCCTGCTGCCAGTTGGTGGCGCTATAACTTTGACTCACAATAGTCACATCCATGTGATCGGCCTCTCACAGCGAACACACTGCTGAAGTTTCACCAAGATCAGTTAATGTATGCAGAAGTTATAACACACTTCCTGTTTCTCTTTTCGCGCCATAATTTCGTTTCCTCGCCACAGCCAAACCGTTCGAGATATCAAAAATCCGCTGGCAATTTTTCATACTCAATGTCTTGACTTCACGCTGACCGAGTTTCGTGGCATTTGTTTGAATTCTCTAGGAGGAGTACTTTAAATTCCATTGCATGCGTTTTCCAAACAACCCTAAATAGACGACTTCCTGTTGGGCCGGAGTAAAAAGTAAGAGTATGATTGATATATGAACCGATGAGATCTATATGTGTACCGAGTTTCATTTTATTACATGCAAACGTGTTTTATTTATGGACCAAGTTTTTGGACCCCGTTCCAGGGGGCACTGTTGAGCCCCCCTGCCACGCCCAGGTACCAGCTTCAGCCCGGCCCTGATGGCCGCGGGTTCTGCCCCGTGTGCAAAGTTTCAAGAGTTTTCGAGCACGTTAAGGGCCCCAAAAGTGCCTGAATAGTCGTTAGAAAACAAAAAAAAAATTATCCTAAGAAAAACAATAGGGCCTTCGCCCTTTCAGGGCTTGGGCCCTAATAATAAAAAAGATAAATAAAACACTCAAAGGGGAACGGGGTGAGTAGACTCTATTACAGGCATTCAAATTTAACGTAAATCATTTAGCAATGAAAAGATATATGTCTACTCACAGGTATGACAGACGTCAGCTTTACAGAAGGTCATCACGAAAGAGATATTGCATTAATCAACAATCAAGTAATTGCAGTATGATCACAGCATGTCGCATGGAGATTTGATAAGATACATAATGGTGACATTTGCCACTGCAGAGACCGGTTTCATTTGAAACTGGGTCACTTTTGGCTGACAGTAAGCATCTCAAATTTGCATGTTAAACGGTGCCATTAAGATAACTGTCTCTTCAATGAATTCAACTCTCTTCTTCATGTCCTGATGATTGCCAGCTTATGGGAAGACAGTGACAACTGTCATTCCAATCCTATAACAAACAAAAAAATGAAATCTTTCCCCACACACACACTCATTCATCCATCCATCTATAAACACACACATACAAGCATGTTTAGTATTATGGTTGGCGAGGCATTTCATATCATGCCTGATTAAATGTGTGAATAATTTCAGGCAGAGATCACACTTATCAGAAGCTGGTGCTAAATTAAGTTAGCAGGAAGCAAAAACATACGATGAAACAGCAATATGCTAACGTTCCACATCATCTTCACGAAAATCGCCCAAAGGATTCCCATAGCAATTTCAAGCAGATGCCCACTCTCTGACCACGGGTTCACATGACAGAGAACTGAAAAGAAAGGTCTATACTGGGACATACTGACATGCACGTATATAATGGAATGGGCCAGACGATAGCTTCTGACAAACTTGTACCGTGGGACGAAGCCTCTGCTTCAAAGCTGGAAGCCAACAGGCCAAGGACACTAATCTCATCCTCTGTTATAACTCCTGTTTCTCATATGTTTGCTGTCAGCCGAACGCATAAATCATAGCTGTGGACTCTTTAGCGGTGTTGTCAAAGAAAAAAACATAAAGGAAAAGGAAAGAGTGGAGAAGGAAAAAATAACACTTAAAAGGTCCGCTTACACTATGACCTTTCGCAGTGAGAAGAAACTGAGGGAGAATCTACTGGAAAGGTTCATCTAGCTGATAAAACCTTAAGGAAAATATGTTCAAATTAGATTTTTTTTTTTTTTTTAATCTTCTAAATAAAATGCAAATTATCAGCATAAGGAAATCAAAGAGAGAGTCTCCCTTTTTTATCCCCAAGGCAATTACAAATGTTAAATGAAACCAATTGCAAACACAAATGTTCAAATGCATAAAAAACAAGCCTTAATTGCATCATAGTGCCATATTAGATCAGATTACATGAGGTTGCAGCTCACATAAAGTGTATTCACTTCCCAACCAAGAGCTGAGTCCATAAAAACTGGTCCATACCATATGCACGATTTCAACTCAGGTTACATTTATAATTGTATATGCATAGAACACTACTAAGATTCATGTTTACAACATTAGTGCACAATATTTCAACATACAGTATTTCACCATCTTACCACCAAACAGACCAGGGGTATTCATAGTCCCTCTGCAGACAAAAGCCTCAAGTTTTGAGTGCCACCAAGAAAAACACATTAAAGGCTGTAAATCGACAGGGTTAATGTGTTTAAATCACTCCTCTCAAGCCCCATTTTTTTGTTCAGCTCCAATCAGTCCCTGCTCGAGTGATTTGGTTATGTGAAAAAAATACTCGGACAAAACCCTGATGGTTTTAAAATAACACGCTCTTCACAGTGGGCAGTTTCAAAGTTGTTTCTGCTCTCCAAACACAGAGAGGTGAAGTGGTATCGACACCCTTAGAATGTTTTAAACTTGTGTGACCTGCATGCTCCTTTCACATCCACAATCCCAACCCAGCACCCAAAGAGATACAGTGATTTCAGCCCATGCACTTTGCATCCTTGAAACCTGGAATATTTCACACTTAACTAAAATAAAAAATTGTGGGTGAACTATTCCTTTAAGAGGCAGCTTGCCTCTTAAATGAATAGTTCACCCAAAAAATTTAATTCATCATGTACTCACCCTCAAGTTGTTCCAAACCTGTATGAGTTTCTTTCTTCTGCTGAACACAAAATATTTTATAAAGAATTTTGGTTATCAAACAGTTGACGGTAGCCATTGACTTCCATAGTATTGTTGTCCTACTTTGGAAGTCAATGGCTACCGTCAACTGTTTGATTACCAACATACTTTCAAATATCTTCTTTTGTGTTCAACAGAAAAAATAAACTTATACAGGTTTGGAACAAATTGAGGGTAAGTAAATGATGACACTATTTTCATTTTTGGGTGAACAATCCCTTTAAACAAACAGACTGGAATCTCTCTTGTGATGGCCTTGCATCACCTCACCATAGCCCTATTTCTTTTACTGTCACCACTCCCCAAAGGAATATCACAATCTCCCTAGTCACCCATCTGCTGTCAGATCCTTAATTATATATATATATATATATATATATATATATATATATATATAATGAAAGTCACTCTGAGACTTGTCACCTTAATTCCACTGTGTGTCTCTTTTTCCAGCCACACTCATGCTTGTGAAGAGATGTACATGTAATCCTTCATTTCCTGCATGAGAGCTTGCCTGAAGAGAAGTAGCTGCAAGCTACAGTATCCTTTAATTCAATATTCAGAAAGGGATGTTCTTCAATGGATCCCATGAATTCATCTCCTTATTGTTAGAGAAATTAGATTATTTGCAGAACATCTTGTTTTTGAATGAAGAAATTGGCAGCATGACACAAGATGCACAATGAATTGTCAGTGAATCAGTGAAGCTTCAGCAAATCTTATTACGTGTGCATATTTCCTCTTTAATTTCAGAGAGAGATGCCTTATGAGATGAAGATTGTACAAACAGACACATCAATCTTGTGATCATGGTCTTTCACTGTGAACTTTACAATATTGTTTTTTTACTTTTACCCTTTACTAGTGCAAATTGAAATCATGAGTAGGAAAGGACAGAAAGACAGCTATAAAATTAGAGGGAAAAAACCCTAAACAATTATGATTTGGTAATTAAACTTTGCAAAGCAGATGAGATAATTGTGGGTAACTGTGATGTGAAATTGCCGTTTCATGTCCTGTTAGCATTGAAATTCAGTGACTTGGGTATATAAATAATGTGCTATAATTTTTGGATCATAATTTTGGAACCCTAAGGTTTAGAAACAAAATCCCACACAACCCTTATGTCAAGCCCTACAAAATTGATTTCATTTCTGCACACATTTTTCCGTAATTTTTAAATTTCCTATCATTACACATCATTAATGTTGAAAACAATTGTGCAAACAAATCTGCTTATTTTTATTAATTAATTAATTAATTAATTAATTAATGTTTATTTTGTTTTATTTTTTTGGTGGACACCATAATATATATGTATTTCAGGATTCTTTGATGAATAGAAAGTGAAAGGAACAGCATTTATTTAAAAATTTGAATTTTATTTAGAAATTTCTTGTAACATTTTAAATGCATTTACTATTACTTTTATTAAATTTAAACATTACACATGCTGGGAAGAATGAAAGGAATGTTCCATGGCCTGACTTCTGGAAAGTGTCCTTTATCTGTTCCCTTTTGTAAAGGTCATTTTGGAGGGCTCTCTGTTATTAGGTGTTCTGAGCCCTGTAAATTGATGACATTCCCACTAGAAGGATCCCTCATAGTGCTTTCAAAAATGCATTTAGATGATCTCCACAACCATTTGGAGAGCTGGAAATCACTAATAATGCAGCATAATAAGAATAGCACTGCTGAGTGCATATGGCGTAGGTCAAAATCAAATATTAGTGGGTGCAAGTGACTAATACTTCATGACCCTCTGCATTCTTTAAACTACTTGGGTTAAATTAAGTATTTTGGCTTAGGCACACTACTATACCACAAAACACTGACTGGGAAATAAGATGCAGATTTTGCCCTATGCTGCCCACATGTCAGCATATAACATCTAATATTTTATGATTCTAGTTATTTAGCTTTAACCATCTTCCTTTATGTACTTTCTCGAATTCTGTTCTACATTTTGTTTTCTGGTTTTATTAATCTGCATTTCTGCTGTTTTTGTTGCTTTTGATTGTTAAGTCCATTGCTACAAACATATTCATTTTTGATGCAAATTTCTAATCAATATCAGTAGCAGAGCCTGTTTCATTCAAGATTTGGCTTGTTAGCATGATCAAGTCAGTCCTTTCTGATATGTCGTAACCATACTGTTCTCTGGTCAAAAGTCTCCCTATTGATGGCCATTCAAAAGTAGCCATATTTTCCGACGAAATAAAACATTTTGCGAGCAACATATAATTGTTTGATTATATTATATAGTTAAGTATATATAATAATTCTATTTAATATTTACACTACCGTTCAAAATCAGTACAATTTTTTTTAGTCACACTTTAGATTAGGGTCCAATTCTCACTATTAACTATAGGCTATATTAACTATGACTTTTGCCTGAATTGAATTGAACCCTAAACTAAAGTGTTGCCATTTTTTTAAGTAATTAACATTCTTCAGAATGAATGCATTTAATGGTTTAACAAGTGACAGTAAAAAAATTTCTAATGTTTAAAGTTTCCAATTTCAAATAAATGCTGTCCTTTTGAAATTTTCATTCAAAGAATCTTGAAAATATTACCACAAAAATATTATTATTATTTTTTATCAACAATGATAATAATAAGAAAACCTTCTTGAGCAGCAAATTGGCAGAATGATTTCTGAAGGATCATGTGAAACTAAAGACTGGAGTAATGATGCTGAAAATACAGCTTTGCCATCACAGGAATTAATTAAAATATTAAAAAATAAAACAGTTACAGTTTTAAACAGTGATATTATTTCACAATTATTTTTGATTAAATAAAGACAGCCTTGGTGAGAATAAGATTAATAATTTCAAAAACTTAAAAAAATAAAAATCTTACCGACCCCAAGCTTTTGAACAGTTTAACTGTAATGATACCCAGACTCAGACAGAACAGAAGATGTTAACAAAGTGTTTATTGCAACAACAGTGAGCAAATCAGGAAGGTGAGTATTGAGGATAGCAATGCAATGGAGAATGTGGAGCGGTGGGGACGGATGGATGGTATGATGGATAGCACACACATCAGATGCCGGTGACAGGTGAGATCCACGGGTGTATGGGAAGTGCAGAGCGAAGAGGGAGAGGATTACTGGAGACAGCAGCTGGAGAGGAGACCTTGGAACAGAGAAGCAGGAACTAGAATCTTAGAACATTAAATAAATATATTTATATTTATTTAAATAATTATCTAAACCTCTCACTGTTGGTCGCGTATATCCGTCATGTTTTGTAGTTTTTAACACTTTTTACTCGTGTTTGTAATTCCTCCTCCAAAGCGCAATGGGTTGTGGGCAATATTAGCCTTTATGAGCACGGATGCACACTTCGAAAATCCACCGGAAATAGTAGACCATCCGGGGACTTTTGACATACTCTTTTCAACATACTATGCTTTGGGATACACTTATACTCTCACATACTATTTAGGATGGATAGTATGGACATTGGGATGCAGGGCTGGTGTATCTGTGACATTAATTAATTAATTTAGTTAATTATATTAATAGTAGTTAGTAAATGTGTATCTAGTGCATTCCTCTGGTGCCATAAGCCAATCAGCTCCAGTGTGATCAGTCACGTGACTCAGATGATTGGCTCAAACAAAATCAAATCGTGTCCATGTGCAAATATGGCAGTATACAGATCACATACAGAAGAGCAACTGATAGCTAATGCACAGCATTCTTTCAGGTATTATAGCCCTCCTCGATGTAGGCTGTGTTGTTAGCAATTAACCTCAGATTGCAGGGACTCACTTCCTAGAAACCACCACACGCTGTTGTCAGCTGTGATTATAATTGAGGTAGAGTGGCGGCTGGAGATGTCTTTCATCTTAGAAAGCCAGCCTTCAAATCATCTATCCTCAGTGCTGCCTCCAGATGTTATAATAAATGTCTGAAAACTAGTGTTCATGTGCATATCTCACATCACACACATACTCCATTTTGTCAGTCAGTGTTGGCCTTTCAGTGTGTATACAGTAATACATCCTGCTGGTCTCAAAGAACAGCATTTAGTTTGATTAAAGGGAACAAATGCATGTTGTGTTTCAACTGCAAATACAGGAGCAACTCACCTGTTTTGTTTATTTGTTTTGATTTGTTTAATAACAAAGGTAAATGGATTTTGTTCTTGACCTCAGAGCTGCAATAGCTGTCATATGCCTTCTTAACATACTGTGCAAGTGTGCCCATGTAGGCGCTAATGTGAGGCAAACACTCCAGTTTAAGTCTCAGATCACATATTATACCACAGTTGCAGAATAATATAATACCTGAAAGAATTGAAAGACCTTCTGCTTAGAAGTAACTTGAGTAAATTTGTAAATTGAAAGTATTAACTGCTTAATTTATGTATTATAAATTTTATTCCGCATAAAGAGACATGTTCAAATACAATTATTATGCTTCATAAAATGTTCTGTTGTAGTGCAACTCAAAGCACAAATTAAGGTTTAATGCGGTTTTGGAAAATGGAGGTTGGTGGGGAAGATCAAACCACAGCAATCCATAGTGTTTGATTTGATAAGAGGAAACATTAATATAATTTTGGATCACTCACTTCAAAGACAAGTAAGGTTATTTGCAATGTGTAAAAACCACCCAGCCTTATCTCATTAGTATTCGTAGGAATTCACATGTAACATTGAAATGTACCGTTCAAAGTCAGTAAGTATCACGGATTGTTGTAGAAAGAACAGATCAGGTTAAAAAAGGCTTTAATAATCCACTCAAGCAAATACAAAAGGCAGGCGAGCAAACACAACAGTAGCATTAACGTGACCAGACTAATGAGAACTGAAAAAACTGCAACTTAAATGCAAGGCAAATTGGGGTAATTATGATAAACACCTGTGATAATTAAATGAATCACCATGACAACTAGGTAGCGGGAAACTAAACAATGGAAAACAGGAGCTAATAATTGCAAAGTGAAGGGATGGTGAAAGTGATGAGTGGCCAGATGGTGAAGACCCAGAGCGCAGCTAGAGCGACAGCCCATGGCGGAGTCGACAGAGGGAGGAGCCATGATGGTGACCAGGCGACACCCCGGGGATGACCGTCGGAGATGGAGCCTTTGTTTGGGGATCCCAGAGCGCAGACGGAGAGCCGATGGAACTGAACGACTCCGCAGGCACTGGAGACCAAGGTGAAGCCGTGGTGACGAGCTTCCAAAGTGGAACCAGAGTGCCTGAGGACTGAGGCGGAGCTGGTTTGACCAAGGACCGAGGCGGAGCCGGGGGGAAGGAGCCCACTGAAGCCATAGAGGTGGAGAGACAGAGCGCAGCGGAAGGCTCGCAAGTCCGTAACGCAGGCAGGGTGACGACCGACCAGGGTGGAGCCTGGAGGGATGAGAGAACCCGGTGGAGCTGAGGGTGGGAGGAGACAAGGCGAACCCCGACAGGTGGAGCGAAGGGATCAGCCGCCAGAGCCAGGGGATCCCTTCGCATAGGCGAAGCTGGTGACAAAAGTCTTCCCCTTCAAAGAGTGAACATGAATGGAAGCGATATCCATTTTCTTGTGTGGTCCAGTCATTTGTCATGCTTTTCCAAGGGAGACGAAGAAGATTTCAAAATAAAACAAGATTTATTAACTAACTCTCAATAGTAATGTAAACAACAATCCAACAATACAAAATAGTGTGCTACGCACAAACAATACCAAACAATGAGTGACACAAACAGAGGAAATTAAATAGAGATAATTATTTATTTTTTTCATTTCTAAAGCAAAGTATTAATTTCTTCTTTTTTTTTAAATCTCCAAACTTATGACAACTTTTGAATGGTATAGTGTACATCTCTGTATGTTCGGATATACACTGATAGATACACAATGGACGTATTAACAGCATTTAAAACATAAAAAAGATGTATACACTTGTATGAATATACTGATAAATACACAATGGTCGTATTAACAGCATTTAAAATATAAAAAAAAGATGTATATACTTGTATGAATTTGTCTCAAAGCTTGATCATTGATAGATACACAATGGACGTATTAACAGCATTTAAAACATAAAAAAGATGTAAACACTTGTATGAATATACTGATAAATACACAATGGTCGTATTAACAGCATTTAAAATATAAAAAAAGATGTATATACATGTATGAATTTGTCTCAAAGCTTGATCATTGATGGAAAAAACAATTCAGGGCACTTTGCAAGAGAATGTAAGTCCTGTAAATGAAGCTCAACAGAGGTCAGGTGATGCAAGAGGACAAGGACCAAAAGCACAGGAGTAAATCAACAACAGAATGGCTTATACATAAAAAAATGCTTTGTGGAGTGGTACAGCCAGAGTCAACTTGATTCACATCAGACATCCCAACAATATTGCTGAACAGACAATTTTTATAGAGGAATGGTGGAAAATTCCTCCTGACCATTGTACAGTTCGGATGTGTAATTAAAAACGTTTAATGGAGGTTATTGTTGCCAAAGGAGGGTCAACCAGTTAATAAACCCAAGGTTTCACATACTTTTTCCACCCTGCACTATGAATATTTTGTGAGGAATGCATGTGTGTGTCTATTGTGTGTTTATGGACTTTTTACTCAGTAATAAAGGGGTCTCATATGTTTTCCTGTATTTTCTTTTGTTTTAAATTAGCTGTAAACATTATGTCTGAATAATCTGTCTGCAAATTCTGTAGGCCTACTAGTGCAGCAGATTAGTAAAAAAATTGTTCACTTTGGTATAGAAGCATGAAATTTGGCACAGTTACTCTCTAAGGGCCACTATTTTGAAAAAAAAACGTTGGCCACTCAGAAATTCAATATGGCGGCCAATTTTCAAGATGGCCGCCATTGCTATTCAATGCTTATTATATCAATTATTCAAACAGTGATCCAAGCATAAAATTTGATACAAATACTCTCTGAAGAACATGTTAATGGAAAAAGATGCTTGTCCCTCAAAAATTCAAGATGGTCGCCATTTTTAAAGATGGCCACCGTTCCTGTCGAATATTAATTATTTCAGTTGTTCAAATGGTGATGCAAGCATACAATTAGGCAGAAATACTCTTCACGGAACACTCTTTTGGAAAAAGATATATGCCACTCAAAAATTCACGATGGCGACCATTTTCAAGATTGCCACCGTTTCTGTCAAATAGTCATAATGTCTGCTTTGTCTGCCTCCTCTCCTTTGACCTGTCCGGCTTAGTTAAACTTGCCAGGGATATAAAATTCCCGACGGCATAGCTCTCGGGTTCATTGGAGTACACAAGCCTCTCCACCATGGCAAGGTGCAGTCCACAGAGAGGAAGGGCCACTGTTAGAAAAATGAAGTGATACAACTAGGTTCGGGTCACCTACACCTAGCCCAATCATTCATCCAGTGCCATTTAAGTCCCGTGTGATCTGTACACCTTCCAGGTAAGCATACATTAACAATTAATGTATTGCCCCGCTTACCCGTGGCTCGGCTCTCCCGTGCTGGCACAACTAGTCAATTCAGGTGCGGCTATCTAACAACATCCATTACTAGCTAATTGATGAGGGGCAGTTGGACAGCATTTGGAACAGTAAACTTAGCTATACAATTACTACTACTCAATAACTACAGTATAAGTAAAACTAGATCAGCTGACACTGAACCCCATGCTGAGTTCCACAGCAGTGAAGTTACCAGTGTGCACTGGTTGTATAATGACGTTCACTCTATTAAACAAAACCTTCCTTAACACATTAAACTGAGCTCTGACAGAAATGGTGGCCATCTTGAAATTGGTCGCCATCTTGAATTTTTGAGTGGCACACACCTTTTTCCATGATAATGTTCCTTGAAGAATATTTGTACCAAATTTCATGATAGCATTACCATTTGAAAAAAAAGATGTAAGGATTCAAGAAAAATGGCGGCCATCTTGAAAAATTGTTGCCATCTTGAATTTTTGAGGGACAAGCACCGTTTTCCAAAAAAACATTCTGAAGAGAGTATTTTCACAAAATGTTATGCCTACATCACTGTTTGAACGATTGACAATGAGCATTTGACAGAAATAGCGGCCATCTTGAAAAATGTCCGCCATGTTGAATTTTTGGGTGGCCAACGCCTTTTTCCCAAAAAGTGACCCTTAGAAAGTATCTGTGCCAAATTTCATGCTTATCTACCAATTTGAACGATTCTCTTGAAATATGCCATTAATCTGCTGCACTATACAGTATTATTTGATACAGTATTGTAATGCAGTTCCCTTTCGAGGGAACTCTTACTGCGTCGTTGAAAATGACTCTTTGGGGACGCTCCCTTAGCGTGTGCCTCTGAATTATGAATGAAATTAATCCAATCCTGATTGGTGTTGCGTCCTGACGTAACATGTGACGGCATAACCGGAAGTATAAAAGTTACGCTGACACACACACGTGTTAGCTTTCGCTCTTCAGCAAGCGCTCTCTGTTGTTGTCAGTCTTATTTGGTGTTGTCTGTCTGTTACAAGTATATTTATGGCAAGTCATAGATACTAGATACCTAACCTGCCCTAGATACCTAACGGGTGAGGACACATCAGTTATGTGTGAATTGTTTGGGAGTGCACCACGCACAGGCAGCTCTCGAGGGGGATGCTTGTGAACACTGTGAAGCATTCCCTCTTAGAGTGCTGCGCTCCCGTCTGGCTGTCTTCAAAGATGATGGCCCCGCGGTTCGGGTCCTGCATCCGTTGAGGCGGCACGATGGCTTAGATCGTGGGGATCACAAAAGGACCTTGTAGACGAGAACAAGACTGCCGAGGCACCTTCTCGTTCTTCGTCTGAGGGTTCAGTGGCACTCGTTCATGGTGCAGAAGCCCGTGCTGCGGCTTCTTCTGCCCATGATGAGTACCCGGTGCTTGAGGTATCTGCTTCTGAGGAAGTGGATGTGCTCAGCATCGCATCGATGCGGATGAACATGAGTCTTACTCGTTGGCTCATGTTCCTGCTTATGAAGAATTATTAGAGGTTGTGACGCATGCTGTGGCCAGACTCAACATCAGCTGGCCACAAAACACACAGGATGATCCTTGTCAGAGCAAGTTAGACGAGCGATTCCTGCAGCACCGTTCACAGTCTCAGCGCCGGGGCTTGCCGTTTTTCCCAGATCTGCATAAAGAGATCGCCAGATCCTGGGAGAAACCCCATTCCTCTCGCATCACCATAATTCGATTAAAGTAATGTGGTGGGTGCGAGGGAGTTGGGTTATGGCAAGATCCCGCAGATGGAGGAAGCTTTAGCTATCTATCTTTCTCCTGAAGAGGCATCTTCGCTTAAAGCCCCAGTGCTTCCCAGCAAACCGTGCAGAGACACCTCTGCTTTTCTGCACCCGAGGCCTGGCTATGTGCCTAAGATGCCTCCCAACATGGCACGGTCTACAGTCCTGCAGGCATTTCATCCTTCACCTCATGTGTCGGCAGAAGAAGAGAGGCTCCATTTGCTCTGCCCTGTCAGAGCTCTGAGCATTTACCTCTTGAGGTCCTCTTCTTGGAGGTCGGACCAACTGATAGTGTGTTTTGGGTCACCTAAGAAGGGGCTCCCTGCTTCCAAACAAACCATTAGTAATTGGATTGTTCAGGCTATTGTCTCGGCCTACCAGGTGCACAATTTGCCTTCGCCTTTGGCCGTAAGGGCCCATTATACTACAGGCATGGCGTCCTCTAGGGCCCTCCACTCGGGAGTGCCCCTCCAGGAGATCTGTGAGGCAGCCGGTTGGGCTACCCCGCACACTTTTATCAGGTTTTATAGTCAGGTTTTATACCTCCCTAGTACGCCTGGTGCACGAGTGCTCTCGTCCTAGCTTTGTGCCTGTGTTTCAGTTTCACTCTAGGGCAGGCCTTTTTGGTGCGTGGCATAGTGGGCATTCGTTCCCCAAAGAGTCGTTTTCAACGACGCAGTGCGAGTTCCCTCGAAAGGGAACGTCTCGGGTTACGACTGTAACCCTTGTTCCCTGAGAAGGGAACGAGACACTGCGTCGTCCTGCCACGCCCCTTAATGCCTGAGAGCGGCTTGCTTCATCGTGAGGCTAACGCATGTGTGTGTCAGCGTAACTTTTATACTTCCGGTATAAAGGAGCGTCCCCAAAGAGTCGTTTTCAATGACGCAGTGTCTCGTTCCCTTCTCAGGGAACAAGGGTTACAGTCGTAACCCCAGACGTTTTTCTCCATGCATGCTTGCATCAACACATACTGTGTTAGGGATGCAGGAGGCGTTGTTCACTGTGGTTTTGGATTTTGAGGTGATATGGCCTGCGACACTTTCACTTTGCATTAGATTAGCCTTGTGTAGTCTCCAGGAAGTATTCCCACATCTTATGAAAGTATGCCATTTAGCTCAATGTTTGTTTGTTTTTTGGCCTTCCAGCATTTAGCTGAAACACACTGAAAGTCAGCACAGGCAGTCAGGTGAAGATGTTGTTGAAAAGAACATGACATTTATTGTACCTTTGTGAAAAAAAAAATGTGTCAGGGCTGGTTTGTCTCATCTGTTTGCTCAAAGATTTGCTAAGGAAAATCACAGAAAGCATTTTTACAAGCATTGTGAATGTTAAGCAGCTAGCTTGCCAAGACTCTTAGCTCCAGAAGCCTTCATGCTTTTATATGCAGTCATTTAGAGTAAATTTCATTGGTTACATCCCTCATCATAGTGATAACAGACACCTGTGCTACTGTAGTTATATCCTTAAGTGGATTATTTTCATAAGCATAATCTGCCTTATTGAGCATGTAAATCTATTGTGTGTGGTTTGTTTTCATATGTTGTTTCATACGGCTAAACAAAAATACTGCCCCCAAATCCCCAAAACCTAAGCAATACTGAAATGTGCTGTTTTATACAATTCTAATAAAGGTCCAATAGGGTCCTCTCACCATCGGTGCTCGGGCCCTAACTACTAAAGCAGTGATGGCATTTCACAAAAACCCAGGGTATAATTTACTCTGATCACACAACAGTGACATTCCAAAGTATGAGACCAAAAAAAAATTACATATGAAAAAAATGTGTATGGAAATCTACCAAAATAAAATAATCCATGTCAATGGATTAAAGAATGCAGTGCACAAGTCTACAGACATGCACAGACCTAAAAAATACAGACAACCACAAAAATGGTTATGGCATGAACACAGCATAAACTTGCTGTTTTGGTTCAAGAGGAACTGTAAAAGGCGGTTGCTGTTTGTTTACAGCACCTGGTGACTGGCTGTCTACAGCTTGGCATAACCTCATGGAACGCGCTGATGACGTGTAATGTCTGTGCGAGCAATGGTTCCCTTTCAAAATGGAACTTGCATTGCGTCAATTGATGCTTTGGGGAACACCTAAGGCGTGACAGGTGTCTGAAATCACAATCAAATCAAGGCAATCATATTGACAGGCAACAGATGCTGACATCATTAACGTCATCATTCCAGCAACCTGGAAGTATATAAGGGCGCCTTGCACAAATGACAATCACCTTTTTTCATCTTCAGGGACTGTTTTGTCTGTAAGCGCTTGAAAATCACGTAATTATGAAATGCGCTGAGAAGGCTGAGTGCTTTCAGAAGTGTGCAGACCCGTGCTCAAGATATTTGATGCCGGGTGACATACACGAACTGTGCGTTTTCTCGTCTGGGAAGGAAGAGCGCGCACAGGCAGGTCTCGAAGGAACTGCCTGTACAAATTGTGAGCGTTTTTCTTTGAGAACGCTCCGCTCTCGTCTGGCTCTCTTCTCGAGAGAAGAGGGTTCAGTGTCTGGACCTCGTGGCTAGCAGGTCCCGCTTGTGCTGAAAAAAAAGGCACAGTGGCGACGTGCATAATGGGGTTCCCAGATGGAGCCTGCCGATCGTCTTGAGAGGGGTGTAATCCTCTCAGACGATTTGGCAGCTGATGAGGGTGAGCTACAGGTGGATGATGAAAGCTTTTCAAAAAAAAAAAAAAAAAAAACTTAGTCCGGCAGCGAGTGCTCTTCCGGACAAACAGGAGATGGCTGATGAGGGTGGTGATAATCGGATAGATCCTGAATCTTCTCAGCCACCCTGCCCCGTGTATTCTGAGCTGGTTGGTGTTATGGAACGCGGCACTGGCAGCCTGCAGCTGCCGTGGCTGCATGTTACCCATCAGTATGGGTAAACTGGCTGTGGGTAATTTTTGCCAGCTAGCAAGACCACTGTCAGGCAGTTGGCCTTGAAATTAGGCCACCATGAAAGCTCAGTCTTTAAGCAACTGGACAGCTAGCCTGACCGGCTATCAGGTAGTAGGCATCACCCGGCCTCCCTGAGGGCGAGTTCCCAAGGATGGGCAACTGTACATCTATCCTGACTGGCAATCGGGTAGTAGGCTTCACCAGGCCTCCCTGAGGGCTAGGTAGCCAACTTTCTGGTTATCGGGTGGCAGGCCTCACCAGGCCTCCCTAGGGCGAGCTCACAAGTATGGACTTTAGATAGCCAACCTTCTGTTATCAGTTAGCAGGCCTCTCCAGGCCTCCCTGAGGGCGAACTCCCAAGTATGGGCTTTAGGTAGCCAGTCCTATGGTTATTATTCAGCTGGCCTTAGCAGGCAGCTTCTGAAAGCGAGCTTGCGCCCTAACAATACTAAAGTGTTCACTTTCTGCTACTGGTTCCCTCCTGGAACCTCTCTATCTAGCCTACAGCCTGGTTTTCCTACCAAGCAGGCCATGTGCTCCCTTCACTGAAGGTCACTATGAGTACTCAGCCTCCTGAGTCTGGTTAGACGGTCTTAGGCATCTTGTGAAGCCTCCCAGTTAGATCAGTCCTTAGGCCTTCTCAGGCCTCCTCAGTGCTTTGAAACATAAGCGCTGGGTAGATCCGTGGATCAAGCAGAGAAACTCCCCTCTAACTCCCCAAAGGTTGTGAGCACTATGCTGAGTCATGATCTCCGGGATACCTCGTCTCTAAGATCGGGGCCGAGTGGTTCACTGCTATCTTCGCAGTCCCTCGGGTTGGATGCCTTACCTAAAGGCAAGTCTCCAGAGCCTCTCTCTTCGGACAGACTGGAATTGGCCAGACTGAAGTGTCCAATGTAAGTGACACCAGGTCAGGCCTTCTTGGTGGCATTTCGGGTTGTATTTTCCCCTGAATAGTGACTGGCTGGGGTTCCCTAGCCATATTCCTTAGAAGGGACCCCTTCTAATTTGAAGCTATGGTCCTAGGCCCTTGAGCGGACCAGGAAGGCCTCTCATCAACCAAAGTTTATGGAGGTATTCCTGTGAAAGCATATAGCTTGGTCTATGACCGTAGGGAATGTTGTCACTGACAGCTCAGTGTGACCTGAGGGTGAGTGGTTCTGGCATTTCATTTGAACTTGCTGGTTCTGACAGTTGTCACTGCCAAATGGCATGCACTCCCCTTAGCACTATGGCGTTGGTATATCGTTCCCCAAAGCGTCAATCGACGCAGTGCGAGTTCCCTTTCGAAAGGGAACATCTAGGTTAAGACTGTAACGAGGAACGTCTTTCGCCACTGCAACTTTCGCCATGCCTCGTGGCCTGCCTGCCAAACAGTCCCTTCAGACGAAAAGGTGATTGTCATTTGTGCAAGGCGCCCTTATATACTTCCAGGTTGCACGTTAATTATGTCAGCAGCTGTCGCCGGTCAATATGATTACCATCATTGGATTTTGATTTCAGACACCTGTCACGCCTGAGGCGTTCCCAAAAGCGTCAATCGACGCAGTGGCTCATTCCCTATTCTCAGGGAACAGAGGTTACAGTCGTAACCTAGACGTTTTGTTTCATGTCCATGTTTTCATGTCTTTTATTTTGAAGTTTTCCCATTGTCATGTTCCTGGTTTTGTCATTTGTTTCTTCTGCTCCTCATGTGATCCTGTCATGTGCCATGTTCTCATTGGTTGTTTTAGTCATGTGGTTCTCTGTTCTGTTTGGTCATTGATTAATTGTTCATTGCTTTCAGGTGTGTATTGTGTATATACTGTGTAGTATATACAGTATACTGTATAGCCCTCATGTTACCATTGTCTTTTGTCTAGCTTTGTTCTGTATTACAGTTGTTGGTGAGTTTAAGTTCATGTTTATCGTCAATTTTTTATTTTTGTATTTGTTCACGTTTTGTAAATAAAATGCATATGGGTTCTCATCAAACTTTCCATAAGTGGAATTATTACAATAACTATGTTGACAGGGAGATTTTGGACCGAATGCAATGATTGGACGAACTGTTTTTTGCTCCTGAGACTTTCACAGAAGATTAGGTATATATATAATATATATCACAGAAGATTTATATATATAGACCACTTCTATTTTTGATTGCTATCCGGATGTGAAGAGAGTTTCAACCAGTATAACAAAGTGTCTATAAAAAAAGTTCTACATTTTGAGCCTGTTTAAAATTTGTTTTCAAAGCTGCAATTTTTGCTCATGTCCATCTCCAGCAGCAGAACTACTAAAATTAGACTGTTTGTCTATATCTGATAATAAAGTAAAATCTTGATTTATCCATGGAATAATTATTTATAGTATTTAAAAAATATATATATAAATATATTATATCTGATAATTCTCCCCTCTCCCCCGAAACCAGGTGTTACCCCCTGGGGTACATGAATAGACCCAAAACAACTCAAAAAAATATTTGTACAAGCCTTTTGTTCTGGTCTGTGTATATAAGGGTAAGTGGCAGAGCAGTCTTTGGGAACCTGTAACCAGAAAAAAAAAAACATGCAGTGCTGTGTCACTAGCCGCGTTTCCATTACCCTTCAAATTGCGCAAATTGAAATTGCGAATTGAAAATATGACCAATGGAAACACGTCAATTTCGCAAAAACTCATGTTTATCTAAAAAAGTTTTTACGCTCGCATGAGGTGGTTTTTCAGGCAATTCGAAAAATAAATATTTTGCAAAACTGCAATGGAAACAGTTTTTGCACATTTACAGGTCACCTGATGTAGATGACGCTGTATGTTTGGACAGAATACGAGACAGAGTTCTTTATTAAATTCATAAAAGACAAAAGAATTACAGGAATACTGGATTCTAAACCTCAAAGATATGAGGGAGAAACACCCAGAAACACCAGTCGCTCCAAGTATAAGGGTCGTTCCTTACCATTAATGCTTGTATAACACACATACGTTGACTTCGATTAATAATAATGGCCAGTGCAGTGGCTGGGATATACATAAACCTACCAACATCCGTCGCCGTGATATTTGGAATGACTTGTCGCGAGAGGAAAAAAAATAAGTTTTAGTCGCATAACATCGGTTAATGGAAACGGCGTCATTTCGCAATAGTTTTTTGTCGAAACAACGCAAAAGTTCTGCGCAAATCTGTAATGGAAACGCACCTATTGTCTTCCCGTGGGAATACACTCACACACCACTGTGTGTCTCTGTCAGGAATGTATTTCTTATTCTTGGAGTCATATTTGAGCAATTGATGTAATGTATTTATTATTTCTGAACTGGCTTTTAATTATGTACTTGTGTAATTGGCATGATGCAATTTTACCTTGACAAATAAAATGTTATATTTGATTTATTCTGCATTATTTTGAAATAATTTTTATAGTATGGATTAATGTGTAGTCTGGTATTTCCGCAAATCTCTTTCAGGATAGATCACACTGAAGGCACTAATGAATGGAGTGTTGTGGGTTTTGTGTCTTGTTCCTTGTTCTTGTCTGTCATGTGATTCCCTGATTGTCATGTGATCCTGCCATGTGTCTTGCCATTTGTTAATCGTCTGATCATTGTTTACAGGTGTTCCTTGTCTTGTAATTAGTCTGTGTATTTAAGCCCTCATGTTTGCCGTGTCTTTGTCTAGTATTGAATGTTCCTGTCGTTGTTCTTGTTTTGTTTCAGGCCTTGCCATGCCTTTGTTTTTTGTTGATAATTAAAGTTGCATTTGGGTTCTCTACATCTTGCTTCTAGTGATGGCCAAATGAAGCGTTTCGAAGCATTATTGCTTTCTGATACAATTGTGTTGAAAATGGTTCATTACTCGAAGCTTCATTCAGATAGAAATTGCAGCACCATCTCCTGGTGAAGTAAATGTAATGCAACAAAGCTGACAACCATAAAATGCAAGTAGGCTTATATGTTAACGCCCCGTTTATTACGTGTTTACCGAGGCGATCAAAGCTGAAACAGTGTTAGTGCTGTGAAACTAATTTATGTAGGTGAATTTTACAGATACTGATGAATTTCATGCGTTCACCTTGATAATAAAACATTAAGCATGATGTGTGTGTGTAATTATTTCTTAAGACAAGGACAGAAGATCAGACCAGCTTAAAAAAAGTTGGAAACCATCACAGAAATTCTAATGGTTTCTATTAAAATACCAATAGGAACGATTGACTTTTACCATTTAAACCACTACAGAATTATTTTTTGTAGTGTGTTTGGGACATATTCCATTAGGATTGAAATGCCCCCACCAATATAACCCAACACATATCAGTAGAGACCCACAGAGACCACTATAATTACCATTACAACCAATAAAATTCCCATGAAAACCATTAAATCCAATAGAATTTCTGTAATGGTTTCTATAGTTTTTTTTTTAGCAGGCCAGTATCATGTGTGAAAGCTTTATCTTGTTTAGCTGTGGGAAGCAGAACTCTATAACTTGTTAACTGGTGGGACTGATATTTTTGTATGTTGAAAAGGATGTGCTTGTGTAACTGGTTGTACTTGTATAATGTAGCAGAGGGTTTTTGAAGTTTCTGTCTTTGATGCATGTTTTTATGTAACAATGTTCATATGTTCTCTAATTAATAATAATAAAAACATTTGGCAGAGGGTGTGCTTTGGGTACATCATGCAGAAGGCTTAGACAAAGTGTTCATTAAATGGTATGGTTTTTATTCAGAAATACTATTTTCTCCACAGTCTTTGGTGAAAGGCGATTTCTTTTTTTTTTTGTATAATAACGCCAATCCAAACACCGACTACTACAACCTACAGTGTTGCCATGGTTTGGCTTCACTTTCATAAGAAATACAGCTGCCAGGTTTCAAACCTGTCAACACTGGATTGGGCTGTCAAAGCAATCAGGTGGTTCACTACAGGAGTGAACCAGTGTGTTTGCTTCAGACGTCATTTTCACGTGACTAGTGACGTAATGATACAAGCTCCGAAGCAGTGGTTCATTGCAAGGACCGTTCGAGTTTGAAGCAAGGTTCGGAGCGTCGGTGTCAGACGTAACATCACTACTTGCTTCCAGTGATTCGTTACATTTAGACAGATTTGTGAACAATATTTGAGAGAAATAGGCCTTTTATGTACATAGAAAAAGTCTTAGATCTTTGAGTTTAGCTCATGAAAAATTGCCAAAAACACCAGTAAAGAAATACACTACCCACAGTCCTGAAGCGGTATCCAATCAAATAAAGTCACCTTTAAGATTATAACAGCAACGCTCATCTTGCGAGACCTCCTGCTACCATGAATTTTCACTACTAGGACCTAAACAATGATCATATCTGTTTTTTCTAAAAAATATTCTGATTATCTTTAATGAGCATCATCATGAGCTTACTTCCCCTATTTTGTCTGAAACTCTTCCACATGCAAATGCCGCCCCTGCAATAAAGCAAATTATAAGCTATTCATATACAACATAAAAATCTATAAAGGTCATCTTTAAGGAAATGTCTCGGGTTACGACTGTAACCCTTGTTCCCTGGGAAGGGAACAAGACACTGCGTCGACTACGAGACTTTGGGGAATGCCCTTAGCGTAATGCATCTGAAGTATGAATGAAACTAATCCAATCCTGATTGTGTTGGGTCATGACATAACATGTGACGGCATACACGGAGGCTACAAAGGGACGCTGGCACACAACAGAGTTAGCTTCTGCGATAAAGCAAGTCGCTCCCAGGCAGGGGAAGGCGTGGCGGAGGGACGCAGTGTCTCGTTCCCTTCTCAGGGAACCTTGAACAGATGAACCTTTCTTCATCCGCCATCACGTGAGGTGGAGGATGAAAGCCTGCAGAGCCATAGGCCGTGCAACATTAGATGGCACTTTAGGCATATAGCCCGGCCTGGGATGCAAGATAGCCTTAATGTTTCCTGGAACAAACTTCAAACACCCATGAGATATAGAGAGTGTCTGAAGGTCTCCTACTCTCCTCAGAGAAGTAATGGCTAATAAAAAAGCTACCTTGAGGGAAAGGTTCTTGGCCTCAGCCGACTCCAGTGGTTCTCCAGAGAACCACTGCCAGGTCCCATTTGGGAACTCTGGTACTAGCCGCAGGTCTCATCCTCCGAGCCCCATGGAGGAAATGTACGACCAGCTGATGTCTCCCCAGAGGCCCATCACCCAGAGGAGCCACGTACACCTTGAGTGCGGACGGGGTAAGACCAGCCGAGAGGCGATCTTGGAGGAGCTCCAGCGCTGAAGCCAACCGAGCAGTTAACTGGGTCCACCTCACGCTCTCTACACCAAGTGGAAACACATTCCACTTTAGGCCATACAATCTCCTTGTGGATGGAGCTCTGGAACTGAGTATGGTCTCAAACTCCAGCCGACAGGCCAGCCTCTAGGTACTGAGCCCCCTCAGGGGCCAGGCCCAAAGTTTACACAGGTCTGGTCGAGGGAGAACATTGAGCCCCCGGCCTGTGGAAGCAGATCCCTCCTCAGAGAGATCTGCCAAGGCTGACCTGCCAGGAGTGCTATGATTTCTGAAAACCATACCCGGGCCGGCCAATACAGGGCAACTAGAAGCAGACTGATACCGTCTTGACGGACCCTCTCCAGAACTCCCAGGAGCAGAGCGATCGGGGTAAACCGTCCAGGCGTAGCTTCTGCCACGTCTATACCATGGCATCCAACCCCAATGGGGCTGGATGGGTGAGAGAAAACCACAGTGGACAGTGGGACGTCCCTCAAGACGCGAACAAATCCACTTCCACTGGGCTGAACCTCTCATATATCGACTTCACCACCTCGGTGTGAACTCTCCATTCCACGGGCCTCAGTCCCTGCCTCGACAGGATATCTGCTCTCTGATGCTGGTCCCTGGGACGTGGATTGCTCTGAGATAACAGCTTCCCCTGAGACCACAGGAGGATCTGATGCGCTAATCTAGATAGAGGGCGCGATCTCAGAACCCCCTGATGAATCAAGAAGGAGACCACTGACACATTGTCTGCGTGGTGACCCCTGAGGTCTGGGAGGAAGCTCTTCAGAGCCCTCCCATCCATGACTGCGCCTCAGCCCATGAGGGAGGTGTCTGTCGAAGCAGCTTTCCGGCGACATGGGGCTCCCAGCACGGGGCCTTGCGACAGAAACCAAGCTTTTTTCCACATAGATAGGCAACGAAGGCATCTGTGCGTAACCCTGATCATGCGGAACAGGTTCCCACTCGGGGAAACCCCTTGGTTTTCAACCACCACTGCAGGGCCCTCATGTGCAGCAGGCCAAATGGAATGACATTGGACACTGCTGCCATGAGCCCTAACACTCTCTCAAAATGTTTAACAGTGATGGCTTGGCCCAGCTTTATCCTGGTCACCGTGGCCAGGATGGAATCGATCTGTGCAGGAGACCGAGTCCCACACCACTCCCAGGAACGTGGTACTCTGGGCTGGTGCCAACACACTTTTTTTCGTGTTGAGTCTCAACCCCAGGCTCTGGATGTGGGCAAGGACGACATCTCGATGCCGAACTGCCAGCTCTTGTGACTGGGCCATAATAAGCCAGTCGTTGATATAATGTCCTCATACCCTGAAGCCTTAGCGGAGCTAGAGCTGCATCCATGCATTAGGGGAGAGAGCTAGGCCGAATGGAAGAAGAACCAAATATTGGAACGCTTCGCCCTCGAAAGCGAACCTCAGGAACTTCCTGTGAGATGGAACGATGGATATATGGAAGTATGTGTCCCTTAGATCTATCGTGACAAACCTCAGATTTGATCTGACTCACGATGATGGGAATAGTGAGAACTATGAAGTAGCGGCTGTAGAACCCGGACTCCCTGTCCGGCGGTGGAACATGCTCTATGGCCTCCTTTACCAGCAGGGAGTGAAATATTCTACTAAGGGAACCAGCCTCTCGAGATTTTGGGTATTATTCAAGATTCGTTCTCGATCCCCTGAAGCGGCTCTCCGGCAGGGTTTGGTCAAAACAATTCTCAATGTGCAGACGCGAGCGCTGCCTGGCTGCAAGCCTTTGGGGCAGACAGAGCAGCGTACGTTCGCTGGAAACCAATGTGTCCCGAAGCGCACTTAACGGCGGGATACAGACATGAATTTCCCGAGGGCTTCCCTGAGGGGAGGCTCTTTCAGTTTCGTTCTCAACACCCTGAAGCAGAGGACCGGCAGGGAATAATCGAAAACCGTTTCCGATGGGCGAACACGAACACTGCCTGGCCGCAAGCCCTTGTGGCGGACACTGCAGCGCGCATTCCATGAAAACCGATGTGTTCCGAAGCGCACTTGACGCTGGATACATACATCGATTTCCTGAGGGCTCCACGGAGGAGCGATTCTCGCTCGTCCCTCCACGGGGGGAATAGCCCTGCTATTTTCATCTTGTTTTCAATGCCATGAAGCGGAGGACCGGCAGGGAAAAATCGAAAACGATTTTCAAAGTGCAGAAGGAACACTGCATGGCCGCAAGCCTGTGGGGCAGACAAAGCAGCGTGATTCTTTTGTTCGATGCTCATCATTTTAATTCCTCAGAATTAAATGCAGCCATAACCACTGGATAAGTGAAACACGGTCTGAATGGTAGGCTGAATTAAATTATCTAACTTCTTAGATAACTTCTAAAGTCAAAAAATATTTCATCATTTTAATTTCTTAAAATTAAATGCCCATAATTACCAGACAATACTGTTTTAATATGTGTTATATGGTCTCGTAATCTACACGCTGCCTCGGCAAATGCGAGATTCGAGTCATTACAATATATTTGGCTTTCATCCCTCAAGAAGAAAGTCAACAGGTGCGAGGCTGAAACATCCGACAGCGCACGGATATACGCGTCCAGATATTTCTCAATGAACAGCTGCCAGCACCCTCAGGAGCTGACTGTGAATGCAGACCTTTTATTGCATACCCGCAATCTACGCGCTGCCTCGGCAATGCGAGATCCCAGTCACAGAATCTTTATTGCAGAGTAGACCCGTAATCTACGTGCTGCCTCGGCAAACGCAAGATCCAAGCCACTAGATTCTATATTGCAATGCAGACCTTTATTTAGGACAATTCTTATGGGACAAACAACACCAAATAGGACAGACAGTTTGACACAGAGCGCTTGCTGAAGAGCAAAAAGCTAACTCTGTTGTGTACAAGCGTCCCTTTGTAGCTTCCGTGTATGCCATCACGTTACGTCATGACGCAACACCAATCAGGATTGGATTAGTTTCATTCATACTTCAGATGCGTTACGCTAAGGGTGTTCCCTAAAGTGTCGTAGTTGATGCAGTTTGAGTTTCCTCGAAAGGGAACTACATTTCACATTTCAATATACTGTAGGACACATTTTGTGTCCTTTTAGATGGACATTAGCTGGTCCAAATTTGTTGTTGACCAAATAACCAGCTACAAAGTGCCCAAAACCTAAATTAGGCTACAGTGTGACTCACTGGTTGAGCTACTGATGAGCTTAGGTCAGCTAGAAACCTAAAGATGGATTTACCATTTTTGATTTGACTTGCTATAAACTGTGAATCTCACATACTGTACTGTACAGCAGTGGTTCCCAACCCTGGTCCTGGAGTACCCCGAACACTGCATATTTTTTAATGTCTCTCTTACAACCATCTGATGTTTTGGAGACTTTAATGAGCTGATGAGTTGGATCAGGTGTTTTTGATTAGGGAGACATCTAAAATGTGCAGTGCTGGGGATATTCCAGGACCAGTTTGTATAACTCCAAAAACATATACAGTACAATACCTGTGCATACAATTCACTGCAGTTGACATGAACACTAGAAGCAGTAAAATGCTAAATAACTTTTGTTATTAAAGGGGCAGACTATTGATAAAGGCTTATTTTCATGTGGTTTCTTGCACAGTACTCGTGCCCTCCAAACGTTTTTACCATAGCGCAAAACATGTAAAGAAGGGGTGCCCAATCCTGTTCCTGCAGATCTAACTTCCTGCAAAGTTCAGCTCCAACCTGTAGATTTCACCATACATTTCACTTTGGAAGTGTCATGAGACGTGCAAGAACCATTTTTCCAATGTGCCAAGATAGAGGGTGTAAGGTTTGAGAATGTGCCATTGATGTGAAGCAGCAGGGTGGAGTCCTAAGTCTTTCTTCTGCCTTCTGAGAACAGAGATGAGAGATCAGCTTTTAAGAAACTGCAAAACCTGTGATAGGATATGATTGGATTATGATTGGGTACTCTTTTTGTGAAGAAAAAGTACATACTTTTGAGTGTGTAGCAAAAGAGTAGGCAACCTTTGGGACATACTATCTAGCATGCTAAATTTCTGGAGCTGTCGGCCATCTCGATAGCCTTTGGCACGTAGTGTGAACACCAAATCGACTTCAAGACTCCAGAGCAAGTCATGTAGTCTAAACAGCACAGCGATCTGCAGACGTTTATAGTTGTGTAGTGTGAACTAGGCATTAGTTGCAGCAGTGGAGAGTGTGGCCTGAGTGCTGCAGGTATTTTGTACTTTGTTGATTTGTCTTTTTGGTGTGTTTTTTTTTTTTTTTTGAGGAAGTTATTTTTTTAGAAAATTTGCATTTGGCATTATTACTTTTGAATCTAATTTGGATTTTTCCCTTTTTTGTTTATTTTTCCATTAAAGTTATATATTTGGGTTTGGATTTTTCATGATTTTACATGTTTGAATAAATATTAATTTATTCTTTAAACTTTTTGTATTCACACCACCTCTGTTTAATTGGGCAACACATTTTTTGGTGCCCATTATTGGGTTCCTATTACAAATGTAACAATTAATAATACTGTCACATTCCCACTTAGCCACCATCCTCTGCACTACACATCCCAGCATCCCTCCTGGTCCCCAACCTCACGTCATCTCCAATCACACACACCTGCACGTCACCCTCATCTCTGCCACTATAAATACACTCACCTCACCCCAGCTCTTGGTCTGACCTCATTTGTTGTATGTGAACTATTCCCCTTTGTTCTCCAGCGTTCTCACTGTCTCCAGCATTTTCCTTTCCTCTGGGGCCCAGTCCCAATTTGCATACTATCTGTCCTAAATAGTATTCGAAAATAGTATTAGTACGTCCCAAATCGTAGTATGTTGAAATGAGTGTTCCAAAGATACCCGGATGGTCTACTATTTCCGGTCAGAATCCGAAGTGCAGATCGATGCACACTCTGACGGCTAATATTGCCCCACAACCCATCGCGTGTTGGACTCGTACAAACACAAGTGAAAAGTGTTAAAATAAAACTACAGACCGCGAGTCCGGCAGTTATGTAGAGAGGTTTAGATAAAGGGGTTTGAGTGATTAATTATCAGTATCTAACCTGACGAAAATGTATTTATTCAATGTTGTCTACTTTATATTGTATCTGCAGCAGCATTGTTAACTTTTGTAAAGATACGTTTAGCCATTACCTTTCAAATGCATCATTATATTTAAATTGCAAACACATGAGGAGGGTCTCCGCATGAAAGACCAACGACTGGCAGATGAACGTGCGACTACATTTCTCTCCGAAACGGTAGGAAATCAAATTAGATTGAATGCAGGATTTTAACTGTGACAAGATGATTGACAGGGCAGTTTACGGTGACAGGATGCACGCAACAGATCTGTCTGTTAAAGATGATGTGATAGTATGTCCTAAAGCTTGCCTACTCTTTTGCTAGACACTCAAAAGTATGTACTTTTTCTTCACAAAAAGAGTAGATACTTTTATGTCGTAGTATAAGTAGGCGAATTGGGACTGGGCCTGTGTCTCCATCAAGATCTTTATTTGGACTCTCCCTTACCTGCTCACCTCATCACTACACCATTGTTTAATAGTCACTGTTCATCATATCATGGAATGTGTAGCCTAAAATAAAAAATAAAATAAAAAAAATAAAAGTTTAAATTAAAGTAGTTATATTTAACAATTAATAATAAACTGATAAATGATTGAAACATTAATATATGAACAGAATAGAGACCATAGATTGTGTAACATGTTTTAATTTGATCATCTTGGACATTTTACAATCCATTTCTTCATGAACGCCATAGTTCTATACAGCAAATGAGGTTATTTCCTTGAATAAGTCCAATGAATAATTAGAATGCAAAAAGTGTCCTATTTTCCAATTGAAATCTTTCTTCAAAGTTGCAAATGCATTCGCTTTATCAGCACTTCATTCATCATGCTTTAAAAATATGTAGAATGAAAATTGGTCAGCAGGCCTCTATGACTAAAAAAAGGGGCGAAAGATTTTCAGACATTCAAACTTCTCTGTCTGTGGAGGAGGATTTAGAATAAATCTAGCTGAATTCAGGATGGTCCTTCTGTACCAAAATGCTAGTAATCCCTCAATAGCTCCTTCAGTAAGCCCTGTGGTCTTATTCAGCCTTAATGGCTTGTTCTACTTGCCTCTTTTTAGCAAAAAAATACTTTTGCAGGTTTATGCAAGATTAAGTAATGCTCTATGATGCCGCAATATTCCAATTAAGCAATTTAGGAATTTACGAAAAAGCCTGTTTGTGCAAAAGATACTCTCTTCTTTAACTCTATTTTTGCCTTGAAATCTTAAAGCCTCAGGTAACGCATGTAATGAGTCTCTGTCTCAAATTGTTACAGATTGTCTGAAGCCCAAATAGAATCATGCCAATTTATTGGCTAATGGTGCAGACACTGCTCCTTTAAGAAATACTGCATTATTCACACTATATTGGCTGTGTCCGCAACATCACTGCTCGGTTTTCCACTTCAAGAAGGAAGTAGAGATTAAAGTATGGCTGGCTAAGCAGCATCTCTCTCCCTATTTAGTGACCAAGGGTGTTTCCTGTCTTAGGTTCAATCGACAATGTGTCAGTAGCTGATGCTATAGGAACCCAGTCCAATTGACTGCATTCAAGCCAAAAGGTCCAGATTGGGAAATCGGTGTGTCCAGAAGAAAGGCCTTGTCCTTGTCGTGAATTTCAGCGAGATTCAGTCACAAGTGCCTTTCCACAGCCACCAGCTGTAGACCATCGAGCAACCAATTGTGTGAGCTGTATGCTTATTTGCTCAACCGTCTCGGGGGTCAAGTCAGCTCCCTCGTCCAAATTCTTGATGATGCTAAACCAGCAAGACCAGTTGTCATGTAGGACTTGCCGGCCAGGGCAGAGGTAATTCTGCAAGGTTTGGATTGCAAAACAGGCAGAGACTTCCAGGAGGAAGCCATGGACAGGGAAAGATACGCAGCCTGCGTATCCTCCACCCGGGGAATGTCAGCGTACCCCTGCTCCTCAGAGCCAGTAATGCTGGTATATGCTTGAGATTTCAGCTTAGGGGTCAGAAAACAAAAGGCAGCACCTCTAACCGCTAGGTAGGAGAACATCAGCCGAGGCCGCGCCAAACACAGTAAAACGGCAGTAGGTACTTCACTTCACACACCTACCAAGAATGACACTGCTAACTATGAAGCATAAACATTAAGGAATACACTTCTTAAAATCCATGATGCGCTTAGCCACAACGAAAAAAGAAGCCTGCTCAATTTAGCCGCTGAAGCACACAAAACCAACAACGAGACATGGGTCAGAAAAAAACGCTTCTTGAAGAATAAGAAATCTGAGCAGTGATATAACGGACACAGCCTATATAGTAAGAATGATGTAGTATTTCTTAAAGTGTATGGGCCGTTAACCAATGAATTGGTGTGATTCTATTCGGGTTTCATACAATCTGTTCCACCAATTACTGTTTCCCATATAGCGTCGTATTTTTTTCGGCGTGCATGTTAATCAATGAGTGCATTCACACTGCGAGCAGGAGCAGCGCGTGAGCGTCAAGCAGGAGCGTCGCGTGAGCAGCAGTGAAGCGGGGGTTTCGGCGCCGAGTCTATTTTTGCTGTGCTGCTCACGCTCAATTAATGTGAAAGCACACTTATGATGGACGAAATAAATTTGATTTAACACAAAAAGTGCCCAAAATGCACAGAATAAGCATGTCTAGTGAGTTTTAACAAGAACTGGCAAAAAAGGAACTGGAGTGGGCAAAAAAGAAAAGAAAATGAAGACTAAATAATATTTATAGAAGATTTAAGCAACCCATTTAAACATGTTTTTAATTATTCAGTTTGGGTGAAAGTAGCCTATGGTGTAGCCAATTATAAAAAAAATAAAGTAAACTAATTAGAAAATATTATATATAAACTTTCTTTTAGTTTATAAATACACAGACAGCTACATAGCATAACCCAGATCAAACCCGAGTGTGTGGTTTTTTGTATGTGTGTGTGTGTTTCATACACATATCTATGACTGAAAGACAAGATTGGAGCTGTTTTCTTGGTTGTTTTGTTGTTTACCTTTTATGGTTTACCAACTTCTAAAAACAAATTTATAGTAAATAATTGTTCGCTTATACGTAGCTTTGGAGCCGCTGCTGTGACGCTGTACAAAGGCTTCCAGTGTGAATACTCTCGCGCCTCTGCAGCTGCAGTGACGATGTAGTTACGCTGACGCGCTGCTCAAGTGCCGCTCACGCTTGCGGTGTGAAACAGCCGTTACAGGGTTAACAAAATCCTACTTAGGCTACAGTAAGAACTTAATATAACAAGAATACATTTTACACCAATGTACAACTTTATGACCTAATGGGAGCAGTTTCCAGATCACACTGACTGTATCACTTAAATCAATTTACAACTGCAAAATATTGCTCAGTTTGATGTCCAGTTTCAGCAGTTGGAAACGGTGGTTCTCTTACGAGAGTATCTCTCGTACTGCGTAATATCTTACGCTATGGGGAAAACCTCTTTTCCACAAGATATTGAAGCAAAAAATTATCCTTAATTTTGAATTAATGTAAAACGCTGTGCAGCAGCATGTAGATATAGGCAGGACGGCTCGCGCGCCTATTGGCTGCCCTGCGGCAACAGCAGCAGCCTATCGAGAGAAGTGCTGCGTGACATAATCCAATGGGGGCATTTCACGCCCATTTCGTCACGTCCCGCCAGAAAAAGGGCGCAATCTCGCCCTATAAATATAGCTCGATAAGGCTGGTACACTGATTTTCATCTCTTCAGCGAAGCATCACGCATCGCTGGATCCGGAGTGAGAAGCGACGCCGTCTGAGGAAAAGCACACAGCGGGACGAGCCATTGAGTCTGAAGCCGCTGGCATCGCCGCCTTTAGCCGCTGTACCTGCTACGCTTTCCGGCGTTATATCCTTTCATACTGTGTGTGTGTGTTCGCCGCTGCGACACACATTTTTTCACTGTCTCTCTCTCTGCTAAAAGAGCTGCATCTTTTTCAAGATGCAAAGATCCTGCGGCTCGTGCCGAGCCACACTCAGCGACGGGGACCGTCATGTCATCTGCGTTTCCTGCCTGGGTGAGGATCATGCGGCTCTCGCTCATGTCGACGGCGGATGCCCTCACTGTGATCTAATGCCTATGGTGACTCTGAGGACTCGCCTGGCATCCTTCTCAGAGCCTGCACTTCAGCCCGCTGCAGCGCCGTGCCGTAAAAAGCGCTGTGCACAGCGTGGCCCCGAGCCTTCTCCTGCCAGCCAAAGCTCGCCGGTTCGCCCGCCAGCATCACGGGGCTCGTCCCGCTCGCCTTCTCTCCACAACCCATCAGAGAGAAGCTGAGCGCGGTCGGGCTGCCCGCTGTAATCAGTGCACCCCCCGCCTCGCACACTACAAACACAGTGTCTATTTCTCAGCACACCGGATCTCTCCGGCCGCCGTTATATCGCGGCCAGAGCCCAGATTTCATTCTACCTCTAGCTATTCATGCAGATGCGTGGGCAAAGCTTCCCGGGGTATCAGAATGGGTGCTGAACACTATAAAAAGAGGCTATTCGCTGCAGTTCGCTCGACGCCCCCGCCTTTGCGCGGCGCGAGTCGAAACGACGGTAAAAAACAAAGTATCTCATCTACTTCGAGCCGAGATAGCGAAACTACTGAGCAAAGGGGCTATAGAACCTTTATCTCAGGCTCAGAGCGAAGGGGGTCTATACAGCAGGTATTTTCTGGTACCGAAAAAAGACGGGGGTCTCAGACCCATTCTAGATCTGCGACCATTCACCCCTGAGACTTCAGGGCATGCGAATTTTGAACTACTTGGACGATTGGCTGATTCTAGCTCGATCACAATCAGAGCTCATAGAACACAGGGCCACATTACTCGGACATCTCGAGAATCTGGGTCTCACAGTTAATTGGGCGAAGAGCTAGCTGTCTCCCAGCCAGAAAATATATTTTCTGGGAACAGTGCTGAACTCGCTATCTATGACAGCGCATCTGTCGCCAGAGTGCACACAGGACATTCAGCGCGCCACAAAATCTTTTCGCCGCGGCTCAACTGTCCAGCTCAAAAGGTTTCAGAAAATGCTGGGTCTCATGGCCTCAGCAGCTTCAGTGCTCCAGCTGGGTCTGCTTCACATGCGCCCACTGCAGCTGTGGCTGAAAGCGCGGGTTCCGCCCAGGGCATGGACCGCTGGTCGGTTTCGCCTCTGGGTCGGTCTGAAATGCGTCTCAGCTTTGGAGCCTTGGAAGAAAACCGACTGGTACCAGTCAGGTGTGAGTCTGGGGACTCCCTCAAGCGTGAAGGTGGTGTCCACGGACGCCTCCACCTCGGGATGGGAAGCGCTGCTCGAGGGCAGACCGTTCTTTGGCCAGTGGTCAGAACCGGAAAAGCTCCTACATATAAACTGTCTGGAAATGATGGCATTCGACAACGCGCTGCGGCGCTTCTGTCCCCAGATAAGGGGTCACCACGTCTTGGTCCGGTCGGACAACATGTCAGTGGTGGCGTACATAAATCGCCAGGGCGGCATCAAGTCCAGAAACCTTTACAGGCTGACAGAGTGCCTCCTGGTCTGGGCTCAGCACAACCTGCTTTCACTGAGAGCAGCGCATGTGCCTGGTCACCTGAATCTGGGACCAGACAGGCTGTCCAGAAACAATGTCCCAGCAGGGGAATGGTCGCTGCACCCGCAGACGATCCAACTGCTGTGGGAGACATTCGGCAGAGCGCAGGTGGACCTGTTCGCATCCAGCGAGAACGCTCACTGTCCGAAATATTTCTCCAAGAGCAAAGGACGTGCTGGCCCACGTTTGGCCCCGCTGTCCCCTCTATGCTTTTCCCCCCATCTCGCTCCTGCCTCAAGTGCTGGAACGGATCAGGGAAAATGGATGCCCAGTGCTGCTTGTGGCTCCGCTCTGGACAAACCAGGCGTGGTTTCCAGTCCTGATGCAGCTAACCAGCACTGCCCCGTGGCCAATACCATTGAGGAGAGACCTCCTCTCCCAGGCCAAGGGCTCGATTTGGCATCCTCGCCCCCAACTATGGTCCCTACACGCATGGGCCATCAACGGGTTCCGCTATCCTCCCGGAGGGAGTGCTAAACACGATCACGCAGGCAAGGGCCCCGTCTACAAGACGGCTCTACTCCTCGAAATGGTCTGTGTTCTCTGCCTGGTGTCAAGCTCAGGGCTTTTCACCCGTAGACTGCGGGGTAACGGAAGTACTTTCCTTCCTTCAAGAGCTGCTGGATAAGGGCAGGACCCCATCCACGCTCAAAGTGTACGTGACGGCTATAGCAACGTTTACAAAACCTGTGTCTGGCCAGTCACTGGGGAAGAACGACCTAGTCGTGCGATTCCTCAAGGGAGCTCGGAGGTTGAACCCTCCTAGACCTCCTTCCGTCCCGGTGTGGGACCTTTCTACGGTTTTGGAAGCCAGAGAGGCGTGGCCTCGTCGTGGGCATAGTATAGTGGCGTTACCTTGCACGATATCTGTACGGCTGCGGGATGGGCTTCGCCGTCTACATTTATAAGGTTTTATAACCTAGAGGTTCCCGCCTTACAAGCCAAGCTTCTGTCGGTATAGAATTCAGTGATATCTGCCCCACTGTGCCGGCCCAGATGCTGAGTTTTGCTTGTGCATCGCTCACTGAGCGATAACACGGCTCCATGGGTGTTGAATAACCCGTATTTTTAACCAGTTCAGGCTGAACACGCTCACCCTGTCTGTGTGAAACACTATTAACATAACTAGCTCCTATAGGATGCTATTTCATGGGGAATGATGCTTGCAGCCTCTCTTCTCCGACTCTCTGTGAGTCTATGGTGATTATGCACTACATGAGCCCCTGGCTACTGCCCTTGGGACTTTGGTGTCGGATCCCAGTACGCACGGCGTTTTGCATTGTGTTCCCCATAGCGTAAGATATTACGCAGTACGAGAGATACTCTCGTAAGAGAACGTACTCGGTTACTAACGTAACCTCGGTTCTCTCTAGAGAGGGAACGAGTACTGCGTATCTTGCCGTGCATACACAGCTCTGGTTCGCTTCGGCGATGAAAACCAGTGTACCAGCCTTATCGAGCTATATTTATAGGGCGAGATTGCGCCCTTTTTCTGGCGGAACGTGACGAAATGGGCGCGAAATGCCCCCATTGGATTATGTCACGCAGCACTTCTCTCGATAGGCTGCTGCTGTTGCCGCAGGGCAGCCAATAGGCGCGCGAGCTATCCTGCCTATATCTTCATTCTGCTGCACAGCGTTTTACATTAATTCAAAATTAAGGATAATTTTTTGCTTCAATATCTCGTGGAAAAGAGGTTTTCCCCATAGCGTTATATATTACGCAGTACTCGTTCCCTCTCTAGAGAGAACCGAGGTTACGTTAGTAACCGAGTACATTTTCAAACACAAATGACCTAAAGCTGTTTTTCCAACTGGAATATATTTGAGTGCATCAGCACTTGATTACAGGCCACAGCTGGAGAAGAGATGCAGATGAATTCTCACCTGAATTATTGTACCAGTAAATAGACAGCTTGCAACATTTGCATATAAAAAGGTGTGCTGATAAAGGAAGCACTTAAACTGGAGTTTTTATTCATTCAACATTCTGCCTCTTTCAGAGGTTTGATAGAGTACTACTTTTATCTCTATGGATCCTGTTATAAGATAATTGTATTTATTTTCAGCAGGAGCAAAGATGAGAGGATGACATGGACATTTGTTCTTCTGTAGACCTCTGCTACAATGCAGAATGTGCTCACGCACATAATTTATTACAGTGCAGATGTGCTTCGCAATCCATGCAAGACTGGTACAAAATAGAATAAGACCCATCAGTTTATTTGAATCCATGGATCGACATGTAATAGGATATATTCATTACGTAGCTGGAATATTTTCACCAAGAATTTAAAGGAATAGTTCAAAATGAAAATTCTGTCATCATTTACTCACCCTCAAGTTGTTCCAAACCTGTATGAATTTCTTTCTTCTGCTGAGCACAAAGGAAGATATTTTGAAGAATGTCAGTAACCAGACAGTTGATGTGCCCTTTTGACTTCAATAGTAGGAAAAAAAATACTATGGAAGTCAATGGGGTCCATCAACTGTTTGAAAAAAAAAAGTACAAATGACAGTTCATACGAGAGCAGCCAATGAAATTTTTGACTTACTTTTAAGAAGCATCACACGCCCCTTAAAATACAGCATGGCTGACAGAGAGGATGTAATATTTTGAAACACATGCTTCTTACTAATTGTAATTTCACATTAGTGTTGTACTCGACAGAGACACTTGTAGACACATTATTTCTGAATTAATAAATTATAATTGACTCAATTTTTTTTAAGTGGCTCTCTTAGTCCTCTATACATATTACCATTGAAATACAGTCTACAAAACATCCACAAAGCTGTTGCAGGGTGCCTTGTTAATTTTGATGATAACAAAGGCATCTCTACAGGCATTTAGCAGTAGATATCGGAGCCCCCTGCAACCACCGTGGGCATCTATGAGAAACAGTATTAACAGCATATTAGCCCCGCTGTCCAAATATCTTCGGGCTTTAATCAATGTCAATGTCAAATTGTGCCTTGTCTTCCCCAGGGCAATAGACTCAGGATGGGAGGTGAGGGGCGACACGCACATTACCCAAAGGAGAAGCCTGGGCCTCTAATGAAATTAATCTTTAAATTATTCATCACCATCACAGAGCCTGACAAATGTCGGAGGATTGCCATGATGATGAGCTGAAGGGAAAAAAAATGTCCTCTAAGATGTGATGGTATTTTTTCTCTCATGTGTTTGTAACCTCAAGATAATATTTTCCGCATAACTCATAAATCCCATAATCCTGAATACCAATAATTTACTAGACGCTGTCTTAAAAAGTGTGGGTTCCAGGCACAAATGATTCAAGGGCAACATTATTGTTAAGAAAAATACATCTGTTTAGGAGTCAAGCAGAGGGCACAATGTTTAAAACCCACCTTGATTTTCAGATCATCTGTATTGGTTCATCTATCCATCTGACACAGGGAGAACTAGAGCGGATTGTCTCCAGGGGGTCATTCATTTCTGTGGATGTTCAATCAATCAAGTCAACCATTGATCTTCCTGTCAAATGGTTTTATTCTCTCTGTAATAATCTGCTCACATTTGATAGAGACCTGTGTGGAATGGTAACAAGACAGACGAACGAGGTAAATGGATTAAGAGTGGGCTGCAGGCCACTGGTTTGCTATATGAAGCTACTGTAAGAGTGATGAACTTCATTAATGTAATAATTCATCCATTCCTATTGACTTCTGTGTAACTGAATATAAATAATGCAACTCATTTATTTATCCGAATCAATTTGTTCAAAAATACATTAAAATACTTTTCATTCATGCAATGACTCAAATACATTTTTTTCTATAATGATCATGTTTTTAATTAAAACAAATATGTTTTGTATTGATTAGTGGGAAATAAAAAATGTGAAGGTGATGCAACTGTCCTCATATCAAAATGAAGAAAAAAAGCCTAATTATTTAAAATGTACCCTTATTTAGTAGTTTGGCATAACCTTTCTTAGAATTTTTTTTTATTGCTTATTTTTTGCTAAATTAATGTTCACCAAATCAAGGTCATGTGGAGCAACCAACATAGAAATACGCAGTAAAACATAAAACAAGAAATTATTTCTGCAGACCCTCATTTGTCATGAACGAAAGAGAGAACGCAAAAGCAGGTCAATCCACGTTTATTAGAGAAATAACAGAGAAGGGGTGGTGGGGGACGGGACCAGGGCCGGCGGGTTAATACGAGAATAAAACACAGGTTTTAATTTGGATACATGAAAGACGGAATGAATTCTCCTGTACGCAGGAGGAAGTTTGAGTCGGACTGCCACCGGACTAAGGATCTTGGTGACAGTAAACGGGCCAATACATTTGGGAGCTAGTTTATTAGAGACGGAACGGAGTGGAATGTTCTTAGTTGAAAGCCACACTTTTTGACCAACGACGTATACGGGAGGCTTCGAACAGGCGAACAGCCTTAGCCTTGGTGAGCGCCCCCACCTGGAGCAGAGTCTCATGGGCTCTGGTCCATGTGCGGTGACACCTCTGGATGAAGGCGTGGGCGGAGGGGACCGCGACTTCGGATTCCAGGCTAGGAAAAACTGGTGGCTGATACCCTAAGCTACACTCAAATGGAGTTAGGCCTGTTGACGACACTGGTAACGAGTTATGAGCGTACTCAACCATTGAGAGTTGCTGACTCCAGGAGGAAGGATTCTTGGATACCAAACATCGCAACACTCTTTCCAGATCCTGATTGGCTCTCTCGGTTTGGCCATTGCTCTGGGGATGAAACCCAGAGGACAGACTGACAGTCACTCCCAGTAATTTACAAAATTCTCACCAAAATTTGGGCACAAACTGGGGACCCCTGTCGGAAACCACGTCTATCGGGAGGCAATTTAAGCGAAAAACGTGGTCTACCACAGTCACTGCTGTCTCCTTGGCAGAAGGTAATTTAGGCAAGGGAATGAAATAAGCCGCCTTCGAGAACCGGTCCACTACGGTCAAAACAACCGTCAAAACAACCATCAAAACAACCCATCAGGGGGTCGATTGGAAGACTTACCAGTGCCACAAACCAAGCAAGCCAAAACAAAACTGCGAATGTGCCGAATCACGAGTGGCCACCAGAATCGTTGCTTGACCAAAAAGCTGGTGCGATTAACTCCTGGGTGACAAGCCACGTAAGAACAATGCCCCCAATGAATAACGTCCGACAGTAATCCCTCCGGTACAAATAAACGGTTTGGTGGGCCACCGGGCGGAGGCGTTACCCCTTCTAAGGCCATCTTGACCTTTGACTCGATCTCCCATGTGAGTGTGGAGACAAATAGGGTCTCTGGTAAAATGCACTCGGGAGTGGACGGGCGTTCGGAATGGTCAAAAATAAGCGATAAAGAATCGGGTTTGATGTTTTTGGAACCCGGGCAGTACGAGAGGGAAAAATCAAAACGACCGAAAAAAAGGGCCCACCGAGCCTGCCTGGAGTTGAGTCTTTTGGCGGTACTGATATATTCCAAGTTCTTGTGATCGGTCCAGACGATAAAAGCGACTTTTTAGTTTGTCGAATACAGCCTCCGCTGTATCGGACCACCTGAACGTAGTTTTGGGGGAGGTCAAGGCAGTCAGAGGAGCGGCTAGTTGGCTGAAATTGCGAATGAAACGGCAATAGAAATTGGCGAACCCCAGAAACCTCTGTAGGGCCTTACAGGAATCTGGACATGGCCAATCTACCACAGCCTTAACCTTACCAGGATCCATACACACTCCCTCAGACGAGATGATGTATCCTAGAAAAGAAACAGACTGTGCATGAAAATCGCATTTCTCTGCCTTGACAAAAAGCCCATTCTCTAACAACCTCTGAAGTCTACTCTGGGGTTGTGTAAAGTGAGCCAGCGGTGACCAAGGACTACGGGTGCCAGGGGTGAGTCCAAGAGAAGAAATTACAAAGTCTCTGTATGATTGCCTGATGTGGTGAATGTTATGGGTCTGGTGGTGAGTGCAATGTTGGGGAGTTTTTGACCATTTAGAGCGTTGACGGATATGCTGTGAGTAAGGGAAATGACAGGGATGAGAAGTTTTTGGGCAAGCTTACGGTCCATAAAGTTTCTCTCCGCTCCTAAGTCCAATTAGGCGTGACAGTCATGAGTGTTGGCTGTCCATCTCAGTCTTACCGGGAGGAGCGTGGACGATGGTGATGAGATCTTCTCGGCGGAGATCCCACCCGATAGTAGCCTCAAGTTTACTACCGGGCTTGGCCTTTTACTGCACAGGCGTGTAGGAAGTGGCCCGCCTCCCCACAGTAAAGGCAGAGTCTCAGGGACCTCCGCCTCTCCTTCTCCTGCCAGGAAAGCCGAGCCCTACCCACCTGCATGGGCTCGTGATTGACGACTGGGCTGACCATGTCCCCGCCACTGGTTCGTGGACCCTCCGTGACTCCAGGAAAATGGACTGGAAGAACGTGACGTTCCATCCTGGCAAGTCGTGCGTCCACTCCGAGAGCCAAATCTACAAGGCCGTTTAAGCTTGTGGGCAGATCCAGTGCGTAGATCTCCTTCTGGACACGGTCAGCCAGTCCACGCAGGAACATGTCCCACTGCGCCTCCTCGTTCCATTGGCACTCGGCCACCAGAGTGCGGAACTCGATTGAGTAGTCGGACACTGATCGATCCCCCTGATGTAAGTCGACGAGGACTCTGGCCGCCTCTCGTCCTGCCATCGAGCGGTCGAACACTCTTTTCACTTCTTCGGCATGTGCATGGAAGGCGCAGCATGGGTCCTGGTTCTCCCACACCGCCGTTCCCCCTCCCAGTCAGCAGCGTCAACATGAAGGCCACCTTCGATCTCTCGTTGTTGAAAGTGCGAGGCTGAAGTGAAAAGTGCATGGAGCACCTGGTCAGGTGGTGCGGGTTGAACTGACGGTGTGGGCGGCGCAGCGGGACTCCTCAGGTGTTAGAACTGTTGGGTGAGCTCGGACACCTGCGCCACTAAAGCTTGTACCGCCCGCCCCATGTTTGCGATACTCTCCTCCTGCAAAACCATTCGATTGATACTGCGGGCGATGAATTAATTTAAGCTGATCTTGGAACCACCTGCTGCCTCCATGCCACGGTCAGATCGTTCTGTCATGAACAAAAGAGAGAAGGCAAAAGCAGGTCAATCCAGGTTTATTAGAAAAATAACAGAGATCACTAGAATCACATATTTCTCAATTTCTCTGGCAAAATAAATCTTCTCGAATTAGCTTGAAAACTCTACAGAAAACTAAAGACAGGGGTGGACTAGACTTACCTAACTTCCATCATTATTTTTTAGCAAATAAGTTACAGTATATTTCTAAATGGCTCAAACCTAGTGCATTAGATGAAACATGGATGGATATAGAGCAAGCACTATGCGACGACCTGGACATCTATAATTTACTGTATTTTAGCTCAAATATTAAGTCTCATAAGTGCTTTAAGAGCATTAACATCAGCATTTGTTTGACAGCCTGGTGGGAATTTCTTAAAAAAACAGACTCTTCAATGATCCCATGTAGGCTCACCCCTATATGGAATAATCCTGATATTACACTAAACAAAAATATGATTAATTTTATCCAATGGAAAAACAAAGGAATTAAACATTTAGAGCATTTAATCGATAACTGTAACTTTTTACCATTTCAAACAATCACTTCACAGTATGGGATAAGTAATAACAGATATCTAGAATATCAACAACTCAAATCAGTAATAAGTAAAAAATTCCCTCTTAAGCAAACAAACCTGGAACTCCCACCAAGTGTTACAGAATTCAGGAGCCTTGGTACTCCAAGGCTACTATCGAAAATATATAGAGTCATTTCCAAAATAGATGATACAATCTCATTACCAATTGCAAAATGGGAGTCGGGTCTATCACTGAATCCCACCAATCGGTTCTGGTCAGAAATAATATTAAACAACTTTAATATGACTGACAGCTTAAATCTACAACTCATACAATACAAAATTCTCCATAGAACTTATTATACAGGACAAAGGATGTTCAAGATGGGCTTTAATCAATCAAATATTTGCATGCAGTGCACAAGTAATACAGCAGACGATTACATGCATGCCTTGTGGCTTTGTACACCAGTCCAAAGATTCTGGACTAAGGTCTGTGAGGACTTATCAGTATGGCTTAAGTGTAATATACCTATTTGCCCAAAACTATGTATATTAGGGGATTTAAATGATATTAATATGGAGATCGATAAAGCACACATGGTCCTCACCACACTATCTGTTGCAAAGAAAACTATCCTTTTGAATTGGAAAACTAAAAATAATCTTAGTATTAACCAGTATAGAAACCTCCTGTCGGATCATATCAGTCTTGAGTCCATGCTTGCTTTTAACAAAGTTCGATCGGCTGAGTTCGATTCTCTCTGGGCCCCGCTGATTAATTACGTCGCTTAGTGGGAGGGAAGGGATATGTGTTCTGCCTTACTGGGGGATATGGGGATCTGCGGTACGATCAGCGCAAGCCCGTAACCAGTCTGTGCTCCTGCCTAGCAGTCTGCAGTTAGCATAAGCTCGCGACCAGTCTGTGCCTCTGCCCAGCAGTCTGCAGTTAGCACAAGTCCGTTACCAGGCTGTGGACCAGTCCAGTGGCCTACACTCAAGACAAGCTAGCTCTCAGTCTGGGTCCCAGTTCAGTCGCCTGCAGTCAGCATAATCCCGTTACCTGTCTGTGTCCCAGTTTAGCGGCATGCAGTCAGCCCAATCTAGTTGCCAGTCTGCAAAGCACACATGACCATCACCACATTATTTGTGGCAAAAAAAACTATCCCCTTGCCAGCCCACAGTTTGTGGAAAAGTCTGGCATCCAACAACTAGCCTAAGCCAGCTTACAATCTGGCATTCAACAACCCACCTAAGCCAGTTCACAGTCTGTGGACCAGTCTGGCATCCAACAACCAGCCTAAGCCAGCTCATAATCTGTGGACCAGTCTGGTATCCAACAACCAGCCCAAGCCAGCTCACAGTCTGTGGACCAATCTGGCATTCAACAACTAGCCTAAGCTAGCTCACAGTCTGTGGACCAGTCCCACATTCAACATCCAGCCTAAGCCAGCTCACAATCTGTGGGCCAGTCTGGCATCCAAAAATCATCTGTAGACCAGTCTGGCATCCAACAACCAACCCAAGTCAGTTCATAGTCTGTGGACCAGTCTGGCATCCAAAAATTAGCTCAAATCATCTTAAAATCTGTGGACCAGCCTGGCATCCAACAACCAGCCCAAGTCGCCACACAACCTGTGGACCTGTTTGGCATTCAACAACAGGCCCAAATCAGCTCACAGTCTGTGGACCAGTCGGGCATCCAACAACCAGGCTAAGCCAGCTCACAATCTGTGGATTAGTCTGGCACCCAACAACTAGCATAAATTAGCTCATAATCTGTGGACCAATCCGACATCCAACAACCAGCCCAAGTCGGCTTAAAACAATCTGTGGACCAGTCTGGCATTCAACAACCAACCTAAGTCAGCTCACCGTCTGTGGACCAGTCTGGCATTCAACAACCAGCCTATGACAACTCACAATTAGTATACCAGTCTGGCATCTAATAACCAGCCCAAGTCAGCTCATACCCTGTGGACCAGTCTAGCATCAGACAACCATTTCAAGCCAGCTCATAGTCTGTGGACTAGTCTGGCATCCAACAACCAGCCCAAGTCAGCTCATAACCTGTAGACCAGTCTGGTATCCAATAACCAGCCCAGGTCAGCTCATAGTCTGTGGACCAGTCTGGCATCCAACAACCAGCCCAAATCAGATCACAATCTGTGGACCAGCCTGACATCCAACAGCCAGCCAAAGTCAGCTCACAGCTTGCGGATCAGTCTGGCACCCAATAACCAGCCCAAGCCAGCTTGCAGCCTGTGGACCAGTGTGGCATTCAACAACCAGCTCAAGCCAGCTCACAGTATGTGGATCAGTCTGGCATCCAACAACCAGCCTAAGTCAGCTCACAATCTGTGGACTAGTTTGGCATCCAACAACTAGCCCAAGTCAGCTTACAATCTGTGGACCAATCCGGCATCCAACAACCAACCCAAGCGAGCTCACAATCTGTGGACCAGTCTGGCATCTAACAACCAGCCCAAGTCAGCTTACGATCTGTGGACCAGTCTGGCATTCAATAACCAACCCAAGCGAGCTCACAATCTGTGGACCAGTCTGGCATCTAACAACCAGCCCAAGTCAGCTTACGATCTGTGGACCAGTCTGGCATTCAATAACCAACCCAAGCGAGCTCACAATCTGTGGACCAGTCTGGCATCTAACAACCAGCCCAAGTCAGCTCAAGATCTGTGGACCAGTCTGGCATTCAACAACCAGCCCAAGTCAGTTCACAAGCTGTGGACTAGTCTGGCATCCAACAACCAGCCCAAGTCAGTTCACGGTCTGTGGACCAGTCTGGCATTTAACAACCAGCCCATGCTAGCTCACAATTGGTAGACCAGTCTAGTATCCAACAACCAGCTCAAGTCAGCTCATAATCTGTGGTCCAGTCTAGCACCCAACAAATAGCCCAAGCCATCTTACAAGCTGTGGACCAGTTTGGCATTTAACAACCAGTTTAAGCCAGCTTACAGTTTGTGGATCAGACCTTAGTGGTTTGCATTTAGTATAAGCCTGTTACTAGTCTGTGGGCCAGCCTAGTGGCCTGCAGTCAGCATAAACCAGCTCTCAGTCTGTGTCCCAGCCCAGCAGTCTACAGTCAGCACATTCCCGTTTCCAGTCTGTGGACCAGCCCAGCGGCCTGCAGTCAACACAAACTCGTTACCAGTCTCTGTCCCGGCCTATCAATCTGCAATTAACACAAGTCCGTAACCAGCCTGTGGACCAGTCTAGCAGTCTGCAGTCAGCATAATTCAGCTACCAGTCTGTGTTCCGGCCCAACAGTCTTCAGTCAGCACAATCCTGTTATCAGTCGGTGGACAATCTACGTGGTCTACAGTTAGCACAAGCCTGTTACCAGTCTATGTCTAGGCAATCCCGATTCTAGGTCATTTCTAAGCCAATGCAGTCAAGGTACAGGTCTCCTTCCCGTCTTGGTTCCGAACGTTTGGTGCAACTCACTAAAATACCACTTCAAGACTCAAACTCATTCTGACTTAAAACTCATTCAGATATTACAGTTTAATAAAATAAAATAAATAAAGTTGTCCTCCGAAGAGGGGGGGTGGAGGTGGGGAAAAAAAAAAAGAGAAAAAAGAAAAAAAAAAGAAAAAGAAAAATAATAGAGAAGGTCAGGTCCACACAAAATAGGGACCTCGACGGACAACCAGGCTGAAGGTGGCTGATGGATGAAATGACGAGTCCGGTTCCAGAGAGTGAAGAATGATGAACGGAGACGAAGACACGGCGAACAATCCAACAGGAACTGAGACAACGAGCGAATGCCAAAAGTCATTAAGAATATATAGTAGAGAAGAGTGGAATCAGCTAGCGCTGATGATCAGCGGTAATCGGAGGACACACCCACACTAATTATACACACAACACAACAATCACAGGAGACAAGGAAGAGACAGTGAATTCATGAACCGAGACATCGTGACGTCCTAGGTCCTAAGTCTCTTAAAATATCAGAAAATTTGTAATGTCATGTGGTGCGACTTTTTAAAAAACTTTTATATGAATAAATTAATAACTTTAAACATTTAATAATAAAAAAAAAATATTGACTTAAAATTTTAAATTTTAAATTTTACTATAATCCCCATATAGTACCACCTGAATCCAACATAAATATAAACAGTACATTATTACACTTTGGTACTTTAAATGCTACTTTTTAAATCATGGACACTCTTATTTGTCATTAACTGTCTTTTTTAGTTTAGTCTTCTATTTTATTAAAGCAACAATAGTTTCATGTACATGCTCAAACACCACTGCTCCCATCAATATTCAGTAGTAGGAAGAGAAAAGCATTACAGAATCATATCAGAATTCACACCCGTCCTCTAACATATTTGCATATGCATTCTCGTTGCATAGCATTGAACATGAGTAGGTTATTTTCAATAGTCTGCAGGTAAAGTGTTTATCTTATGGGTCTGCTGTAAGTTAAGCACCAACCTTGCCATTTGAAAATGTATTTTCACATATGCCACAGACACAACTATGGAATATATTTAATGACCAATACATAAACTTTAATTATGTGAAATCTGAAACATTCCCTGAATTATAAGAATGTCAGATTTTTGGGCCCGTAATCGCTGCTCGCAGCTATATTTACTTTTACTTTTACTTTGAATACAGTTTTTGGATACTCTACCCACCTCTGCCTGTATCAGGAACCTTAAGAAAACAACAACCTTAAACAACCAGCATTGTATTATTTTACTGTTCTATTAGGTAATGTTCTTGCCCCCCCTATGTCTTTAATGGATTTAGATTGCTCAAAATCACATAACTCATGACTGGAGCCTGCCCATTTTTTTTGCAGGTGGTTATTCTGAAGTGCATTACAAATATATATATATATATATATATATATATATATATATATATATATATATATATAAAGAAGCCGGTGGCACCGCCACCCTGGTGGCTTTAGGGTTATTGTGCACGACGTGCAAAACGTAACCCTGCTTTGATTGTCGAAAAGAAGTGTGCTGTAGAGCTTGCATCAGTTTGGGTGCATCAAGTGCGCATCGAGGGCACATATCAACCACAAAGTATGCGTGAGCAACCTTCTGAAACCTAAAATGAAAAATGAGACACCTCATCCATGGGTATCATGGATTTGAACACATGATTACACATGAAATAAGTACACAAGACCGAGTATTCATATGAAGTGTGCCATTTGGGACAGGGCCTATGATCTTGAACCACAATAGCCACATATATGAGATAATTTAAATATAGAATAATTTTTTATGTCATAGGATGTCATAGCTCAATATGTTTTTCAGCACTTAAATGTGTAAATATAGAAGCCCAGTATTTATCTGGAGGTCTTTTTACAGGTTTATTAATGTAATTATATTTTACGCTTATGTGTCCTATGATATGCAATGGAAGTAAATTTTAATGTTTAACATGGGTGTATTCACAACACATAGCATACGATATAATATCTTAAGATTATTCATCATTATGTTGTCTCTTCCTTTTCTGTTTTAATGATATTTAGAACAGAAAAACTAAATGTTCCTTATAATTTTAATTAATACTAACTTTATTCTCATCTGAATTACAAATAATTGATTGCCGTATAAAATGATTTCAGCGCCTCTCTCTCTCTCTCTCTCTCTCTCTCTCTCTCTCTCTCTCTCTCTCTCTCTCTCTCTCTCACACACACACACACACACACAGTTCGATCGCGCCAGCGCGGCTCTCTCGGGCGCACACACACACTCCAGCTTAAGAGAGAGGCGCGCGCCATCAAACTGTGTGTGTGTGTGTGTGTGTGTCTGTGTGTGTGAGAGAAAGAGAGAGAGAGAAGCGCGGGCGCGATCGAACTGTGTGTGTGTGTGTGTGTGCGCGCGCGTGTGAGAGAGAGAGAGGCGCGGGCGTGATCGAACTGTGTGTGTGTGTGAACAGTGGAAACACACTCCGTCATTTTTTTCATACAGGACATCATTCAGACTGCAAACTGTTTACTTATATCAGAATCAGAATCAGAAAGAGCTTTATTGCCAAGTGTGCTTGCACACACAAGGAATTTGTTTTGGTACTGAGGCTTCCAGTGGACATATACAAATACAAATACAACAAGAAACATAATACTACAAATTATTTGTGTACACTCGCTATAAAACACAACATCCTCAGTCACATATTTATATATAAATATAATTTTGGACACAAGAGGGCAGTATAGCCCTATTTATGATTTTGTGTTTAAACTATCACTGGAAGAGACCCCCCCAACGCCCCTCCCCCTTTCCTTCTCACCCTCCCTACACAGACACACACACACACACACACAGAATGGCAGGGAACACTCTCTGTCAGAGAGAGGGAGAGAAAATTCTCAGAATCCACATTCAAACCACAATATCTGACTTTCTGTTGGTCGGAACTAATAACTGTAAATTAGAAAGTTGTTCGGCTTGAAGAGAACAATATACACGCCAAGTTTTGTAACTGTAGGTAAAACTAACTAAGTAATAACACACTTTATGTGTCCTTTTTTAGTCATAAATTCATTTCCTCGCCACGGCCAAACCGTTCGAGATATCAAAAATCCGCTGGCAATTTATCATCCTCAATATCTTGACTTCATGCTGACCGAGTTTATTGGCATTCCGATCAATTCCCAAGGAGAAGTATATCGAATTCCAGACAACGTTTCCAAACAACCCATAATAGCTGACTTCCTGTTGAACTGTCGTTAAACTTAGAGCACGAAAGTTGTTCATCCCGATGAGATCTAAATATGTACCGAGTTTCATATTATTACATGCAAGCATGTTTGATATATGGACAAGTGTTCGAATCGCATTCCAGGGGGCGCTGTCGAGCCCCCCTGCCACGCCCGGGTACCAGCTTCAGCCCGGCTCTGTTGGCCGTGGGTTCTGACCTGTGTGCAAAGTTTCAAGAGTTTTCGAGCACGTTAAGGGCCCCAAAAGCCCCTGAAACCTTGAAAAACAAGAATTAAAAGGTTTCTCACTCAGCAGACAAATCCACCTCTCCCTTTCCCTCTCCCTCTCACAGAGAGCGCGAAAATTCTTCAAAACATCCACATTCAAACCAAAATATCTGACTTCCTATTGGTCTGAGCTAATGACTGTAAATTAGAAAGTTGTCCAGCTCGATATGAACAATATACATACTGAATTTTAATATTGTAGATAAAAGTATAGACCTAACTCCCCCTCTTTTGTCAAAAGGTGGCGCTACTGAGCCCCTGCACCACGCCCGTTTCTGAAACTTTGCACATGTCTACTGGCTAATAAATGTTACGTGTCTGTCGAGTTTCATGCAATTTCAAGTATGCTAAGAGTCTCAAAAGCATCAAAAAAGAATCTTAAAGTTTGATGCGTTACCACGGCAACAGTATCTAAGATATCAATAATCCTTTCACAGGTCTAAATCTGCCGTGTGTTTACATTATACACATAAAGTTTTAAGCAAATCGGGTAAAAATAAGAGAGTGATTTCAAAGCATTTTGAAAGTGACACACTTCCTGCTGCCAGTTGGTGGCGCTATAACTTTGACACACAATAGTCACATCCATGTGATCGGCCTCTTACAGCGAACACACTGCAGAAGTTTCATCAAGATCAGTCAATGTATGCAGAAGTTATAACACACTTCCTGTTTCCATTATTCGCCATAAATTCGTTTCCTCGCCACGGCCAAACCGTTCGAGATATCAAAAATCCCCTGGCAATTTTTCATCCTCAATGTCTTGACTTCATGCTGACCGAGTTTCGTGGTGATTGGTTGAATTCTCTAGGAGGAGTATATCGAATTCCAGGGTCATGCGTTTCCAAACAAACCATAATAGCCGACTTCCTGTTGGGCTGGGGTAAAAAGTAAAAGTACAAAGGATATATGAACCGATGAGATCTATATGTGTACCGAGTTTCATATTATTAATACTATAAATAGTCATAAGAAAAATATAGAAAATGACTTTCCAAACAACCCATAATAACCGACTTCCTGTTGGGCTGACGTAAAACTTAGAGCACGAAAGTTGTTCGGTCCGATGAGATCTATAAGTGTACCGAGTTTCAGATTATTACATGCAAGCATGTTTGATATATGGACAAGTGTTCAAACACCGTTCCAGGGGGCGCTGTCGAGCCCCCCTGCCACGCCCGGGTACCAGCTTCAGCCCGGCCCTGATGGCCACGGGTTCTGACATATGTGCAAAGTTTCAAGAGTTTTTGAGCACGTTAAGGGCCCCAAAAGTGCCCAAAAGGTAGTAAAATAATAATAAATAATAATAATAATAATAATAATAAAGAATAATCCTTAGGAAAACAATAGGGCCTTCGCCTTTTCAAGGCTTGGGCCCTAATAATCCTAAGGAAAACAATAGGGCCTTCGCCTTTTCAAGGCTTGGGCCCTAATAATCTTAGTAGTTACTTGAGTAAGAGTAAAAAGTAGGGGAGCTCCGGGACGATTGAAACGCGGGACAGATGAACCATTGAGATTTCCTTGAAAACCACTCACGTCATGTACATCAAATTTCGTCAGCACGTACAGCACGCAATGCCTACCAGACCCACGAAAACATTTCTTCTTTACGTCATGCTGTTTTGGAGTTAAAGCCGGAAAGCTGTTTTTGAGTGCGGTAAGTGAATTCTTTCGTGCGGTACTTTTTTGTTGTATTATTGTTTTGTAAGTGCAAAACAGGTTTAATTGGCAGGAGGCGATGTCGGGACGGTTAAGCCAAGTGTTCATAATTTTGTTATGTTCATAATAACAGGCTATTCAACTAGCAAACACTCAATATGACTCAAGGAAGAAATGTAAGAAAATGAATTGTAAACTGATTTGTCTGTCTTCGTCAAAATAGCCTATGAGATTACGCAAAATGCGCATAGGCTTATCGCCTATTGTTTATTGGGTGACAGAACAAAAATGGCTAATATGAACCTTTAAATTAAAATAAATTACAAAATATGTTTGTAACAATATGTACATAAGTTACTTGTCAGGTATTGTTCATAAAAACAAGCATTAGATGAATAGTTGCCGTTTAAACTGTTATGTTTCATCCGTCCCACCCCTGTGTGCTCATGCGGAACGATCGAAACAAAGCACAACGACCGTTCAAAGTCAATTTTTACTTAAATCATTCTATATTTGTACCGAATATGATACTAAGAGAACACATATGTGAGTTGTTGATCTCAAAAAGATAAAAATCTATATCTGTAACCTTATCATAGAAAATTACGTTTATCTGAAAAGTGTTTCAACTGTCCCGGCTCACCCCTATCCAATGAAAAAACTACTCAGTATGGCTAGTCACTACTTCGGATCATATATGTATATATATAACATGATATTATTTAGATATGTTTAATTTAAATGACTATTATTGTCATAATTAGGCTATCTTTGCAACAAAAACAGAAGAGACCAGCATTATTTCTGCAATCTGCTCCCGAAAACCATTGCCTGTCCTTTTGAATAATAGTAACTTATACAACTACATTTGGATTATTAGACAATGTGGAAATAAAGTGAATCTGCAGAGTTTTGCATTCAAAGGCATGACCACTACGGAACATCTGAACACAAACAACGATCAAATGCACATCGACGGATCTTCTCCCGTCTGTTCTCCAAAATGTAATCAAATGTATATTTCTGCAAGCATGTTTAAACTGGTTAACTGTCTAAGGCCGACAAAGGCATTCGTTTTCAAGACGATTTTGCACGTCACTGCAAAATACACACAAATTACCGCGGGATGGAGGGTGTTAATTTCATAAACAATGGTAGCTTATTTAATGCATAAATTAAGGGTATATGTCCACAAACTGGTAATGTCATACTTTGTAGTAGTGCTATCATGGCGTAATAATTTGTTTGGTTGTAAAATATATTACCTGAATGAAATGAAATCGTCTGGGTTATTTACGTAACCTCGGTTCCCTGAGAAGAGGGAACGAGTATTGCGTAAGGCTAGCTTACGCTATGGGAAAACTCCTTTTCTCGAGAATATTGAAGCAAAATTTTTTAAAACGCAGTGCACGAACGGCAACTGCACGAACCTATGGCGAGGCGGCTCAGACGCGGAACCAATTAGGTTGCTTCGCACCTTGGCACGTCACAAAAGGAATCCAGATTTTGTCTCCTTCAGCGAACTTACCCTTCGCTGATCTCTGGAAGAAGCATTCGCCGCCGTCGAAAAGCCTTCAACGGGACAAGCCACCTGCTTTGCAGTTCTGAGGACGTCAGCTTCCTGGTTTCGGGACGCCGCCTTCAGCCTGCTGTACGGCTGTGCCATCCGGCGCGCAGTATCCTTTGCCTTATTGCTATAAAAGTGTGTTCGCCGCTGCGTCACATTTTTCACTGAAAGAGCATTTTCCGAGGCGTTGTAATGTGGAATCACATTAGTGGAATCATTCATTCACAGACAGCATACGAAGATGTTCAACTAATAAAGATCTTCATCGTTGGCTAAAAAAATTATGCATTTGCAAATTTGCTTTCACTTGACTGTGGTTCACGGTCACTTCATCCAACACTCTTGATGTTCTTAAACCTTGTTACGACTCCGAGTGTGAAACCGCTTCAGACAATTCAGTGCGTGCAGGAAACTGAAGAACGAGGCTACCCTGGCGCCTTTGATTTTATTTTCCTCTAAACCACTAGATGGCACAAAAACTTGCCGCAGCACTTTCCAAAACATCCGCTTCTCAAGAAACACGTGGAAATTTGGTTGATCCTTGACCCGATCGAGGACAGCAGCACATTTATTCTGCGCTAATTGATCTAATAGTTGTTGTTGTAGATTTAAGTAGCAAATCGTCGCTGTCGGGCGGAAACCTCGTATGTCCAAAATTGGTCAATTTCATATTTTTTCACAAATCGATGCTATTGGTCAGTCTCCACGTGGGTCTGTTATTTTTACAAATTATTAACCAATCTAAAGTGTTGAAAATAGCTTGTGAGCAAACCTCTTATCTCCATTGGACACTTCAACTGTCTGAGAAACCTCGTAACTCCACCCCTTCCTCACTTGCCGCCGCCGATTTAATTTAAACTGCAAAAACTGCCTGTCGTTGACTTAGTTAGCCGCTATGTATTTGTTTTGTCGTCATGTTAGTTGAGGTAGCTAACGTGATTTTCGTGGGGCTTAAAGAAAAAATCTCTCGACCCCTGCTAACGCTAGTTCTGGCACTTGTCTGAGGAACAACATAATAATTTAATGTACTATGTCAGGATTGTAGCTTACAATGTCAAGGCATTCCGTCATGTTTAACAAGTAGCTACCTTTTACGTCATGTTCATCACTTTAAGCAAGCTAGCTGGCTTCTTGCCTTGTTATCATACGTAAACATGCCGCATAACTTAGTGAAACGATCATTTGACCTTTATTTATTTTATTTTTTGCAGCAACCAAGTCTGTGTCCTTAGAGGAACTCTGTCAGATGGTCAATGTGCCATATGATCAGGCAAGGGCCCTAATAGACAGTGAGAGCTCTGATGGAGAGTGTAACGTTAGAGAGAGAGGAAGCAACAGTGGTGGAGGATACAATGGTGCATGCTGGTAGAGTGCATTTCTGAGAGATAATCATGATTTCACATGCCAAAATGAATGAGTTTTAATGCAGATGGATTTCACAACAATAGAAATAAAAAATGCACACTAATTGTACCATGTGTCTGAAAAGATTTCTCTGGTGGTGTGGAGGAAGAGGAGGCCTCACTGCTGGCTCCAGAGCAGGTGCAGTTTGACACGGGTAGGTTTGATGCTTTTCTACATTTTCTCATTAAATTGGATAAGGTCCTTCAACTATAGCCCTCACTGTTGACAGTTTATAAAGATGTAACTCATTCATGCATTTTTGGTTTGTGTGTGTATTTTGAAGTTTTCCATGGTGGAGGCGATGAGGACTCGGATGCAGAGCATTCATGCTCAGATACTGAGGAAGACGCACCTCCAAGGAAAAGAGGCTTCCAGTGTGACCAGACTTATTACTTATAAAATAAGAAAAAAGAAATCCCTAGTTAATACCGCTAACAAGGCTCAAATAGCCCCACACTAACACGGTAGCATAATGAGGGTCCAAACCGAAGCACTGTCAATGGTACTGTCTTTACCACAGACAGTGTCTTCATTACCATTGACAGTGTCTTCATCAAAAACCGATGGTACTGTCTTTATAAAGACAGTACCATCGCGGAGCCATCTTTGGGAAACAGTCTCGACCAGTCGAACCACTAATGCCGTGGTAAGTGAGCTGAACCAAAGCTGAACTGTGAGATTCCAAGTCACAGTTCAGCTCGTAGCACGGTGTTCGTGGTTCGACTGGTCGAGGCTGTTTTCCAAAGATGGCTCCGCGATGGTACTGTCTTTATAAAGTATATTATTATTAAACTGTCTGTACACTTACAAAGTTCTCAGTGCTTCGGTTTGTATGTAGGGACCCTCATTAAGCTACCGTGTTAGTGTGGGGCTATTTTGAGCCTTGTTAGTGGTATTAACTAAACAGTTTTTAGAGATAAAACTCTTTACACTCGATTATCATGAAAACAAATCCCAGAGAACAGTCAACTCGGTACCAATGTGTTATTACACCCCAGGTTAATTTTGCAATTTTAATTTAATACAGTCAGTATGATGGCAATGTAACAACACACACAGAGCCTCACAGATACATGCACACAGACAAGGGCTAACCATACTCACAAACACAAATACAAAAGCCTTAACTGTGATTTTATTATATTATAAATATTATTTTATATTAATATGATATATTTTATTGTATTGTTAAACTATGATATCAGTTATTTATGTATTTTAAATGTCTACTTATAGGCTTATTATAAATGTGCATTGAAGTTTTAAAATGTATGTAATATAATACTTGAATAGAATGTTTTGGATACCACCATTAAATTATTGTTTTTATTATTATTTTACTGACTCGAAGTTCCCTTTCTTGGCACTGTGCATGTAAAATAGGCCAACTAGTGTTTTTATGGGAGAAAAAAACTGTCTGTCTACTGGCGTCAAGTAAGCCTATCTTTGGATAACTTAGTCTGTTTTTTAGGCAATAACGAGTGAAAATAGTTGGGTTAGATACATTTGAGTAAGCCTGTTTTGTTAAAAATTGAAAGCTGTAATGCTTAGGTGCAGAAGGAAGCCCGTGAGCCACAAAGGTAAGTTTGCGTGCAGATTAGGCTAATTTCCGCCTATTAGACAGCCTAGTCAGCTCGTTTTTTTTTTTTTGTATTGCATCACTTATAGCTCATAAACTTTTAAAATAGAGTTTAGGAAGATATATGTAACCACAATCATAAGCTTTGATAAGCTCTTAAAGCCTTGTCTCGTCAAAAGGCTCAACGCGATCACGGACTTTAATGAACACAGCTGGCAGCAGCGAAGTCTGCGTCAGTTCCATTCTTATCAATGACAGCGTAAACTCGTATCTCCCTGCTCCCAAGTCATAAACCTCGTATCTCCGATTAAACATGATTTTGGGGAAATGTTGTGTTAATGTTGGTACACAACAGTATATAATAGCAATATAAGGTATAATACCAACTTTAACGATACAATGTTTAATAACTCAAAAAATATGCAGTTTTTTTTATTTCCTGAAAAATAACTGTTTTGGAGATACGAGGATTCCGCCCGACAGCGACGAAATGAGAATCGCTAAAATTATTGAATATATTTTGAGACAAAGGTCTTGTTTTTAAAGAAATTATGGTATTTGGGGTAAAAAGAGCCCTTGCTGTCAGGGCTAAAGGCACAATAATTAACATGATAATAAACAGATAGATGACTTTTCCATTTGTTGACATGACATGGTTAGATTCAGATGGTAAATATCATATATTAAGTTGGGCATCCACCTCAGAGATAATCACCATATTTATAATGAAACCATTATATTTAAAAATATTATATTAATCATATCATATATAATAAAATATAATATAATATGTAATATTACAACTGTATCTATTAAATTATTATTGGATCTCCTTCAATGATTTAAGACTCTTTACTTTTTAAAATAATTTATTTTCTGTATTTTTAAAATATATTTTTAATTAACATTTTAATGACAGTATTTATTGAACACAAATTAATATTTTATTTATCAAAATAAACAGAATATAGCACAAACTTTGCTATATGATTGCTTTGAACAAGTATTAACTTAATGTAAAGACATTTTTAAAAACATTACTTTAGTTAAAGTATTGGGGGCAAAATGCTCACCTTTGGCAAACAAAATAAACAACATTTGATTTATTTTCTCAAAAAAGCTGTTGCTCCATCAATGTTCAATATATATATACTAGCCTATGAATTTTTTTCTGTCATTTTTGTTTTTATTTAATTTAACTTTTGTTTTGTTTTTAATACATCAAGTTAAATGAAAATGAGAAATGCAACTAGCTGAAATAAAGCTTGTCTTTTAAACCAAGTTAGCATCAGTCTACAGCAAGATGAAATGAGAAAATGCAGTTCACCATCCATCAACCATTTCCTTTTTTATGAGGATAGGCATCACTTCTTGATTGCTGTTTAAGTTGTCTTTGGCTAACCACTACTCAGAGAGCCCAGTCCCTGCAGGAGCCCCTGTTCTGGACAACCTCCATGGGTAAACAGAGATCTCAATAGGACTGGGGAAGCAGACATTGTGGGAGCAGGCAAAAAAAAGAGCTGGCAGCCATACAAAAGGTTGCATCCGCATGGACCCACCCAATGATTAGCAGGCAGAGGGAGGCTGGGACTCACAGCTCCCATCTCGGAAAGAAGGCAGGATGCTATTGTGATTTATTTCTCTCATTACCACGTGAAGGACAGAGCTGAGATTCGCTATCCAGTGTTTTAAAGAGAAAGAACCCCATGTATATGGCATCTAGCCATGTGCATAAAAACTTGTTAGGCAATGACTTTTTTCTTTCTCTCTCTCAATTAGGTTTCCTTAGAAACATAATGAATAATTATCGTAATGATCTTTTATTGTTAAGAAACACATCATCATGAAAGCAGAGCATACAGTATTGCTCAGCTCTAATCCAATCTGACGAAAATGAAAATTGTCATCTATTCACCCTCATGTTATTCCAAACCCTTGTTCCAAATCTTCTGATGATTCAGGTTTTTGGTGAGAGACAGACATAATTGTATATCATTTTTTAAACTAAAACTGACTCTGTGGGTTGCTGCAACCAGATAATTTAGTTGAACTTGAGAACTGAATCAGTCTAAAATGTGAATGAATCATTTAAACCGTTTTTTTTTTGTGTGTGTGTTTTTTTTTTGGACATTACGGCTGCGTCTGAAGTCTTCAAAACGCTGCCTTTGGAGGATGCATTCAAAGGTAGGAAGACATCAAGACACATCCAAATCCATTGTTAGCTTCACTTCCTGTCTCCTGAGATACAGTACCTTCATCTGGATTAATTTTGAATGCAGCATAGATGTGTCCTTCACTGTCTCTGATAACCCACAATCCTGTGCTTTCCATTCTGTGACAGTTTAGCTAAAAAATAATAATGAATGTTGTGGTTTGTGGTGAGTTTGTGTACGTTTTTGATCAACATTTTCCACTTCTGATGTAATTTTTAGCGAGATATTACTTACTTGCATATTACTATACTTGCAGTAATTAAGTATTTGCTTAGATATCACTAAAGCACTCTTTATTTCACTGTAGATCATTAGACCTGCCTCAGAAGTCTGTCCAAAATTAGTTTTGTGAGGTTCCTTTGTGCGCAAACGCTGCCTACAAAGTCATTGCCTGATAAGGCAGTGATTCAACAAGTCAGCTCCATACATTTTCGGATGCACCCTACTTCTTTTTATGATTCAAAACGAATCACTCGGATTCATGAATGAATCAGACTGGTTTGTAAAACAGATCAACTGACTCAACTTGTGAACGAATCATTCAGACCAGTTTTGTGAACCTGATAAACTGATTCACTGAAAAGAACCAATACAAAAGCTCAATTCGTTCATGAATTGGACATTGCCACTTCTTATGACTCAAGCCATAGCCAATAAGTGAGAAATGAATCAGTCATGAATGGATCATTCAGACCAGTTTGTGAACTGGATCAGCTGACTGCATCCAATCAAGGCATATAAATATTTAGGCATAGCTGCCTTCACAAGTTGAACATGAAAAAATGAAACACTTTATCCAAAACTAATTGCAGCTTTGCGGTAATAAACAGTGTATGATGGCTGAAATTTTACTGATTAAATAAAGCGAGGTTACAGACATTCCCATTCTAGCCATGATCAGAAGGTTGACAGGCCTAAGGAATTCAAATTAGCAAATGAGTGGCATATGGTAATCCTTCAGAACCCGATGCATCGCAGACCTCACAAGAGATTCAAGCAATAATAGCCTCTTTCCTTTAAGTCAGCTTGTGTGCAGTGGTAGAGGAGAATGGGCTGCTCTGTCCCTGATGACTCTGTGGCCTGACCTTCTATTTCTGCCTTTTGTCCACCTCTCTGACAGTGTCCGCAATGATTTCTCCATTCCAACTCTGACAGGACAACACAATAAATCGGAGCCATTACAAAAGGGACTTTTTCACTTCATTAAGCCAGGGTCCCACTAGCTTGGAGGGCACAGAATAAGCTATTTATCTTGAATTACAGCTGCTTAGAAGTGGCTGCATGATAAAATGTGAATGACTTATTTTATCTTGTTGTAAATACCCCTTTGGACATCCTCTGGTATGGGCATGAAGAATCAATATTAACAAATGCATCTCTTCAATTATGGAAATTGGATACTGTTTAAGACACTGCATGGCATGCTTACAGGCATTTGAACAAGATCAAACAACAATGGGTCAGTTATTCTTGTGCAGGCTGTGAGAGGAAATTATGCTGATGATGACGTCGAGACTGGGAATGAATCGTTATGCCCATGGACAATGACAGCGTAATAATGTCTCTCAGCGGACTTGCGCTGATTGATTCATCATGACCCTCAGTGCAAGCCTATTTCAGGTGGTACGTCAGCTTATTGATGGATTGACCTGAACTGCATTCGGGCTTTAAATTAATGATGCTAATGATTCTCTGAGGATCCAATCACAGAACAGACAGGATGGGTGAAATTCAAGTGTAGGTTATTTCATCTTAGTAGGGGTGTAACAGTTCAAATTACTTACGGTTCGGTTTTTATCTCGGTTTTAGGGTCATGGTTTCGGTATGTGCATGTTCAGGGGAAAAAAGGACTACTGTCAAATAAAAATAAAGAAAATAAAACAAATAATCAAAGCAACAGCACAAATAAATACAATAGATGAAAAATACAAATAAAATAAAGAGTGCATGTCATGTTTTTCAGGAATCTAACAGTTTTCAGGTACATAAATTGAATAAAGTAATCAAATGTAAAACAACATGGCATATAATCTTCACTGTATAAATTTCACAAGTTTACTCTAACAAATAATCGGATAGAGAACAAGTATTAAAAACATTAAAAACACATACAGCAGGAATATTAGGTGCTTTCACTTTAAGACATAATGCACGGATCCAGTACACTGATACTGATACACATGCGTTGTCTTTCTTGACTGTTTATGTTCACTTAAGACATAACCTATGTTTGCTAAGATACTCGCCAAGACGGGCATGTTGACAATTTTTGTGTGAATTTGTCCTTTCAAGCACAACACTTGAAAGAGAACTTGATACCAGCCTATATGAAGTATCTACTTCTGCTTTATCAAACATTCATCATAAATGATTGTTTAGATGCATTTTAGTATTTTCTTTTTATTTAAAAGTGTTTTTCTTTATTTATTACTGTGAGTAGTAATGTGCTGGAGAAACTGAAGAATGTTTTTTTTTTGTTGTTTTTGTTTTTTGGCAATGAGAAAACGTTTTTGATTTATCTTTATTTCTTGAAAACAACTACATTTTGCAAGCATGTTTAGTGGTGAAACATACTTGGTAATTAAAAACAACATTGCTGTCAGAATCAGGGAAGTTTGGGAGTATTTTCGTGTGGTGTGGCAGAAGTCACTATGAATCTAACCAAACCTCTCAACAAAAACAGACAACCATCTGTTCTATTTTGACATTTTTGTAAATCTCTGGGAAATTTCAGATAGCAGCAGATCTCATATTTTAATAAAATGCTGGAGGTTCAGAAGTGGTTTCAGATCGATGGGTTTGGGAGAAAAAAACGCCCTATAGTGGTTCAAGGGGTTTCCTTCAAAGAACAGATAAAGCCCCAAAGAAAAATATAAGCATTCTTTCAGTAATTACAGGGTAGAATTATGGAAGAGGTCAGATAAAGGACTGAGGAAAGACTACGTTTTTATTCTGTCTTAAAGGAATAGTTTACCCCAAAACTAAAATTCTGCAATAGTTAACTTACACGTCGTTCCAAACCTACTCTACTTTTATTCTACTACAAGAGATGTGAATATTTAAAGAATATCCTGACTACTTTTCATAATTACTGAAGGTGAATGGTGACTGGGGCTGTCAAGCTCCAACATGACATCACCTATACTGTAGGTATCATAGAAGTTGCCTAAAACACTTCTATCCCAGCTAAGAAAAATATGTTCTAAGAACATTTTGCTAACGTTCCCATTAAGTTATGAAAACGTTATTTCTGAATGTTCTCTGGACATTCTGAAACAATTAGTTACATTTAAAACATGTTTGACGAATGTCCAAGTAAAATAATATTTTAGGAACATTAACTTTGAGTGAATATTCTAATAACATTACTGGAAGAATGTTTGTTCATAACTTTAAAAGAACCTTGCCGGAATGTTAAGCAAAGTTCTGAGAATGTTCCCTGTCAGCTGGGATGGCTTTTAGTAACATCAATATGTGGAGCCTAATTGTGTGGTGTAAGTGAAAATGTGTAATATTTGGCTTCTATCGTCACTAATGTTTGTTGTTTAATGTAATATAGCCTATAGTGTTCATGACAATCCTTCAGATACTCAGTATAATACTGTCAAGTTGTGTTGTCTTTATTGATCGAGCAAAAAGAGCTGTCTGTTTTTGTTCCCAATGCAATCAATGTCTTTTGACCTGTGGTAACAAAACCGACCAGAGAAAATATATTTTAGGATGCTTTTACATAAAAAACTGAACATATTTATAAAATATTCACTGATGATCTCAACAATAAGCCTAAACCCACATACTTCACATAATTATTCAACCCCGCTTAATTTATTTATTCCCTTAACAGCACACATACAATTTGATTCCAAGTTGACTCTAGTAACCAAAACACAAATTATTAAATTAGTTTACTGTTAAGAAATATAATGGGATAGGTTGTTCTAGCAAGGCTGGATTAAGTGTTCTCAGAATCAATGGTAATGCATCTCAAAAGACAGAGTGTTTACACATTTATCATAACTCTAAATACTGGCAATTTACGGGATATGTTTTGTTTAACTCCAGCACAGATGGCTGTGCACAGCTACATAAATGTGCAGTAATTGTAAAGACCTTATTTTTTTTGGCTTCCAGTATGTTGTTTATCACAATATCAGAGTAATATAGTAAAGTGTAGCTTTAAATATGTATAGTCAAATATGTGTATACAAAAAAATGAACAAAATGCAAATGTACCATCACCCAAGGTCAGACATAATCAGAGTGCTGAATGTGTTTGTGGCAGTCTCTCGATTCTCACACACGCCAAGGATTTTCTTAGAAATGCTTTTTGATGGAGAACCAGACCACGATCTGTATTCTGTTGCACATCCTCATTTCACAGAAATTGTAGTGATTTGGACCTCTGCTGCAATATAAGGTGATTTCATAAGGGAGGACGAGGAAAAAATAGCTGGTTCTCAATGAAGCAGTGTGGGTCTATTGATTTTTTTCTTTCTTTTTTTTCAAAAGTGTGGGTAAAAGACATTTGTCTTAGTTGTACAGGCATGTGTGATCATTTTACCCACAAAGATGTCCTGCAAATGTAGTAGAGATACTGTAAAAGACACAGACAAGAACTTATTTGTGCTTCAGTTCAAACTACATTACAGTATTATAGAAAGATACAACACAAAAATGTTGAAAGGGTGAAGAAATCACCACTTATTTTGAAATATAATAATAAATAAATTGGACATTTCCTACTGGTAAAAACTGTCAACAAAATAAAATGAAGTTAATTATGCCAATTATCTCATGATTTTTGACCAGAGAAAATAATAATAAAAAATGACACTGCAATAATATTATATTTGGTGAATTCAATTTACATGTTAACTTTGAAAGCCCCCCCAAAATTTTTTTTTTTATTCTAGAAATATTTTCTAATTTTGTCTAAATTAGTTAACATAGAGTAAGATGAACCCAAGAAATGTATCTAAACTTATCCCAGATGTCATCTCGATATACGATATAGATTTATATACAGTATAAACCCCGTCTTTGCGCTCCTATTGCCTTGTACGATTAGTATTACTATCATTTTAATTCTCTAAATATGAGCATATCAATTGGCCTTACGGCATAAATGTCTTTAAGTTTGAGCTTTTGTTGTTAACGCTATAAAATCATCAGTTTTCATTTGTAATATGCCCCTGAGAGAATTGCATTTGGTTCCTGAGCCAAATCCCAATCAGACGAGGGCAAGAAACCCACCCACCGAGGCTTATTACTTGTGCCGAGGGGGAGATAACAGAAGGGTTTCACTTCCAAAAAAGTATGGTGGTGTTTCCTCTAGTAATTTACTCATTCTTGACTCTCATCAATACCATCCACGGGGTCAAGAGCTGTTAAAGCTGCTATGTAGACTAAGCCCAAAGGAAAGCTTTTCCACTGACAGATGTTCATATACGAGCAGTGATTTATATATTTTTTTTCGACATCAAACAAGCGGCAGATGTTTGCATATTAATTGAGTCAAGAAACCTCTCACTGCCTTGTGAAGCTTGAGAATTGTGCAGCACAGGCCTGGACCACTGGAAAACCTTCACAGATGGAGGAACATCCTCAGTACATTTGCAAGACTAGAACCTCGGCCTTTGTAGTTAGTTCATTAGAGGAATAGTCATAAAAAAGCACTAGGCTGTTACTAAATGAGATTGGCATTGCTAGCAAGGGGATTTAAGTTTTAAAGAGGTTGTGAAAAACATTAGAAGGCATGACATTTTGCTAATGAAGGAAGCCAGTATTTGAATCTCATGCACCTGGAGGAGGAGACAATTAGCACTTAAGAAGAAGGTGTTAGCGAGCTCCATCCTGCCTTGGAGGCCAGAAAAGCAGAATAATTCACCCTATAGTACAGCATAGTATCTCAGAATCCATCGCCAGGACAATTGAACGTGAAATGTGCATGTGTGTTCATGTGAATGCTCATGAACCAAGAATATATATCCCAGGAGAACATGCAAGGTCAGTTCTCTGAAAGAGAAGACTCACTTCTGGTAAAATGCACTCGCTTTAACTTACTTGATCACTGTTGGGCCTACGATTTCCATTTGAGACAAACAAAGCTGCATTTTTTAGTTTTTTCTATAGAGTGATATGTCACCAGGTTTTTCTGCTGTATTAAAAAAGCCTGCTTCCTTGCTGCTACACTGTGATTTAATTACGGGCTGTTCTCTGTGTATTTAATTATTGGACACTCATGATAAATAAATAAATGTTCATGCGGAATTACATCGTTCACTGTAGCCAGCATCATAACGCCTGCAGCTCGGCTGATTTATTGTACTCTAATTTTCATTCAAAAAGCACAAGAAGCCTGGAAATAGGCACAACAACAATGCACACAGCCTTGCTAATATGTCATGCTTGTTTAAATGAAAATGTGATGGGTTGGTTTTTAAATATGCAGTTTCTTTCGGCTGCATTTGAAGTTGACACAGGGCTCTGATTGCCTTCGGAGCGCCTACTCGCTCACTGTGAAACATTTGCATTAAGTCCTTTCCACTTTGTGACTTTCATTCTTATCTTATATGTGACCCCAAATGCAGTGTGACCATCAGGGAGTGTAATCGCTTTCAGGAGAGGGGTGAGTGTGCTGTAGTGTTCTCGAGGAGCATGTAATCATGATTGTGATTGTCTTCTGCAAAATCAAGTTCTCTTAAAAGTAATTTTCACTCACAGCCCATTATTAGCATACACGCTGCATAGAAACATTGGTCATTTACAAAATTAAAAATAAAGGGGAAAGAATGATGTTATCTATGTTTAAAGAGTTGACCCATTTGAGAATATTGCCTATAAGAACATTTGGCTTTTCAGGGCACAACAATATTTTGTGTGTGTGTGTGTGTGTGTGTGTGTGTGTGTGTGTGTGTGTGTGTGTGTGTGTGTGTGTGTGTGTGTGTGTGTGTGTCTGTGTCTGTGTCTGTGTGTGTGTGTGTGTGTGTGTGTGTGTGTGTGTGTTTACCTGGTATTCCCTGCGTTATGGGGACCAACTACTAGTAAGCATAGTAATACCAGTAATTTTGATCTTATGTGGACATGTTTTTTTAGTCCTCATGAAGAAAACAGCTTATAAATCATACTAAATTAAGTGTTTTTTAAACATTATTCTTGCCCTTTTTAAGCAATAATAGGTGGACAGCTATACATTATGAATATACATATGTGACAGCTATACGTTCATAAACTGGAAGACAATGGCACACATTGTTATTCTTCATAACTTTACTAATTTTACATATATATGTGTGATATCAGGATTCTTACATGAATAGAAAGTAAAAAAAAAAACAGTATTAATTTTAAAAAGAAATCGTCTCGGTTACGTATGTAACCCTCGTTCCCTGAGTAGGGAACGGAGACGTTACGTCGGATGACGACGAATGGGGTTTCGCTTAGAAAGCCTATCAGCTTCGAGTATTACAAAACGAGCCTATGGCAAAGAAATGCCATGGGTCTGCGGAATTTGCATGACGTAACTCCGCCCCACCTCGTGGGTATAAAAGGAGGAAGTCCACAACAGCAGTTTATGTTTCTTCGCTGAGGAGCCAAGACTGAGCTCAGGCGATCCCCACGGTACAGCGGAAAGTGGCAGGCAAACGTAACGTCTCCGTTCCCTGCTCAGGGAACGAGGGTTACATACGTAACCGAGACGTTCCCTTTCGTTGTCACTCCGAGTTACGTCGGATGACGACGAATGGGGTTACCAGTCTAATCACGCCACCTTCTCAGCTGTCTTCCAGTGCCCTGCGTAAATCGAGATCCCTGTCATAGACTGGACGAAGGACTCCATTTAACACAGGAATACCAAGGTACACTGGGAAGCATATCCCAAGCTAGGGGAAGTATGCAATTAATGCCAACCCAGAGGGGGGGGGACTTAGAGAATACACATATGACCCGAAGGAAACATGTGGAGAACACTGGGGTGTCCAGCCGCAGGTGGAATATTTCAACCCCAGGGGTGGCAAGGTGGCTTGCCAAGGGAAGACACATGCTCAGAGAGGCTTACAGTGGAAATACACATGTGGGGGTCGCTCAGGGGAGGGACCATGCACACGGGAGGCACCTAGCCGACGCGCAGGCAAGAGACACTGGCGCCGACGTCAGGAGTGCTGGAGGAACTCAGGGCTTTCGGAAAAGCTCACCTGAGGAGAATATCGCACGTATCCAGTCCGAGGAGTGGAATGGCGAGCAAGCGAAGACACCTGAGCGGGTCCGGTACTAGCTAGTTGAAGCGAGTACATGAGAGGACACTGGCTCCACTCGGAGATTATAGAATCTGGCGAATGTGTTAGGTGTCGCCCAGCCTGCAGCTCTGCAGATGTCTGTTAGCGAAGCGCCATGCGCTAGAGCCCAAGAGGATGCCACACTCCGGGTGGAGTGGGCCGTCACACCAAGGGGGCACGGTCGACCTTGCTGCTGGTAAGCCAAGGAAATGGCGTCCACTATCCAGTGAGACAACCTCTGCTTGGAGAGAGCCTTTCCCTTCAGCTTCCCACCATAACAGACAAAGAGCTGGTCTGAGGTCCTGAAACACCGCGTCCTGTCTACATAGGCGCGAAGAGCGCGTACTGGACAGAGCAGTGCCAAGGCTGGGTCTGCCTCCTCCGGGGGCAGCGCTTGCAGGTTCACCACCTGGTCCTGAAAGGGAGTGGTAGGAACCTTGGGCACATATCCGGGCCGGGGTCTCAGGATCACGTGAGAGAAAGCCGGTCCGAATTCCAGGCACGCTTCGTCGACGGAGAATGCGTGCAGGTCCCCTACCCTCTTGATGGAGGCCAGTGCAACCAGGAGCGCTGTCTTCATTGACAGGAACTTAAGCTCGACTGACTGCAGGGGCTCAAAGGGAGCACTCTTCAGGGCTGAGAGGTCCCAAGAGGGAACGAGAGGAGGGCGAGGAGGATTTAGTCTCCTCGCTCCTCTCAGGAACCTGATGACCAGGTCGTGCTTCCCTACCGACTTACCTTCGATTAGGTCATGGTGTGCGGCAATGGCGGCAACATAGACCTTAAGGGTGGAGGGAGACAGCCTTCGCTCCAACCCCTGCTGAAGGAAGGAAAGCACAACGCTGATCGAGCATCTCCGGGGGTCTTCTCGGTGAGAAGAGCACCAGACGACGAAGAGGTTCCACTTCAACGCGTAGACGTGTCTTGTGGACGACGCTCTAGCGGAAGTGATGGTAGCCGCCACCGCTGGTGGAAGGGTACTCAAACCTACCTCGAGCCGTCCAGGAGCCACACGTGGAGGCTCCAGAGATCGGGGCGAGGGTGCCACAGGGTGCCCCGTCCCTGAGAAAGAAGGTCCTTCCTCAGAGGAATGGGCCAGGGAGGTGCTGTCGCGAGGAGTGCAAGTTCGGGGAACCAGGTCCGGCCGGGCCAATACGGCGCGACCAAAATGACCTGCTCCTCGTCCTCCCTGACCTTGCGCAAGGTCTGCGCAAGAAGGCTCACTGGGGGAAACGCATATTTGCGGTCCGGCGGCCAGCTGTGCGCCAGTGCATCCGTGCCGAGCGTGCCCTCGGTCAGGGAAAAATACAGGGCGCAATGGGTCGAGTCGTGAGAGGCAAACAGATCTATCTGTGCGTCCCCGAACTGGTCCCAAATCAGCTGAACCGACTGGGGATGGAGTCGCCATTCTCCAGGGAGGGGCTGAAGCCGTGAGAGCTCGTCGGCTGCACAGTTCAGGGCTCCGGGAATGAAAATGGCTCGAAGCGACCTCAGATGCTTCTGACTCCATAGAAGGAGGTGGTGGGCGAGTTGTGACATACGGCGGGAGCGTAGACCACCTTGATGGTTGATGTACGCTACAGTAGCGGTATTGTCTGAGCGGACTAGTACGTGTTGACCCCTGAGCAACGCCCGGAAGCAGTGCAGGGCAAGGCGTACTGCCAACAACTCGAGGCAATTGACATGCCATAGCCGCTGGGGTCCTGTCCAGGAGCCCGCAGCAGCATGTCCATTGCACATGGCGCCCCAGCCCGTGGTGGAGGCATCCGTGGAGACCACAACATGCCGGGAAGCTCGTTCCAGGAGGACACCCGCCCTGAGAAAACTGAGGTTCGACCACGGGGTGAGGAACTGACGGCAGGTCGGAGTAACTGGTACCCGGAGCGTGCCTTGATGCCATGCCCATCTCGGGACTCGGTCGCGAAGCCAAAGCTGAAGCGGTCTCATATGAAGCAATCCGAGCGGCGTGACCGCGGCTGCAGATGCCATATGCCCCAGGAGCCTCTGAAAATGTTTCAGTGGAACCGCATTCTTGCTCCTGAGATGTCTCAGGCAAGTCAGCAGTGACTGCGCGCGCTTGCTCGTAAGCTGCGCGGACATGGCGACCGAGTCGATGTCCATACCAAGAAAAGAGATCCTCTGCACGGGGCAAAGTTTGCTCTTCTCCCAGTTGACCCGAAGGCCCAGACGAGCTAGGTGCCGGAGCACTAGGTCCCTGTGTTCGCAAACCTGATCTCGAGAGTGAGCTAGGATCAGCCAGTCGTCGATATAACTCAGGATGCGAACCCCGTGTTCCCGAAGGGGAACAAGGGCAGCCTCGACGACCTTCGTGAAGGTGCGAGGAGACAGGGCTAGCCCGAAAGGTATGCCTGCCCCTCGAAAGCAAACCGTAGGAACGGTCTGTGTCGAGGAAGAATGGAGACATGAAAGTAGGCGTCCTTCAGGTCGATCGATGCAAACCAATCCTGGGGCCGCACGCATTCGAGAACGCGTTTGGCGGAGAGCATCTTGAACGGCAGCCTGTGAAGGGAGCGGTTCAGCACGCGCAAGTCCAGGATTGGCCGTAACCCACCGGTTTTCTTGGGGACAATGAAGTAGGGGCTGTAGAACCCGGACCTCATCTCGGCTGGAGGGACAGTCTCGATTGCACCCTTCGCCAGCAGGGTGGCAATCTCTGCTCTCATGATAGGGGCATTGCCACCGACCAAAGTGGAGCGGACTCCCCTGAAGCGGGGAGGAGACCGTGCGAACTGAATCGCATAGCCGAGCCTGATGGTGCACGCGATCCAGCGGGACAGATGGGGAAGCTCTAACCAGGCTCCCAGGAACTGAACCAGCGGGATCAAGCGGACGACAGGCGTCCCCCCGGAGGGGCAGCGAAGCGGAGTAACTGGCCCAGACGTGGACGGCATAGCGGCCCGGTGTGGGGGCACAGTTAGCAACCGCGCCCTGACAGAGGGGGCCAGGGGAGGACCGGGCTGGTCGTCCCGCGGGGGCCTGCTCTGCCAGGGGTCTGGCGACAGAGGGGGACAGGGGCGACGCGGTCCGTGGACGGCACGCCTTGTCAACCGCCTCTGGGACAGAAGGGGGCGAGGAGAGCACGGCTTGTGGGCTTCGCTCTGTGTCGCCCGAGAACTCTGTGAGCTCAGGGAAGAGAGGGTCGTTTCTGTCTTTAACCACTTTAGGGTGCTGCCCACCCGTGGTGAGCAGCGGGGAGCGGAGAACAAAAGATTCTCCCCCGGCCCTCCACCGGGGGAAGGAGTGGTCCTGCTACCATCTCCTGAAAAACGACCATTTTCCCTGAGCAGCCCGTCTCAGGAGCGCCGCTTGGCCCGGCGTTTAGCGGGGGGCGGGGCGGGAGAGGGCTGTGGCGCCTTCTTACGGCTTCCTCCGCGACCGGCCCGGGGTGGAGGCTGCTGCGTGGGCCGGGCGGGAGGGGCGGGAGCCGCAGGAGGGAGCCCTCGGCGGGAAACAGGACGAGGCGTCTGCCCGGTCGGCTGGGTGGAGGCAGCAGCTGGCCGGCGGGGCAGAATGTGTTTTATGGCCTCGGTCTGTTTCTGGGCGGTTGAAAACTGTTGGGCAAAGTCTTCAACCGCACCGCCGAAGAGGCCGGCCTGGGACAAGGGGGCGTTAAGCAGACGGGTCCGCTCCGCGTCCCGCATGTCAGCCAGGTTCAGCCAGAGATGTCTCTCCTGGACCACGGCTGTGGACATCACCAGACCCAGGGAGCGCGCGGTAACCTTCGTCGCCCGGAGAGCAAGGTCGGTCGCGGCGCGCAGCTCATTGAAGAGCCCTGGGTCTGTCCTACCCTCGTGCATGTCTCTGAGCATCTGGGCCTGGTAGACCTGCAGAGTGGCCATAGCATGCAGTGACGCAGCCGCCTGTCCCGCCGCTCTGTAAGACTTCGCCACCAAGGTCGACGAAAATCTACAGGCTTTGGATGGGTGCTTAGGCTCGCCACGAGAAGAAGCACTCTGAGGACATAGTTGCATGGCAACAGAGCGTTCAACCGGGGGGAGCCCAGTGTACCCACGGGCGGCTGCATCATCGAGGGGAGGAAAGGCGGATGAGACCAACGAGCGGTCACGGGAAGACAACGGGGTCTTCCAGGACTTCGAGATCTCATCATGCACATCCGGGAAGAAAGGTATTGGGGTTTGCCGAGGACGAGGGTCGGCGGCCTTACCCAAAAACCAATCGTCCAGCCACGAGCGCTCAGGACAGGGTGGAGGCCTCTACTCAAGCCCGATGCTCGCGGCTGCCCGGGAAAGCATGGCCGTCATCTCTGGATCAGACCTGAGCACAGCCGTATGCACACCGGAAGGTGGCAGCTGTGACGAGCCCTCACTTCCAGAAGAATCAAACCCACCTAGTGATGCAGCAACAGACATGGCATCATCCTCTGTAGCTTCAACCGAAACACGCGGGCCACCAGAGGGTAGACCCGCGGGAATCGGCAGTTCACTAGCGGGCACCGTCATTGAAGAGGGGGGCTGGGGTCGCGGACACATAGTCGGCGCCTTGTTCCAGACCGTCACCCTCAGGTCACCCTGGCCACCAGCCGCAGGGCGGGGGGTGGATGAGGGGACTCTCACTCTTGCGAGTTCACCGAGTCTCGACCGTAATGACGCGATGGTCATGTTCCCACAGAGAAAACATGAGTCATCCACGAGCGCTGCTCTAGCATGATCAATGCCCAAACATACTATGCAACGCTCGTGCCCATCAGAGTCCGATACCAATCTGCCGCAACCAGAAGTACACGGGCGAGGCATCTTTAAAAAGACGTGCCGCGTGTAAGCTCTTTTAGTGAGAAAACTCAAGTGTTGAAGCGCCCGGGGAGAAACGCGCCAACTGGCAAATCACTGCAGCAGATCAGCAGGAAGCACGCTCTCGCCGTAGATCGCCGTCACACCAACACTCGAGGCACTCGTTCGTGAAGCTGACAATTCAGAGATAGCTTGTGGAGAGAAGAATAAACTTAGCTCCGAAGCGAAAACATAAACTGCTGTTGCGGACTTCCTCCTTTTATACCCACGAGGTGGGGCGGAGTTACGTCATGCAAATTCCGCAGACCCATGGCATTTCTTTGCCATAGGCTCGTTTTGTAATACTCGAAGCTGATAGGCTTTCTAAGCGAAACCCCATTCGTCGTCATCCGACGTAACTCGGAGTGACAACGAAAGGGAACTTAACTTTCACTTTACAAAGACTTTACAAGTCTTTACTGTCACTTTTGACCAATTTAATGCATCCTTGCTGAAAGTATGAATTTCTTTAAAAAACAAAAAACTTACTGACCCCAAACTTTTGAACAATGGTGAATGGCCATTCAGATAACATCTGTGACCTTTAAATCAGCATAATTCACAACAAGAATATTCAATTTTTAACAAAACCAAGTGCTTTGAATATGCCTTCCCTGGATCATCGGGTCATTCTTCTTGTTGAGAGTGAGACCTGGGGCCGGTTTCACAAAGCTATTTTAGACCGGTCTATAGTGTTAGACAAGTCTAAAATTTGCTCATAGACAAGTCTAATGCAAGTTAGACTGTTTCACAAAAATAAAGACTGACTTAATTTAGACCAAAAAAATTAGACACCTTACCCCCAGGCTAACTTAGGTCTAAGACTCGGTTACTTTGGCAACCAGCAGTAACAATCAGTTACATTACAAACAGCCAAAAGAAAAGGGAAAATGGCTCATAATTTGTGGTTTGCTGACGACGTTATGGAGAGAGCTATGAGAAGGGACAGGGTTTTTAGGGACCGCAGTAACCTACTGGAAATATATAATAATGAGGACGTTTCTTTTCTGTACGTCTTTAATGCTCCGCTCAACAGTTGGATTAACGCTGTTAACTGTCATAGCAATCTTTTTCCAAATTAAACATTTCTTCTTGTTACTACATTCTCCTCTAAATTTTCCTTCGTAAAATGTCCTTGTAATTGTCCTCCTCCAACAAACACATATTTTCCGCTGGGGTAAACTGCACTGAGCGGCTGAATGTGCTTACTCGATCCGCCATGTTTTTTTGTTTTGAAAAGTGTCTTATTGCAGTGTAGTCCTTCTTAAGATAGTCAGAGTCTTAAGTGTTTTGTGCAACGGTCTGTCTTAGATGTCTGTTTCTGAAGTCTGACTATCTGCTATATCTAAGCCATAGTCAAAGTCTATCTTTGTGAAACCGGCCCCTGCTGTCACATTCTGTTATTGTTTCAGTTTCATTTTCATGGACTTTTAGTTTGTATCTTATTGTTTCCTGTATTTCCTGTTTCCTTTTGTTGTCATGCTTACTGAGTATGTTTTCACAGTGGTTGTCATGGTTATGGTTATTTTATAGCTGTGTCCCAACTCAGGGGCTGCATCCTTTGAAGGTTGCGTCCTTCTAAGTGTGCAGCCGACGCGGCCTTCGGAGGACGCACCGAGACTCGTTTAAAGGGGAAAGTATAACCGTTTGCATCATCGCGGCACGACGAAGACTGTCCCAATTCAAAGGTCCTTCGAAGGCTCCTTCAAAATGCGGCCTGCAAATACGTCCTTGTTTTCCCGTGAATGCAGAATACATCAGAAGGATCCTTCGCAGCCTTGCCTACCCCAGAATTCACTGCACGCCGGAGACTAAATTGCCAGATTAAACTTTTAAATGCAAGTATTGGGTTTCAATTTAATCGAGTAATCAGATGTATCTAATGATAAAAATGAAAGAAAAAATACAATAGAGATTCAAATGTTGACTTATATGTTACCAGTATGTGATTTGATATAGGTTAGTTTATACTCTTTAGACTTTATTATGCACTTAAATTGACCAAGGTGAACATTTTTAGACATTGTAGAACATTTCAACCCTGTTTTGTTTTTAGGCAGTTATACTATATATATATATATATATATATATATATATATATATATATATATATATATATATATATATATATATATATAGTATAAAGTTTTATATATGAAGTCCAGTACAAATGTTACTGCCGCTCGTCACAACGGCTGTCACCAGTTGCTGGGCGACAAAACCAGACCGTCCCATTGCATTGAACTCCCGGAACACAGCTAGCAACAATTTATTAATGTGACAATACATTTTGGTAGTTTCATTTTCCAAATAACCAGTGACCATACAACTTGCATTACAAAAATAAACAATGCACAGAAATTATTTTTGTTTCATTTACAAATTATAATTAAAAATAATGTATACGATTGTTAAATTAAAAAAATTTATTTCACATACCCAAAAGTTTATTTCTCTACCAATCTGTCAAGAAGAGAAGTCCCATTACCTCCTTGCTCTGTCTCTCTCTGAAACTTTATGTCCTCCCTAAATATATCGATCAGCTCATCCTCTCGGTCTCGTTTCTCTTGGCTGGTGTTGTTCCTTGTTCTTACCTTCGCGTTACACCTGCATTTCTTTTGATCATATTGAGACAGCATTCATTGTACAGCATTGTAGCATGTATAGCATTGATTAGCATGTTTTTGATTGTTTGTTTTAACCACTTGATAGTTCAGGGAGTACAAGAAATAATGGGCAAAAATGATGTGACCTTAAAACTCTTTCATACACTCTTTCATATTAAATGCGCGCACGTGTGTGTGTGTGTGTGTGTGTGTGTGTGTGTGTGTGTGTGTGTGTGTGTGTGTGTGTGTGTGTGTGTGTGTTTGTACACAAGTAGCAGTTGCATCTAAAATAAGACTGAACATTATTAGTTGAAGTGTAACAACCCATTTCATAATTAGTATTGTTTACTTGCATAGTTTGGAAATTAACTATATGCCAGCAGGTATCTTCCTTAACTGCAACTCAGATATCATTGCTCTAAAAACATCTGCTGTTTGCAGAGACTCTTAAAGATTGCCCACTCTCAATAGATGACACTACAGGGAAAAAATCATTTATTTGCTGCTTATGCAACTAATATGGGCTATTAGCTTTGGCTGTTCATGGACACAGAGAAAAATATGGAGAAGAAATACACTTATTCTGTTTTTCTCCAAACATCTGATGTGCGATGTAAACTGGCAGCTGGATGATTCGATAAGCTCATTCTCACCATACCATGACCTCATCTACAGATGAAGAATGAGGCTGCGTGAATTCAGTGAGCGGCAAAAAATGGAGTGAGCATGAAAAAGAGGGCGAATAATAAAGATGCCAAGAGGAACGAGCCAACGTCCCCAGTGCCAGCTGTCCAGTTTATCTAGTTTGCTTGAGAAAGCTAATTTCATCTGTGCTCTGTGGAGGTGCCAGTGTGGATGTAATAGCTGATTAAATGTCCGTGCACGTCTGAGCACCACTTTCATGCTCCTGTCCCTCCCGTCAGAGGGAAAGTGGGTGTGTTTTGAACCCTTTGAAAATGGAGGGACAGAGGGCTGTGGGACCAGTACGAGAGAGAGGAAAGGTTACTGTACTTCAGTGTTCAGGGAGGAGCCATCCCTGGAAAATATCTTTTCAGGAGTGTTAAAACTAAAAGCGTGAGAAAGGGCCACTCAGGGCCCAAAGAGCATTGTCTCTGTGGAGATGAAAAAAACTCTTCTTTTGGGGTTCCCACGGTCTTGGAAATCCTAGAAATATTAGGGAATTTCAAAAGTGTGATTTACCTGGAACAGTCATGGAGATAAATAAAATCAATGAAAGGTCACATAACTTTCTAGTGTTAACCAGTGGTGGATGAAGTACACAGGAAATACAAAATTAGTGTAAATGTGTTTACAAATATAAACATACAATATAAAAACAGACATCCCACACTCTAAAAAATACTGGATTGTTTCAACCCGAAATTGGGTAAAATATGGACAAACCCAACATTTGGGTTAAATTTTGAGTTTAAAAATTTAACCCAGCTGCTGGGTTTGTTCATATTTGACCCAATTTTGGGTTCAGTGCATAGGGCAAATTAGAGTGCATAGGTCTAAATCTGTTCACATTTTAAGAAGAACACTATGCAAACATCATATCAATTGAAACTGCTACGCAGTAAGTAATACACAAATATGAACATGCCTTCATTCAAGCATTTCATACAATGGGCTTAAACAGCTCACCCTTTTTCAGCAGATTCAGTTCTCAAATAACTGAAAGTCATGACTTATTCAGCATTAGCGATTTACTTTTTGCCCTGTCAGTCGTGCACACACTCAAGCTCTGAGGATCTCCAGTTCCTGGCTCATTTTTAGTCAGACTTGTAAATTCAGTGAATTGTTAACTGGAGACTCCCTCTGACCAGATCATTTCATCATTTAATTTGTTGACTTGAGAACAGATGCAATCACATAGGTCCAATTCACAAAAATAAATCGTTCAGTGCGATTTGCAAACCAAAACAGGTTAATTAAAAAATAATCAGCTTGTTCAAGAATCGGACACCGATATCGCATCTCAGAGAGGTTACGACATGTTTTTATGAAATGTAGTGGAGTAAATAAGTACAATATAAAAAGTAAAAGTTTCCCAAAATAAAAATGTTCCAATAAAGTACAGTAAAATTATTTTGCTACTGTCTGTCCAGTTCTAACTTATTTCTATTAAATTTTGTGAGTGCAGTCTTGATAAAATTATTTAAAAAATCCTCCACAATGACTGAAACATCATGGAAATTAATACAATCTTAAAGTCATGTAAAAGACAAATGAATTTTGTATAACAAATATGACTGTTTTTGTAACATTCAGGTCAGGCAAGGAAGATGAGACGAGGCAAGCTGATCTAAATGCAGGCGTATTCTTTAATAGGTGATCCATGTAAGACCCAGGATGAGGATGACCTACTGAGTAATCGATGGAGGAAGGAGCCAGGGCGGAGCTCAGGGTCCGCTCGACAGAGCTGAAACCAGGCATGGTGGAGACCCAAGTAGAAGTTTAAGGGACTTTGAGACCAGATGACATCGTGGGAAATATAAGAATATAGATGGAGCCGTAGGGACAAGCGACCGAGGTGGAGCCAGGGTGCTGGAGCACTGAGGCGGAGCCGGTGTAAGTGAGGACTGAGGAGGAACCGGACGGAAGGAGGAGCCTGATGGAGCCGAAGGAGATGAGGGATGAGGTACCGCCTAGGCCCGGAATTCCATGGCGGAGGTTGAGCGACATCTGACCAAGGTAGAGTCTGAGATATGAGGGAGCCTGCTGGAGCCGAAAAGACGACAGTCCCAGGTGAAGCCAAGGGAGCGAGGAGCCAAGGTGGAGCCAATTGGTTGACATGCTGAGTTAGAGTAAAAAACTCGGAGGACTGAGGCAGAGCCAGGGGATCCATACACCAATGTGGAGCTGCGGCTGAGAAGCCCAAGGCTGATCCGAGCAGCTGGGCGGAAACAACTGAAGCAGGAGCCGATGAGATGAAGTGATACAGCGGAGACTGGGCGACAAACTGGCTGGAGTTGATAGAGGAGGAGGGAGTCAGAGGCTGGGTGGGATCATCAATGACGCAGAAGTCTTGGAGCTGGACGGGAGCAGAGGTAAAGAAGGAGACTTGGAGCTGGGCGGGACCTGTGGCGATGAAGGAGACAGAATACTGAATGGGAGCAGGAAATCCATCCATCCAGGAAGGAAGAGACTCATGGGCGGGAATGGCTTGGCCAAATCCCCTTCAATGAGACACTCTTCATATTTAAGCTCCCCTAGTATTTCAATCAGTACGAACATGGGGACTGGTTTACACACTGCAGGCTCTGACTCCATGACTGGTATTGGCTCTGGTATTGGTTCCTTGGCGAGCAAAGGCTCTGGCTCTATGTCTGCGATTTTCTCAGGTTGAACCTTCGTGGTGGGCTCAGTGGAGCGTTGGATGGGTTCAGAAGGGTGGGCTGTGTCCGTTCTTTTTTCCTCTGTACCCAGCATGAAAGAGAATCCACACTGCAGCAAAAACCAGTCCACATAATCGAGGAAATTACCTAGAGGGCCATCCCCGGATTACTTTGCCTTCGTCCATAATTAAAAGGACAGAGGAAGTTTTCTGGGTAGTGTGTTTTGTAGGCTAATTCCAGAAATTCCCTTGTATGGTCCTCGAGAGATCGATCATTGTGTGAGGAGGAGAAGACGGACGGCTGCTAGATCTTTTTTTCCCTCTTTCTGCCTTTCTGTAACATTCAGGTCAATAAAGGTGGGTGAGTCAAGCAGATCTAAATGCAGCCATATTTTGAACGATTTCTTTGGCCTGAAGTGGATGATCTCTTTCTGGATAATTTCTATACAATTCTTTTTTTTTAAATCCTTTGCAAAGACTGGAAAAGTCATGGGAAAAGTCTATTTCTCTGGTCAGTATACATTTATCTATTTCTACCCTATTTCTTTTCTGGAAATTACTATTTGTGAGTATATGATTAAAAAGAATCCAATTTTAAAATGACTTTAAAAAGGTCAAAGAATGTGAATAATACACAGAATATGTCCAAGTCTCAATAAAAGTACTTTTAAACATCCTTCACAACAACTGGATACAGTAAGTCATGGAAACAAAGTTAGAAACGGGAGTTAGTTAAAGGTCATAGAAAAGTCTTTCTATGGTCATTGTGACAGTGTGTCTTTGGCTAGAAATGAATATGTGTGAGTATGATTTAAAAAAAAAATTAAACTATCCAGTCATCACAAATGACTTGAAAAGCCATGGAAATGAGGACGATCTTAAAAGCTCATGGAAAAGTTATGGAAATTTGAATAGTCAATGTGAATATTTCTTCTTTTAAAGTATTTATCTGGCCAGAAATTACTCTTTGCGAGTAAAGTTTTAAATCCTTATTCAGTCGTCACAAGCAATTGGAAAAGCCATGGAAATTCAACTTTCAGATTGTGTGGGAATGCTATTCTTTGCCTTTAAGAATTTAAAGGGGAGGGAAAGCAAGGAAAAGGGACAGGGGGAGGGGACTGCTAAAATGATGGGTCAAGTCCTCATTGTCGGCCAGTTTTTCAATGAGTATAGTAAAAGATTACAACCAGTTACTTTGTTGATCTCAAATTGCTTTCCCATCAGTTGCAACTAACTTTTTTTCCCTCCTAGACCTTTCAAAACCCATTATACAGCAACTCTTAATGACAACATAGTGTGAATATCAATTTAGTGAGCAGCGTTCCCTAGGAAAATTACACTTGTCAGTAGCATGGGGAATCCCTTTGAGCAAAGACTGTCATCATCCTACAGCTGGGGTGTTAGTAGACGGCTGTTATGAGCTTTTGTGTGGTTCCTCGGCTCTACTCCCACTCTTTGAATGCCACACAGCTCCAGGACTTTCCATTAAGCTGTCTCTGAACTCCGGGTTCAAAACTTGGAAAGGATAAGGCAACACAGTGGGAGAGAAGCTAAGTTTCAATGGCACTGAATCAAATGAAGTAAGAAAGTCGGTTTAACAATCTCTTTTAGAGTTTCTTTTAGGTTTTGGAACCTCTTCCACTCATCTCTGTCAAAACTGCAAAGTAAGTGGACAACAGAGAATATCAGACATCCCAAGTCTGATATCAATAAGTCTCCCGCATATTGATAGCGGCTCCCTGATGCCCGCAAATTAGTTCAAATCTCCCGGAATCTAGAGCTCGCAAGCTCCAAACCGTGTAGCACGCGCACGGCAGAAAGAGAGAGAGAGAGAGAGAGAGAGAGAGAGAGAGAGAGATAGACCTTGCGTATGTGTGCAACATGAAGCGCATGTTACACAATAAAATTAAGTAAAGACAAAATGTTCAGCAATTGAGTGGTAAAAACTAATTTTAAAAAGTGTGTGGTAAAAACTCATTTTAATTAAGTAGCTAAATTTAACAAGCAGCAAAAATAATTTTATAGTGCGTCAGCTACTCTACTGAAAGCTGCTCTATAGAGAAAGTCATATTTTTGTACATATCAGATATAATTAAGACAGCTAAAAGTTGATCTAATACGTGTTTATTACAAAATTAAGTCTCAAAAAAAGGTACAACACAAAAAATGGGTAACAAAGTGTTTTATACAAAGTGTTCAACAACTTATGCGTAAACGCATTATTTGCAGTGTGATAACACTATTGTGCAGTAGTCAAATATTAATACCAAGGTCAGATAGTATACCTTGGTCATGGATAAAAAAATCATTAATTAATTAAAAATCAACATTAATTGGAATAAAAAAATATTCAAAATGTTGATTATGAAGTGTAACACAGTAATTTCCATAGTCTGGATGTGTTTTTGTCATTTCCATTTCATCTTGTCCTCTACACAAAACCCGTGAGATTAATAAAGGTGGCGTGACTGCTGTGACTGCATGTATATGACTGTGCAAATTTCTTTTGGAGAAAATCCATGCAGCAGCTGCTCTGTATTTAGGAAGCTCCGCCTACGTAAACAGCACAGCAAACTGGAGGTACAGCATTTAATAAAGCTATAAAGAAAGCTATGTGTTATGGCTTGGCAGGCAGACCAACTAAATCTTCCTCAAATATATTCAAATGGCTCCCGTCTCTCCTCCCTGACAATATCATTATGTGCAGTCATTGTATTTTATGATTGGAATAACAACTCTCTGGACAGGAAAAATATAACAATGGACGGCGAAGCCAATTACCATAGCCTGGCACCTTTTTCGTCCCCTAATTTATCGTACGAGTGTAAGGTCCATGTGTAAGGCGATATTTGATTTATTAAACATCTCTCCAGTCACATTATAAAGCACAGCACTTTCATTTTTCATGTATATGCATTCCCTTTTTCTGCTCTCCTCTCTCATCTGAGCTGAGTGTTCACGCTTAATGCTGCATTACCGCAGTAATGGAATAAAAAAAATGACTTAATCTTACTTTCACACAGGGTGCTTGTTGTACTGTGTAGGCTAACCACTCACAGCCTGTTTCCTGTAGCTTTTTAAACATCTCAAAGCACTGGCATCACCTCACACTTGTAATGCTGAATGTTTATTGACATAAGATCAAAACTATCCGTTCTAATGAGAATTTGCGAAAATCCACTAAGATGAAGGTGGAAGTGATCTAAAATTACACAGGTGGAGGAACGTCTCGGTAACGTATGTAACCTTAGTTCCCTGATAGGGAACGAGACGCTGCATCAAACGCTGTGGGAACGCCCCTGCGTTGTGCGTCATGAAGCACGTATGGAATCAGCCCAATGGAGAGATGGAACGTCATAGGCGGGTGACGTCAATGACCAGGAAACTATAAAGCACCCCATAAACATTCTGATAGGTCTGAAGGAAGCGCTAGCGGGAATGCCGGGAGTATGGTGGAATGACGCAGCGTCTCGTTCCCTATCAGGGAACTAAGGTTACATACGTAACCGAGACGTTCCCTTTCAAGGGAACTCGAGCTGCGTCAAACGCTGTGGGAACGCTAATACCCACATCGCCATAGGACCAAGTGACCGCCATGTGAGAACTAGCGCACAGAGGACGAGTGCACCTGTGCCCCAGGGGTCGAACTTAAGTCTAGGTCATAGAACTTAATGAAAGTATGCGGTGAAGACCATCCAGCCGCATCACAAACGTCACTGAGGGAAACTCCTGACAGTAAGGCTTCAGAAGCCGCCATACTCCTGGTAGAGTGGGCTCGTACAGCCAAAGGTGAAGGCTGACCAGCCGACTCATAGGCAAGTGAGATAGCCTCGACCACCCACTTGCTCATTCTCTGTTTAGACGCGGGACACCCTTTCTTGGGTGGCCCAAAGCACGCAAATAGCTGTTCTGACTTCCTCCACAGGGCAGTTCTGTGGACATAGGCATCTAACGCCCTAACAGGGCAGAGTAAATTAAGTTTCTCCTGGTCAGACGACAGAAATGGAGGAGGACAGAAGGCCTGCAGAACTGTAGGTCTAACAACATTAGTAGGGACCTTGGGAACGTAACCTGGTCTAGGATGCAGAAAAGCCTTAACCATGCCAGGCGAAAATTCCAGGCACGAGGGTGAAACCGACAGAGCCTGCAAATCTCCGATTCTCTTTAGTGAGGCGATAGCAAGAAGAAAGATAGTCTTAAACGTGAGAAACTTCTAAGGAACATCTTCGATAGGTTCAAGAGGAGCTAGGGAAAGACCTTCTAATACGATGGCCAGCTCCCAGGCCGGCACCCTCGTGCGAACTGCTGGCCTCAGCCTCAATGTGCCACGAAGGAAACGAGTTATAAGCGGGTGTCTCCCAAGAGAAACTCCACTGAAAGGGACGTGGTAAGCAGCCAGTGCCGCCACATACACCTTTAGTGTGCAGGGGGATAGCCCTGTGGAGAAGCGCTCCTGCAGGAATTCCAGCACTGCACCCACTGGGCAGTTAACTGGGTTCTGCAGGTGTTCTCCACACCAAGAAGTGAAAAGTTTCCACTTCAAGGCATAAAGCTTCCTCGTGGATGGAGCTCTGGAGTGAAGAATGGTCTCAACAACCTCGGTTGAGAGACCGGAGTTCATGAGCTGTGCCCCCTCAGAGGCCAAGCCCACAATACTGGGCGGAGGTGAAATATCATGCTGCCCGCCTGAGAGAGTAGATCCCTCCTGACCGGGAGCTCCAAGGGAGAGCCGTCCAGGAGAGAAATCAGGTCCGCAAACAATACTCGGGCCGGCCAGAACGGGGCTACTAATAGTAGGCTGACCCCATCCCGGCGAACCCTCTCCAGAACCCCAGGTAGCAGAGCAATTGGGGGAAAGGCGAACAGAGGGGCTGGATGGCTGATGGAAAACCACAGATGACAATGCGTGGTCTCCTTGGAATAGGTCCACCTCGGCGCGACCGAAACTCAACCAAAGGAGCTCCACCACCTCGGGATGGAGTCTCCAATCCCCCGACCTCGGCCCCTGCCTCGACAGGGAGTCTGCTACCACATTCAAATACCCAGGAAGATACATTGCTCTCAGAGATAGTAATCTCCCTTGGGACCACAGGAGGATCTGACGGGCCAACTTGTAAAGCCGGTGAAACCGCAGGCCCCCCTGATGATTTATATAAGAGACCACCGACGTGTTGTCTGACTGAACTAACACATGATGACCTCTCAGGTCTGCTAGGAAGTGTTTCAGAGCCTGGAACACCGCCAACATCTCTAGACAATTTATAAGCCACGATAGATGATTGTCCTGCAACAGACCTTGGGCTGGACGACCACTCGTGACCGCCCCCCACCCTGTGAGGGAAGCATCCGCCATTAGCGTCACGCGACCCGGGCACAGGACCTTTGAATAGGAACCAAGTTTCTTTCCACATGACCAGAGCACGAAGGCAGCGCCGCGTGACTTTGACCGTGCGGAGCGGATTTCCCATCGGGGAGAATCCCTTGGTCCTGAGCCACCACTGTAGCGGTCTCATGTACAACAGGCCTCAAGGTATAACGTTGGACGCTGCTGCCATCAGACCCGACAGTCTCTAAAACTGTTTTACAGTAAGTAGCTGGCCTAGCTTTACTTGTTTCACAGCTGAGAGAATCGAAGCGATGCGGGTCGGAGCGAGTCGCGCCTGCATCGAAACCGAAACCCAAACGCCACCCAGAAAAGTGGTCTTCTGAGGAGATAATACACTTTTCTTTGCGTTCAGCCTCAACCCCAACTTCCTGATATGAACGAGAACAACATCTCGATGCCGAACCGCCATCTGCTCTGTCTGAGCTAAAATCAACCAATCGTTGATGTAATTGAGGATACGAACAGCCTGAAGCCTCAGAGGCACTAGTGCTGCGTCCATGCATTTCGTGAAAGTGCGGGGAGATAAAGCTAGGCCAAACGAAAAACCCTGTGCTGGTACACCTCGCCCCCGAAGGCGAACCTCAGGAACTTCCTGTGTTGTGTAAGGATGGAAATGTGGAAGGACATTTAGATCTATCGTGGCCCTTAGATCTATCGTGATCTAACTCGGGGCCCTTAGATCTATCGTGACAGACCAGTCCTCGGATCTGATTTGTGACACGATCTGCTTGATAGTGAGCATCTTGAATTTTGGCTTCCCTACCAAGCGATTCAATAGGCGCAGGTCTAAAATTGGATGCAACCCCCCATCCTACTTTGGAACGATGAAATATTGGCTGTAATAGACTGACTCCACACTGGGAGGAGGAACCCGTTCTATAGCCTCCTTTTGAAGGAGCACTTTCACCTCTTGTTCCATAACCAGAGCCTGCTCGGGGCCCACCACTGTAGGCAGAACCCCTCTGAATCTTGGTGGACGACACCTGAATTGGATAGCATAATCCTTTTCTATTGTCTGCAGGACCCAATGAGATATTTTTGGAAGGCATTTCCACTCTGCCAGAAATTCTACTAAGGGTACCAGTCTCTCGAGACTGGCCTCTGGTGTAACTTGAGCAGCAAACGCAGCGCCCTGTAATGGCACACCGGCAGGGAACAACTGATTTAACCGCTCTGGAACCCTCCTCAGAGGGAGCGAGCGTCCCTCGGGAAATCGCTCGCTGGGACCGTCTGCGCCCCGGCATGAAGGTGAGGTTGGCAGAACAGGCCCCTGAGGGCACCGAGGAAGAATGGGCACCGTAGAAAGAGGTGAACACCTTTCCGCCTCTGTGGGGACCACCCTCAGTGTCCTGCGCGCCGTGGCACCAGGACTTCTTCTTAGCCGAAGCCTTCTTAGCTAATATAACTGTCCTCAGATCAGTTCTATTACTGGGAGATTTCGGCTGAGAGTGCCGCGGCTGAGCCCACTGTCCAGCAGGGGGAGCACGAGACGCGACACTCTGCTTCAACGCCATATGATGAGCTCGCAGACGGCCTCGCATCTGCTTTAACCACAGATGTCTTTCTGCGGCCACCAGAGCTGCCATAGATCGACCCACTAGCTTGGCCGACTCTCTGGTGGCACGCAGGGATAAATCAGTAGCCTGACGCAGTTCGCAAACCACATCAGCACTGACCTCCTCACTCTCACTCACGTCCCTCAGCAGGTCAGCCTGGTATGCCTGCATAATAGACATAGTATGCAGACATGACGCAGCCTGACCCGCCGCCGAATACGCTTTACCCACAAAAAACGAAATATTTCTAAGAGGCTTGGTGGGTAATGCCGGTGCCTTAACAGATGACGCAGCCTTCAGGGAGAGAAAACACTCAAGCGTCTCTTCCACGCGAGGCATAGCCGAATAACCATATGATTTTCCTGAGGTTTGCCTTCGGGGGCGAGGTGTACCAGCACAGGGTTTTTCGTTCACCATATATATATATAAATTGTTTTTGTAGTGCAGAGTATGTAAGGACAGACAATATTCACACAGGGACAGATTCACATATAGCGCGACTGAAGGCACAGAAGCTGTTGCGCTTATGTTTATGGGGTGCTTTATAGTTTCCTGGTCGATGACGTCACCCGCCTATGACGTTCCATCTCTCCATTGGGCTGATTCCATACGTGCTTCATGACGCACAACGCAGGGGCGTTCCCACAGTGTTTGACGCAGCTCGAGTTCCCTTGAAAGGGAAGTATGTTGCATTTAAAGCTACACAGACTAGAAATAACGTTTCACGTTACACTTAACCCTTGGTTAACATTTTTTTTATATAATTTTAACAATTATAGATTATGCAACGTTTCACACTAATTTTGAAAAGGAGTTTGTAACCCTGAAACTTTTGTGCAGTTATCCCTGAATTGTGGTGCAAACGGTATAATGTGGTACCAGAATGTTATGCTAAGGCGGGTTTTCTCAGCTGCACTTCCTGATTTGCCTACCCCTAAACCTAACCCTACCCATCAGAAGCACCTAACCCTGGTTGTAAGCCTAAACTTGACACAAACTGGAAACTTGTCCCTCAAATCTGATTGGTTCACTGAAATGTTGTTTCAGGATTAACAAAGATGTTGATCCAGGGATGTGTTGCACATCGTGACATCAGGTTCTGCTTCTTACCTTCTTAGCTACAGAGAATCACGAATAGCCCCAGTTCTCAGCTAATAAAATATTCATGATCTTTGCACAGATATAGAAACTTACACATTGTGTTTAGTATCCATATCTGTGAGAAAAAAGTTAAATATGTCAGACAGTGATGGCAAATGTGTTAACTAGAGTGATGAAGAAACTATTAATTTGGAGTACGTATTAGCAGACATAAGGTTTGGTGACATTTATGGATAGCAGGGATTAATTGACGATACCTTTTAAATTGCAAGTCCTAATTTGAATTTGTTAACAGAATGTAGTTAAAATTTAAATATAAATATAATAAATGTAAATATAATTTCAAAGATATTTATAAAACAAAATTTTAAGTAGATAAAGCAAAGCCTGTCAGGACAGATAACTAGATAGGTATGTAGGTAGGTCAATGTGATTAACCTCATAAATATGCAAATAAGAACGGGTTTACAAATGTACAGTGGGATTCTCAATAACCCAGGAGTAAATGCTATCCCAGGATAAAGTATTAACAGTGTGAAACATGGCACAACATAACCCAGGGTTAAGAACGGCAACGAAAAGCCCATAAAAGTCAAGTGTGCTCACAAGAGGATGTAAGTGACCTCTGAACTCAGCGCTTTAGGGCAGGAAATTAACTCTGACCTTACATTAGAATGTCTGTCCAGATCTGTAGAATCTGGACAGACTCTGTTCAGATTCATGTTCATCCCCTTAGTACAACGATAGACATGCTCACATGGAGGGGACATTAACATTATAAGCTCCCCTTATAAAGGAGTCACTTCCACTGTATAGAGGTCAAAGGTGAGGAACTATTTGACTGGTTCTGTGAAGTTCACTATAGCATGTGAAGAATTTAGCCCATGTATTTACACTAGTGTTAGAGGCAGTGATGTCTTCCATTAATCAGCCTTGCTTCCTCCATAAGACATCATCTAAATTATCACACAATGGAGCTTTGACAACTGCACTCAGTGGAATGCAGTAATAATTGAGTGCATAACAACAACGTATTGAAATGACAATAATTCAAGCTGACACATCACAATGACTCGTACTTAGCAAAGCATGTATAACTCTCCCCCATAGCTCTTCAGAAGCTCCTCAAAACATAAAAACGAGCTGAGAATGAGCCATGTTTATGTCAATATTGTGCTAAGAATGTATATTACAAAAAGGATCTTTCCCTAGAATTTCTCGTGTGGTCTACTGTGGCTCTCATCAGTTAGTTTATGTCTAAGTCAAAACATTTTTGCCACAGTAAATTGCATTATGTATGCATGGCTTTGCAGCTGCCGCTCTGAAACCTTTGTGTATGTATCCCCCCTGAAGTATGAACTACCATACAATTATAGGACATTTAGAAATTCTTGCAGACTGGCCACATCCTCAACCATCCTTTACTTTGGCAGACTGTTTTATAGGCTCACTGTATGAAGCAGTGATAGGGAGGGAGCGAGGTCCAACAGTGAGCTATTTTATGAATAGGGCTTTGATCCGAGTCATATTGCAGAGATTTTGGATTAAGCTGCGAACAATAGGGTCTTTCATGAATGGAGATACACATATTGTGTGAACAGACAGCCAATCACCTTGCCAATTACATCTAAGATAGAAAAACAAGCATGTGGTTTTCATCTTTTGCCTTTTTGTCGTACGGTTAAATGAAGAGATGATAAATCATTTGAATTTTCTTCTCGTCTCCATCATGCTAGGTGTCCCGATTCGGTGAGTTTCCAGCAGGGAATATAAAGACCTCAGGCAGCTACAACATCAAGAGTGAGGCTAGCATGTCGAAGCCTGTCGTTTAGATTTGGAAGCAAACCATTAAATGTCTTCCTTTTGGGGAGATTAAATAATTCCAGTTGGCTCCGGTGTGCTATTTCTGTCAAACAAAACTCACTTTAGGAGTCAACACCTCTAATGAGAGGGCAGGGAATTTGTGTTATTCAATGTAGGAAGAAGTATAATTAGACTTGATAAATTAGCGCAACATTAAGTTCAATGTTTCATTAGAATGCATCCGATTACACTGGAGAAAAGCAATTGATTTTTGAACGTGACGTTAATCATTTTCCCTGCCGTTATTTCTCAGTAATTCCCTCAGATAGATCGTAGTCCCCGATCTCATCCAATTCGACTGTCATAAAGCCAGAATGCAATATGTTGTTTGAAAATCTATCTATGGCTTGATATTCTGACTGTTTAACTTTCGAAGTGGAACTTTACACTGCATCTGATCAGACGCTAAGGGGAATGGCATCAGCGTGACTGGCACACCCGTCGCTATGGGCGGGCCATAGGGGGCCGGGCCCGCCCCCAAAAAATGCTTGTGCCCCCCCCCCCCCCCCCCCTCCCCAATTGAGGTACAGATCTCTTAAAAAATTACTTTCATTTTATATTATCATAGTTGCTAATTTTGTGTTGCATTAATGTTGCATTCTTTATCATTAAACCATTAAAAATATAAAGAAACATTGTTTGATTTTGTTTGATTGATGGGAATCTACACTGCAACAGCCTATCACGGCCTACATCAGTGTAGCCACTCAACAGTTACCGCGCATTTTTGAAAGCTGGATGAGTTTTCGCCGGCTTACTCGCTTCAGTTTGTGAGTGGTTGAAAAGCCCACCAACAGTCTCCTCTGCCAAATTGGATACGACACCAACGCCTCCACTCAAAGTACTGGTAGGTTCAAAGTCTCTGTGCATGTGTATGTGTGTGCGTGTGTGTGTGTGTGTCTCATGGCAATGCATATCCCTCTGTTGACTGCTTTAAAATGCAATGTTTGAGAGATGCTTCTGGTGTTACATCTAATATGTTGTATAGTCAAGTGTTTTATGGATATTCATAACAGTGCTTCTATGTAATGTGGTGTAGGCTATAGGCTACCTGGTCATATTGCTGTTGGTTATGTTTAACGTGATGATTACGTGCTGCGCGAATATATATATACTTTTTAACTACAATTGTTCGGATTGAGCTGATCTGCAACAAGCCGGGAACTACGTCATCACGATGAAAGGTCAGGCTCGATGTCGCCGGCGCCAGCGGAAGAACCGCCCCACTCGACCGTGCGAAGGAGGATAGTTCAAATTGTATTGGTCTCTTTGTATTTTGTATTGGTCGCCATTGATTTGGACTTCAAAATGTTGGTTGTCATTGAAGTCCATTATTCGAAGAAAAATCCAGAAATGTTTTCCTTAAAAAACTTAATTTCTCTTCCACTGAGGAAAGAAAGACATTGATATCTTGGATGGCATTGGGGTAAGTAAATTATTAGGAAATTTTCATTTTGAGGTGAACTAATCCTTTAAGTATCAAATTACATTTATAATCAGCCTTACAGTCGTTAAGTGTGTCCCCGGCTCTACACACAATGGCCATGTTATAATAATTATGCCCCATACTGTACATTTTCTTGTTGTTTTAAGCACAAACTTTTTTTTCTAGAAAACAAGACTTAATATCTTATTTTGCTTCTCAAGTAATTGTATATTGTTTTAAGGTTCGTCTTGTTTTTATATATATTTAATAAAAAACAAGCCGAAAATAGCAAGAAAAACATTGCAGTGGATCAACTGTATAAAAGCAATTGTGCTCGCACTCGTAATCATATTATTTTTTTCTGAATGGCTACTTTCGGTGCAGCTTTGTTTTTTTTTTTGTTTTTTTTTCTGTGCTGATATTCAGGAACCGCAGCATTCATGCTCAAGTGACATTGCTTAAATCACACAGCGACATTGATATATTTTTGAGTGTTACATAAGTGTCCAAATACTTTTAGGGCCACTGTATATCTACAGGCACTGTTTGGTACTAGTCCCTCCTCTCAGTTCAGACTCACTTTCATCCTAGGATTTGCATAAAAAGGGCTGAATGCAGCTTGCAGATTTGGAAACCCCTCCGTCATTTACTTAGTTCCTGCCATGTTAGCATGCAATGATGTTGGACAGCCACGCGGCGCCGTTTAGTTTTTTGGGGGGGGGTTTTGTGCTTGACACCAGAAGTGCGCCGCTGTGAATAGCCTCTGGTAAAGGCAGTATGTCCCCATTATCATTATTCTCCATGTGCTGTGTTCAGGTAAAATCCTAAGCACGTCACTCAGCAATCAGGCAGGTGTGCTTCAAGCAGCAATTGCTCTCTACTGATATTGTGCATTATCTAACCGAGCCCAAGGGCTGCTACAAACATCTTGCATATTTAAGTGAGCTGGGGTTTTTTTTGCCTTGTTCACAATTGAGTTTTGCTGTTAAACTTCTGTGTACAGAATTATCTTGAAATTGTGTGTGTCCTAAAGTACTGTTTTCTAAATAGGGACTCTGAGACCAAACATTTACTAAATGTGGCATACTTTCAGTATCTGGCACAGCCATTCTCGTGCAGTGTAAATAAAGAACACATTTTGTTCACAAGCAACTTGGAGGTCACAAATAGAGATTCCTCTCCTATGTACACTAGCTCTAGGCTACAAGTCTCCTTCATTAAAGTCCACAAAGGATGCAAATATGGGCTTCACTGGTTGAATATAATAGATCTTTGCCATTTTCACTCATACCATCATCTCATCATTCAAAGCAGTGAGCTCTGTTTGTAGGTTCATTAATTACACTTAATCACACTCTGCTACTCTTACATTTGAAATTGAACACTCATTTCATTATACATAGTTTGAGAACTAGGCCATACATTTACATTTAGTCACAGTCACTTCAAATTTTAGGCCCTCTAACTTTTGACATCGGACATCAGCCGGATGACATCATATTGGTGGTGTCTGAAACTGAAGAGTCAGTCAATGACTAAACAAGCAGACCTTTTGACTATGAATGGACCTCTTAGGAAAAGTGGCTTCAAACAGGCTTCCAATGCACCATAACTGCATGTTTAATGATCTTGACCAAATTCAAGTGTGATTTAGAGATAACCAAACAAGTATTTAGTGGCTACAATGCTTCTTTCTTGATAGAAATAGAATAAGTTGAAAAATGGATTTATAAATAAGATAACTTATTTTATCATGCACGTTTTCTGTTTTCGGTGGGTCAAAAAAGGAGGAATTTTTTTTAAACTTTGCTTCAAAGATCACATAAAAGCGTCAGGAAAGTAGTCTATAGTAGTCTTTCTATAGAAAGTAGTCATTCTATTTGTGCACTTAATACTATCAAAGATTGCAGAGCTTTGACAAATCCATGTGATAGTATTTATTATTATTTTGAATTAGCTTTTATTTTTATATTTTCATTTTTTTTACATTTTTAAATGTAGTTAAAGTTTTTCAAATGCATTCTTATTAGCTATTATTCATTGAGATTCAAATAAATATATAATAAATCCACCAAACTTAATCTCAAACAAGCTGAATATAAACTCTGATATTTTGTTGTAAATGTAAAGCATTACTTTACTAGTTACTTGAAAAAAGTAATCTGATTAAATAATTCTTGTTACTTGTAATGCATTCCCACCCAACACTGATGACACCTGGTTTATGATTTCTAAAGGGGTTTTAAAAACTTTTATACACTCATTAAAAGTATTTTATGGCCAAATAAATATTTATTTTTTATGACTCTATTAATATTTATGTTCTGTAGAACATTTGTTGTTGTCCCTGTAATAACTTTAGTATTTCAGCTTCAATGACATCCTGATTTTACTAACAATGTATTGAATGGCCTGTAGTCAGTCTCAGGAATGCAGCGCCCAGTTAGGAACATCCAGACCTGCCAATATCCTCCAAGCTTTTTGTATCTTCTCTTGACAATGCTCTGACTGATACGCCAGGCTGAGATTCATTTCTTGTCTGCTCTGATTGAGATATATAACCCAGCCGTGTGGCCTCGACTGAAGCCTGACATGTTGCAGGGTCTCAGGTGTCAGCGGCCATTTCCCGCTGAAGGTCCCCGGAACAAGATTAAATCCATTTATCTGTTTCCAGATTGTGCTAAACCCATTTCCACTGTCATTTTTTTGGTGTATGTCATCCTTCAGTGCCCTGTTTTGTGAACAAGCATGATTATCTCACCTGTGCATCAGAATACAGCTGATGTTTAATATACTGGAGCAGTTTGGTGATATACTGCAGGTCTCTGTAGATCACAGAACAGAGAATGAGGTCTGTTACCTGAAGGATATCAGTTAATTAACAAAAAAATGTTTCTGCAGGCACTAACTTTCCATTAGATTTTATTTGTGTTATTTAAACTTGGTATATTGCATTTCTGATGCTACTGGCATTTGTTAACATAGGCTACACATTGTATACAGTTGTATACAAATTCAGTCCAGATAACAGAACATATGTTAGGGCACGGTTGCAGCAGGGATGAAAAAGGCAGAATCTATGCACAGCAGTCTTTGTTAAAGGGATAGTTTACCAAAAAATGAATTACTCATTCATTAATAACTCACCCTCATGTTGTTCCAAACCCGTAAGACTTTTGTTCATCTTCGGAACACAAATGAAGATCTGAGAGATTTCTGACACTTAGATGCATCAAAAAGGATGTTAAAACTAATTCATATGAATTGAGCAGTAAATATGAATAGTCCAAAAACTCAATTGCTTTATATGATGAACAGATTAAATGTAGGCTTTTATTCACATATAAACATTGTTCAGCGAACATAAACAGAAGCTCAACACTCAGGCTTCTTAGCACTCTCCAAAAACTTGAACAGAACAACCACATTACATTGATAATAACACGCATGGACCAACTGAAACTGAGGCCTATAAATGCACAGGTAAAAACACTAGGGACTAAACAAGATAATTAACTAGACACAGGTGTAATACATGATGGCAAATCAAAACCATGGCAAAAACTGAAGAGACAAAGGAAATTGAACTGGGAACAGTGCAAAATTTACTCAGTCCAACTCAAGCAAACACAAACACAGATCAAATGTGAAAGCATACATTTTAGCTGAAGCAGCAGTTCCAACAGTCAAACTCAAGGATTAATAGGTTAAGACGATCTTGACTTCAATATTTTGAGGTTAAATTATCTTGTTCTCTTTTTTCTTTATCTTTTTCCCCTTAAATCTCATTAAAACCAATTGGTGTGTAGTGTGTACGGCAATGGTCTGGGGGTTTACCCCCATCTTTAGTCTATTTTCATCAAAATTATTTTCAAACAGGCAAGGGTAAATGACCCTTCTTATGTGCTCAGAATTCGAACCATTTCCATCTGGTCGATGTTTTCGTAACCCAATGTTTAGATACAACCACTATAAAAATTATTTTGTTTCTCTGGCTACAAGACTGATAAACTAGTGCAAAGGACATGACTTGTATCTTGTTATGCAGCTTTACTTGTATTGCATAAAACAATTTTCCCTTAAAATGGACAAAAACAGTAAAAAGTAAAGATTTTTTTTTTCTTTTATCATAGGTTCCAGTGACACATTGGTGTTCATTATTATAATTTATGGAGTTATTATTCAATAATTCAATTATTTAGATTCCATTTTCATTATCCACTATAACCTGAAACCCTGTTCAGCAGAATCGTTCAATCTAATTCATAGTCTAATGCTATTGTGATTTAAATCTAAAGAATGTGTCCGTATGTAATTTATAGAATTATATAGTGTAATTTATATATATCTTTACTGGTATTGAGACATTATTCAACTAAAATTTCAAAATGCATAGTTAATTATAGAATGTTTTATTTAGTATTTTATAATAATGACATATTTTCCAATAGTAGTAATAATAATAATAATAATAATAATAATTTAATAAAAACACAATTAAAAAAACAAATGCTGTTTTTTTTTTTTATCATATTTGCAGATTGAAACCCTTTTTTTTTCAAACCACGTGTAGATAAATTGTGTAAATGCACTGTAAAGAGTGACCTATTCTATAATAATGTTCCCATTATAAAAATGCTCAGTCTCCTGTATAAATTACTACTTTAACTGCACATACTTTTTTTATATAAGTAACAGAGGTATTATATAAAAAAAATAGTTTTAAACCATGATGCTGTTAACATTTGTTTAGTCCTTTCAGCCTTACAGTTCAGTCCCAGAACACTCGGATAAGGTTGCCGGTGCAGCTTTTTCTTTCCCCCAAGAAGGTTTCCACTGGAATGATGGGGCATTAGCAGCTGAAATGGCAATTAATATTTCAGCTAAAACACACTGTCAACAAATGCTCTTTCTCTAAAGTGGAATTTGATAAAGTGACACTTGCTGACATTGAGACAAAGATTAAACACCTCAGAAGAGAATTGTGTCATCCAACATTTGCCATCCTGCGCCACTGGCTCAGAGAAACGGATTGCACTTCACAGCCGTAAGCAAACTGGGTCAAGGCAAGCAATGGGGGACAAGGACTCGCTGGATGCTGTAAACAGAGCCGATGACCTCACACCTTTGCTACACCTCCCTCCCGCCTCACGCCATTGTTCTCCCCTTCGCGTGCCCCACGTAATAGGGACATTTTTCTCATTGACGCTTAATGACATTCTGACAGTGTGCCAGTCGCTCAGAGACCCCCGGATTCAGCCAGACAATTTTACAGTGTGTTCCTCCGTTTTTTTTCTGCTTCTGTAAGGGGAGTCAATTCACCGTCTGAATGAGTCAGGTAAATCCAATTCCAAAAAGCAATGGCATCTCAGACGAAGAGGAAATTACGGCTGGGAGAAGTGATGGTGGAATGGATCGAGACCTCCTTAGAATTGGACTACGGCTCAGACAATGCAGGACACCACTTTTACCGCTCCTGTTAAATGCGTTTTTATAATTGATTTCCTCAATGGCACAAAAGCAGGGCATTGAAAAGGCTGTCATTTGTGTCTCTTTGTGTTGTACACTGATGAGGTCATTCCCTCGAGGATGTCGGTGTTGACCTTAGAGTCGAACCTCAAGGACATTGATGGGAGAGACGGGACCACACACATGCAAAAGTTAAAGATACAAAAGTAACTGCAGTTAGTAATATTTGTTTCCAATGTTTCCAATCAGCTTATGATAGAAATACAATGCACATTCTTCCTCCATTTTAAGCATCTTATAATTTATTTGGTTGTCCATCAGGATTAAATTTTACAGGCATCTAGTTTGCATATCTTTCTGATACAGTGTGTTTATCGTGGCCTTGTAACACCTGTGATGATATTAAATATTTGTCGACTTGTGGGCTGGAAATAATAAATTTGTTTGCGCTCCTATTGTCAAACAAAAGCCCACTGATTCTGACCTGGAAAATAATTCAACCAGCAGAAAGTACTTCTGAATCAACTTTTTTTCCATTTTGCTCTCTCAGAGCAGCTGAAGTTTTGACCATATATGATCTGGAGAATTCCTGAGTAATGTTTCTTATTGCTGGACAGAAGCTTAGACAGTTTCACCTCTATAACTATAGGAAACTTTTTTTCTCCCTTAAAAGCTTTGCAGACACCTGGTTTGTGCATCTCTTTGCTGTTTCTTTGACTGCATCACTTTGATTTAGCATGAGGAACAGGACAGAAAGAAAACTATAGCACAAAATGAATGTGGTATGTGGAATAATATGTGTTATGAACATACGCTGACATAAAAAAGAAAGTCTTATAATATGCAGCCCTTTAGTATTTAAGTACTGTTATTTGACACTTAAGCCACACAATTATGTACTGTATAAATTTAACATTAGATAACTGCATATGCACATGAATGACAACACAACCACACTTTTCAAGCAAAACATTTAATAAAGAACTTTGTTTTAGATTACTCCACCATAAATATGTTCAAAATCATAATAAAGCATTTCTGGCTGTTTAATGTGGTGGATCATATTATTATTATTTTGATTTTGAACGTATTAATGTGATTAACTAACTCTGCATACTGAGGTAAACTGACTTCATACTTCAAAAATCACCTTAACAGTAGTTGCAAAAATGACCCAGAAAAGTGAATTTAGGTATGATAGTTTTATAGTTTAATGTAAGTGTCTAAAATTTTGAGGCCAGCTTATGCCAATCATATCTGTTTTAGAAGTTAAAGCCGGCATGAAATGGAAATTGCAGTAATCTTTTTTCCCTATTGTGACTTATATATATCTGGGTGAAACAGCTTTTTGAACTAGACAAAAAGATTTAGGGCAGGACTTGATTTTGTCCATTAGGAATTGATTGTGTCATTGGAACACTGTTGTTTCCTAATTGCTGTGATCTCTTACGTGCACGATATCAGAGAAGAGATGTCATTACACATGGGAAGAGATGTTTTTTGATAAAAGATTATGAGGGCACAAGAATTAAAACATGATGTACACAGAAAAATAATTTATAATAAACACAACAACATTCCATAAAAAATTAAAATTGTCAATTTTGATAAATGGTGTCTTGATAGGGAATTAATTCATTATAACACAGTTCATTTATGGTAATTCATATATGATAGATAGACTCTTTAATAGTTACTGATGCGGCAATCATTAATGAATGGTTAAGTTCTTCATGAGTCATACATTACCTCAAGATTATCTGTGCATTAGTTAAGACATATGCTCCCGTATTGTAAAGTGTGACCGAGAAAAGTTTTTGAAAGGCTCTAAAAAGCATGAAATGGACTTAAATAGCCGCATAACTGCAAATGACATGAATAAAAATGTTAACAGATACATGTGTTATAGCTTTCTGCTTGTATTAATGTGACTTAAGGCCCGGTTTCACTGACAAGGCTTAGATTAAGGCCTTAGTTTAAGGCCTTAGTTCAATTCGCTCCATGCACAATATGGCGACCGTTGACGTTCGAACTTGAGTGTGTGGGCCAGTACTTCCGGTGAAAACTTCCGGTGATCTGACAGCGAGAGTGGGAGACAGCGAGAGACAACAGCGACCGAGTTCCATTACCAGAGAGATCATTTTTCACAATGAGTGTTTTTAGGAATCAAGAGAGGTGACTTGCCTTTCAGAGGGTGACAGCCGCAGCACTTCATTGTTGTGTGCCATTATGTACCGTTTCGTCACGTTACTAAGAAGTCAGCTTTCATGCATTCCCCGTAGACGCTGCGTGGATGCAGAAGATCCGGAGGGATGACTTCAACCCGGTCTGTAGTCGGCATTAATTTATTTGGTAACATTATTATTGCTAACTACTTGTATTTTAGTATGTAATTTAAATGCATATAATTTTCAGTGTATTACACATCTATAAAGATAACTGATGCAAAGAAAGCATGTAAGTAAAATATGTGATGATAATATTGATCGAGTAATTGATGTAAGTAAGTGATCATATATGTGCAGAATTGAGAAAATAGTATTTATGGTGATAAATTGTAGCCTATCACAGGGCAAACGTGTAAATGTTCACGGGGTATTTTATGCAAACAACTCTAATCGTATAGTTGTAACTCTATATTTACAGGCATAAATGTCATTGCGTATGCAGCACGTGTCCAAGACAATCTTCTGTTCGTGAACAGTTGTATTTCATTCATTAATCTGACTATGCATCCGTGCATTTAATTGCCATTTGCTTTTGTGATAGTAATATAGATCTTAGTAGTATTTTAAGTGATATAATTGATTCTATAAACAACTCTAAGAGATCATTTTCGCCTTTCTCCGGCTCCCTGCACCGGGCATTAAGCGAAACCGGAAGTGTCTATCCGCACACTCGCTGATCGGAAATCCAACATGGCTGCCACATGCCACTAGCCTATTAGGACAATTAAGTAGCTTTTATAAACGTGCCTTAGAAAAAATACTGGTTGCATCTGAGACAAAACAATGGCACTGTTTTGAGATATGTCAGTGCAAGTTGCTTTCAGTTAAAACAGCTCAAACATGCATTTTAGTCTAGGACTAGCTTAAGTCTTGTCTGTCAAACCCTCCACCTTCCCCAGCTGTACAAGTACATAAGATGCATAAAATACAAGCGATTAAGTTGAGTCTTGCTATGGAAGAGTAACGTTATCTTATGGTAAGATAAATTGTTGTTCCTTTGAAGGTGACGACCCTTATTATACAGCAATCAAATGAGTGACAGATTATTTGTTATTGTCAGGGTTGTGGTAAGGGATTGGGCGAGGACTCAATATGCAGAAATAATGGGCTTTATTTTAATAAAAAAACAAAACAAAAACAAACAAAAACTACCCCGAGGGGGAAGACTTGACTTGACACCCGAGAAAACTCGAAACCACATGCTCACACAACAAGACAGAGCACATGAGAACGAGCAAAAGCTCATCCTGTGCGCTCACAACAGAATACAAACACGCGGAGCATGAATGTTCGAATCCCGACACAGAACCCAAACTGGGATCCAAACACCACACACACAAGACAACTCACGTGGACAGAAGAGCACACGGCTCGAGGACGCTTAAAGCCGCACTTATAAGACAATACAATACAGGAGCGTCAGGGCTCTGTCACAAAACCAAGAATAAACTAGAGCGCAGTGACAGAACCCCGACAGTTATTAACTAGCATCAGTTATATTAGCTAATCATCATATACTGATAATATACAACAATGCCATGGTCTCTGGAAAGAGGTTTGGTGATATTTACATTCCACATAGTCGAGTGAGCAGTCAAATGGCGGGGATGTCATCCACTGGTTGTGCTGGGTGACAATTCAGTGGAAAAAGGATCCGGAATCCATTTCAACAGCCTTGAACATGAAGCTCTGTGGGATGCTGATCTCCTGGAGCACCAAAAGGGGTCCTAAAATATGGAACACGCAGATGAGGCCCTGAAGTAGGCACAGAAGGTCCTTAATCTGGAACATGCAGACAAAGAAACCTTGAAGTGAAGGTTTGCTCTCCTGAGCTTCACCTTATTACAAATATGTCTGCATGTCTTCTGCCTCTGGGCCAGACACTCAGAACTTGGTCAATCCGCTTTCATCTCTTTGGCATGGAGAGCACGGGACGTGCTGTAATTGTTAAAGTCTCTTTCCTCTCTGACTGGAGGCTCAGAATGTGTTCTTTTCTGTTGCTGCCTCACAAGCTGTAGACTCAGAGCATGGATTCTGTTTTTGTCACACCTTTGCAAGCTGGAGACTCAAGTCGGTGTATCTGTTACAGTCTCCCTAGATGGGAAACTCAGAACTTTGTTGATCTGTTTCTGTCTCTCCCCTCACAGGACTGAGACTCAGAACTTGTATGTATCTGTTAATGTCTCACTGGACGTACCGGAGACTCAAAACAAGGAGTGCCTGTTCAAAGGGTACATTTATCCCTTTCTGATGAGGAGGAGATTGCAGTTTGACGCTTCTCCATTCCAGTGCTGTGATTGGCTACTGGCATCAGAGGGGACACACACAGTGTGGCTCACCCCTCCATCCCCTGTGGAACTCATTTACATGGTCTAACGCACACAGTTAGAATAGCATCTTTAAAGTTTTATCAATGAATTTCTCTCTTTCCAAACCACCACCAGAATACGTTAGGTAATATTCTAAACAAATGAGTCCAAACGTGATGGGAAAAGGTTGAACTGTCAAGCATGCATTCATTTGTACATAAACAGTTGAATTTTTATAAGAAGTTGTTCTAATAATATCTGTTTTACTTAAGTTTTGAGGTTTCCAAATAGTTAAAAATAGATTTGGATGGATCCCTTTGTTTCAGTCACTGCTCTTGCATCCAAAAGGTCCTAAAGAAAGTGCTTAAACCTTAGGGATTAGTCTCAAGATGGGTGCAGGGCAGAAACTGCCTGTGGACCAATGAGAAATGATGTCCTTCCCGCGCTTTAGGTGTCTGTCAGTTGTCCTAGCATCCTTATCTGATGTGTTGAACATTTGTTCGACCAAGATCCAATCGAAATGTAGCAAACCTTTCTCCACTGCTGCAGTAGAAGGCCACTGCCATAAAACTGTGCCTTGGAATGTGCTGTTCCCTACATTGCTATTATCCAAGCTTTTCTTTGGAAGACTTATTCTGTGCAATATTGTGTACTAGTTCAAATAGATTTGAGTACTCGCTAAGAGGCCATTGAATAGACTTTTTACAGCTATTATCTCTTCCATTTAGACCTGCTGGCCACTTAATGTTATAGTCTATTATGGAGTATGAAGTGGGCATTGCAGAAGTAGAGATATAGTGCAGAGCACAGTAAGTGTTTAGCAGAGAGGAAGGCAGCAAATATTATTGTCACAGAAGAAAGATCATCTTTCAGGCCCGTGTGCAGAGTCAGGGTGCATCACCTGCCGCATCAGCATCATTCAGGGCTTTTTCCTGACCGTGTTGTTTTCCTGCTAATCAGAGATGAAGGATTCTGCTGCTGAAAAATGCTGTGTTTTAGCACACTTGCACACAATGCACACAATGCTTTAGCACACAATGTCAATAACATAACACACATGGAACATAAAGCCACAATACTTACTTTGACAACAAGGTGTTTAATCATTTAAAAAATACATTTTCTGAATAGCTCAAATGTGGTGCTGCTGATGGGGGTGATTGATGGCAGGTGCGGTTGATGATTGAGTGTGTGCAGGTTGGAGCCAGGAGGGATGCTGGGAAATGTAGAGTTGTGTTGATGGGATGATGACTGGAGATCGTGACAACATTGATAAAAAAGACTTTACTGTGAGTCATGTTGAAAGAAAGAAAGAAAGAAAGAAAGAAAGAAAGAAAGAAAGAAAGAAAGAAAGAAAGAAAGAAAGAAAGAAAGAAAGAATAGTGAAGGTGCTTAATGTTGTAAGTGTCGTCTTATAAAGGGCCCTGACATAGTCTGAAATCAACCTATCATATGTAGGCTACTATAAAACTACATGGTAGAGGCTAAAGTAATTCTTTCTATAATATGAAACGGTACAAACCCTGTTTTGTTTTGGGGTTTTTTCAGTGTGAGAATATTATGTACAGTCTTGTAATCATTGTCTAAGGTACTTCTAGAGATTTTTAATCAGAGGAATTCATGTAAGAAACTAAAGCAAGGAATGTAAAAGAAAGCATCATGAATGCTTTAATTTGAATAGTAATGGCTCGGTCTAGGCAGAAGGCCAGCAAATCAAGTGGTTTAAAGGCGTGACAAACCAATTGTGCCATTTCACCAAGTCTCATTTTTAAATAGCGGATAGGCAGATTGAGGTCAGCTGTTTAAGACTCCTGGTTACGAGAGTCAGTCATGTAAAAAAAAAAAGAAGAAGAAGAAGAAGAAGAATTTGCAGTCAGAAGTGATCATATTGTTGCTCAGAGGAATAGGCAAGAAGGAAAAAATTGAAAGGACATATTCATTATGAAAAGGACACAAGCCTTGTGATCACTATGCTGACTGTGTAAGATACTCCAGAATGGAAATATAATTTATTGCTATATTTGGTAGATTTGGTTCATTTCTAAGTCTGCAACAAAATATGTTCCAAAAGGTACCCAACCTATTAATGTTGCCTCGTATGATACCTATCAGCCAAATTGTATGGTAACATCTCCTGTTAATCCCAAAATGCATTGAGATGAGCACTCTGAAAGATAGCAGATGATGAAAAATGTACATTACTGGACACAACTGATTTGGGCTCAGTAATTTTGTAGTTGTTGTTGAAAAGAAATTAATTATTTTATTCCGAAAGGACACATTAAGTTTCACACATAAAGACTTTTTCACAAAAACTGCATTTTGCAGAAGAACATTGTTTTGGTTGTGCTTCGGCTCTGCGTGACTGTGTGGATGAATATGACCTTTCACACAATAGATCATGCTTCACAATGAACTCTGTTAGAGAGCTTACGGCAATTTATCTGTTCAATAAAATACCTTAGGCCTACTCATCTGTTTAGTAATACAAACGCAATCTCTGTGTCGCTTTTGAAACATTTCAAATGCCTCAGTTCTGATTCAATGTCAATGTTAATTCTTGTTTTATTATGAGCTCTGTCATGTTCTCTTTTTGCCAGCAGACTCTCCTGTGTTCTGAGTTCTCTTACGAGAGGTTCTCTCGTATTGCGTAAGCTAGCTTACGCTACGGGAAAGATTCATCTTTGCTGAGAGTTTGAAGCCAAAAAATTATTTCATAATTTGTATCCATTGACAACGCAGTTCCTCTGCGGCAGACCTAGAGCAGGCTAGCTAGCAGCTCATTGGTTCGCTCAGAGAGAACTGCTTAAGCCTATGGGAGAGCGGGGCTGAACCCGCTACCAATGGGAAGCGCCCGCGCGCTCATTGCATCATGGCCCGCCAGAGTGGGCGTGGCTATGGTGTATAAAACAGTCTCTTCCAGGCTTATATGATGATTCATTTCATCTTCAGCAAGCTACACGCTTCTGCTGTTCTGAGAAGAAGAAAAGCCGTCGCCGTCGAGAAGGCATCACTCTAGCGAGCTCACGGACCCTGAAGAAGCCGGCCGTCTTCGCCACCTTCAGCCGCCCTGCAAGCTAGCGCCATCCGACGACTGTATCCTTCTCTGTTTTAAAAGAGCTGAGCGTCTTTTTAAAGATGTCTCGAATTTCCTGCGGCTCTTGCCGCGCTCCTCTCGAGGACGGAGACCGCCATATTGTCTGCGCTCTCTGCCTGGGACTCGAGCACGCAGAACTCGCCCTTGCGGATGGAGGATGCGACTTCGGTGAAAGCCTGCCGTTGTCGTCCCTGCGGGCACGACTCCTGGTGGCACAATCCGCTCCCGCGCCGCCTCTCTCTTCGCCGCGTAAAAAGAAACGCCGCGCCCAGAGGCCGCCGGAGCCCCCTGCGGAACCATGCGGGCCGCTGCCGCCACCGCTTCCCGCTTCCCGCTCTCCCTCCCCGCCCCAGCCGGACATACAGTTGCCGCCGAGTGGCCGCTCTGTCGCTTCCGATGACGCCGCGGAGGAGAAGGACTCATGTTCACTGCTCGCTTCAGACAGTGAAGACTGGTCATCTCTCGGATCCACGAGAGAGTCGGCGGGGATCCGCGCCGGAATAGAGGAGGAACTAATGCGCCTCCTCTCACAGGCCGTTGAACGCCTCGGTCTCGAGTGGTCTCCTCCACCCGAGCAGGCCCCGAACCGGATGGACGGCAGCTTCTTTCATCGGCGCTCGACCCCCGCGTGCAACCGGGCCGCCCCATTTCTGCCTGAACTTCACGCAGAACTGACGAAGTCCTGGAATGCTCCGCTCTCGGCTAGAAACCGCTCCGACATATCCGCCTCGCTGCGCTCAGTGGACGGAGCCGCCGAAAAGGGCTACTCAACCATGCCACCTGTCGAGGACTTGGTCGCCGCACACCTCTGCCCGCCCTCTGCTAGATGGCGCTCTTCCCCCACGCTTCCTTCGAAAGCTTGCAGAGCGACCTCGAGCTTTCACGCTCGCGCTTATGCCGCCGCTGGTCAAGCCGCCGCAGCGCTACATTCTATGTCTGTCCTCCAAGTACTACAGAGCGATATTCTCCGTGAATGGGCCGAGAGCGGTAGGAACCCCTCCCCCGCTGTCACGGACCTAAGAAGTGCTACGGACCTCGCCCTTCGCGCCACTAAAGCCGCCGCACAAGCTCTGGGGAGATGCATGGCCAGTCTTTGTGTAGCTGAGAGACACTTATGGCTAACGCTCGCCGACATGGGAGATTCTGAGCGCGCCGCGTTTCTTAACGCGCCCCTCTCCCCGACGGGCCTTTTTGGATCTGCTGTCACGGGAATTGTTGATCGCTTTTCCGAAGTCCAGAAAGCTACCCAGGCCATGAATTTGTTTCTGCCCCGCCGCGCTAGCTCTTCCGCAGGCCGCTCTCGTGAGCCTCCTGTCAGAGCCCCACCGCAGCGCCCTCCTCAGCAGACTCAAACAGCCCAGCGCAGACAGGGCGGCCGCCCTCGCTCTCGCTCTGACAGCCGCCGCAGACCGCCGCCCCCGAGGGGCCCGCGACCCAAGATCACGCTGAAGCCTGATCATCAGAAGTCTGCCTAGCAAAGTTAAGAAAACGACGGCGCTCTCCCGCTGCGGTCCGGACCGCCGTCAAAGCTTCGCCCTCTGCCAGTCCCCGTTGTTTCGCCGACTGCTGTAGTGTTTACCGCCACAAACAAGCCGGAGTCCCTACCCGCTTGCGAGCGACAAAAAGCCGTTTTTACGGCTACCCAGAGAAATCTCAAAAAGACAAAATTTGCCGGTTGTGTAGAAAATGTGCCCACAATCATGTGTTCACCCATACACACAAGCATAACATATCCCGTGTCTCTCTCAGAGCCCCTTCACATGAGACGGGCACAGCCCGCTCTAACATCAGAGAAAATAAACACGCCCGTGAATGCATGCATGTGTCCCCTCTCTGCTCGCTCTGTTTCACGGCCCATAGACTCCTCTCTGAGTGCAAGTCCCGTTGCAACACACATTCAAAGCGCGCCCACACTCTGTGTTCAGCCCGCTATGTACAGCAATCAGGGCGTGATAACCATTCGGCCACTAGCCGCATGCTCCAAAGCGTGGGAAGCCATTCCAGGCATTTCCCCGTGGGTGCTAAGCATTATAAAGAACGGCTATCTGCTACAGTTTCGCCGCCGCCCGCCTCGTGCACGCGCTCGGCTCGAATCTACTGTCAGCCCGCTGGCCGCCGGCACGCTTCGCTCAGAAATTGCGACGCTGCTACAAAAGGGCGCCATAGAGAGAGTCCCGCCATCTATGACCGAGTCGGGGTTTTACGGCCGTTATTTTCTGGTTCCCAAGAAAGACGGCGGCCTCAGACCGATTTTAGATCTCAGGTCTTTGAACAAAGTGCTCATGAAGAGACCGTTCAAGATGCTCACTACCAGGAAACTCCTCGCGCAAGTGCGCCAGGGGGACTGGTTCATCTCTCTAGACCTGAAAGACGCCTATTTTCAGATCCAGATAAATCCCCGTCACAGGCCATTCTTACGTTTTGCCTTCGAGGGTCATGTATATCAATACGCCGTCCTCCCGTTCGGCTTATCCCTGGCGCCCCGTACATTCACGAAGTGCATGGATACTGCGCTCGCCCCCCTGCGGAGCCAGGGGCTGCGCATATTGAATTATCTGGACGACTGGCTGATTTTGGCCCAATCACAGACGGAGCTTCTGTCGCACCGCGCAGTTCTCCTCGACCATCTGAAAACACTGGGCCTCTCTGTCAACTGGACAAAGAGCTCCCTTCAACCCAGTCAATCGATTTCCTTTCTAGGAATAGATTTGAACTCGGTCTCAATGACGGCTCGCCTGTCCTCACAACGCGCGCGCAGTGTTCAGCGTCTAGCCGCCTCGTTTCAGATGGGCACCCGCATACCCCTGAAAACCTTTCAGAGGATGCTGGGTTACATGGCCTCAGCCTCCGCTGTGCTTCAGCTGGGCCTTCTGCACATGCGCCCGCTTCAGCTCTGGTTAAACAGCCGTGTACCCCACCACGCGTGGAACACAGGCCGCCAGCTGGTCAGGGTTACGCAGACATGTCTCACGGCGCTGCAGCCATGGACAGTAGCAGAATGGTTTCGGCAGGGCGTCACGATGGGGACCTTTTCCCGCCGAAAAGTCATCTCGACAGATGCATCCAACACGGGTTGGGGTGCAGTCTGCGAGGGCTCACCGGCCTTCGGCCACTGGTCAATTCAGGAAAGCCCCTTGCACATAAATTGTCTGGAAATGCTTGCGGTCGAGAACGCACTCTCGCGCTTCCTCCCGCTCATTCGGGGACACCATGTCCTGATCCGTTCGGACAACATGGCTGTGGTCTCCTATATCAACCATCAGGGCGGTGTCAGATCCAAGAATCTCTTTCTACTGACACACCGCATTTTAGTTTGGTCTCAGAGCCGCCTGCTTTCGCTCAGAGCGACGCATGTGCCGGGCCATCTGAACGACGGTCCAGACATACTATCCAGGAACCTCATCTCCATAGGAGAATGGTCCCTGAACACACAGACGGTCCAAATACTGTGGCGGCTATTCGGCAGAGCAGAAGTGGACCTCTTCGCGTCAGAAGAGAACGCTCACTGCCCAATATTTTTTACGAGGAGCGAGGACGCGCTAGCCCAGGAATGGCCTCGCCGCCCGCTCTATGCATTCCCTCCGATCGCTCTGTTACATCAGGTAATTCAGAGGATCAGGGACACACGCCACTCGGTGCTCCTCATAGCTCCCCGTTGGGAGAGTCAAAGTTGGGTTCCGGAGCTCACTCAGCTGTCACAGACAGCCCCGTGGCCCATCCCAGTCAGAGCAGATCTCCTCTCTCAAGCTCGCGGCACGATCTGGCATCCCCATCCACAGCGCTGGGCGCTACATGCATGGGTGATCAACGACTATTCGTCGATTTGCCAGAGGGAGTAAGAAACACTATCATGCAGGCTAGAGCACCTTCCACGAGAAGGCTCTATGCGTCTAAATGGTCTGTGTTCTCAAAATGGTGCACCGACAAACATCTGGACCCACGGTCATGCGAGGTACCGTCTTTGCTATTTTTCCTTCAAGAGATGCTGGACAAGGGCAGGTCCCCCTCCACTCTCAAGGTTTACGTGGCAGCCGTCGCGGCGTTCTATGAACCCCGGCGCGCTCAGTCCCTGGGCAAAGACGAGTTAGTCATCCGCTTCCTCAGGGGAGCTAAAAGGATGAATCCTCCGCGGCCCCCGTCGGTTCCTATCTGGGATCTTTCTATAGTCCTCGAAGCTATGAAAGCACCCCCGTTCGAACCGCTCGAGTCTGTGGACCTAAAATACCTCTCGCTCAAAACCGTTTTTCTGATGGCTCTGTCCTCAGTAAAACGCGTGGGGGATCTTCACGCGCTCTCATCCAGCGCCGCGTGTCTTGAGTTTGGACCGAATGATTCAGTCGTCATTCTCAAACCTAGGCATGGCTATGTCCCGAAGGCGATTGGTACCCCGTTCAGGGCTCAGATTATTTCTCTATCGGCTCTGCCTCCATCCGATAGTGAGCGCGACGCTAATCTCCTCTGCCCGGTTCGGGCTCTGAGATTGTACACTACGCGCGCTGCCGCGTTCAGACGCGCTGAGCAGCTTTTCGTGTCATTTGGGGGGCGCACCAAAGGTCTGGCCGCCTCAAAACAGACACTGTCTAGATGGATAGTGGACGCTATCGCTTCTGCTTACGCATCAAAATGCCTGCCCTGCCCTTTGGGCATCAGGGCGCACTCCACCAGAGGCATGGCCTCATCGTGGGCATGGTCCTGTGGAATTTCCATTCATGACATTTGTGTGGCCGCGGGATGGGCCTCCCCGTCCACTTTTGTCAGATTTTACAATTTGGAAGTTCCCGCCTTGCAGGCAAAACTACTAGCTGTCTATAACCAGCTCCCTAAGAAGCTGCATCACTGGGAGTCCCTCACACAACCAGTTCGCCCCTTGTGCTCTCCTAAGATGCTTATGTATACACTATGTGCCCGCTCTGCCGGCCTCTTTGTACATTCACTCCACATTAAATTATTCCCCCGGTATCACCCTGGGATTCATGAGTGTTTTTCATAGCGCGCACGGCGTTGACCAGGTGTTCCCGTAGCGTAAGCTAGCTTACGCAATACGAGAGAACCTCTCGTAAGAGAACGAATCGGTTACCTAACGTAACCTCGGTTCTCTCTAGAAGAGGGAACGAGTATTGCGTTCCCGGCCGTGCTTGCGCTACTAGCGTTTCGCTTCACGCTGAAATAAATCATCATATAAGCCTGGGAGAGACTGTTTTATACACCATAGCCACGCCCACTCTGGCGGGCCATGATGCAATGAGCGCGCGGGCGCTTCCCATTGGTAGCGGGTTCAGCCCCGCTCTCCCATAGGCTTAAGCAGTTCTCTCTGAGCGAACCAATGAGCTGCTAGCTAGCCTGCTCTAGGTCTGCCGCAGAGGAACTGCGTTGTCAATGGATACAAATTATGAAATAATTTTTTGGCTTCAAACTCTCAGCAAAGATGAATCTTTCCCGTAGCGTAAGCTAGCTTACGCAATACTCGTTCCCTCTTCTAGAGAGAACCGAGGTTACGTTAGGTAACCGATTGGTTTCTTTTTTAAAACGGGTGATTCCCCGGAGATTCCATACATGCATAATACGCATCAAAGTAGCTGGAGCAACTTTTCTCTATTTATGGATATGACGAGACACGTACGAGTGAGTGACGTATTTACACAATTTCCCGTGAAAACCATCCCACTAAAAACACTTATAATTATAAGATAGTTAATCAAGGTAAGACAAAAACACGTTTTGGAAAAAGGATTGATGTAAATTGATTTAAAATTTGTTACATTTTCAATATTAATAATAAGATGAAATGTTTATTGTGCACCAAATCAGCGTATTAGAATGTTTTCTGATAAATGGATGTTGAAAGTTCAGCTTTGCCATCATAGTAAAAAGTATAAGTATAAAAAAAAAATTATTTTAAATTCTAATATTATTTCACAATATTATTGTGTTTACTGTATTTTTGATCAAATAAAATTTTGATCCCATAAGAGATTTATTTCAAAAACCTTCAAAAACCTTACCGACCCCAAACTTTTGAACGGCAGTGTAAATAAGCAATACAAAAGAAGAAAAAAGAAAAAGAAATTGTTCAATGCAGTTAGAAATTAATTATTTTACTCAATATTTGTATATTTTTATGTTTAGTATTGCACTGTTAGCTTAGCAAAATGCAAACAACAAACTGTTGAAATCAATTGTGCTGCTTTTTTGTATTTAACAGGCACTTTTAAGTGTCTTTTGAGCTACAGAAATGTTTGCAAATCACATGTCGAGTCTTCCATATGTAGCACTCTTTGTTTAGAGTGCCTAAGCAGAACATTAAAGGGATAGTTCACCCAAAAATAAAAATTCTGTCATCATTTACTCCCCCTCAAGTTGTTCCAAATCTGTATGAATGTCTTTCTTCTGCCGAACACAAAAGATATTTTGAAGAATGTCAGTAACCAAACAGTTGACTTCCATAGCCATATGGCTTCCATAGTATTTTTCCCATACTGTTTAAATTCATACATGTTTGGATCAATGTGAGGATGAGTAACTGCACTGTAACTGGTTTCTGTAATTTGAACAGTATTTTACTGTAATATGTACTGTAAGATACTGTAAAATGTTTATACAGTATGTTACTGTAAACAGCAAAGGATTATGGGAAAATATATGGTCACTACTGTAATTCTTCTCTACTGTAAATCAATTTACTTACTTGCCCGCGAAGTTAAGAACTTGCCCGCGAAAAACTGACCAATGGCAAGAGAGATTTCTTTTGATTTTTTTTTACTGTATTGTTGAAGTGGCAGTTAATGTGGACAAAAGATGTACCGGTAACTCCAAAAAGGTTAGTATATTATTTCTATTTTATGTAAAACAAACATTTGCAAATGTTTTCATTTATGTTAACAGCAAACTAACATGATTTGTCTTTTTGTTTTCGTCGGAATGGTTTTGGTGCCTTTTTTTTTCCTGACAGTCGGCCGGATCTCCGTCACGGTGATAATATTAACTGGTAAGTAAGCTAAGTTCACCTATATTATCCGAAATATTCTTTAGTTAAAACGATAACAACAACGTTTGTGTATATCTCTGTGTCTTTAACGTAAGCTCGCCAGGCGGAGTCGTCTACATGTTAACCGCAACGAACTAACGTGTCGTGAAATACTGAGGTAAAGCGAGATAGACGAACCCCTTGTTTAAGTGAGGTTTTTAAACAATATTTTCAAGTATATGCTTTGATTTATTTTCAGGTTTGTGATCTGTATAATGTCTGCAGTCTGCAACGATGGAGGTGTGTGAGCCTTTTCATTGCCGTCATAACGGTAATAACATCAACTGGTAGGTTAACTTCACCTAAATAAGCCGAAATAAACTTATTAAACTGAGAAAAATAATAACATATGTATGTTCCGTGAACTTCCGTCCCCTATTTATCACAACTTAGTTAGGCAGATGTAACAACATTAACAGTGAGCTAACGTGAAAAAAATAAGTAAAAGGAATAGTGCACCTCAAAAAGAAATTCTGTCATAATTTACTTGCCCACAAGTTGTTCTAAACCTGCATGAAGTTCTTTCTTCTGAACATAAAAGAAGATATTTTGAAGAATGTTGGTAATGGAACAGTTTGCTGTTCCCCATTGACATCTATAATAAAAAAAAATATGTCAATGGGGACCAGAAAATTGTTTGGTTACTCACGTTTTTTAAAATATCTTCTTTTGTATACAGCACAAGAAATAAATTAATACAGGTTATGAACAAGTTGAGGCTGAGTAAATGGTGACATAATTTTCATTTTTTAAGTAAACTAACCCTTTAAGCGACACCATTGTTAATTACATCTTTTGTTTTAATTATTTTCAAGTTTGTGGCCTGAATCATGTCTGCAATGTCGGAGGTGTGTTTTGGAGTCTTTTCTTGTGATTGCCATCGTAATGGTGATGACATCTACCAGTGAGTAAGATGACATCAACTAAATTAGCTGAAGTATGCGTTAGTTTAGCAGGCAAACATAATATAATGTAACTGCCGATGAAACCAACGGAAGGGGAGAAAACGACTCGGTTACTAACGTAACCTCGGTTCCCTGAGAGGAGGGAACGAGTATTGCGTAAGTAGCTTACGCTATGGGAAAACTCCTTTTCTCGAGAATATTGAAGTCTTTATGTAAAACGCATTGCAGCTGCACAGCTGACAGCAATGAACGAAGGAACTCGGTCATTGGCTGTGCTGCGGCAACTTGCTCGAACCAATGACGGGGCGACTCTGAATGCGCGACCAATGAGCGCGCTTCGCGCCCGCGCGCGTCAGAGCCCGCCAAGATGGGCGTGGCCAAGCTATATATTGGGCACCCCGTCATGAGAGTTCTTTAGGTTAAAAACGACTGAAGCGAACTAACCAAGCACAAGCACGGCATCTTACGCAATACTCGTTCCCTCCTCTCAGGGAACCGAGGTTAAGTTAGTAACCGAGTCGTTCCCTTTCGAGAGGTCTCTCCTATTGCGTAAGTAGCTTACGCTATGGGAACACCATGCAAAACGCCGTGCGTGCTGAACTTCACCTTATGATAGCCAGAGGCAGGTGCCTGAGCTAAAAAGCAAAGTTATCATCCAACTAGCCGGCAGAGGCGAGCTTTATATGTGGGAAAAAATACAGAGCGGCTAGAAGGCACTCAGTGTGACACAAGCACATACATAATCTAGATACGAACTCGCAGTTCAACTAGCATTATGCTGATAGCACATTGGAATGCAATGTCGGGACCTGTAGGTTGTAGAATCTGATAAATGTGGACGGTGAGGCCCAGCCTGCCGCCGCACAAATATCCTCGATCGGTATCCCGCTCGACCATGCCCAGGAAGAAGCCACACTCCTGGTGGAGTGTGCTTTGACTCCCCAGGGGCATTGAAGTCCCTTAGCTTCATAAGCCAGCGCTATAGCTTCGACTATCCAGTGAGAGATTCTCTGCTTTGAAACGGCGGAACCTTTCGTACGGCCGCCAAAGCATACAAACAGTTGTTCTGTCTGTCTGAATAGGGCAGAACGCTCCAAATACACTCTGAGAGCCCTAACGGGGCAGAGTAGATTAGCGTCGTGTTCGTCTGCTGGAGACGAAAGCGCAGTTAGGGAGATAACCTGTGCTCTGAAGGGAGTGGTGAGCACTTTAGGAATATACCCATGTTTCGGTCTAAGGACGACCCTGCAGTCGTTAGGTCCGAATTCTAGGCAGGCAGCGCTTGTTGAAAGCGCGTGCAGGTCGCCCACTCTCTTGACCGAGGCGAGTGCCAGCAAGAGCGCCGTCTTGAGCGAGAGCTGTTTAAGGTGCACGGTTCGGAGTGGTTCGAACGGGGGCCCTTTAAGAGCGTCTAGGACCGTAGCTAGGTCCCAGATCGGCACTGAGGGGGGGCGTGAAGGGTTCATCCTCCTGGCGCCCCTTAGGAAACAAATAATTAGGTCGTTTTTCCCAATGGACGTTCCATTACAAGGTTGTGTGACGCTGTGATGGCAGCCACATATACTTTGAGCGTGGAGGGGGTGCGGCCCGCCTCCAGAAGCCCTTGTAGGAAAACGAGTACACTCGTAATCTCGCATGTTACAGGGTTCAGGCCCTTGGTATTACACCAGTCACTGAACACTTTCCATTTCTGGGCATATAAGCGTCTCGTGGAGGGCGCCCGCGCCTCAGCGATGGTTTTTAGTGCTCCGCTTGCGAGGTTCCTGGGAACCCGTTGAGGGGCCATGCATGAAGGGCCCACAGATCGGGGCGGGGATGAAATATCATCCCGCTGGCCTGACTGAGGAGGTCTGGCCTCAGTGGAATCGGCCGTGGTGCAGATTGCATTTGCATCAGATCTGGAAACCATGTTTGGTTCTTCCAGAGTGGGGCTATCAGCAGCACTGCGTTTCCCTCCTCTCTGACCCGACTGATGACCTGTGGCAGCATCGCGATCGGGGGAAAGGCATATAAGGGGCGGCTCGGCCAGCTCTGGGCGAGCGCGTCCGTGCTTTTCGTGAAGAAAAGAGAGCAGTGCGCGTTCTCCTTGGAGGCGAAGAGGTCGATCTCCGCTTTGCCAAAGGTTCTCCATAACCACTGAATCGTCAGAGGGTTGAGAGCCCATTCTCCTGGGAGAATCTTGTCTCTGGATAGCATGTCTGCCCCCTGGTTCAGGGAGCCTGGCACATGCGCTGCTCTCAGCGAGCGCAAGTTGTGCTGGGACCATAAAATGAGTCTCCTGGCCATTGAATGCATGGAGCTCGACCTGAGTCCACCCTGGCGATTTATGTACGACACTACCGTCATGTTGTCCGTTCGGACCAGGACGTGTTCGTTTTTTAGATGTGGGAGCAGGGCTCTGAGAGCCAAAGCGACCGCTTTCATTTCCAGACAGTTTATGTGTAGGCGCTTCTCCGGGTTTGACCAAAAGCCGGAGACAGGCCTGCCCTCGTAAAGGGCCCCCCAACCTATTTTGGAGGCATCTGTCGTTATCATCTTTCTCCTTGTGTTCACACCCAGACTCACGCCTGACTGGTACCAGTCGGCGGCTTTCCAGTGCGTCAGGGCTTTTATACAGCCGTGGTTCGCTCTGATTAAAAAGTGGCCCGAACGCCACGCGTGAGTAGGGACGCGGCTCTTGAGCCAGCGTTGGAGAGGGCGCATATGCAACAATCCTAGCTGGAGTACGGCCGATGCTGAGGCCATGAGACCGAGCATCCTCTGAAACCGTTTGACGGGGGCGCGCGCGCCCGCTCTGAATGATGTTGCAAGGCGCCGGATGGTGAGCGCGCGCTCCGATGAGAGACGCGCTGTCATTTGCATCAAGTCTAGAACTATTCCCAGGAAAGAAATTCTCTGGCTGGGAGATAGTATGCTTTTTGCAAAATTGATTCTTAGACCCAGGCATTCTAAATGGCTGATAATCCAAGATCTGTGTGTTATTAGCTGACTCTCTGATTGTGCTAGAACCAGCCAATCGTCGAGATAATTCAGTATTCGCACTCCCCTTCGTCTTAGGGGGGAAAGTGCTGCATCCATACATTTCGTGAATGTACGGGGAGCCAGGGACAGGCCGAACGGGAGTACTGTGTACTGGTATGACTGTCCCTCGAAAGCGAATCTCAGAAACGGCCTGTGATGAGGCGCTATTGGAATGTGAAAGTAAGCATCTTTCAGATCCACTGAGAGAAACCAATCTCCTGGGCGCACTTGCGCGAGGATATGCTTGGTTGTTAACATTCTGAACGAGCGAATCATTAGTGCTTTGTTCAGGTGTCTGAGATCTAGGATGGGGCGGAGACCGCCATCCTTTTTCGGGACGAGAAAATAGCGGCTGTAAAAACCTGTCCCGCTCAGAGAGGGGGAAACAGTTTCCACAGCGCCCTTTTCTATTAGTTTGCGCACCTCGGTGCGTAGAACATGTGAACACTCTTTTCTCACTTTCGTCTCGACCACAGTCGTAAAACGTGGTGGTCTGCGAGCGAACTGGAGCGAGTATCCGTGCTTTACTATATTCAATACCCATTTCGGCATATCTGGAATGTTTTCCCATGCCGCTGCGTGTACAGATATGGGCTGAATACAGGCTAGGGGCGGGCCGCTGTGACGTAGGGACCCGGCTAGCGAATCGCCTGAGCTCGTAGCTCTCAGAGGCGCGGGCGCGCGCTGAGCAGCTGAGTGAATGGGCGCGTGTGTGATTACAACAGCGCGCGCTGTGTTTTTAAAACTCGCAGCCTGAGCTGAGGTTTTGTTTGACACTGTAAGGGCAGTGTTTATAAGTGGGGGTGCATAAACAGTGGTAGGCACACGCGTCACTTTTATAATGTTTCCCGCTTTTACTGGGGATGAATTTATAACTGTGTGAACAGTGCTTGTGTGTAGTGGTGCGTACATGACCGTAGGCACGTGATCTACATTCATGGGAAGCGCAGCCTGAGCTGGGAATGAATTTGGCACTGTTTTGACAGTATCTGGGAATGCACACTTTGTGGACATGTGAACCCTTAGTGATGCAGGCAGAAAAAGACTCTTTTTGTGTTTTCTGTGCGTCGCCGTAAAAACGGCGTTTGTTTGCAGGTGAGCGAGCTCTGTGAATGGCCCATTGACTGCTGTATGGACATATCCAGCCGCCTGTAAGGGGACTGGGTAATGTTTGAGCTTTTGCAGAGAGAGTGGTCCGGCTTTTGCGAGACACGCACTCTCTCTTCTCATTTCTGTGGCTAGGACGGCTTTCAAGGCTCAGGGTTCAGCACAATCTTGGGCCGAGGACCCCGTCGCTCAGGAGGCGGCTTGCGGTTGTGAGAGCGCGAGCGGCGTCGAGCGTCAGCCTGAGGCGCGGGCTGAGAGGCGGTGGGGGCTGTTCTAGCCCGCTGCGGCTGTGGCGGTCTCTGTCTGCTCTGCGATGAGCTGGAGCGCTTTGGCAGGAAATGACGCATAGCTTGTGAAGCGTTCTGGGCCTCAGTGAAGCGTTCGGCGAAACCTTTAACCGCCGGTCCAAACAGCCCGCTGGTGGAGATAGGCGCATCGAGAAATGGCGCCTTATCCGCGTCCTTCATTTCAGTCAGAGTCAGCCACAGATGGCGCTCGAGAACAGTCAAATTAGCCATAGCACGGCCGATGGACTGGGCGGTGGCCTTCGTGGCTCGCAGAGCTATATCAGTCGCGCTGCGTAAGTCCCTGAAGGCTTCGGGTTCGGGGCCAGACTCGTCCATAGAGCGGAGAAGCTTGGCTTGGAACACTTGAAGTACCGCCATTGAGTGAAGCGCTGATGCAGCTTGGCCGGCGGCAGCGTAGGCGCGACCGGCGAGAGCAGAGGTAGTGCGGCAGGGCTTCGAGGGGTGGGAAGCTTTGGCTTTCCATCCGGTGGTGGAGGGCGGGTAGAGATGATTGGCCACGGCCTCCTCGAGGGGCGGCGTTCCCTCGTAGCCTCTTTCCTTCGCGCCGTCCACTGAGGAGAGCGAAGAAGAAAAAGAAGGCTTTAGGCGCGCAGAGTGGGGGGCTTTCCACGACTTGGTGAGTTCGTCGTGAACTTCCGGGAAGAAGGGAGAAGGCCTTTGCCGAGGGGCCTGCTGGCGCCCCTGCAGAAACCACTCATCCAGTCGGCTCCGGGTTGGTTCTTCGGGAGAAGACCAATCGAGCCCGAGGTCTTCCACGGCCTTAGAGAGGACACGGATAATCTCAGTATCCATAGTGGAGCCCCCGCTCGTGCTAGCTAGCGTCGACGGGGCGGGGTCGAGAGTGGAGCCCGGCCAGTCGTCCGATGCAGCGTCGATGGACAAGCTGTCGTCCATTCCCCCGTCATCCTCGGACGCGCCGAAAGTCACAAGGCCCACCGCTCTGCTAGAGGGGTGTGGGTCCGGCTGGGTGAACTGAACCGGCGGTGGGGAAGGCAAGAGCGCCGGTGAAGCACGCGGAGACTGGCTCGGCGTGACGTCACTGAGCTCAGGTTCAGGAAGCCTCTGTGAGCGGCGCTTTTTCTTAGTGCGCGGCTCAAACAGAGGGGTGGCGATGGGCTCGCTCACGGCGAAAGCGGCGAGGCGAGCCCGTAGTGCGGAGAGACCCAGGTCATCACATTCCGGGCATCCGCCCTTGGTCAATGCAGCTTCTGCGTGGTCACGGCCCAGGCAGCGAGCGCAGATGATGTGACGATCCCCGTCCGGGAGAAGGTCTCTGCACGACGCGCAGGAAGGCATTTGAAACAACGCCTTATTGGAAATTTGCTCTTTCACAAATGTCGCGGGGCGGACAGATGTAAAATACTTGCGTATATGGCGCGCCGGATGGCTCAGTAGGAGGTGCTTGAAGGCGGCTGAAGGTGCCGACGTCCTCGTAGCAATCCCGCTGGTATGCTTTCCCACGGCGGCGAAGGCTTCCAATAATCCGGAGGATCCAGCGAAGAAGGTGTTCGCTGAAGGAGATTAAATCTAAAGAACTCTCATGACGGGGCGCCCAATATATAGCTTGGCCACGCCCATCTTGGCGGGCTCTGACGCGCGCGGGCGCGAAGCGCGCTCATTGGTCGCGCATTCAGAGTTGCCCCGTCATTGGTTCGAGCAAGTTGCCGCAGCACAGCCAATGACCGAGTTCCTTCGTTCATTGCTGTCAGCTGTGCAGCTGCAATGCGTTTTACATAAAGACTTCAATATTCTCGAGAAAAGGAGTTTTCCCATAGCGTAAGCTACTTACGCAATAGGAGAGACCTCTCGAAAGGGAACAGGTTTACCAGGCAGCAGTGTTAAAGTGCTTTTAAATAATCATCCATCAGTTTCTGTTCTTTATTTTGAATTTGCAGAAGCCATTCCCTCCGCCTCCGGACTGTACATCACTGCTGACGCTCTCCACTAATACACAGAACAGGTTGACGTTTGAGGAGGAGGAGGAGGAGGAGGAAAGGGTTAGCAATATACCATTATCAATATAGCAAAATTTTGCTAACTAATATTTTAAATGTTGTTTAATTTATTAAAAAACTATAAACACCATACAACAGCATAACTTACATCATATTTACCCCTCATGTCGTTGGTGGAGGGCGGGCAGAGATGATTGGCCACGGCCTCCTCGAGGGGCGGCGTTCCCTCGTAGCCTCTTTCCTTCGCGCCGTCCACTGAGGAGAGCGAAGAAGAAAAAGAAGGCTTTTGGCGCGCAGAGTGGGGGGCTTTCCACGACTTGGTGAGTTCGTCGTGAACTTCCGGGAAGAAGGGAGAAGGCCTTTGCCGAGGGGCCTGCTGGCGCCCCTGCAGAAACCACTCATCCAGTCGGCTCCGGGTTGGTTCTTCGGGAGAAGACCAATCGAGCCCGAGGTCTTCCACGGCCTTAGAGAGGACACGGATAATCTCAGTATCCATAGTGGAGCCCCCGCTCGTGCTAGCTAGCGTCGACGGGGCGGGGTCGAGAGTGGAGCCCGGCCAGTCGTCCGATGCAGCGTTGATGGACAAGCTGTCGTCCATTCCCCCGTCGTCCTCGGACGCGCCGAAAGTCACAAGGCCCACCGCTCTGCTAGAGGGGTGTGGGTCCGGCTGGGTGAACTGAACCGGCGGTGGGGAAGGCAAGAGCGGCGGTGAAGCACGCGGAGACTGGCTCGGCGTGACGTCACTGAGCTCAGGTTCAGGAAGCCTCTGTGAGCGGCGCTTTTTCTTAGTGCGCGGCTCAAACAGAGGGGTGGCGATGGGCTCGCTCACGGCGAAAGCGGCGAGGCGAGCCCGTAGTGCGGAGAGACCCAGGTCATCACATTCCGGGCATCCGCCCTTGGTCAATGCAGCTTCTGCGTGGTCACGGCCCAGGCAGCGAGCGCAGATGATGTGACGATCCCCGTCCGGGAGAAGGTCTCTGCACGACGCGCAGGAAGGCATTTGAAACAACGCCTTATTGGAAATTTGCTCTTTCACAAATGTCGCGGGGCGGACAGATGTAAAATACTTGCGTATATGGCGCGCCGGATGGCTCAGTAGGAGGTGCTTGAAGGCGGCTGAAGGTGCCGACGTCCTCGTAGCAATCCCGCTGGTATGCTTTTCCACGGCGGCGAAGGCTTCCAATAATCCGGAGGATCCAGCGAAGAAGGTGTTCGCTGAAGGAGATTAAATCTAAAGAACTCTCATGACGGGGCGCCCAATATATAGCTTGGCCACGCCCATCTTGGCGGGCTCTGACGCGCGCGGGCGCGAAGCGCGCTCATTGGTCGCGCATTCAGAGTCGCCCCGTCATTGGTTCGAGCAAGTTGCCGCAGCACAGCCAATGACCGAGTTCCTTCGTTCATTGCTGTCAGCTGTGCAGCTGCAATGCGTTTTACATAAAGACTTCAATATTCTCGAGAAAAGGAGTTTTCCCATAGCGTAAGCTACTTACGCAATAGGAGAGACCTCTCGAAAGGGAACAGGTTTACCAGGCAGCAGTGTTAAAGTGCTTTTAAATAATCATCCATCAGTTTCTGTTCTTTATTTTGAATTTGCAGAAGCCATTCCCTCCGCCTCCGGACTGTACATCACTGCTGACGCTCTCCACTAATACACAGAACAGGTTGACGTTTGAGGAGGAGGAGGAGGAGGAGGAAAGGGTTAGCAATATACCATTATCAATATAGCAAAATTTTGCTAACTAATATTTTAAATGTTGTTTAATTTATTAAAAAACTATAAACACCATACAACAGCATAACTTACATCATATTTACCCCTCATGTCGTTGTTGTTAGTAATAAGTTCTGTTATTGTATTTTATTTCTGTGAACTATAATAACACTAAAAGGCTGCTGTGACTTTGTCTGTTTCAGGAGAGTCTGTTCTCTAAGCAAAAACATGGATGCTGACTATGAAGAATCATCATCCAGTTACAACAGCTAACAGACTCTTCTTCAGTATTACTGTCCATTTTGTCGAATGCAGAATTAGGTAACCCAAAATATATATATTTTTTACATTACATTTACATTCATGCATTTGGCAAACACTTTTATCCAAAGCAACTTACATTGTATTTAAGTTTAAAGGAACACTCTACCGTTTTTTGAAATAGGGTTTTTTCACTGTCTCCTCTATATTTAGATAAGTGGGCAAACGTATTTTTGTCTCAGTGCATGCATTGTCTTATGGTGCGTTCACACCAAACGCGAATAGAACGTCTGGTGCGAGTGATTTAAATGTTAAGTCAATGTAAAGACGCAATTACGCACCTCTAGAGGTCAATCAACATCAGCCATCTTGCAAACAGACAACCGTCTAGCACTTGCACCTCCCACAAGAAGCGGATTTCGCCTCGGACGCGCGTAAATTTCGCTTCAAACACTTGCTTTTTACGTGTCAATTTAGCTTTGGACACGCGAATGGATTCAAAATGTTCAAGCGTCCAACTAGACGCGGTAGACGAGAATTTTACGCTCTATTCGCGTTTGGCAGCGCCGCTGGATAGCATGTCCGGATAGCATGTCCGCCCCCGACTTTTGGGGACTTTAGCTTATTCACCGTATCCCCCAGAGTGAGATACATACATAACTTTTTCATCTCCGTGCGTGCCATAACTCTGTCTGACGCACCCACCACTAGCCTACAGTAGTTTAGCCCAAAGACTGGAGGTAAACGGCTCCAGCTAGCATACTAATCCCAATAAGTGACAAAATAACACCAACATTTTCCTATTTACATGTTGTGATTTGTTTAGTCACAGCGTGTACAAATAACAAGGTCATATGAGACACAGCCATCTTTTAACCATATAAATACTGGGAACTATATTCTCAGAAGGCGAAGCACTGCTACTTCTGTGGAGTGATTACCGCAGCTCTGAGCAAACTCTCTGCTCCTCAACACAGGGCTTCTCAGGTGCTGCGAGCAAATCACTCCACAGAAGTAGCAGTGCTTCGCCCTCTGAGAATATAGTTCCCAGTATTTATATGGTTAAAAGATGGCTGTGTCTCATGTGACCTTGTTATTTGTACACTCTGTGAGTATACAAATCACAACATGTAAATAGGAAAATGTTGGCATTATTTTGTCACTTATTGGGAGCAGTATGGTAGCTGGAGCCGTTTACCTCCAGTATTTGTGCTAAGCTAGGCTAGCGGTGGGGGAGTCAGACAGTTACGGCACGCACGGAGATGAAAAAGATATTTATGGACTTATCTAACTCTGGGGGATACGGTGAATAAGCTAAAGTCCCAAAAAGGCGTGTTCCTTTAAGACTAGGCGATTTCCTAGGCAGATATTGACTTAGGACTATATTGCGGTGAAGCACAGGCGAAGCACTGCTACTTGGGCGCAGAGATATCACGCAACACCTGAAATCCCCCAACTTCCGTCAACATACCGGCGTGAATATTAGTTGGCTATTTTTCCTACAGTAGACATTTCAGGATTTCAGGTGTTGCGTGATATCTCTGTGCCCAAGTAGCAGTGCTTTGCCTGTGCTTCGTCCCAAGTCAATCTCTGCCTAGGAAATCGCCTAGTCTTAATCTGCATTGCTATTTGTACTCGTTGTGAATACGCAGGCCACAAGAAGTAATTTAGTTTTTTTTAATCACTTTTACTCCCAACATGCTATCCGGCAACAAAGGGTTCCATTTATTATGCTAAGCTAAGCTAGCGGCGGCACTGCCAGACTAAGACAATGCATGCACTGAGACAAAAATGCTTTCTCTACTGTTTAAGCTACACAGGAATGTATTGTGAAAGAATGAAGCTTAAATGATTTGAATGTAATGGATTATGAGGTTATTATGTACCATCCCTGTAGGTGCATTCAGAATCAGATGTTTTGCTTTTATTAACATAAAAGTACATGCAGCATCAAGTTTGAGAGTTAGGGCAAATTCTGACAACACCGATCTCAAAATTAATGTATTTTTTCCCCCTTTGTGCTTGCAGGTTCATTTTGAGAATCAACTCTGATGGCACCAAACACTAAAGGCACAGAGCAGATGGAAATCTGAAAAGATCCACACAAAAAAAAGCATCAGCCTAAACCCCTCAGTGTTTCTCATCAGAGAGCTTGTCAACTTTGACTGGCAAAATTACTGAAATGTAACAACATTTGCAACAACAAACTGACTTTTACGGTGTTTTATTATTTTAAGGCCTGTTTTGGTTTTCAGTGTGTGTACGTTTTTGCCATGCTACAGATACAAATGGTCCCCAGGAGATTAGTTCTATGGACTTTGGTGATTTTTGCCTTTTTTTCTTCTTCAACTATTGAGGTCAAGATTTGTAATTTGTACTTCTAAAAACAAAATGTTCAACGATTAAAAAGAATATTTAAAGGACAAATGTTCATGAGTTGTTGTAATTTTTGGGGGTGGGGTAAACATGTAAAAAAAAAAACTCAATACTAATACTGTAAATGACAATACGGTAACAGACAAAATACAGTAAATGGTACAGTATACTGTAAGTGAAAATACAGTAAAGGTACAGTATACTGTAAGTGAAAATACAGTAAAGGTACAGTGTACTGTAAGTGAAAATACAGTAAAGGTACAGTATACTGTAAGTGAAAATACAGTAATAATACTGTAAAACATTTTACAGTAAATTACTGGCATCCAGCTGTCAGTAAGTTACTGTAAAATTTACAGCAATCTCTTTACAGTGTGATGACAGAATTTGTGGGTGTACTATCGCTTTAATGACGTATGAAGAGACTGCATAATAGTTAAGATGCTTCTAGGCAGAGAAACATTTCACTTCATTTTGGAACAGATACTGTCTCCTTGTTCTTTTTGTCCACAGAGACTGACTGAAAGAGACTGAAATACTATGCCACATGCCTTTACACCTCTGGCTTTCATTAAACCTCAGACAAGTGAATTTTTTCTTTCAAAGCCAATTATACAAATGGCCAGGGCCGCTTTTTTCCCTCTGTGCTGAATAGAGTGTGCTTCATTACCTTTAGCACATCAGAGTGAGCAGGTGTGGGTGCAGTGGAGGTGAACATTCAGTCCATTCAAACATCAATAATCAGTCTGTGCTAGCACTTTACAGCTTCATGGGTCTTATTAAGTGTAGGCTACATGTAAGATAGTTAAAGGTGCTGTATGTAAGTTTTTGACTGTGCTAAAGCATAAAAATACCATAATATGTTTGGAGATATTTAAGAAACATACTGAGTTCACATACTCGTTTGTCTGAAAAACAATGCTACAGCCAATTATTTTACTTTGAAATGTGTGTTCCATGTCTATGAATGTCTGTTTTTGTTTTGATCTGTGCAATATCGCACGTTGCCAAATTACCCAATAGTATTTCGCCACCACAGTTTGCCAGTTGGCGGAAAACACAGCGTATTGCAGCCATGGAAGCCTGGGAACAAACTGGGTCAGAGATTGCAGATTCTACCCGACCTAAAAAGCCTCCGCACCTATCTAAATATCTCTACGAATGGGAGCATATTAAAACACGATATCAACTCATCATAAATCAATAAATCAACTCATCAACTTACAGTATGTATATCTCCTCACCTTCCATTGTTAATTGACCGTTCGCAAAGCCCCGCCCCCTTTAGTTACTGTTGCTATGTCCGACAAGCCACACCGCTCTCACGCCACACACCATGTTCTCACACAATGAAAAGTACAACGCGGAGCAGAGGACATTGACAACGCGCTGACAGACAGGACAGACCAGGTTACTTTTGATATGAAACAAAGTCTCAACTTTCAAATTTGGTCATTTTTGAAAGAAATTTAAACAATAAATACCGTTTTGTGGCTCTTTAATGTGTCTGACAGATCGCTGTAGAGCCTCTGTTAAAGCAGCACGTGAACTGATCATCTCTTCCTTCTAGTTAATTTATAGCATCAAATAAACATGAATGAACAAGAAGTAATATTATTTTAACCGCGGAAAGACGTCAGTAGCCTACACTTCGTTTTGCAAGTTAAAATCCTCCAACGATAATCTTTTAACTCTCCTGACTGCTTTGTCGGACAAAATGGCGGATTATGATTGGTTAGATCACCTGTCAATCAAACTCCCTGCGAAGGGTCAATTGGGCCCGTTCCTGTTACGTGTCCTCAATCTGGCAACCCCCATAAGCGTCGAGTCTGAGCAGGAGGGGACGGGGGAAACAACTCTCTCCTATATTTTGAATTTGGACTGCAGTATCCATTTCAACCGCCAGCTGTCAGTCTTACATTCTGCAACCTTATGGCGTTATTTTAATGCCATACCTGAGATTGTCTCATTATAGGGAGATGAGAGGGTCTGTACATGTATCTCTTTCCATTGGAGAAAGCGTCGCGGCTAACTTGGATCACGTGAGGCACCTCAGGCTAGCATACATGCAGTTATAATAGTCATTACAGTTTCAGTCTTATCATAACTGATAAAACCTGAAAAGCCAAAAAAGAAAACATCTGTATTTTTACTTTCTTTAGACAATAGGCCATACTATACCACTCAATATTACTATTAAAAAGGCCTATATGGTAATGCCACAAATTAGTCTTACCTGTCGCGACATTCCCTACTCTGCCTTTTCTTATAAAGTAACCTTTTTATCATTTTAAAATCTGCATATCGTTCCCAACAAAAGTATTGTTTAGCGTAACACATGTTGAAGATTAGCGAACAGGCTGTTGATTACTTAAATGATGATGTTTCCTCACAAAAGCGGTTTATTCAGTGTATTAAAGCCTCTTCTCCATTGACATCCATTCATAAAAAACGGCCTCTTCTGTCTTTTCCTGCGTTAGCCGTTGCACTTTTTTGGTGAAAGGTTGCAGGCTTTTCATCTAATGGCTTTGGCCATACACCTTTGAATAAAATCATAAAAAACAATAAAAAAAAACATTTTTTCAGTGTGCAAAACAAAAAACTATTTTCATTATATTTGAAATAAAATCAATTTGAACTGAAATAAAATGTATAAAACTTAAACTTTTCCATCTAGTTTCATCCATAGGCGTAGCCACGGGTGTGCCAGGGTGTGCCGGTGCCACCCACAGTGGCAGCTGGCACACCTAAAAATAGATGCAGAATTATTTTTTAAAGTCTTAATAAAAATGTTTTTTTAAACTTGTACTATTGTTGTTTACTGACAATATTTGTACATTTAAATTGTATTTTAATTTTTAAATTATTATCGTTAAAAAAATATCTGCCGACATTCGGACTGCCAAACAATCCGCAACAGCTGCTGACTGTCTGACGGTAACAGTTGAGGCTCGCGCAGCCTCATGAGGAGAAATGGAAACAATGAGCGCAGTTCACACGAAGAAACATATGGCTCGTTTCCACTGAGCGATACGGTACGGTACGGTACGGTACGGTACGGTACAGTACAGTACGGTTCGGGTCGGTAAACCATGATCCGGCTAGCGTTTCAACCGCCAACAGTACCCTTACTTGATAGGCGTGGTGTTTGCTGGAAAGAAGTGATTGACGTCATTTTCGTGCGAAGAAGAAAGCGACATAGTAAACAACAATGGATGACATACAGCAGATATTGTTCTTGCTTCTCGGCATGTTTGTCACAAGAAACAAGCGCCGGCATTAGGCGTTTCTCAATACCAAGTAGCCTACGCAAAGTCCGACTCAGGAGAATGACTCCCGAGGACGCGAGTCCAGTAATTCTGCTAATGGAACAGCGCGTTCTTGAAAGCGCCACTCAGCTCGCTCTGCTACTCCGGTTATCTCTGTATGTACATTTTAGGCAACAATAAAACGAAATATGTTATAAAACACCACTCTGCTTCTTTTCGATTTCATTTAAATACATTTTAAACATTATAAGCACACAAATGTGGTTTAGGCAACGCATAGCCTATTGATTAGGCTATATTCACTGCATGTATACGGTAGCCTATATTTATAACAAAACTAAATATAAAACACAACCCTGCCTCTTTTCGTTTAAATTTAAAAATATTAAACATATTCCAGGCAATATGTGCATTGGTACAAATGTTGCAATAAACAACATTACAGATGATCTTGTAATAAAATAAAAAATGACAAAACTGAACCCTGCTTATACTTATACTTTGGCTTTTTATACTTATACTTTTATACTTATAATTATACTTATACAATGGCAATTATTGATAACTGAAATTTAACAAAAAGACATAGGTTTAGTTTCGAGTTTAAAAGTAGGCTATCATTCTATTTGTATATTCAAAAAATATTTAAAACAATCTCATAACATTATTTAATGCAGTTGTAAGTGTAAATTAATTCATTTGATTGGTAACAGCCATATAGTTTCTTATTATTTCAATTGAATTTATTGATCAAATTTAAGAATTTAAAATGAAAGATGAAGCATTTAAACCGATTAAGGAAAAATGCTCTTTATAAAGGTTAAATATCATAAATATGCAGATTTTAATATGTAAAAGCTGACTGACCACTGATGAGAATATTGCTTCAGAATAAATTGTATTTACAACACACAAAAAATCCCATTTTTTTCTGGACAAGCAATTTTTTTACTTGGACATGTGAATGACCGATTTACTTGTTTCAAACGACAAGCACATGAAAAGTCTTAATGTTGAGCCCTGAGTTATATTTTATATAGTATTATGTTTATGTGCCGAGCCAAAGTATAGTTTTTACACATCAGCCCAGTCTATTCTGTAAAGTTATGATACGCCGGGTCAAGGTTTTTTTGCACATTAATCTGACAATAAATGTGGCACACCCATTTTTTCTCATGCACACCCAGAGACGCTTTTCTGGCTATGCTAGTGGTTTCATCAAATTCAACATCACTCCTTTTCATTTAGTTTAACTTACCTCTGGTTTCACAGACAAGGCTTAAGCTAATCCCAGACTAAAATGCATGTTTTAGCTGTTTTAACTGAAAGCATTGTACTGACATCTTAAAATTTCAGTGCCTTTGTATTTTCTAAGACATGTTTATTAAAAGCTAAATCTCCTAATTGAACAAAAGACTGATCCTGGCTTAATCTAATCTTAATGTACTAAAATTATTTTTAAACTGAAATTTAAAAAACTACTACACAGACATAACTTTAATAGTATCTCAAATAACACTGGTGTACATAAAGTGAACTTAGATCCAAACACATTACTTTCATTTGTGGTTTTGCTACAGTCTGCAGCTGATATACATAATGTCTGAAATGAATAAAAGGTTTTGATTTTAATTATACAATATTTTTGACATTATTCCTGCAGATTTGCATTTTTCTACTTCTAGACGAAGAATTACCTTCCCTACTTTGGGCTAAATATAATCTGGCTGTTTAGAATAGATGGTGTATTTTCCATGAAAAATGACAGGATAAAAATAGAATCTTGTGAGACTTGCACATCTGCGTTAAAGGGATCCAGCAAAACCATTCCAGACCTCAATTTCATATCCTGCTTTTCCTGCAGGAGATCCACTGGGGCACGTGGGCATATGGTGAGAATGGATTTCTGCTCTGCGGTGTGACTCCCCTGGAGGCCAAGCCTTCATATTCTCTGGCTGTGTATTGATGGATGTTTGTCACTTTCACCTGCCTTTGATGTGCCGTTTTGGGGCCAGTTTTGAGTAGATTGGAAGAGCAGACTCAAGGTGTGTGTGCGTGTGTGTGCGTGTGTGTGTGTGTGTGTGTGTGTGTGTGTGTGTGTGTGTGTGTGTGTGTGTGTGTGTGTGTGTGTGTGTGTGTGCGTGCGTGCGTGCGTGCGTGCGTGCGTGCGTGCGTGCGTGCGTGCGTGCGTGCGTGCGTGCGTGTGTACTTGTACAACTATCTTTGTGAGGACCAGTTTGAGTTTTAGACCATTGGAGTGAGGACAAAGAGAGTAAAGTGAGGACATTTTGGCCGGTCCTCACTTTCTGAGACCCCTTTAAAGGCCTGTTTGAGGGTCAAGACTTGGTTTTAGGGATAAGGTTATAATTAGGTTAAGGGTAGGTTTAGGGTAAGGGTTCGGGTTAAGCACTTGGTTGTGATGAGTAAGGTTAGGGTAAGCGGCTAGAGATTGCATTGTGTCAATGAATGTCCTCATAAAGATAGATGTACAAGGGTGTGTGTGTGTGTGTGTGTGTGTGTGTGTGTGTGTGTGTGTGTGTGTGTGTGTGTGTGTGTGTGTGTGTTTAAGACAGCTAACAGCTAGAAAATCATACCAAGTGATGATATGAATTAGAAAATGTAAAAACGCAGAAACATTTCTGTAATGGGTAGGGGATAGAATATTCAGTTTGTACAGTATAAACGTGTGACGGACATTTTTTCTCAGTGACGGACGGACAGACAGACAGACAGATAGACAGATAGACAGATAGACAGATAGACAGATAGATAGATAGATAGATAGATAGATAGATAGATAGATAGATAGATAGATAGATAGATAGATAGATAGATAGATAGATAGATAGATAGATAGATAGATAGATAGATAGATAGATAGATGAGTCTATGTCATGGCTTCATCATGTAGTTAAGGGTGAATCCACATATGTTAAGTAAAGGTAAAGAAAGTGCTTAAGTGTTTTTTCTTTAATTGCTAGACCTAAATTGGTATTATCTAATTGTGTACTAAAATTTAACAGCTGACAGCTATTCACCCTAATTCATTTGTGAGACAGTCTAACAGAAGGATGGCCAAAATTTCAACTGTTCAACTCTGAGTTCTTGTCATATTTTATTACCATTTTTCTAAACTATAGCGAATAAACTGTGACAATGTGAGAAATGTTGAAGGTGTCTGAATAAATGTTGGTTTAACTGTGTATATATAGTTAGTGAACAAATTAACAAATTAAATAAAAGTGTGCTTTAAGAGTTTTCAACAAGTACCTAGTTGATGGCATCCTGGTATTTAATATGACCTGTATTACAAAGCCAGTCAAAAATGAATCAGAAGGACAGACAAAGAGAGAGAGGGAAAATTTAGCACTGTCAAGCACCGTCTCACTTCTTATTAGAATAAAAAAATGAAGTGTTTCATCTGATGATTGCATTTTTCAACTCAGCAATCGCTCCCCTCATTACAACGAGATCTTCATCATAACATCATAACATGTCTCTCTTTCTCATGCACAGGCCTTATTTACAGATGACAGGCAGCTCATTTATGATTAGCTGCCTTTGAGCCTGTCACAATGGCCTTAGGGGCGAAAAGAAACAGATAAGCCTGTTTTGACTAATCCTCTTCGTTTCTTCTCTAATGACCCCCGCATTTCTTGTTTTATGGGTTTTTATTATTTATTTATTTATTTTTGTGAGGCATTTTTCAGATGTTGCATTTGGACATGGTGATGTTTTTATATTTACAAACCCATATTTCATCACACCATGTTCTATTACAAGACTGCTCAGAAATTCTTATTCACATGAACTTCCCACACTCTTTATTAAATTTGTTTTAATCAGAATGTAGCTACTGAGGAGACCGGGGATTAAAATTTACACCTTTTGTTTGAGCACCAGTAACTCAGTGGTTGTTTGTGCTATCTCTCAAAATGTGATACATGGTAGCCATATAATATAATAAATATAAAATATAATATAAACATAAATATAATTCACTTGGACAAGTACAACACAATCGCAGATTATGTGAGTTAATGTCAAACACAAAGAGTTCCGTTGTTACATACCCCACTATGGGGTGAGTTATAACACAGGCTGGGGATAGATGTAACAAGAGCTAATTTGCTGAAATAAGATCCCCACAATCGAAATTTATGCAAGATTGTTATTGAAGAACAAAGAATAATCAGTTTTGAATAAAGTCAGCAATTTAACAGTAACAAAAAACATTGTATTGTATTTCTTTGAGGACTTTAAATTTACCTCAAAAACAATTGCTGTGTGTATTTGTGTGTGTGTGTGCGCTGTATTCCTGTCACATAACAGTTCACTCATAGCTATGTTGCCATTCACCAATTTTATGTGAATTTTGGGATATCACATAAAAACACCGGATGGAAACGCAGAGATGTGCATAAATTCTAAAAATGTGCACACAAAAAAAAACATATGCTCAATTGAGGTGGATAATGTTTTTGTCTGATAAGAAGACATGCACATAAACTATGATGGAAACATTTAGCCTACTATATAAATTCCTCAATGCACAACAAAAAAACTCATGATTTTGTCTTAACAGGGGATGTGATAATGGAATTATCATAAGGGGTTGGTTGTAACATGTTAATGAACTGTTACAACTATCCCCACCCCTAACAGTCATAACTTAGCTAACTGTTTTAGCATGTGTTTGAAGTTAGCATGAATGCAAATCATCAAATTAAACTAGAGAATTAGCTACGTTAGAATATGCAAGTCAAATAACTGTATCTACAATTCAATGATATTGAAAACTAATATTGATAAATATTATATATATATAAATAAAGTGTACAATGTTGCTCACAGTCACGTGCCACTTCTCATGTGAGCTCAAAAAAGTTATGCCAGTGTATGATATTGATGACATCACCACAGCTCTGTTCTGACTGACAGTGTTACAACTTACCCCGTGTTACAACACCTACTGCCTACAGTCAGCATAGCATCGGTAATGACGTGCTTATGCACTTTTCTCAGTGACTGAAATATGTGGAGAACGGCGCTGCCTTCCTATAAGGCTGTCCTGCTATTTCACTGATATATCTTGCCTTTGTCTACCTGCTTAGCCTTGAGACTATATTCATTTCCTTGCTACTCATGCCAAGAGTCATTTGTCTTTTTCTTGTCCTTTTGTTGGAGATTTATTCCATTAATATTTCATTACAGTCCGTGGAATTCCCAAGACCTTCTCCAGGACGTTGTAGACGGATTTTTTTTTTTTTTTTTTTTTTTTTTTGTCAGGTTGAGAGGGCCGAACGCAGTGTCCTCTTTGAAATCACAGATGATGTGACCTGTCTGCTGTGGACTGGTGACATGGTGGTTTTGTGGCAGGGGTTTATGTCTAGTAGTTAAACAGCAAATAAAAGCTCTATAATTCAGGTTGTGAACATGCACCAAAGCACAAGTTGCATAAGTTGGGAGGGGCATCTCTATGGGGATAAAATTGTTGCATTATTCCAAATAAATAGATTGAGATTCACAAATAAATGTAAAGAGATTCACATGATGTCACAAACACAACTCCTGTCTGGAATTCATTTGTGAATCAATTCTTGTGCATTTGTATATTCCTGCATGCATTTGAAGATTTTGAAACACTTCAAGCGTCAACTCAACTCGTGCAGACAAATCCACAAATAAGTGGACTCCACCCACCGTCTACTTAAGCCAATCCGATAACAACCACATTGCGCTGACCAATCGTAGCATGTTCTCGCTACAACCAATCACACTTGGCATGCACAGTCAGGAAGCGATTCACAAATGCATGCAAGCCATACACAAATGCACAGAAAGCGATTCACAAGTGAATGCCTGACAGAGTTGTGTTTGTGACATAAAACACATTTGTAAGTATTTTTTTATTATTATTATTTGCTAATCTTATTTCATTTATTTGTGAATTGTATTCATTTTTGTGAGACTATTTACATTTATTTTTGGATCTTAATCTACTTATTTGTGAATTTGATTAAATTTTGGGAAACTCTTTACATTTATTTATAGATTTCAATCATTTTATTTGGAATAATGCAACAATTATAACTCCATACATCTCAGAGGAAGGAAATGGTTCTGCATATGTTCTATTAACTTGAAATGATCAATGCTCAATTAACTATGTGTGAGTGACCAATAATTCCAGAGAAATTATTGCATGGAGGACATATAGTATATGCAACCCCTTGTACTTTTTAAGGTTAGGGTAAAATCAATGCTAGTAATCAATATGAACACATGTTAATTATTACTGCAGATCAAGGCCTAGGAAATACTACGTATTCCTCTTGCTTTTTTTTGTTGTTGTTTGCATAAAGTGATCATGTATGTGGCTTGAAAATTTGTAACCTCTATGGAGTCTTTAAATGTGCTAAATTCAGGGCTTTGCATTCATATTGTCTTCACTATTTGTAATCATCTATACTGTCTTCATAATGTTCCATAACAATTTTATAATTTGTTCTTCCAATCAAATGGCTTTCATTTACAGCTGATGTCACATACAGGGGTGTGTCTAGAGAGGGCTGTATTATGATGTGTGTGCACACATTTTGATGTGTAAGTTACTATTCCTGTATAAATAACATAACTAAAGCCTTCACCACAATCGGTTCAAATCAAATTTCCTCCACAGTCTGTCCTGGGTGATCTTTATCAGCAGCCACATTTAAAACCTCCGCTGAGAAAGATTTAGAAGATTAGATTTCTTTAAATATAATTAGTTTTTTGCTTTTCCTTTTCTGAAATCAAACCATTAATAACAAGGCAATCTCAGGTGTGCTCTTAGTGTATATTATTTTACAGCTGATAAGATACAGATACAGCTGTTGGTTAAATTTTGCAGTACTAGAAGCAATGATGTGCATTTATGAGGGCCCTGACTTTTGTAAAAAAAAAGAGAAGACAAAACTGGTGAAAACAGGTTTCTCCATTGTCCTAATGACAGAGGGTAAGAAGCAAATGCCTTTGAAGGGCACTGCAGAAAGGGCATACTAGACATACGGGCATTCCTTAGAAAGTCTGCAAATGAATTGCTTGATTGTGAGACAACGGGTCTTCCCAGGCCCGCTGTCAGGTGAATTTGGGTTTGCATACACACACACACACACACACACACACACACACACACACACACACACACACACACACACACACACACACACACACACACACACACTGTTTAATTACAGTGTTCGAGAGGTGATAACAGTCAGTCCCAGTAAGAAAATAACCAAAGCTATATACAAAAATAACAAAGAAATAAAAAGGCAAAAAAATGCACATGATATAAGATTTGAAAAGACAAACCGTTCTTTTATTATATGTCAGTAAACGCATAGCTAGGTATTGAACGCATCTAGCTTGACTTAAAATTTGTAAGGATATGTAACAGAACAATGTGTTTAAACAACATAAAAAAAATAGAATCAAAAATATATAGATCCTGCCTGTTGTTGATACCAGTGGTGACATTCTACAATGTTAACGTTGTACAGTCATGTCACCGGAAATTGGGTAATCACTGTCCTAATCAGTATGAGGCAGGTCCTTACCAGTGTGTGGTTTCATACACTATATGCTGAATCCCGAGCTCGGGAGCTGGGAAGCTGATTTAGACGCACACTGACTCCACAGACGCTAACAAACCCGAGACACAGTTAAGTATTAACAAAACAAAACGGGAAAAAAAGAAAGAAAAAAAAAACTCAGGTGTGTGCGTGTGTGTGTGTGTGTTGTAATGCACAGCGTGAACTATTGTCAGGGGATGGAAATGGAGCGGATATGTTTGCTTGTGTGAAACCAGTGGGCTAATGCCATACGTGTGCACCCACATCACCTAAGCAGGAATGGAGGAGAAATTAGGTAAGATGCCATTACTTCAAGGAAGTAATAGTAATCATAACTATTTACAACCACATAAGTGGCCTTGTGATTCATTTGACACCTGAGGGAATTTCAGAGGATTTTAAACATTCAGTTGCTCTCATGCATCCAAGGTTGCTTGGTTGGTGTTTTAACGCCATGCCAGCTTTCTTAGCTATTTTCATGGCAAGTACATTGAAATACCATAAAAGAGCAATTTAACCAATATTCTTTTTTTAATTGCTTTGGATAAACACTAAAACTGATTCAAGGTTAATTCTGTTAGAAATTTCTTCTAAAGTGTTTGCTGAGTAATATAATTTCCTAAAAGAACTTAAACCAGAACAATTTAATGAAACGTGTTGAGGTACTGTAGGAGTAGGGGTGGATATTAAGAACTTGTGTGTGATTCTGCAATCTCCTATTTGGAGATTTAAGAACACTGTTAACACTGAACTCTGATTGGGATTTCTAATTCCATTTTTATGAAGATGAAATGATTATTTACAACAAATCTTAGATATTAGGGAGATGTTTCTAACATACTACATGGGGAAATAGTGCAGATCCCTAATTATATATCCGTATACCCCCCCCAGTAAAACCAATATGATATATTTTTGTTCAATAATATTTTTTATTTTTTTATTTTGAGAGAATTTGATGGTACTTATTAATATTTTTGCAATAAATATGGTTCAGTCTTGCCATTGAAAATAATACAACACATTTTTTTTTCATTTTTTTTTTTTTTTAAATTAAGACAGTATTTCAGATTTATATAAAGACTAGGCCTTTTAAATCAAATTTTTGAAGTCAGATTAGCGCCATCTGTTAATAAATAAAACATGCAATTTCATGGTGTTACCATTAGATGCCTGTATAGCTCTCTATGGAGAGACTTGTGAATTCTCAAGTAGTTTTTGGACAAAATTACTTACTTTTAAGATGATTTGAAAGTATTTTTTAGAAATTCTCAAATAATACTTTTTGTCAAGGTTTCTAAAAAAAATTTTTATTTTGATTTGAAGTGTACACGTTTTTGCATTATTATTAATACAGTCAGACCAGAATGATAAATAATTTTGTTACACAAAACATTAAAATTCAATAAAAATGTTACAAATATAAACAGGAATGCTTTATCACAGCTTTATCACAGCTCCATCTGGATCTGATCTCATGTCAGCCACTTATTTCAGTCTTCTGACTCAACTATGCTGTATGGTAATAGCCCTACCAGTGTGTGTGTGTGTGTGTGTGTGTGTGTGTGTGTGTCTTGCTGTCTTGATATTTTAAGGTTTCACCCCTTCATTGCTGAGCACTTTTTTTCTCGTCATGGCCGATTTATATATTGTACACGCAAAAACACGTGTTTTTGTCGATTTCCCATTCATTTCCTATGGTCGTTCATTTTTTACCGAAGAGCACAAGTGTGACTATTTTTTTTTACGACCACTTAACCTGCCCGAATCATGCCCTCAATTGTTTTGTGTGTATTACAAATGCCATAAAAGTCATCAAGTTTCGTACCATTCCAATGAAGCTGTGATTTTTAAAAATAAAAAAACATAACATTTTTCGGTGACCTAAAAAAGTGACTGAAGAGCACCAGAGGGTTAAATTAATTTACCACATCAATAAAAAAAAGTTTGAAAACAGCTTTGTCATAATTACAGCAGAAATACTGGAAATATGACAATAGGGTTCCTTCAAGTTAAAAAGTCTGATAACGTACTCGGTTACTAACGTAACCTCGGTTCTCTCTAGAGAGGGAACGAGTACTGCGTAATAGCTTACGCTAGGGGAAAAACTCTTTTCCGCGAGATATTGAAGCCAAAAATTATCCTTAATTTTTTATTAATGTAAAACGCTTTGCAGCAGCAAGCAAACATAGGCGAATGCAGCAGCCTATCGAGAGAGACTCTGCGTGACGTAATGACTAATGGGGGCAATTCGCGCCCATATCGTCACGTCCCGCCAGAAGGGGCGTGGTCTCGCCCTATAAATATGCTCGTTAGGCTGATACAAGCTGGTTTTTATCGCTGAAGCGAACCAGAGCGTATTCCACGCACGGCAAGATACGCAGTACTCGTTCCCTCTCTAGAGAGAACCGAGGTTACGTTAGTAACCGAGTACGTTCTCTTACGAGAGTATCTCTCGTACTGCGTAATAGCTTACGCTAGGGGAACACAATGCAACACGCCGTGCGTACAGGGATCCAACACCAAAGTCCCAGGGGCCGAAGCCCAGGGCTCATGTAGTACATAATCACCATAAACTCACATAGAGTAGAGGAAGAGAGGCTGGAAGCGTCATTCCCTATAAAAAAGCACCGAGCGGGGCTATTATATGACAATCAAACGCGCAGCCAGGGTGAGAGCATTCAGCCTGATCTGGGTGGCCATACGTGAGTCAATACTCATGGGGCTGCAGTAAACTCAGCATCTGGGCCGCACAGCGGGGCAGATAACACTGAATTTAGACCGGCAAAAGCTTAGCTTGTAAGGCGGGCACCTCCAGGTTATAGTATTTTATAAATGTAGACGGCGAGGCCCAGCCCGCGGCCGTACAGATATCTTGCAGGGAAACCCCGCTAGACCATGCCCACGAAGAGGCCACGCCTCTCGTGGAGTGCGCCCTGACACCCAAGGGGCACTGTAAGCCCTTCGCAGAGTAAGCGAGCGCAATGGCATCCACTATCCATCTGGATAGGCTCTGTTTTGAGGCGGCGAGTCCCTTGGAACGCCCGCCGAACAAAACAAAAAGCTGCTCCGTCTGTCTGAAAACAGACGAGCGTGACACATAAGCTCTTAATGCCCTGACGGGGCAAAGGAGACTTGCATCCTCCTCCTCACTGAGAACCGGAAGGGCAGACAGGGAAATTACCTGGGCCCTGAACGGCGTATTGAGGGATTTCGGGACATACCCGTGCTTTGGTTTGAGGATGACCTTCGAGTCATTAGGCCCAAACTCCATACACGACGCGCTCACTGAAAGCGCCTGTAGGTCCCCTATGCGCTTCACTGAAGCGAGAGCCATGAGAAACACTGTCTTGAACGACAGGTGTTTCATGTCCACCAGCTGGATTGGCTCGAACGGGGCGCCTTTCATGGCCTCCAGGACCGTGGAAAGGTCCCACGTCGGGACTGAAGGGGGCCTTGGGGGGTTCAGCCTCCGAGCTCCCCTAAGGAAACGCACGACTAAGTCGTTTTTCCCCAGCGACTGGCCAGACACCGGTTTTGCAAACGTTGCTATGGCCGCCACATATACTTTGAGCGTGGATGGGGTCCTGCCCTTATCCAGTAGCTCTTGAAGGAAGGAAAGCACTTCCGAAACCCCGCACTCCACAGGTGAAAGGCTCTGGGCCTGACACCATGCAGAGAAAACAGACCATTTCGAGGAGTAGAGCCGCCTGGGAGACGGAGCTCTAGCCTGCGCGATCGTGTTTAACACTCCCTCTGGGAGGCTAGCGGGTACCCGTTGATGGCCCATGCGTGCAGGGACCATAACTCCGGGCGAGGGTGCCAAATCGAGCCCTCCGCCTGAGAGAGGAGGTCTCTCCTCAATGGTACAGGCCATGGGGCAGTGCTGGCCAGCTGCATCAAGGCAGGGAACCACGTCTGGTTCGTCCAGAGCGGGGCTACAAGCAGCACTGGGCATCCGTTCTCCCTGATTCGTTCCAACACCTGAGGCAGGAGCGAGACAGGAGGAAAAGCATATAGGGGGCAGCGGGGCCAAACATGAGCCAGCGCATCCTTGCTTTTCGAGAAAAACTCCGGGCAATGAGCGTTTTCGTGGGACGCGAATAGGTCCACCTGAGCTCTGCCGAACGTTTTCCACAGCAGCTGGACCGTCTGCGGGTGCAGCGACCATTCCCCTGCTGGAACATTGTTCCTGGACAGTCTGTCTGGTCCCACATTCAGGTGACCAGGCACGTGCGCTGCTCTCAGTGAGAGCAGGTTGTGCTGAGCCCAAACCAGGAGGCGTTCCGTCAACCTGTAAAGGTTTCGTGACCTGACGCCACCCTGGCGATTTATGTATGCCACCACCGACATGTTGTCCGACCGGACCAAGACGTGGTGGCCTGTTATCTGGGGACAAAAACGTCGTAGCGCTTTGTCGACTGCTATCATCTCCAAGCAGTTTAAGTGAAGGAGCTTTTCCCGTTCTGACCACAGGCCAGCTAGCGGTCTGCCCTCGAGCAGCGCTCCCCACCCCGAGGTGGAGGCGTCCGTAGACACCACCTTTACACTCGAAGCGGTCCCCAGGCTCACACCTGACTGATACCAGTCGGTTTTTCTCCAAGGTTCCAGAGCTGACACACACTGAAGGTCGACCCTGAGGCGAAACAGACCCGCTGTCCATGCCCTGGGTGGAACCCGCGCTTTCAGCCACATCTGCAGTGGGCGCATGCGGAGCAGGCCCAACTGGAGTACAGAGGCTGCTGAGGCCATCAGCCCCAGCATTTTCTGAAACCTTTTGAGCGGGACTATCGCGCCGTGGCGGAAGGATTTCACGCCGCGCTGAATATTTAGTACGCGCTCTGGTGACAGGCGTGCTGTCATGGACAGCGAGTCCAACACGGTTCCCAGAAAGGAAATTTTCTGACTGGGAGACAGTGAGCTCTTCGCCCAATTGACTGTGAGGCCCAGCTTCTCGAGGTGCTCGAGTAATGCGGCCCTGTGTTCTATGAGCTCCGATCGTGATCGAGCTAGAATCAGCCAATCGTCCAAGTAGTTCAGGACTCGCATGCCCTGAAGTCTCAGGGGTGCGAGAGCCGCGTCCATGCACTTCGTAAATGTACGAGGTGCTAGGGACAGGCCGAACGGCAGGACTGTGTATTGATATGCCTGGCCCTCGAAGGCAAATCTCAAGAATCGCCTGTGATGGGACGCTATTTGTATTTGGAAATAGGCGTCTTTCAGATCTATCGACACAAACCAGTCCCCGTAGCGCACCTGCGCGAGGATTTTCCTGGTCGTAAGCATTCTGAACTGGCGTTTCACAAGCACTCTGTTCAGCTGTCGTAGATCTAAAATGGGTCTGAGACCCCCATCCTTTTTCGGTACCAGAAAATATCTGCTGTATAGGCCCCCTTCGCTCTGAGCCTGAGATAAAGGTTCTATAGCCCCTTTGCTCAGTAGTTTCGCTATTTCGGCACGAAGTAGATGAGATACTTCGTTTTTCACCGTAGTTTCGACGCGCGCCGTATAACGGCGCGGGCGTCGCGCGAATTGTAGCGAGTAGCCTCTCTTTATAGTGTTCAGCACCCATTCTGATACCCCGGGAAGCTTTGACCACGCATCTGCGTGAATAGCTAGAGGCAGAATGAAATCCGGGCTCTGGCCGCGACAAAACGGCAGCTCGAGAGCCCGTGCATACTGGGAACACAACACCGTGTTTACAGCGTTCGAGGCGGGGGGCGCGCTGATCACAGCGGGCGACCTGGCCGCGCTCAGCTTCTTTGTGGCAGATTGTGCATAAAAAGCGAGCGGGGAAGATCCCGTGGGAATCGGCGTGTCTGTGAGAAAATGTGGGCGCGGGGCTGCGGGCACATTTAATACACTGAAAACACTGTCGTTCATGGCCGACTGAATGTGTGTTGGTTTCGTTTTTACAGAAACCATGGGACACGCAGCATGTAGTGTGAGCGGGCATGGTGACATGGGCGCTTGCACTACATTGTTTGCACAATCGACCGGAGTCGATTTTATTTGTGCTAGCCCTGCACCGTGGCGGGCTGTGTTTGTGTGTGGGAATGGGCACTGGGTGGGCATTCTTACAACACTCATAACACCTTCGGCCGTGGCCGGAACACCAGAAAATGCACTCTTTATTGGATTTATCTGGGTAGCCGTAAGAACGGCTTTTGTGCGCAGGCAAACGGGCTGTGACACCGGCTGACTCTCTGCGAAATACACTGGAACAGTCGCGATGTTTGGAACTGACCGAGCGAGAAGTTTCAGTGAAAATCCGGCCGCAGCGGGATTTGAACACCGTCGTTTTCCTAGAATGGCTAGGAAGATTTTGAGGCCTCGGGCTTGATCTCAATCCTCGGCCGGGGCCCGCGCTGAGGGGGGCGGCGTCCAGCAGAGCGAGAGCGCGGTCTTTGGTCTCGGGCGTGGCGGCGCTGTGAAGCGGCGGCGGCGGGCGGTGCAGGCTGCGGCTGAGAGCTGCGAGCAGGCGGCGGTTTAGAGCGACCTGCAGCGGAGCTCGAGCGCTTCGGAAGGAAGTGCTTCATGGCCTGCGAAGTTTTTTGTACCTCCATGAATCTGTCCGCGAAGTCTGTGACGGCAGATCCGAAAAGGCCCGCTTGGGAAATGGGCGCGTCGAGGAACACAGAGCGCTCGGCTTCCGTCATCTCGGACAGCGTCAACCATAAGTGTCTCTCAGCCACGGTGAGAGAGGCCATGTTTCGTCCTATGGCCTGTGCAGCGGCTTTAGTAGCGCGAAGAGCGAGGTCTGTAGCGCTTCTCAGGTCCGCCACGCAGACCGCTCCGGGTCCTTCCTCGTCCAGTTTAAGGAGAAGGTCGGCCTGGAAAATCTGCAGGATAGCCATAGTGTGCAGCGCTGAAACTGCTTGCCCGGCGGCGGTGTAAGCGCGACCGTGCATGGATGACGTCACTCGGCAGGCTTTAGAAGGAAGCGTCGTGTGCGCGCGCCGTCCAGTGGAGGGCGGGCAGAGATGAGACGCTACAGCTGGTTCCACAGGAGGAACAGAAAGGTATCCTCTTTCCTTCGCGCCATCCACAGAGGAGAAGGCAGCAGAAGCAGAGGTACGCAGCCTGGCGGAGAAGGGGGCGTTCCACGATTTCGTCACTTCCTCGTGAAGTTCCGGGAGGAAGGGCGCGGGCCGCGATTTCGTCGGAGCCTCGTCATTTCCGAGAAAGCGTCCGTCCATTCTGTTGCGCGGCGGCTGCGCGGGCGCCTCCCAATCGAGGCCGATGCTTTCAACGGCCTGAGAGAGCAGACGCATCAGCTCAGTCTCAATGCCGGCTCTCTTACCAGTGGTCTGGCGGGAAACGCTAGCGGAGGGGAGATCCACAGAGCTCGCCCAATCCTCACTATCTGACGCCAGAAGAGAACACGCCTCGGAGGGTTCGTCAAGCTCGTGGATGGACGCGGCGGCAGGCGGCGGCCGTTGTCCGTCAGTGAGCGACTCGAGCGAAGCCGGCGAAGCTGGCGGGCGAACCGGCGAGCTTTGGCGGGCTGGAGAAAGCTCGGGAGCGCGCTGGGCGCGGCGCTTCTTGCGGCGCGGCACAACGGCGGGCTGCGGTGAAGGCTCGGAGAATGATGCCAGGCGCGTCCTCAGAGTCACCATGGACAAAAGCTCGCAATGAGGGCATCCGCCGTCAGCGAGCGCGATAGCCGCGTGATCCTCACCCAGGCAGGAAACACAGATGATGTGTCGGTCTCCATCGCTGAGCGGGGCGCGGCACGAGCCACAGGAAGGCATCTTTAAAAAGACGCTGCTCTTTTGAGAGAGAAGTGTAAGTCGCGTCAAGTAAGCGAACAAACACTTCTCAACAGAGAAATACACACAGAGTGTTGAAAGGATATATAACGCCGGAAAGCGCAGCAGGTACGGCAGTTGAAGGCGGCGAGGCCAGCGACTCCAGAGCTCGTCCCGCTGAAAAGCTTGCTTCGACGGCGCGGCTTCTCACTCCGGATCCAGCGATGCGTGTGCTTCGCTGAAGAGGTAAAAATCAGCTTGTATCAGCCTAACGAGCATATTTATAGGGCGAGACCACGCCCCTTCTGGCGGGACGTGACGATATGGGCGCGAATTGCCCCCATTGGTCATTACGTCACGCAGAGTCTCTCTCGATAGGCTGCTGCATTTGCTGCAGAGCAACCAATAGGCGCGCGAGCTGTTTCGCCTATGTTTGCTTGCTGCTGCAAAGCGTTTTACATTAATAAAAAATTAAGGATAATTTTTGGCTTCAATATCTCGCGGAAAAGAGTTTTTCCCCTAGCGTAAGCTATTACGCAGTACGAGAGATACTCTCGTAAGAGAACCAATCGTGTTCCAAAAAATAGAGCTCTTTTGAGGAGCAGTGGGCACATTTTTAACTTTTGCATTTCTTTCCAAGACCTTCAAAATGCCTCTCTGGGGTTGTTTTTAATTAGTGTTCCTTTTTAAGCTCTGCGTTTAACAACCATAATACTAGAGCTTTACTGGCCAAGCTCAGTTGACCGTCCCTGATGCTAACAGCAGGTGAATTACAGATTTCACCACCAACAGAACACAACAGATACAAGTTTAAAAGTTCACAGCACGTGATCGGAGCATAATCTTGCACATTGGTGCACCCAGAAGAGAAAATCATTGGGACCTGTATGAATCAAGATCCAGGCTGACAAGATCATCAGAGACCCCTCACATCCTGCTCGCATCTCTCCCCTGCTGCCTCCTGAGAAGTGCAGACATAAAAACAGCCTTTGCAGTAGGCCTCAACACTTCAGTACAAAAGAAAAAACATACTAGAAAAAGATTCCAGCACCTGCTGTGTAATATATTTCATCATGCACTAAATAATTGACTTTGCCAAGTCATTACTCATATAATTCTATTTCATTTCCACTGCTCACCATTATTGTGCATATTGTGTATAAAATATTGTTTATATTGTGTATGAAATGTATATATGATGAATACTGGGTGTATACATTTTACAATAGAAGAAAGAAAAAAAAAAGAAAAAAAATATATACACACACACACACACACACAGTTGTAATGGAAATTATTCAACCCCATTGCAAATCAGGTTTATTGGCAAAATTTACAGATTTTCAGCTGTTTGCAATGAACAAATCAAACAAAAGTACTTGAAATAGCTCACCACAACAAATGTTTCAAGTGATTTCCCCAAATTCATCTAAAAAAGTAACTTTCAATGACTTCTGCAGTCTCTAAATTATTCAACCCTTTCATGGTAAGCATCTTTAGTACTTAGAAGAACACCCTTTTGCTGTTATGACGTGCTGCAAACTAGATGTATAACCAGACACCAGCTTCTGGCAGCATTTCTGAGGAATCTTAGCCCATTCATCATGAGCAATGGCCTCCAGTTCAGTAATATTCTTGGGTTTGTGTGCTGCAACTACCTTCTTCAAATCCCACCAGAGATTTTCTATGGGGTTCAAGTCAGGTGACTGTGACGGCCACTGTAGAATCTTCCAGGACTACTTCCTCAACCAAGACTTGGTGGAATTTGAGGAATGCTTGGGATCATTGTCCTTTTGGAAGGTCCAATGATGCCCCAGCTTCAGCTTCCTCACTGACGGCATGTCGTTTTCTCCTAGGATTTCCTAATACTTCAATGAACCCATCTTGCCTTCCATACGTTGCAGGTTTCCAGTGCCAGAGGATGCAAAGTAGCCCCAGAGCATCAAGCTACCACCACTGCAACTTAGAAATCTGGTTGCATCCGTTGATAGCTTCCTTTTTCTGCCCCATCCAGGTAGTGTAACCACTGTTCCTTTATCTTTGAACTTGAAAACTATGCTTCCAACGGTGTCTCTAGGAACATTTAGTTCCTTTGCTATCGTGTTGTATACTGTTCCTTGTTTGTGAAGGGCGATGATACCATCTCTTAACTTTTTGGAACATTCTATTGACTTAGCCATATTTCTAACATGCAGTCAAACATGCCACTCAACAAACCTAGATATTTCATGTGTTCTAGCTCAAGCACACCTGGTGCAACTAATGAAGCACTTGATTAGTTGCATCAGGTGGGCTTGAGACAACACCTGTTTAGCAGATTTGTGCTGTTGTGAGGGATTCTATTCAGGGGGTTGAATAATTTTGAGACTGCAGAAGTCATTAAAAGTTGCATTTTCAGTTGAATCAGGGGAAACCACTTGAAACATTTGTTCTGTTGAGCTATTTCAATTACTATTGCAAACAGCTGAACGTCTGTAATTTTTGATAATAAAATTAATTTGCAATAAGTGTTGAATAATTATATATATATATATATATATATATATATATATATATATATATATATATATATACACAGTTGAAATCGAAATTATTCAACCCTCATTCCAAATATCTCTCTCTCTCTCTCTCTCTCTCTCTCTCTCTCTCTCTCTCTCTCTCTCTCTCTCTCTCTCTCTCATATATATATATATGAGAGAGAGAGAATCATCATATTTAATATGATGCTTTATATTCACAAAACAGTGAAGCCAGCAATCACAGTGTATTGAGAGGTTTATTCCATTAGAGCTATTCCATTAGAGGCAGCAAAGCTCAGTATAGTCTTAATATCTTGTCGAGAGATATACTGAATGCAACAGTGTATTTTAATTAACAATAATTCAAAATAACAAACAAGCAGGATATATGAGATAATACGCAGAAGAACAACCACTATCCACATTTATCCCACTCACTATGACATTTGCTTGAATTATGGGAGTCACTTCTGTTAAACTGTAAACAATCAAAAAAGGTTTGTGTTATGAATGCAAAAAATAGGCTTAAAAAACTGGGTACATTGAAGTGACATTATTCTACAAACCCTTTAACCATCAAACATTAAAAGGAAACTTAAAAGTGTAAAAACATTAACAAATTAACAGACCATGAATAACTCTAAAAGCTCAATTCTTTCCACAGCAATATTACAGAGAGGTTAAATATCACTTTAGTATTTGTCTATATTATGTAACATACTTTGCCAAAAATGTTCATTAACTTTAGCATTGAGTGATAATATTTCAAAGTGCTTTCCATCATTTTGACAGATAACAAATATTGTATTTACCTGCTGTAGAAACGTTAAGGATAAGAACTAAGAAAGGGGAGACAATTACATTTTAAAGCACCCGTGTGAAAACAAACCTGAAAAGATACGTTAGGATTTGCGGGGAAGAAACGAAAGATTGAATTCCAGTGCATTATTCATAGGATATATTGTAAAGTAAATCAGGAGAGCAGACTACAAATGTGCAGTATATGTTGTATTTTTTCATACTTTGACAGCAGATTACAAAGAAAAATAAACCAATCAAGAGGGGGGGGGATGCAGAAGACTGAAAAGAGCTCTTGCCATAGATATTCTTGTGATACCATATCATATTAAAATACCAAGAATTATGTTATTCTTGTGACGTCTAAAAATAAAACATGAAGGGAAATTGACAGCTCATTAGTCAAACTGGCTGATTAGGATTATTATCAGTGCAACCTTGTATAGTGTTTTTGAGTGGAAGTTCACCAAACTGGAAATGCCTCCCATAATTCAAAACGCAATAAGCTTGTCAGGAAAAAGGTGGATAAAAAGATGAGAATAGACAACTGAGAATACAAACTGAAGGCTATATATAAATACACTGGTAAACTAGGGAGGTAACAGGTGGGGCAAATCAATCAAACAATGAATCACCATTGAAACAAAATAGAAACACAGAGAAGGGGCCATTTACACAACTGTTTTCAACTAAAAACGAAAACTTTTTTATGCATTTTGGCCGTTTATTCCCGCAACAACTGCGTTTTGGGGGCCTGAAAGTGCAAACTTTTGAAAACGGTTTACCTAAGTTTTTGAAAATGATACCGTTATTGTCTCCGTGTAAATTACAAAAAGGTGAATTTGTGAAAACGGTGATGACATGCGCATGTGTATAACGTGTTCAGTCTAAGCACGTACTTGACAACCAAAACAACAAAGGGGCATCACCAACTTCTGGCCTGACATAATACAACGTTTTTAGTCATTTTCTTGGATCTGTGTGAACCGGGAACATTTAGACAACATTGTCGATTCACACGAAACTTTTCATTAATGCAAAGAAAAAAAAAATTTATTTCATCGTTGTCATGTAAACGTTCCCTAAAAGTCCAGGAAAACAAAACATTTTACTAGATTGCATGTAACAGATATATTGTAAACTACTTTTTTACGATTACATCAAAGACTAAACTGTAAAGATTAAATGGATCTTAAGTGACAAAGACATTTATAATCTAACAAACGATTTATATTTCAAATAAATGCTGTTCTTTTGAACTTTTTAGTAATCAAAGAATCCTGAAAAAAATGTATCACAGTTACCACAAAATATTAAGCAGCACGACTGTTTTCAACTTGATGCTTCTTGAGCACCAAATCATATTAGAATGATTTCTGAAGGATCATGTGACACTGAAGACTGGAGTAATGATGCTGAAAAAACAGCTATGCCATTACAGGAATAAATTACTTATTAAAAACATTTAAATGGAATAATGTTTATTTAAATTGTAATCATATTTGTAATAATTTATATTATTACAAAGTTCTGTCATGAAACTTTAGATGGCGCAGGCTAATAGGTCCTTAACTCAAACTGATTGCAATCATATCATTATCTATAGGGCACAGTGGATTGGTTCCTGCTATCAGTAGCCAATGAGCTTGCTGCTCAACCTTCACAAACATGGGTAGCATTTGCCTTAACAGTGTAGAGCTCTTTCAATAAACCCTCCACTTTCCCCAGCTCCACTTGTATAGATCTGCTACGGGTAATTCATGTACACAATATTGTACAGAAGCAGCATGTCTTACTTGCTCACAGCAGTGTATCTATTAATATCTATCTCCAGTACTTGCTCTGCAGCAGCAATAACCTACAGCAGAAACAGCAATAAAAGCAGCAGTAGTGTAGCAGATCTATTCTTCCAAGACCAAACATATATCAACATTGTCATATCCATTACCATGCCAAACACTCAGAGTTGTCATGGCAGAACTGATTTTACTGTACTTTAAATCAAATTAAACACAGCCTTAGTAAGCATAAGATACTTATTTGTGTACTACTATGTGTACTGTATACAGTAGCCTATATAGACCTACATTAATATTGACTTTGTCCAAGCAACCACACAAACACCTTAGCAACATCCTAGAAACCACATTTTTGTTGTGAAATACATGTTTGCCTATTTCTTCTCTCATATCCCTCCTCTACCCCTTCCGCATGCAAATCGTCCAGAATATCTGCCCTCTCAACAGGATATAGGTCTGTGCTGAGCTTTATTGCCCTTAACCAAGAGACCTAAGGGAATGGTCCTCTCAGTCCACTGCGATTTCTGTCTTCACTGTGTTGTCAGGCCGTGCTTCAAGGTCATTATAACAGCTTCACGAGACCTGAATGCTAATGTTGCACTATAAAGCAGCATTACAATGCCAATCAGTCCACACAAGCAGTCCGTGTCTCGGGCAACAGGCTGTGAAGTGGGAAAGCAAGCTATGGCTGAGTATATTATAGCTTGTCTGATGTTTGGGTTCACATCAGGTAGAGATGACCTTTCTTGTTCCTGAACAGCAGGGCAGGATATAGAGCTGAGTCAACCATAATGACAACATGCCACCAGATCCAGCACTCCTGTGCCCTATTCCAGCCTTCCACCAGGGAGAGGAAAACACCACTGGCATTAAACACAGTCAGCAGTAATGACAGCCCACAGCACATACCTAAACACCATGCAGGAAGATAGAATGAGAGGTAGAGAAAAGGACAGGGCAGCTGGCACGTATAAACTGCAGAGGTAGAGATGAAATGCAGGTTTTCTGATTGAAATGTACAGCTTTATGTGCTTCGTAGGTGTCTGCTGGGCAGAAGAATATGTGAGTGGCTTTAAAAAGCAAAGAGCCAGAGAGGGAAGGAGATGGAGTTCAGTCTCATACAACACTGCCACATAAAAGAATGATACACTCAGACCCCTTTTCTGTTTCCTAGTTCTCTTACGAGAGGTTCTCTCGTATTGCGTAAGTTAGCTTACGCTACGGAAAGATTCATATTCTCGAGATATTGAAGCCAAAAATTATCCTTAATTTTGTATTTATTGTCAACGCAGTGCAGCAGCTAGCAGACCTAGAGCAGGCTGTCTAGCGTGCTCATAGGCTGCCCTGTGGGAACTGCAGCAGCCTACCACTGAGCCCGACGTGACGTCACGTCCAATGAAGGGCGCTCGCGCCTTCACAGCATCTTAGCCCGCCAGAATGGGCGTGGCTTAGCGTATATAAACAGGGCTCGTAGGCTGTATTCTCTGATTTTCACTTCTTCAGCGAAGCTCTTCGCATCGCTGGATCCGAGAGAAGCCGCCGCCGTCGAAGAAGCGACTAGCCAGCTTAGGACAGCGCCTGAAGAAGCCGGCTGTCTTCGCCACCTTCAGCCATCCGTCCCAGCTACGCTATCCAGCGACGTATCCTTTTTTACCTCTCTCTCACTCTAAAAGAGATGCCTCGCATTTCCTGCGGCTCGTGTGGAGCCACGCTCACCGACGGAGACCGCCATGAGATCTGCGCTCTCTGCCTGGGCCAGGAACACGCAGCCCGCGCCCTCTCGTCAGGGGGATGCGAGTTCTGCGACGCGCTTCCGATATCGACCCTGCGGGCTCGAGTCGAAGCTTTCAACCCCACTCCACCCTTTATGGGACCGCGCAAAAAGAAGCGCCGTTCCCTCAGGATGCTGGAGCCTGTGGCCACCGCGACGCGCTCGCCGGATACCCCCCCTCGAGCCTCGCTCTTGCCTTCTCCGCCTCTCCTCACCGATGCGCAGCTGCCGCCCACGTGCCGCACTGCCATCGCTTCTGGCCGGGGAGGCCGAGAGAACGGAGAGGCCGAGGAACGGGCCACTAAAGACTGCTGTTCCATCCTGGCATCGGACAGCGAGGACTGGTCGGGCTCTCACCACTCCTCCGCCTCTTCGATCCAGGAATCCGGCCGGACCCGGGCTGGAGTGGACGCTGAACTGTTGCGCCTCCTCTCTCAGGCTGTCGATCGACTCGGGCTCGAGTGGTCGCCGCCCAAGGAGCTCGCACCTAACTGGCTCGACGGCTGCTTTCTTCAGAGTCGCCGCCGTCAAGCGTCTGCAGCCAGGCCCGCCCCGTTTCTGCCTGAACTTCACTCAGAACTGGCTAAGTCGTGGAATGCACCTTTCTCCACGAGGCTCCAATCCCACTTATCCGCGTCGCTCTCCCAGGTGGACGGCGCCGCAGAGAAAGGATATTCAGCCATTCCCCCTGTGGAAGAGACGGTCGCAGCGCACCTTTGCCGGCCCTCCGCGAGATGCCGCTCAAGGTCTGCCCTCCCGTCCAAGGCCTGCAGAGCCACATCCGCCTTTATCGGCCGCGCATACACCGCCGCCGGACAAGCCGGTTCAGCTCTGCAATCGATGGCTGTGCTACAGATTCTACAGGCCGACCTCCTCCGCAAATGGGATGAGAAGGGCCGGGACCCAGCTGCCGTTACCGACTTGAGAAGCGCGACAGATCTATCACTCCGCGCTACCAAGACCGCAGCTCAAGCCATCGGAAGGGCTATGGCCGCGTTGACCGTCACAGAGAGGCACCTCTGGTTGACACTCGCCGACATGAGGGAATCCGAGCGCGCCGTTTTCCTCAACGCGCCTCTTTGCCCTACCGGTCTCTTCGGCCCAGCGGTGAGCGGGCTCGTTGACCGCTTCTCGGAGGTTCAGAAGACCACGCAGGCCATGAATCTCTTCCTGCCTCGGCGCTCGAGTTCCGCTACAGGCCGCTCACGTGATCCGCCGCCTGCACGAGCTAACACTCAGCGCCCATCGCAGCCTAGCCAGCCTTCACAGCGATGCCAGGGCGGCCGCCCTAGGTCGCGCTCGGACAGCCGTCACAGACCGCCGCCCACCAGAGGGCCTCGGCAAAGGATCGCGCTGAAGCACGAGCACACAAAGCCTTCCTAGCATCATCAGGAAGGAAAAGACGGCCGAGTCCCGCTGCGGCCGGACCGCCGTCAAAGCTTTTCTCCCTGTCAGTCCCCTTCAAACAGGCTACTGCAGCGGTTCATTTAGCAGACAACGAGCCGGTAGAGAAACCCTCTCGCCTGCACACAAACTGCGTTTTTACGGCGACCCAGAGAAACCTAATAAAGAGTATAATTGCTGGTTATCCGGCTCACGCCGAGGGTGTTTTAAGTGTAGAAAAAGTGCCCACTCCCCAGTGTTCACCCCTACACACAAGCACAACACTTCCCGTGTCATTCACAAAGACTACTCTTATAAAGCAGACAAAAGCTGCTCGAGTGTTGAATGTAAGAAGTGTATTCAGTCAGGTTATAAATGTAAGTCACGTGCCCGCTGGCGAGCGCTCACGCTTACTAACACAAGCCACTCCCCGAGCACGGCCCGTGCATCTAAGCATTGTCACAAAACGCAGGGCCATTATAAAACGCTTCCCGTCCAAAGCGGCCGGGACGTTACATTCATGTGTAAGTCTCATGCCCGCTCAAAAGCGCTCACGCTTACTAACATACACTCCGCCCAAGGCTCCGCTCGCACATCACGAAGTGATAGAAGGGCGCTCCCCATTCACGGCAATTGGGACGCCTCTTATGTATCAGCCTGTCACGGCGGTCAGCGAGCTGCCGCCTGCAAGCACCGAGGGCGCGCGCCTCCGATTCAGTTTCTCAACCCCGCAGTATGCGGCGGTCAGAACCAGGAGACCATTCGCCCCCTAGCTACATGTATAAAAGCATGAGAAGCCATTCCAGGGGTTTCAGAATGGGTGCTGAGCACAATAAGGCACGGCTATTCGCTACAGTTCACTCGCCGTCCCCCGCGCTTTCAAGCACGGACCGCGACAACTGTGAATGCAGAAGTAGCACATCTACTCTGTGCAGAAATAACGAAGCTGCTGTGCAAAGGGGCCATAGAACTGGTACCGCCTTCTCTAAACGAGTCAGGCTTCTACAGCCGTTATTTTCTCGTACCCAGGAAGGACGGAGCCCTCAGACCCATCTTAGATCTGAGACGTTTGAACAAGGTGCTTATGAAAAGACCGTTCAAAATGCTTACAACCAGGAAAATCCTCGCGCACGTTCGCCCGAGGGATTGGTTTATTTCTCTCGATCTGAAAGATGCCTATTTCCAGATTCAGATAATACCCCGTCACAGGCCATTCTTGAGATTCGCCTTCGACGGTCAGGTTTATCAATACACCGTCCTGCCGTTCGGCTTGTCCCTGGCACCCCGTACATTTACGAAGTGCATGGACTTCGAAGTGCATGGACTTCCTCTCGCCCCCTTGAGGAATCAAGGGCTGCGAATTATGAACTATCTGGACGACTGGCTGATTTTGGCACAGTCAGAGGCAGAACTGCTATCTCACAGAACTGTGCTCCTCAGTCACATGGAAAGCTTGGGTCTCACTGTCAACTGGACCAAGAGCTAATTAGTGCCCAGTCAGTCGATTTCCTTTCTAGGAATAGAACTGGACTCTGTGGCCATGACGGCTCGTTTATCGACACAGCGCGCACGCCGTGTTCGACACCTAGCCGCATCTTTCCGGACGGGCAGCATCATCCCTCTGAAGACATTCCAGAGGATGCTGGGCTGTATGGCCTCAGCTGCAGCAGTGCTTCAGCTGGGCCTACTGCGCATGCGCCCGCTCCAACGCTGTCTCAATGCCCGTGTGTCTCGCCGAGCTTGGGCTGCCGGCTGCGAACGAATCAGGGTGACACAGACCTGTATTACGGCTCTGCAGCCCTGGTTAACAGCCGACTGGTATCAGCGGGGCGTTATGATGGGAGCGGTCTCGTACCAAAAGGTTATCTCGACAGATGCGTCCAACACAGGTTGGGGTGCGCTCTTCGAGGGCAGACCGGTCTTTGGCCTATGGTCAGACCATGAAAAGCTCCTTCACATAAATTGTCTGGAAATGATAGCGGTCGAGAATGCGCTGAGGTGCTTCCTCCCACTCCTACAGGACCACCATGTCCTAGTCCGATCGGACAACATGTCAGTGGTTTCCTATGTGAACCGTCAGGGCGGTGTCAGATCCAGGAACCTCTGCGATCTGACGGAGCGCCTCCTCACGTGGTCTCAGCATCACCTGCGCTCGCTGAGAGCTGCACATGTGCCAGGCCACCTGAATGACGGCCCAGACAAGCTGTCCAGGGACAACGTTCCCCCAGGGGAATGGTCCCTGCACCCCCAAACGGTCCAGAAGTTATGGCGCCTATTCGGCAAAGCGGAAGTCGACCTATTTGCATCAAAGGACAACGCTCACTGCCCAGTGTTCTTTTCGAAGAACAAGGATGGCCCAGCCCAGCCGCCCTCTGTATGCCTTCCCTCCGATCTCTCTGCTACCGCAGGTAATCAAGAGAATCAGGGAAACGCGCCACTCGGTGCTCCTCATAGCACCGCGCGGGGAGAATCAGATTTGGTTCAGATCAGATCTCCCCTCGCAAGCTCGCGGTTCGATCTGGCATCTCCATCCAGAGCGCTGGTCTCTGCACGCGTGGGTGATCAACGGGTACCCGCTGCCCTGCCAGAAGGAGTGATGAACACAATCACGCAGTCTAGAGCTCCCTCTACTAGAAAGCTTTACGCGTCTAAATGGTCTGTGTTCTCCAAATGGTGCACCGACAAAAACCTGGACCCGCGGACGTGTGGGGTCTCGCGGCTGCTCTGTTTCCTACAGGAGCTGTTGGATAAGGGAAGATCCCCATCCACGCTCAAAGTATATGTGGCGGCCGTTGCTGCGTTCGCTGAGTCGACGCGCGGCCGGTCACTAGGAAAAGATGAGCTTGTCATCCGCTTCCTTAGAGGAGCCAGAAGGATGAACCCTCCGCGCCCCCCGTCGGTTCCTATGTGGGATCTTTCATTGGTCCTCGAGGCCCTGAAAGCTTTCCCCTTTGAACCACTAGACTCCGTGGAGTTAAAGTACCTATCACTCAAAACCGTTTTCCTGACAGCACTGTCATCAGTGAAACGTGTGGGGGACTCACACGCGCTGTCTGTCAGCGCTGCGTGTCTCGAGTTCGGGCCAAATGACTCAAAGGTCATCCTCAAACCTAGACATGGCTATGTTCCTAAAGTGATTGGCACTCCATTCAGAGCGCAGGTCATTTCGCTTTCGGCTCTTCCTTCATCCGATAGCGAGAGCGAGAGCGACGTTAATCTCCTCTGCCCGGGCAGGGCGCTGAGGACTTACACTGCGCGCTCCGCCCTTTTCAGGCGCTCGGAGCAGCTTTTCGTTTCGTTTGGTGGGCGCAACAAGGGTCTCGCTGCCTCGAAACAGAGCTTATCCAGATGGATTGTGGACGCTATAGCAGCTGCTTACGCGTCGGCAGGTCTGCAATGCCCCCTGGGCATCAGGGCTCATTCCACCAGAGGCATGGCCTCATCGTAGGCATGGTCCAGCGGAATTTCTATTCATGACATATGTGTGGCGGCGGGCTGGTCCTCCCCGTCCACCTTTGTCAGGTTTTATAACCTAGAAGTTCCCGCTCTGCAGGCAAAACTTCTGTCAATTTAAGTGAGATGTACGTTCTGTGTCCAGATAGGTTCGTGCGCAGGCTACTCTCACGCATACTAGCTCTTCTGGTTGAGCTGCACTATTGGGTATGTGCTATATGCTTATGTACAAGTGCTGGCCCGCTCTGCTGGCCGCCTTATTTCCTACTTATCTGGGTTCCCCGGAAAGCCCTGGGACTCATTGTGGATGCTTGACGTGCACGGCGTTGACAAAGGGTTCCCATAGCGTAAGCTAACTTACGCAATACGAGAGAACCTCTCGTAAGAGAACGTATCGGTTACCTAACGTAACCTTGGTTCTCTCTAGATGAGGGTACGAGTATTGCGTAACCTGCCGTGCTCGCGCCACGAGCGTTTTTCGCTTCAGTCGTTGAAAACCAGAGAATACAGCCTACGAGCCCTGTTTATATACGCTAAGCCACGCCCATTCTGGCGGGCTAAGACGCTGTGAAGGCGCAAGCGCCCTTCATTGGACGTGACGTCACATCGGGCTCAGTGGTAGGTTGCTGCAGTTCCCGCAGGGTAGCCTATGAGCACGCTAGACAGCCTGCTCTAGGTCTGCTAGCTGCTGCACTACGTTGACAATAAATACAAAATTAAGGATAATTTTTGGCTTCAATATCTCGAGAAGATGAATCTTTCCGTAGCGTAAGCTAACTTACGCAATACTCGTTCCCTCATCTAGAGAGAACCGAGGTTACGTTAGGTAACCGTTACATTTCTTATAGGCTGAAAAAATCCGAGTTAAATTGATTTTGTTTTTAAGGGGCTGAAATAAATCCAGTCAAAGTTCAATAGTTAAATTGACATGAAAACGTTCAATCTTATTGTCTTTGAATTGTCAGAGATTAAATTTCACTAAAGTGCTAAAAATAATTTGTGAGAGATTGTGATGTGAACCAATGAGGTAGTGTTCTTTCTTGCACTTGTATTTGATCAAAATACAGTAAAAACAGTAATATTTCGAAATATTATTACAATTTAAAACAACCGTTCTGTGTAAATTACATGCTGAAAATTCACAGAAATAAATTACATAAATGTATGTTTTTCTTTTGATGGCAAATCAGAATTTTCAACATCATTACTCCAGTCTTCGGTGTCACATAATCCTTCAGAAATCATTCTAATATGATGATTTGGATCTCAAGAAACATTTCTTTAATGAATAGAAAGTTCAAAAGAACAGCATTTATTTGAAATAAGATTTTTGTAAAGATGCATACTGACACTTTTGATCAATCTAATGCATCCTTGATGAATAAAAGTATCAATATCTAAAAAAAAAAAATATATATATATATATATATATATATATGAGATATATATTTTCAAATGCATTAGATGCATGATGGGGTCATGGAAATGTACTGCACATTAGGAATGACCCAGTTCATGACATCATGTCAAAGCTTGAAAATACCCACATCTTTTCTTTCGTCATTGTATTTTCCTTCTCGGCACACCTCAGGCAAGATAAAACCTGATTTGTTTGTTTCCCGCAGTTTGCTGCTCCTTAAAAGGTGGCAGGGTCTCAGCAGACGCTGTCCTATATACTGTGTTGTGTTACATTTCAAGGACGTCTCTGAACAGGGCTTGTAAAACATGTTTGGCATGGGGCTGGAACATGAAAACTGCCATCCTCAGCTGAAAGAGAGGGAGCTATCATTAGTTTTGCATTTCAATGAGCCTCTTCAACACTGTAGCCCTATTCAAAGACATTGTAGATCAGAAGTGACAAATCCTAGTTATTTACCTCAGCCTACTTTTCAGACCAAACTCTAAAACCAGTCAGTTCTTTATTAGTCATTTATTTAATCAAAAGTGTTGCTAACATTCTAGTGCATAACATTGTTTCTGGCTCTAATTATTTTACTGTTTGACAAAACTATACATTTTAAGTGATGATATAAATTTAAAACCTGTGTTTTGAGACAAATTTTATTTGAGCAGAAATACACAGTCTTATTCTTGTGGGAAAAACTAAATAAAAATGGGGTTAACTCATCCTGCACTATACAGATTTTAGTCCAATCAGATTCTTTCTAAAATGAGAATGTCCCTCCCCTAATGCTGCCTTACAATAAATACAAGTTTCATATTTTAGAATGATAAAATTATCATAAATACAAGTTTTCTTGACATGTGTATAGACTCTCAAGTATTATTTACAACTGTGAAACTGTTATCCTAAATGTTACTCAGAAAACAGGTCACAGGTTTAATTCGTTCGAAGTACTTGTGCTAAATGTTACGCTCTTAGATGTAAGAAAGAAATCCCTATTATCTCTAGCCTTAGCGACCGTATATAGACCTCCAGGGCCCTATGCTGATTTCCTAAAAGAGTTTTCAGACTTTCTCTCAGATCTATTGGTCAATGCCGATAAAGCAATAATTGTTGGAGATTTTAACATACACGTAGATAACACAAATGATGCGTTAGGGGCTGCGTTTACAGATTTATTAAACTCATTTGGGGTCAAGCAAAACGTCAGTGGTCCCACTCATCGTCTAAATCATACACTAGATTTAATTATATCATATGGAACCAATCCAACCGATATAGATATTATAGCGCAAAGTGACGATCTCACTGATCATTGTATGGTAACGTGCATATTACGTACTGCTGAAATTTGCCATGTTGCGCCACGTTATCGACCAGGCAGAACAATCGTTCCAACCACTATAGATAGATTCACAAATAGCTTACCTGATCTATCTCAGCTGCTCAGTGAACCCCAACAAACAGATGAACTAGAGGAAATGACTAGCAGTTTGAGCACCATTTTCTCTAGTACATTAGATATTGTTGCACCAATTAGATTAAAAAAGGTTAGAGAGAAAACTAAAGCACCATGGTACAATATTACTACACATGTTATCAAGAGAGAAACTCGTAACTTAGAGCGTAAATGGAAACAAACTAATTTAGAGGTCTTTAGAATCGCGTGGAAAGACAGTATGTCACGTTATAAAAAGGCTCTAAAAGCAGCCAGGGCTGAGCATCTCCGCAAACTAATAGAAAATAACCAAAATAATCCAAGGTTTTTATTTAACACCGTGGCTAGACTAACAAATAAACAGACATCACCAGAGCAAAATATTCCGTTACAGTATAGTTGTAATGATTTTATGAATTACTTCAATGAGAAAATAGAAAGCATCCGAAATACAATTGTAAATGTACAATCCTCTATGGTGTCTTATGATTCAGCCACAATTATCGCCCCTCAAGAACAACTACACCGCTTTACAACTATAGGACAGGAAGAGCTAAATAAACTTATCTTTGCAGCGAAACCAACAACATGTTTATTAGACCCAATACCCACTAAACTACTGAAAGAAGTGTTACCTGTAGTGGAAGAGCCTCTTCTCTTCTCAATATTATTAACTCGTCTTTATCTTTAGGTCATGTTCCAAAAATATTTAAGCTGGCAGTAATAAAACCTATTATTAAGAAACCGCAATTAGATCAAAATAACTTAGCAAATTACAGACCCATTTCAAATCTTCCATTTATATCTAAAATACTAGAAAAAATTGTGTCCGCTCAATTGTGCTCTTTCTTGCAAGAAAATGATATCTATGAAAAATTTCAGTCAGGATTCAGACCGCATCATAGCACAGAAACTGCGCTAGTTAAAATTACAAATGATTTACTTTTAGCTTCTGACCAAGGCTGTATCTCAATACTAGTTCTACTCGATCTTAGCGCTGCGTTCGACACTATAGATCATAAAATACTCTTAGATCGACTACAAAACTACACTGGTGTTCAGGGACAGGCATTAAGCTGGTTTAGATCGTACTTATCAGACCGTTACCATTTTGTCTGTTTAAATGGTGAAAAATCGAAGATAACGTCAGTAGACTATGGAGTGGCGCAAGGATCGGTGTTAGGCCCTCTGCTATTCTCAATATATATGCTGCCACTGGGTAATATTATAAGAAAACATGGAATTAATTTCCACTGTTATGCTGATGACACTCAATTATATATTTCATCAAGACCAGATGAAAACACTAACTTATCTAAATTGACAGAGTGTCTTAAAGATATAAAATGCTGGATGACGTGTAATTTCCTGCTATTAAATTCAGATAAAACGGAGGTATTACTTATTGGTCCAAAAAACTACCCACAAAACCTCGTACAATACAACTTTAATTTAGAAGGATGTCCAGTTACTTTATCCACTACAGTAAAAGACCTGGGTGTTATACTAGACCGCAACTTGTCTTTCGAAAATCATATTTCATATGTTACAAGAACAGCCTTCTTCCACCTTAGAAATATTGCTAAGCTACGTAACATGCTATCTGTTTCTGATGCAGAAAAGTTAGTTCATGCATTCATGACCTCAAGACTAGATTACTGTAACGCTTTATTAGCTGGTTGTCCTACATCCTCAATAAACAAGCTACAGTTAGTGCAAAATGCAGCTGCTAGAGTTCTTACTAGGTCAAGAAAATATGATCATATAACACCAATTTTATCATCTCTGCACTGGTTACCTATTAAGTTCCGTATCAATTACAAAGTACTATTACTGACCTATAAAGCCCTAAATGGTCTAGCTCCTGTATATTTAATGGACCTTCTATCGCCCTACAATCCATCGCGTTCTTTAAGATCCCTAAATTCGAGGCTTCTGGTCATTCCTAGGATATCCAGATCCACTAAAGGAGGGAGGGCGTTCTCGCATTTCGCTCCTAAACTCTGGAATAGCCTTCCTGATACTGTTCGTTGCTCAGACTCGCTCTCCCAGTTCAAAACTAGATTAAAGACGCATCTCTTCAGCCAAGCATTCACATAATGCTTGCCTCTTATACTACTGTTGAATCAGATCGAATGCATTAATATTATGAACAGCAGCTACGCTAATTATTTCCCATCTGCTTTTCTGCTGTTATCTCGGGACGCTAGTAAATAGCGTTCTTCAGCTACAGTCTGTATCCAGCCTCTCACGGAGACTTCAGAGTCCCCAACACCTGCGATGAGATGACTCGACGCCTGTGAAGAGACGACTCAACGCCGGCGATATGTTATGCCCTAAATTAATACATGATGATTAACTAACTGTATTTTTTACGTACATTTCTGAAATGCACTTTCTGTAAAGCTGCTTTGAAACAATATGTATTGTGAAAAGCGCTATACAAATAAATTTGAATTGAATTGAATTGAATTGAAACTCTGAGATCATTTTGAAATTTTGATTTGATTGTGGTCAAAACACAGTTTTTAACAAATGAAATGCATGTATTAACTATTTTTAGAGTGAATTTTCATTTCATGCAGACTAAATGGATTTCATCCCGGAAATAAAACATTTACTCACCCCCATGAACATACAAGAAGATATTCTGAAGAATGTCTTTTTCCATATATGAAAGTCTAAGGGATCTAAAACAACATTGAATAATGTTAAATAAAGTAGAATAAAGTAAGTCACATAGGTTTGGAATGGCATGAGGGTGAGTAATTGATGAAAGATTTTTCTTTTTTGGCTGAACTATCTTTACAATACAAACAAACTGTTGCTAATGCTATGCTTATTTTCAGTAAGTTTAATATCTAGCAATGAAAGGCACATTTCTGCAACAATCCAGAGTAGCAAACATATCTGGGACAATGCGCTTGACATGACCTGGGAAATGTTTCGCCGATTCCAAAGTCTTTTGTTTATCTCACTGATTCCTCCTGGCCCCTGGGGTTCGAAACACACAATGAGGCCATCGCGCACCCAGCATGTCGCACTGGCATATAAGACATCTCTGCGCTCACATGGGGGTAACAGTGCTTTTGTACAGGAGCAGGGGCTCTGCAAAAGTGTTTACTTGCCCTCAGTATTGATCTGTTGCATGAAAACAGTACAAAGGTATGATCGATTAGCAGGCGAGGAACTTGTTTGACTCTGCACTGTAGGTAGTCTGAGAGAGAAAGAAGGGGAGGGAGGGAGGTCGAAGCCTTGCCGTTCCTGTCCCAGGCTCTCTGGGTTTGTCATGACTGGCACTGATGCCCAGGCATTTGAGATGAACCGGTGACACCATCTCCCAATGATCACATCACACCAGATTGACAAAACCGCTTCATAATTTCATCTAAATTTTTACGCCATCATTTTTATCGAACACTGGCTCAATTTACTACAGTCCGTCTTCCAAAATCAATGGCCATTGATTAAAAAAATAGATTTTTTGAGGGAATGTGAAAGTCAGACGTCCGTACATGTTAATAATACAAAAGGAGAGCAAGTTAGGACTGAATGCACGAAACAGCTTGTGTAGCCGTGCCACAATTTTAATGCCAATTTAAGTGAATTTCATAATTAAAAAAACAACAGAGTGTAGTCTCAGCCTGGTGTCCTTGCTCTTCCTCCATATATCCTTCATAGTGCCAGCGTCCTGGAGTTTACCAGCCATATTAAGATTCTAGAGAGACACTGTCATTCTGCCTCAAGAGGGAAGAAAACATTGTCAGGAAGCAACTGGCTGTAATGAGTGGCAGGGTTACCTACCACAGTAAAATCTTAATGAGGGATGGTGCTTTTTGCTGTGCATTCTCTCTGCAGAAATAGAGGAGAGGTTCACACACTGCATTATAGAGCCATTATCATTTCATTTCATGTACAACTGAATGCTAGGCTACAGGAAATGACAAATACCACATGTTGCCTGCCTACAAATGAAATCATTAGCGGAGGGGAAAAAAAGGTCTCTCAACAGATTATGTTGACACGCAATATTTCCTTTTGTGAATGAGATTGTTCTGGATGAAACAGAAGCCAGTGTGTTTCGCATTTATTTAACACGATGGATGAAATTGGCTTAGGAAAAGTGCCTTTTACAGATACTTGACACTAATTTAAAAATTCATGCTCTTTCGAATTATTGTCCAAAGAGAAGTGTGCACTTAATTCATGACACTTAATATAATCTAATCATTGTTGACATGCTCCATTAGCAGAAGATCATACTGCGGCACTAACACTAAAGGACAAAACTATGATTTTAAAAATTAAGCTAAAATAAAAGTACTTGGGTAGATGCCATGCCGAGGGCTTCACTAAAAAGTACTTGTGAAAGGACTAAAAAAACTTGAAGCACTCCTGTTAATCTGCATTTGGAACATTTAGTGTCCTACTAGTAATAACTTTTTTTAGAACCAGAAATCAAGGGGCACATGCAAATTAAACATGACATTAAGAGACTGGCATTTTTGAATGACCTGAGATGAGATGTAATGGAGTTAAGGCCAAGTATGATAACTATAATGACAACTATAACTATAAAGTTTTAATACTTGTTCTAATTTGATGAAACAGCAAAGTCAGCAAATGACCAAGAGGAACAATATCATAAGAATCAATTTCAGAATAATTGTTTCCAGCTGATGAAAGATAAAAACATTGACAACCAATCAGAATCCACCCGACTATACAGAGCTCAAGCATTTAAAACAGCAGACGACATACCTGCAGTGTGCAATTATAATAAACAGAACATTATCATCTGTAGGTGTGTGTAACCCCTCAGGTCCTTCTCACCCCGCTCCGTGCGGGCCTCGAACCCTGGCCACTGGCATGGGAGGCGGGCACGCTAACAAGAACACTAAAGACCGCTGTCACTAGCATCAGTCGCAAGTGCGACTCTTGAGATCAGGGGAGTGAGGTTTACCTGCTCAGCTCTCACTAGCTAACCCCTAAACCTCACTCACATCCGGGTCTACCAGTTGTCCTCCGTTACATGAACGCTAAATAGTTTTCATTTTTGGTGTGAATGGGATGAGAAATGTTTCATTCGTTTTTCTAGATTTTGGTATTTTAGCTTACTTGAGCATAGTTTGAGACACTGTTGAGATCTATTCTGAAACTGTACATCAGGGAGGGAGGTCCAGGAGGGCCACTGTCATGTAGAGTTTAGCTCCAACCCTAATCAAACACCTGAACAAAACTAATCACTGTCTTCAGGACTAATAGAAAGCTGCAGGCATGTGAGTTTTTATCAGGGTTGAAGCTAAACTCTGCATAAATCAAACAATCAATCAATCAATCAATCAATCGATCAATCAACCAACCAACCAACCAACCAACCAATCAATCAACCAATCAATTCAATTGTAAACAATTTTAAAAGAAGTAAAAACTTCCATTACCCTTACAGAAAAAACACACAAATTTCCCATGTGTAAAAACATGTACATGTGATTTTGCACATGTGAAATTTTACATGTGAAAACATGTTAAAAGCACATGTAAAATATGTTTTGCACATGGGAAACGTGTGCTTTTGGAAAATGGAAAAATTTTGTGTGAATCCCATTTAAATTCTCATATGATACACATGAGACCACATGTGAAATTCATTTTGTTTTTCTGTAAGAGCTCTCTGTTAAATCTCGTTTGTTATTTAAATTTAATTTTGGAGTAAGAAAGATTGAGGTTATCTATCCCAAGAATGCGTGTTATTTTATGTAATGAAGGTAAATCACATGCTCCAGTGCACTCTTTTCCCATGTCCTTCCAAACTATTATTCAAACCTTTTAGTTGTCATGGAGCCTTTGACAATGAACTATAAAGTAAGATTATATCTAATCCTTCTCATTCACAGCACATTCTATTAAGATGTGCATATTAAAACCATTAAGTAGTAATGTGTCATTTCTCTGTCAGAAATCATATTTTTTCTTTCTATAACTCCACGGTTCCCTATCGGTCAGTCACTACAACGTAGGTCATGACTGACCAATAGGAATCTCGCTAGAGAGGCCAATCTACTTCGAGTGAAAACTAAAACAAGCCAATACACATTGGCGTGCAATCATTTGCATCAGCTGCGCGCCCTCGTTAGCGCGGGTATAAACGAGCAGCTGGTGCGATTGCACACTAGCTTTTTGCTTCGGAGCCAAACACTTCGATGTCTCTGCTACAGTTGAAACCAACTTTTACGAGCCTTTCTGGACCTCTCCTTCCCGGTGCGGGCGTGACAGCACGGCAGCGCGAGCAGTTTCTCTTTCTCTCTCTTTCTTTTTTTTGTTTTGCTGTTTTAAAAACTGAGCAAAAAAAAGAGCTGTTTTAACAGCTGGTGAGGTGCGCTTCAGAGCGCTCAAAAGCTGTTGTAACAGCTGGTAAGGTGCGCCTTGCAAGCGCTCAAAAGCTGTTATAACAGCTGGTAAGACCCCCAGCGAGAGAGATCCAGCGCACAGACGGGTGCACATTCCCGTCTGTGATCGCTGTGGCTGTTCCCCTGCGTGCTTCAGCACCAGTGAGAGTAGTCCCTAAAAGAGCATACACAGATAGTTCGCGTCTTTTTCAAGATGACGTTCTATCTGTGTGTTTCTGGATGCGGTCGTTACCTGGTCACGATCGCTGCCTCGTGTGTCTGGGCCTCGAACACGCACAGGCAGCGTTCGTGGATGAGTCATGTACCCATTGTGGGAAGATGACCATCTCGGAGCTAAGGTCGAGACTCACGTTCCTTGCAAGGGGGCGGAGTCCCCGTGCCTGCACCTCGTTCCAACCCCCCTTCGCGGGTTGCTTCGGGCAGTGACACGGGTGACCTGAGGATCACAGTGAGCGCGCTTCCTTCGGGGAACCAACCCCCTAGGAACCCTCACTCCTCTCATGCTCCGCAACCAGTTGAGCTGCCAACGGAACGTTCTGGACCATCCTCGAGGTGTGTACCGGTCGTTTCGTTTGGCGCTCCCTGCGATGACCAGATGTCGATCGCTGCATCGGAGGGTGGGTCAGACCTCTCCGCGGATGACGGCTCAGAGCCGCTGCCTCCTTCGGGTGTGCCAGCAGTGCCCGAGTCGGACCCGGAGATGATGGCCATGCTTTCCCGGGCCGCCAACAGGATCGGGCTCGTGTGGAACCCTCCACCGTGTCCCGAGCCCTCGAGGTTGGACGATTGGTATCTCGGGGTGGCGCGCGCTGGTTCTCAGCAACCCACCCCAGTGCCTTTCTTCCCGGAGGTGCATGAGGAGCTCACAGGGACGTGGACGGCACCTTTTACTGCCAGAAACCGTCTCGGTGGCTCCTCCTCCCTCACCACCCTTGATGGCGGGGCAGCTAAGGGATACACGCGCATCCCACCAGTGGAACGGGCCGTTGCTATGCAACTGTGCCCTAACTCCACTTGGCGTGGAGAACCGTGTCTTCCTTCCCGGGCCTGTAAGTACTCGTCGGACCTGACCGGCAAGGCTTACAAGGCCTGTGGGGAAGCTGCCTCTGCCATACACGCTGTGGCGTTGTTGCAGGTTCATCAGGCCAAGGCACTGAAGGACCTGCACGAGGGTGGTCATGACCCACAAGTTCTCCAAGAACTTCGTGCCGCAACTGACCTCGCACTTCGTGCGACGAAGGTCACTGCGCGGTCAGTGGGTCGTGCGATGTCCACTCTGGTGGTCCAGGAACGCCATCTCTGGCTGTGTCTGGCTGACATGCGGGAGACCGACAAGATCAGGTTCCTTAACTCCCCCGTGTCCCAGACCGGCCTCTTCGGCGACGCGGTCAAGAACTTCGCCCAGCAGTTCTCGGCTGTACAGAAGCAGACTGAGGCCATCAGACACATCCTGCCGCGGCGGTCAGCTGCTGCCTCCACCCCACCGCCCGCGGCTCCTCGGTCTGCTCGTCGCCGTGGGCGTCCTCCTGCGTCTGCCCCTGCTCCCGCGCCGCAGCAGCAGCCTCCATCTAAACGGCGCCGTGGAGCCAGTCGCAGGCAGGGCGCTCCGCCCGTCCAGGCCCCCACCAAGAGGGGCGGCAAAACCAAGGGTAAGCGGCCCTAGGACGGGCGACCCAGAGATGGAAGGGACTGCTCTCCAGGAGACGATGACTGCATCGCTCCCTCCCCCGGAAGAGGGCCGGGTGGTAAATCCTTTGTTTCATTTTGTTTGTGTTCCGCCGCTGGCCTTAAAACCAGCGGTACCCAAATTCTCAATAAAAGAGCAGTTTCTATCATCTCTGGGTCCGAAGAAGACCCGGAGAGCAGTGGGGGGTTGGAATCCTCACGACTTTCATACGCCTCTTCTTTCGCCAGACGGCAGCTGTGTACGGTCCGAGAACGCCACCGAGCCGCCTCCCGCACCTCCTGCCCCGTGGAACCAGGTAAGTGCTGCACAGCACACTCAGACCCCGCTACGGGCCGCCTCCCAGAGAGAGCCTCCCGAGCCGCGTCCCTGTGTTCCACCACGCTGCCCCACTCCGGGTACGCCTACGGTCCCTTTGGTCCCGCTTGTACGGTCTCTGCGAGCCTGGTTAGCGCTCCCCAGTCCGTCTCGCTGGCTCATTCGAACCATCAGGCTCGGCTATGCGATTCAGTTCGCCCGGCGTCCCCCCAAGTTTCGGGCCATCCACTCCACTACAGTGAGAGCAGCCGATGCCCATGTCTTGCGTGCGGAGATCGCAGTCCTACTGGCGAAGGATGCGATAGAGCCGGTCCCTCCAGCCGATATGAGGTCAGGGCACTACAGTCCCTACTTCATTGTACCCAAGAAAAGTGGTGGGTTACGACCGATCTTGGATCTGCGAGTTTTGAATCGGAGCCTCCACAAGCTACCGTTCAAAATGCTCACGCAGAGACGCATTTTCGAATGCATCCGTCCCCAAGATTGGTTTTCAGCGATCGACCTGAAGGAGGCGTACTTTCATGTCTCGATTCTTCCTCGACACAGGCCATTCCTGCGCTTTGCGTTCGAGGGTCGAGCATATCAGTACAAGGTCCTACCCTTCGGGTTGTCCCTGTCCCCCCGTGTCTTCACGAAAGTCACGGAGGGGGCCCTTGTTCCCATGAGAGAACAGGGCGTTCGCATCCTCAACTATCTCGACGACTGGCTCATACTAGCACACTCTCGAGATCAGCTATGCGAACACAGGGACCTAGTGCTCAGGCACCTCAGCCAGTTGGGTCTTCAGGTCAACTGGGAAAAGAGCAAACTCTCCCCTGTGCAGAGGATCTCTTATCTCGGTATGGAGTTGGATTCGGTCGCCCAGACAGCGCGCCTCACAGAGCAGCGTGCTCAGTCGATGCTGAACTGCTTGAACACGTTCAAAGGCAGGACAGCGGTCCCACTGAAATTCTTTCAGAGGCTCCTGGGGCATATGGCAGCAGCAGCAGCGGTAACCCCGCTCGGCCTGCTTCATATGAGACCGCTTCAGCATTGGCTTCACGGCCGAGTCCCGAGATGGGCGTGGCATCACGGCACTCACCGGGTGGTAATCACACCGGCATGCCGCCAGACCTTCAGCCCATGGTCAGACCTCTTGTTCCTGCGGGCAGGAGTCCCCTTGGAACAGGTGCCCAGGCATGCTGTGGTATTCACAGATGCTTCTACCACCGGCTGGGGTGCCACGTACAACGGGCATGCAGTGTCAGGGGTGTGGACGGACCACCAACTGCATTGGCACATCAATTGCCTCGAGTTGCTAGCAGTACATCTCGCTCTGAGCCGCTTGAAAAGGCCGCTACGGGGCAGGGACGTGCTGGTCCGTACGGACAACACGGCGACCGTTGCGTACATCAACCGACAAGGTGGTCTACGCTCCCGTCGCATGTCGCAACTCGCCCGCCATCTCCTCCTCTGGAATCAGAAGCATCTGAGGTCGCTTCGAGTCATGTATGTCCCCGGCGTGCTCAACCGTGTGGCCGACGAGCTATCACGAGCTGTGCTTCCGGGAGAATGGCGACTCCACCCCCAGGCGGTTCAGCTGATCTGGAGAGAGTTCGGGGAGGCTCAGGTAGACCTGTTTGCCTCCTCAGAGACCTCCCACTGCCAGCTGTTTTACTCCCTGACCGAGGGAACACTCGGCACGGACGCACTGGCACACAGCTGGCCCCGGGGCCTTCGCAAATATGCGTTTCCCCCAGTGAGCCTACTTGCGCAGACACTGTGCAAAGTCAGGGAGGACGAGGAGCAGGTCCTTCTGGTGGCTCCCTATTGGCCCACCCGGACTTGGTTCCCAGAACTCATGCTCCTCGTGACAGTCCCTGCCTGGCCCATTCCTCTAAGGAAGGATCTTCTGACTCAGAGACGGGGCACCCTATGGCACCCGCGCCCAGACCTCTGGAAACTCCATGTCTGGTCCCTGGACGGGACGCGGAGGTTCTAGGTGACTTACCCCCAGAGGTACTTAACACCATCACTTCAGCATGGGCGCCGTCCACGAGACGTGCTTACGCCCTGAAGTGGAACCTGTTCGTCGAGTGGTGTTCTTCTCGCCGAGAAGAACCCCGAAGATGTTCGATAGGGTCTGTGCTTTCCTTCTTGCAGCAGGGGTTGGAGCGTAGACTGTCTCCCTCCACCCTCAAAGTACATGCTGCCGCTATTTCAGCTTATCACGACCACATAGATGGCAGAACAATTGGAAAGCACGACCTGGTCGTCAGGTTTCTTAGGGGGGCGAAACGATTAAATCATCCTCGACCCGCCTCCATACCCTCTTGGGATCTTTCCCTGGTGCTTCGAGCACTTCAGGATGTTCCCTTTGAGCCTCTGCAGTCAGTAGACTTAAAGCTTCTTTCCATGAAGACTTTGCTGCTGGTTGCACTGGCCTCTGTCAAGAGGGTAGGAGACCTGCATGCATTTTCGGTCGACGAGTCGTGCCTAGAGTTCGGGCCGGGTGACAGCCATGTGGTACTAAGACCCCGGCCTGGCTATGTGCCCAAGGTTCCTACCACTCCCTTCAAAGACCAGGTAGTGAACCTGCAAGCGCTGCCTTTGGAGGAGGCAGACCCAGCCCTGGCTTTGCTCTGTCCCGTTCGCGCTCTGCGTATGTACGTGGACAGAACTCAAAGCGTCAGGACCTCAGATCAGCTCTTCGTCTGTTACGGAGGCCAGCAGAAGGGAAAGGCTGTCTCCAAGCAGAGGATGGCCCACTGGATAGTGGATGCCATCGTCTTGGCTTACCAAGCCCAAGGCGTGCCCTGCCCGCTCAGGTTGCATGCACACTCCACGAGAGGCGTTGCATCCTCCTGGGCGCTGGCACGTGGCTCCTCGCTAACAGATATATGTAGAGCTGCGGGCTGGGCGACACCTAACACGTTCGCTAGATACTATAGCCTACGTGTAGAGCCGGTCTCCTCCCGTGTTCTCACCCTAGACGGGTAGAAGCACTGAGAGGCCTGGCTCCGTCGGCTTGCTGCACCCTACTGTGCACCCTTATTGCTCCAGAGTAAAACCTGTCGAGTCCTCCAAACCCCTCGGCCCGGACTTGGCGGAGCGTCCGGCGCCAGGCCCTTATCCGCTGAATCCTTGAGAACCGGATCTGGGCTGGGTTCCATATGTGTGACCCTACGGGGATCCCATATGTGTATACTTCCACGGACACTCCTATCGGAAGCCCGTGTCTTTCCCTTGGGCTAAGTCACCCATTATTTCGTATGCAGTACAACCTCGGGTTAGTCCATACGTATTTTCCACATAACTCTTTGAAGAAGTGGCTTCCGCAGCGTTCTCCTTCCTAAACGGAGAGGGCACACTTTCCCAGTGTTCCAATATCTCACTGTATGGGTTATCACGGAACAACAGTGTCTGACTCACTCTGTGTAAGCCTCCTCCTATCGTCCTTCCAGGCAAGGAGGTGTAGAGGCTCGCACAGGGGCGCTGGATGGGGTGCAGCGGCTGTGGCGCTTTGGTAGGGATTCCTATTGGTCAGTCATGACCTACGTTGTAGTGACTGACCAATAGGGAACGTCTCGGTTACATATGGTAACCCTCGTTCCCTGAGGGAGGGAACGGAGACGTAGGTCCCGTCGCCACATCCGCTGCCGCCCGCCGGGGCGGCCAGCTTTCTCAGGCTTGGCTCCTCAGCAAAAAACTAGTGTGCAATCGCACCAGCTGCTCGTTTATACCCGCGCTAACGAGGGCGCGCAGCTGATGCAAATGATTGCACGCCAATGTGTATTGGCTTGTTTTAGTTTTCACTCGAAGTAGATTGGCCTCTCTAGCGAGATTCCTATTGGTCAGTCATGACCTACGTCTCCGTTCCCTCCCTCAGGGAACGAGGGTTACCATATGTAACCGAGACGTTATTTCTTACAAATTATGTGCCCTTGACAATCAAAAGCTCATTTTATGCATCTATCATTAACTCTCCATCTGTTTAATAATCAAATTATCTTGGTTACTAGGCTACAGTCTCTCCCATAAATTACTGTTGACATGGACACAAATGTCAGTTGTGATATTTATTTCACATGTTATATGTGTCAGTAGACTCTCTATTATCCATCGAATGTGTATTCACATTCATATTGCATCATTTTGCTCTATTTTTCATCAGCTCCATCAGTATGCCAATAACATCACACTTCATTACTCCAAGAAGCGATTCTCAACCATTTCCTATTTTAGGAAGTATTAGGTGGAAGGAAGGGACCAGGTAGTGCAGGTCCCCAAAGATCTGCTGTGACTTGTGTCATGCGACCCCTAGCAGGATACATTATTGAACCTGCCTGTGCCCTGCGCATGCCTCCAAGCAGCACTGGCAGGTACCTAGCAACATCAGTTACAAAAGTTGTGCCTATGGCCTCTGCCATGTATTGCCATCACCGTGGGGTAATTGGTCCAGCACTGCTTCCAATTCTGTACAAGTCGAGCCTATTTTTCCAGTCAGTCAGCCTTGCTCTATGTCTAAAAAGCTATTATACCCCCCAGCTCTGCCGCTGAGCCCGGGGACATTGCATGTACGTGGGAGGCGAGGTGTACTGAATCAAATGGAACTGAATCACGATCCTTGTTAAGATAGAGAAAAGATTCAGCTGTCAGTTTTACAGTTAACATGAGGTTACAAGTCATGACAAACTGAAGTCTTGCAGACGTGTCATTTCGAATATCATAGCTGATTTCTAGCTTCTTCTTTTCTTTTTTTTATTACTTTGGCTGTGTTTGTGCTCTCCCGTAATTTCACATGCCATGATGATAAATTAAACTGCCCCTCCCTTTCCCTCTCCTAACCTATTTCCGCAGAGGTCTGTCCATGGCAAGGTCTTATAAAAGCTCTTGAAATTTCACTGAGCCCAGCTGGATCATGGGGGCACAGGGTTGATAATTGGCATCCACTCCAGTTCCAGCTTTTTAAGCACTGTAGCCAGCATGCCTGCTGAAATGAAAAGCTTAAACCAGCCTAAGATTGTATGCTGGTCTTAGCTGGTTTAAGATGGTCCAGTTGCTCTCCTGGCCTGGCTATGTTGGTGTTTGGCTACTTTAGCTGGTCTGACCAGCTGTTAAGTCATTAAAACCCCCTGTAAGCCAGCCAATCAGACCAGCTGAGATGATCAAACAAATACTCATTTAAGCTTTGTTTTGTCAGCAGGGAACAGAAATGTTAATTATGAAAGCTTGTCTCCACCTCGGAGTAAAAAATAAAAATGGTAATTGTGAGATGAAGTTTACAAAAAGGAAATAAAGTCACAGTCACATATAAAGTTTTAACACCAAGTAGGGCTGGGTGATACATCAAGATATTAAATATGAATTTATATCAACAATAAATTAAGTAATTTTCAATATTTAGCCTACATCTAGACGATAAGGTGTGTGGCTAAATTCTGCGAGTCTCAAAGTGAATGAGCATCACAGTTTTGTCTACTAGTACCCATGATGCTCATGGTGTTTTCAGAGTCTGCCGTCTCACTGTACGAGGACATACCAATTTTAATGAGCATTTTAACCATTTCATTTGAGAAAACCTATTGCTATACACACTGGAACTCAATGGTCTATCAAAAAAGCAACAATAAAAGTTAGGTTCCACTTGAAGAAATTATGATAGAAATATATTACTACTAGCCTATACTGTTGTACAACCAAGATATTTTTCATCTATGTTTTAATTATGGATTATATTAATATAATAATAATAATATCCTTTATTTTATAAAGCGCCTTTAAAAGCAGCTTCTCAAAGCGCTGTACACACAATAAACAATTTTTTAAAAGCAAAACACATCAACAGGTAAATGCAAGTTTAAAAAGGTATGTCTTAAGTTGACCTTTAAAAGTGGCATAAGTCTGGGCTTCTCTAAGTTCAAGAGGCAGAGAATTCCAAAGGGCAGGTGCATAGAAGGAAAAAGCCCTGTCACCCATAGATATTAAGCGAGTTTTAGGAACCACCAGCATGCTCGATTGTGAGGAGCGCAATCTGCGATTCGGAGTGTAGGGGAGCAACAGTTCAGATAGATAATTTGGAGCCAGGCCGTGCAAGGACTTATATGTAAGCATCATAATCTTAAAATCGACTCGGAACCTAACTGGGAGCCAGTGCAAGGATTCCAAAACCGGAGTGATATGGTTGCATATTCTGGACCCAGTTAAGATCCTAGCAGCAGAATTTTGTACACGTTGAAGCTTGTGTAGTGTAGATTTAAAAACTCCGGCTAAAAGAGCATTACAATAGTCAATCCGAGAGACGACGAAGGAATTTATCAGCTTTTCAGCTACAGGAAAAGTTAACATAGGCCGCAATCTAGCGATGTTTCTAAGATGGAAAAAATATGTTTTAACAGTACTCTGAATGAAAGAATCAAATGAAAGATTAGCATCAAAAATAACTCCAAGGTTCCTCATTTTACCCTGGATACCCAAAACAGAGCCATCAAGAGTCAAAGACAGAGAACCAACTTTGGAGGTTTGATGACGAGAACCAATGAGCATAACTTCAGTTATTATACAGTGTTTATACAGTTCTACCAGAAAGACTCGGGAGAATAATACTTTAACAATTAACCATTTATTAACAGCCCAGCAAGCAATATTATGATATAAAGTTCTTTGGCGTAGGCCCGGTCCGTAGCTCGCAATTTCCTGCCTGAAGACGAAGGCAGGGGCGCAGCCGACCCCCTCTGAGGTATGGGAAGGGACCATCCTGGTGGTGGTGGGGAGGATGGAGGGGAAGGAACCATCTCGGTGGTGGTATTAGAACACGATTGGATAGATGAGAAGGTAATGAGTGACGTAACAATTGAGTCTTCCCGGCAGAACTTATGCTAGAGCTTCATTTCTGTTATGCAGCACTTTACTTGCAATGATTTCATGGGTCCTAAATTATGGAATTTATATTCATTCTCAAGGTCTGACAAGCATGTGGAATGCTGTTCCTTCCCCATTTATGGTATGAAATGAATACTGCAGGCTTGCCAACAAGAAATAAAAAAAAATAAAAAAAAACTTTTTTGTATTTTCTTTTTTTTTTAACACAAAAAACTTGCATCATAATATGTGTATTGTGATTGTCAAAACATTTCTAAACAGAACTTCATTAAGTTTAGTGACAACTTGCTACAATGTTTACATGGTACAACAACTGGTAACCTATAGTGCTTAACAAAAATTTCAATTCTTAAGCTTGCAATTCGATTCCGAATCTTGATTCAATATTAATTCATTTGGATAAATATCAGGTACAATAGCAACATGTAAATTTTCTCAAGGAAAAAATCTCTCAACTAATGCTGTGAACATACATTTAGCCCTGTCAGCTGGTATTATTATTAAAGTTTAAAATGAATAACTTAAATGAATAATAGTTATCTTAGACGTGTATATCTGCTTTGTGCTCACAAATGCTACATTTCACAATGCCACCTAAACATCTTCAGTGATCGCCGCACAGGTGGGGGTCAGCAGCTTATATACAATGACCTTGCGCTGTGTGGGGAAATTGTGATTGGTATAGACTGGTCCAATCAAGAGGTTGCAGGTCTTCATTGGTTTAATTAAAACTCATACATTGTCAATGTGTTCGACTTCATGCGGCTCTGTGCAGACCGAATGGCGTATGGCATCAAAATACCACACAAATCTTTCTAATCGCTCTGGCAGTTCTTGATGTCATACGCCAAATGGTCTTTGCAGCACGTTGGCTTATTTAATTTGGCGTCAGATTTACTTGGGCAGCGTGATAGCGTGAGATAGAGACTGGAAGTGTGAAAAAGCCTGAAAGTGTATGTCTCACGCCCAATGAGTGAGAGTTGGCAACCCTGATATTGTGATAGATATCGATATTGAATGATATATTTAAAAACATGATCATATTTTTTGCCATATCACCCAGCCCAAACAAAGAGGCAATGCAACAAATGTGAGATATAAAGTCAGAATTATGAGAAACAAAGTCACAATTGTAAGATTTAAAGTCACATTGTGAGATATAAAGTCAGAAATTAAACTGAAGGCTCTTAAAATTAGAAATTGCTTTGCAATTGTGAGAAAGTCACATTGCGTCATATAAATTCACAATTATCCTTTAATTTTTTTTTTTCTGGAATAGGAAATAGGCTTCCATAGGAGAGCCAACTCTCTCTACCCTTAACGTCACAGCCTTGTAATCTCACATATAGCCTCCTGACCATATTCACATTGTTCTTCATGAAGAACTAAGGCTCTCAGGACAAGCCCAAGAGCAGGAAATGAAGCAGTCTTCTTATAAACACATCTTCTTTTAGCAGTATGAGGTCCTTATATCATGTATTCCATAGGGATTTGGACAGATATGGGAATGTGGTGCTTATTAGTAGAAGTTTTCATGCTGTGCCATAATTAATGCAAGTTTCAGTTTGCACATTTATATATGTGATGGAATGAAGACCACCTACTGATGTTGCAGACATTAACGATAACTTGCCAGGCAACACATCGTGACATATGAGGATGCTAACAGTGCGGCTTATGCACTTTAGATGTGTTTTGATATGTGTATGAGTGAAAAGGTATTGGAGGTACTGATTGCTTGAGTGGAAAAGTGAGGTACACTGTTGACCTCATAGCAGTGGCTTAGCAAGTCAGTCCCGGGCCCATATGCAAAAAAAAAATGTATATGGGCCCCGCTAACCCCGACCTCCAACTACATCGAAGAGACATTTATAGATGTTCACTGTAGCATAAAAAAATATACATATACCATACCAAATAATACCATAAAAAAAGACACTTCCCAACAACTTTTCATAACCAGAATGGAAGTGTCAATAATAAACTAATGCATGCCTACAAACGATCTTGACACAGCAGCCCAAATTGTAAAAGCACAAGCTAATTTTAGTTGGATTCTCCAGGCCATTCTTTCAGAAAATTCATCCACGATGTCCTTGGTGTTTAATTCACGGCTTTGTGCATTCTCAGTGAAAAAGATTCTGTGACATAGTGCTCCGCAATTTTTTTTTTATTAGCTTCAGTTTTAAAAAATGAGCGCTCTGCTGAAGCAACCTCTCACGCACTGTTTTCTTTTTTTAATTTGGCGCTATGCAGCGTTTGCTCGTAGTGCAGCGTCATTACAAAAATTACGGATTAATTTTACGGCAGCCACGGGGTGCAACAAAAAACACATGCACACAAGAAATTACAGAGAAATGAGAAATTACTGCACATGACATGCATACAAAAAATATATATTTATTGTGGCCACGAATTATTAATACATTCCCTTGTTCTATTGGGCGGCCGGCCCCCAAATGGCCTGGGTCCATTTGCACATGCATACTCTGCATGCCCAGACGCTACGCCACTGCCTCATGGTAATTTATAAGTAAATAAATGTATACCCCATCACAGATGTCCTTATGACTTATGTCATGGAAATTAACTTATTAAGCATATGGTGCCTGAAAGATAAAGATTTCCCTTAAGTCAAAGGCAAAAACAGATCTATTCTAGCATATGTTTCAGATGGGTTGCTGATTCAGTAGCTAAACGCTTGACCTTGCCAGCTGGTTAGGGATGACAGACTCAGAGGTCCCTTGTGAGAATCATTTAGATTATTCAGAGAATTTACATTCAAGATCAAATGACCACAAAAAGAGCAATGGTGAAAGCTCTGACTCACAGGAACAGTTCATGCCAGGTCAAGACTGATCTTCCGAAAGTACTTAAATTCACATAAAACGTTGTTTAGTACATTTTAACAGCACAATACTAACAGTGGTTCATCAAGAATGGACTTGAAAAGGATTGGACTTGGCCCTTCTCCCCTATAAACAGGGTGATCCCAGAATAGAAATATTCATGATTCCACTTAGCTAAAAATACTGAATTATGTTAGACACATAATATGTGTCTAACATAATATGAATTTATGCTTTATATGAATAAAGCATGAATTTATGCTTGCACTCTGTCCCTGACTACATACATTTAAAAAGCTTTAAACAGTGTTTTTATTAAATAATGGGTAACGCTTTAGATTACAGCCCGGAAAGTACTGCGTAATTAAAGCGATTTTACAGTGTAACCTTCGGTAATTATAGCGTACCTATAACGTACTTACAATATAAGTATAAGGGAACAATATTTTAAGTTTGGGGAATAAAGGGGTAACAACCAGGAGAATTAAAAAAATATTTATACTGTAAGTATTATAGAACTAAGGGGTAATTATTCTACTATTATTATACACCAATCTCACATTTGGGAGCAATTTAGCAAGAACATACACTGCGTACCGTTTTGAAATAATGGTGAACCAGTACATACTGTATAGGCTTTTTAAAAATCACAGGGTACATATCTATGCATTTATAAAGTAATCTTTTTAACAAAAGTGCACTGAAAACGAAAACTAATGCAACTTTTGCTTAAATATTGGGGAGAGATACTCTTGTTTCATGTAGTGGTGCTTGTTACCCTCTTATTTTATGTAGTTACAGGGTAAGTGTGACATTGCGGGCCATAAATTAAAGTGGTTCTTGTTACCCTCTTGTTCCATGTAGTTACAGGGTAACAATAAAAATGCATACACACAATCTTATATCACTGACTCGGAAACCTTTATTTATTATACAAGCACCACTTACCCTGAAACCAAAAAAAACAGATATATTTCCCAGTATATTTTAAAAAATTGCAATAGTCTTAGCTTTCCTTGCCTTGAAACATGTTAGCCCAAACTTAAACATCTGCACTTTTGCTATCAAAAAAAAAAAAAAAAACATTTTTTTTAATTAATGCATAGATATGTATATCATTTTTAAAAAGCCTATACAGTATGTATTGGTACACAATTATTACAAAAAGGTACACAGTGTATGTTCTTGCTAAATTGCTCCCAAATGTAAGATTGTTGTATCATAATAGTAGAATAAGTACCCCTTAGTTCCATAATACTTACAGTATAAATATTTGTTTTAATTCTCCTGGTTGTTACCCCTTTATTCCCCAAACTTTACATATTGTTCCCTTATACTTACATGTAAGTACTTTATATGTACACTATAATTACAGAAAGTTACACTGTAAATTCCTCTTAATTACACAGTACTTTCCGGGCTGTATTCTAAAGCGTTACCAAATAATGTATTTTATTTTTCATTTACTAATAATAATGAATAAACATGGAAGCTCAAATGTGACATCCTGTGGGCACTGAGCTTTGGCACTTTCAGGCCTGGACCTGGTTCACACAGAACACATTTTTGCTTTGAAAAATGTGAGACGCTGGCATTGGAATGGGGAAAATCTGCAAGGTCTCGAGATGCATCTTTTATAAGTCGAACTTCTTTTAACATGAGCACAGCGTTTTTAGAATACCGTGTCATGCACGAGGCACTGCAAAAGACGAATAATGGAAAAGTAGAGCAGTTGAATGGAAAAACGCATTCTGTGTGAACAGCCCCTTACTTCCTGTAACGTGCATGTGCTCTCATGTGACCAAGGCTGAATCCGAAATCGCCCCCTAAACTCTCATTCACTATTCCCTACGTTAGTCCATTAATTCTGTTCACTTTAAGGAGTGAATTAAAACGAGTGAGGGAATTGAGCGTATAGCCGTTGAGCGTACATCGGTTGTACACTCATTATTGCAGTTCAATGTGGGATGAATGCACTCAATAACGTCCACTATGGTTTCGGACAGCACTACAAGATGCAGTCCCCTAAAAAAACGCCCTATTTGAGGGTATAGGGGGCGATTTCAGATTCAGCCCAAGACTTCAAGTGTGGGTATTGGGACATGCCCGATATTAAAAGTCTTACTGTAATCAGGAACCCAGTGTCCTTCTTCGTTGCAATACTTGCATCTTCCTTGCAATTTGTCTTGACTGTCTATTATCTTCATTTTCTTTATGCTCATTCCACATTGTCCTGTTGTTGTATGACATTGTCTTTGATCGCAGTGCTCTGAGTACTATATGTGTATACCATACTTCTGGCCGTACTTCTGGCCGTACCATTGATCCATCATCTGATCAATGGTAACATTTGGAGGTTCTGTTCCATGTCTTTCTGTTGTTGGCCTCAGTGCAGGGCCATTACCATTTTTTAGTGCAGACTCAGCCATGGCAAGTACAGGAGAAGTGCCCTCAAAGGTGGAGAGGTGTAACAAAGGTGTTAAAGCCTTTAAGGTGCTTTTTCAGATTTAAATTCTCAGCAATCTTTTATTAGGACCGTTTCAGTTACACAGACAAATCAACAAAAAAAAGATTCAAAATTGTTGTCAACCATCTAATATCTAATAAATACCAGTTCAATGTTATTCTTTTTAATCTGTGCTAGCATAGATTATTTCCAATACATTAAGACAAAATATTCACTTCAGGCTAGTTTTCCTTGTTTAATTTCTGAAAACTCCTGACTGATAAGACTTGTTCAGTTATTTTTTAGTTCTAACTCAGAAGGCTGAATTCAAATTTGTCCTTTAGACAATATACTTAGATCTTTCTGCATCTTTCATCGGAAGGCAAACAAACTTATAGTCTTCTAACCAAATTAGAATGTTTATTTCAAAACTAAAATATTGGTTACTGAATTAGCACCCAGTCAAGAATTCTCAATTCTTGCAGCAACATCAGTCCCAACTCTTTCTACAGTTTCTACAGTCTCTGGACGAACTGACTAAATTGTTTCTTTAACAATTCCTACAGACTCCAGAGAAAGGACCAAGCCTTATACAGTTTCAAAAATCTCTGGAAGAACAGACTAAATTGTTTCTTTAACAATTCCAACAGACACCAAAGAGAAAGACCAAGCCTCTGCTTCTACAATTTCTTGATGAACAGACTAAATTGTTTCTTTAACAATTCCTACAGACTCCAGAGAAAGAACTTAACCGTGTACTACATTTTAATGGCTCCTACAATCTCATGAGAACGGACTAAACCTCTTTCTTAAATGATTCTTACAGACCTAAGAGAACAGAGCCAAGCTATAAAACTTATTTCTATAGCTCCTACAGTCTCAGGAGAATTAACTAAATCATTTAAACGGTTCCTACAGACTCAAGAGAAAGGCCCAAGCCTTGTACTACGTATATCTATGGCTCCTACACAGTCTCATGAGAACGGACTAAACCTCATTCTTAAATGATTCTTACAGACTCAAAAGAACAGGGCCAAGCTATAAACCTTATTTCTATAGCTCCTACAGTCTCAGGAGAAATAACTAAATCATTTAAAAGGTTCCTACAAACTCATGAGAAAGGCCCAAGCCTAAAATTCTCAACAATACACTGTATGTGTGACTACACTACAAATCTTTACTGGTCTACTTATTATTCTTTTCAGAGGATGTTCTTTTAGAGAGCTGATAAGTTTCACTCATCAAATTAGGATTTTTGAGACAGGATCCATTTAATTCAAATAAATTGTGTCCACAGATGCAGTCTGTTGATCTTCAACTTAAATACAGTAGACACTCCAAGGCTCTTCTGTTCACTACTTGTTGCAATTGGTGACTTCTCTTCTTGTCAGTCTCTCCTGGATGGCTCGCCAAATTGTTAGATTTTACTGTGTTTGGCCGAGCAGTGGTTTTGGTGGCTCGCCAATGTATTAGATTTCTCCAATACATAAAATAAGTAAGCTTGACCAGAGTTCTTGTGGGGAGAAGAATTTATTGAAGGTAGTAGTGTAGCACAGTTCTTCAGCAGCGATGTTAGCATGTCACCCTTCAACAATCTTAACCCAAAGTTCTGTCAGTGATACAGACCTTTATACATGAAGACAAATGGGCTACAAACAACAGAAAACTGTTAGGGCCACCCACATGATATCGGTCTACCCTGCAATCTACTCTGAGCAATGCTGTTTCTTTGTCATTCACACCAATCAGTTTCTGTGGGCCATACACCTGTATGGGCCATTCAGTTTCTATAAGCTGTCGTGGAGATTTTAAACTGAATATTAAATTAACCATGTTTTTAACATCTAACCATAAAGATATGAATTATACTAACATCTCGTGATAAGTTCTAACACTTCCTTTGGTCCTATGTCTGAAGATGACTAAAACTTTCATTCCTGATTCTAACAATAAATCTAAATTAAGCTTACTTCCTTTTTCTCTAGGATGTAGCCATCAGACAAACTCTAACCTCCTAATAATAATAATAATAATACATTTTATTTGTAAAGCACTTTACATTAGACACCAAATCTCAAAGTGCTACAGTAAAACATAATTTAAAAAAAATAAACAATACAGTATACAATAAAAACACATCATGTTAAAAAGGTGGGACTAATAACAAGCATTAGAAATTAAAATAAGCCTGTGTAAAAAGATGAGTTTTTAGTCCTTTTTTGAATGTGTCTACTGTTTGCGGGGCCCTGAGGTGGTCTGGGAGAGCGTTCCACAGGCAGGGAGCAGCGACTTGAAAGGCCCTGTCGCCCATTGTTTTGAGCCATGTCCTGGGCATGACCAGACGGTGCTGTTGGCCTGACCGGGTTCTGGTTGATGAATTTGGTGTGAGTAACTCAGTGAGATAAGTGGGGGGCGCACCGTGCAGACAATGATGAGTCTGAAGAAGGACCTTATATTTTATGCGGGACTGAATGGGTAACCAGTGCAGTGAATGGAGGATGGGGGTGATGTGCTCATGTTTTCGCACCCCCATCAGGACCCTAGCAGCGCTGTTTTGAACATACTGGAGCTTTTGAAGGCTCCTGCCAGGAATCCCGATGAGGAGTGCATTACAGTAGTCCAGCCTGGAGGACACAAAAGCATGGACGAGCTTCTCTGCAGCAGAAAGGGAAAGGGAGGGCCGCAGTTTGGAAATATTTCGTAGGTGAAAGAATGCAGTTTTGCAGATGGTGGTGACATGACTGTCAAAGGAAAGGTGGGAGTCAAATTTTACCCCTAGGTTAATAACAGAGGAAGAGAGAGGAGTGGTGTGTCCAAAAAATGAAACAGTGGTGATTGGAGAGGAGCGGAGTAGATGAACGGTTCCAGTTTGAATGGCCTCTGTTTTGGAGCCATTTATCTGCAGGAAGTTTTGACTCATCCACGCCTCTATCTCCTCCAGGCAGGAGCTAAGGTGTGCAGCCGTGGCAGAGGGGGAGCTAGAGGGAGTAACTTGAAGGTACAGTTGTGTGTCATCAGCATAGCAATGGAAGTTAACTCCATGCCTGCTGATGACACGACCCAAGGGGAGCATGTAAATGCTGAAGAGGGTTAGACCGAGTACGGAGCCCTGGGGGACCCCACAGATGACAGTGTGGGGTCTGGATTTTACATCCCCCAGAGCTACATACTCGGTTCTATCAGTGAGATAGGAGTGAAACCATTTCAGGGCAGTACCAGAGAGACCTGTATAGTTTTGAAGTCGGTGCAGGAGAATGTGATGGTCTACAGTGTTAAACGCAGCAGAGAGGTCGAGAAAAATAAGGAGGGATGTGGAACCAGAATCAGAAGCCATCAGCAAATCTCAAATCAGCAAATTTCTGCGCTATGGGATGGATGAAAACCAGATTGCAATTTCTCATATAGCCTGTTGGATTTGAGATGATTATGGAGCTGGGTGGAAACAACTTTTTCCGGAAGTTTGGAGATGAATGGGAGATTTGAAATTGGTCTGTAATTCGACAGCAGTGTGGGGTCCAGGGTGGGTTTTTTGAGGAGGGGTTTGATGAGAGCAATTTTGAGGGAGGTGGGAACATAGCCCGTCTCTACGGACATGTTTATTATTTTAGTTATGAGGGAACTGATAGAGTTAGTGTGAGTTTTAAGCAGAGGAGATGGGAAGGGCTCAAGGTGGCAAGTGGATGTTTTGGATTTACGAATGATGTTTTCGACCTCCTGCTGCGTTGTGGACGACAGTTTTGATAGGATTTGAGCAATCGGTGTTGCGGGCAGGTCTAGTGAGGTGCTATTTAGAAGTGGAAATGAGGAGCGAATATTGTCTATTTTTGATGCGAAAAAATCAAGAAACCGGTTGCAATTTATATCTGTTGGACTATGGAATGGGGAGATCTGTGGTTTGATGATGTGATTTATTGTGGAGAACAGTTTTTTGGAGTTACCTGGGTCGTTGTTTATAAGTGTTGAGTAATGTTATGATCTAGCCTTGGAGAGTGCTTTGGCATAAACCCTACGATGTTCCCGGTAGGCCAACTTATGCACCGTCAGGTCAGATGTTTTACAGGCACGCTCCAGGACACGGCCAGACCTCTTCATCGCTCTCAGCTCGTTTGTAAACCAGGGGGCAGAGCGGGTAAACGTGACTGTCCGTGTTTTTAATGGAGCAATACAATCCAGAATAGAGGTAAGTCTGGTGTTGTAGTAGTCCATTAAATCGTCATCTGATGAGTTAGGAGGGGGGGAGAGATGCTGGAGATATTGACTGAGGGAGGTGGCGTCCAAGTTCTTGATGTTCCTGAAGGTCATATGGCGTTTTGGTTTGGTGGGAGGAACTAATATTGGGACTTCAAATGTAACTGCCAGGTGATCGGAGACACCCACGTCATACACCTGAAGGCCTGAAACTGAGAGGGAGTCTGTAATGACAAGGTCGAGTGTATGCCCCCTATTGTGTGTGGGGGCATCCACAAACTGTTGAAGGTTAAGACAATCCAGGGTTTGCTTGAAATTTGAGGCCAGTTTACAGTTATGGGAGTCCACGTGTATGTTGAAATCACCAATAACCAGAATATTTGAGTGCGCTGTGCAAAGGGAGATTAGAAAATCATGAATGTCAGAGATAAAAGTTGGTTGTGGTTTGGGAGGGCGATAGACAAGGGCTATTTTTGCTGAAAAAGCTTTTTTGCAACTGAAAACCAGGCTTTCAAATGAGCCAGTACTGGGCACAGACACGAGGGATAATTCAATGTTGCTGCGATGTAAAACAGCTAGGCCCCCACCACGGCCAGTTGTACAAGCCTTATCGAGATATTTGTACCCGGGTGGGCAGGCCTCATTTAGGGATGAGTATATTCCAGGCTGCTGCCATGTCTCTGTAAGACAGAGAATGTCTATCCCCTTATCCAGGATATGGTCGTATATAAGTCCAGATTTGTTTGACAGGGACTGCACATTCAGCAGTTCAAATGTCATTTGAGCTCTAAAATCCAGTTTATTTATTTATAGGACGGAGAACCCTGCGATCCACTCCAGGTTTTACAGGCACCGTTTACACCCAGCACTATCTATGCTAGGAGTGGCGGTACTCTGATGACGCAAACGGTGACATGTCAATTTCGCAGCGGGACGCGATGCCGACCAGAGGGATGGGATGGAGCTGTGGTCACCGGATTTAGACACAACAAACCGGCGCCTTGATCCCCTATGGATATATCGAGGTCGATACGGAAGATTAATTTGCTGCAGGGGAGCTCGGCCCCTGCCATTGAGAGCTCGGAGATGCTGCATCGAGGCGTCGGACCACAACATAATGCGTGATGTGTTAGCGGCTAGCCGATATCCAGGCGAGTACTGGTGAAAGACAGCGACACAAGCCAAGGTAATCCACAGCTTCCACAGGGATGGTATTCCACGTGCAAACATCCGCTTGAAGGCAGAGGCAATGCAGAACCCGAAGTTGGTTCCAGGGCTCAGGGATTTGAAGCCAAAGGGTGGAGAATACACTCTGACTTTGCCGGTTTCAGCTTTCTAATTTCTGTAGCGATTTCAGTAACTACAGTAAAAATAGTACGGTAGGGCGGATTTGCACGAATTTTAAGAGAATTTGCAGAGAGTTTGCAAAGAAGCGGCGAAAAGCCAGCGCCAGCGTCCTCTCTTCTCGCTCTCTGTGCTTCTGTGACCGTCCTAAACATTTGACTTAATATAACTTTGGTAAAAGGACTATATATTTGGACTAACCCTTATATTGTGAAATGATTGATTGAAATATTAACTCCTCACAATGTTTTTGATGATACAGTATATTTTTGCTGATGTTACTAATGAAAGGTAATGAAAGGGGGGATTTGCTTTGACAATCTAACCAATCGTGATGATTGAGAGCGTGACATGTTAGTCATGATGATTCTGTTTTGAGATGTCTGGGTTTGAAAGCATGTGATAATGTATCATGTCATATTATAAAAACTGTTGTATTCGTGTTGACTGGTGGGATTCTCAATGGGATTTGTCTGAGATCCACCGGCCTTGCTTCTTCTAGGGAGATTCTCTGAGAACTGCTCGAGAACTCTCCTGGCCGTGATTAAAGCATTTAAATGACATTTGCTAAGGTCTGCCTGTTATTTTCTGTTGCGCAACAGGTTAGACTAGGGAACCAAGTAAGTAAGTTAGAGTTTAGGGAACTCGCCCAGTGTCGACTAGAGACGCAGAAGCTAGAGTATAAAGGTTGTTAAGTGTCGACGAGAGACGCTATATATTGAGTGTCGACTAGGGTGATGACTGGGCACCCAGAACAAATTTAAGAACACTAGAGATCTTACTTCCAATCCAAAGTGATAGTGTTCAATAATTAGATTCCAGGTATGCAGTTAGGTTTAGGGAAAAATCCACAACAAAGCCATAGATCTGTATGGGCCATTTGGTTCACACCTTTACAGACACAGATAGAGTTGATTACATCTGAGGCACAGTAACAATGTAAATGCATCTGACTAAAGTTAACTGAAAATACACATAATCTTTCACTACTTACTGAAGAGCATGGATAATCCACCAGGGAGCATATGATGTGTAGTTGATTATACAAAAGCTTTTTCTGGAAAGCACTGATCATATTAATGATGTGGAGGCCTTGAAAGTCATATATTAAATATGATACATACTGTCTTTAGAAGCTTTTTGTTAGGAACAAACTAAAAGTTTGAATTGTTATCAATTGAAAATCTTGCCTTGAAATTTTTCTTTGACAGTCGTGGTCAGTATTAACTCTCAAAAAGATGCTTGAATATTCTCCTCTAAATAACTCCATTGGTGTTCCAGAGAAAAAAAAGTCATACAGGTTTCGAAAGACATTAGGGTGTATAGGTGATTATTTGGGGAAAATATTCCTTTAACTCTTTCCCCGCCATTGATAAAAAATTTCCGTCATTTGTGAGAAAACGCTTCCCCTCCATTGATGGATATTTCCGGCTTTCCATGTTTTCACTGCTATACCGTAGGGGACACTACTACGCATCTTCTCAAAGAGTACTGAATCTCTTGATCAAAACACATGCGAAGAAGAAACAAGTGATATCATATGTAATCATATGCATATGTAAAATAACGTGATCATCAACATTAAACCGCATAACAAATCAAAACTGCCTAATATTATTGAATATAATGTCGACCCAGGATGAGCTATAGGACTGTGCAATCTTTGGGGGTGTTGATGGACTCAATCTACTCTATCTATGTTTTGATCATCGTTCTGAATCCGATCCGGATGTAGTCTTTGACAAAAACATGATTTTCTCAGAGTTTTGCTCAATTTGTTGCTTTTTTTATGAAACTTACCCACATTCAAGTGTTGATAGAAAAAGAATTCATGAAAAATATATATTTTTTTATTTAAAAGCAGAGGGTCTGTTCTTTCTTTTGATATATTGCATGTTCAGATATTCATACACCAAAATATTCTGGGGGCCATGAAATTTTTGTGAAAATGATCAAAAACGCTGGCTGTGGCTGGCAACTTTTTTTTAAAATGCTTGCAGGGAAAGAGTTAATATACAGTAGCAGGATATTGAGGGTAATGTCAGAGGTGACTATAGCTGGTCTAGTTAGATGAACTGGCTTCCAACCCACACGCCAATATGTCATTGGGGCAATCCAGAACCAGGGGAGGAGAGAGAGGGAAACTTTTCATTTTAATTAGTTCCTGCTGCTGTCTAGTAACAGGCGTGGAGGTCAGTTGTAATTGGTTTGTTTTTATATTGAGATGTTCAGGCCAGAATGATTGGATGTGGGTGAGTTTTGGAAGCTGCCCTTTTTCTCAACCCCACTTTCTCTCTCCCTCCTTCTGTTGCTTCTCTCAGTCTGGCTCTACCACAGATACTGGAAAAAATCTGTGGATCCTGGAGAGCTTTGGGGCTTGGCGTGGGGAGAAAAGCCACTGCATGGCCCATTCCACAGAGAGATTTGCCAAGCACATAGTCTTTCTCTCACACAGGCACAAGGCAGAATGGATGTCTGTGACAATATGTGGAGGAATTTATATCATGCAGAACAATTAAACCTGAGGGCTCATAAAGTATGTGTGGGTGCAAGGCAAGCAGTTCCTCAAAGTTTCCAACTAATACTAATAGGTGTCCAACAGTAACTGAAGTGAAGTGGTAAGTGTGTGATTACTGATTGCCAGGCCTGCATTTAGATTCTGTGCTTGCAGAATAAAGCAAATTCAATCTTTTAGCACACGTTTATTAGCCTCCAAACACTATGCAAATTTCATACATAAATACAGAGATTCATGGGACTGATTTGAACAGGCGACTCATCTTTTTTAAATAATTATTAAAAGAACTGCCTCAAAAGAGTCATTCTGGGTCAGATGGCCCAGTCTGTTGTGATTGGTCTACCACGTACAGCGCGTGTCAGGAGCTACATGCCCATTACCATAACTGAACTTAAGCTCCGACCAGAGGCTTCCTAAAGCTCAGCGATTGTACACACAGTAAAGATAACGTCAATATTACCATATCAATTCGAGCGCGAGTCCGATGATGAAACATTGGAAGAACTAGTTATTCAACCCGAACCTCAATCGCAAGGACGACTTGAGCATGACGTTTCTCAGTGATACGCTACTCAGTTTGAGGAACATTATGAGATGTTGCAACTGTAATTCCTCACCATAAGCATTACCAAGTGTATGTCCATCAACAAACCATGTGTATATTTCTAATTTACTTAAACATGCAAGAACTGTATCAATATAAGTGCATATGTCAGTCCAGCACTAACGTGAATGGCTGATGTAACATAAACTTTTGTAAAAACAAATCTTGCTCCATCCTTTATCTTACTCAAAGTAGTAAGAACGACAGACAATCTGCATTAATAGAAACAGTTTTAGGTAATAGTGGCCCACAGCTGATTAGCAGTACTTTGTATTTCAGTAAAACAGTAATAACGTGAGTTAGCCGGTTAGCAGGAGACTTACACAATATAAAAAACAAAACAATGTATTTTGAATACCCGGTACAAAATATATAAAAGTTGGTCTAAATAAACTGGGTACAACTGACCCATCTTTCAAGAGCAAGCATTTTGCGAATCCCGCGTTGAAGATCTGAGAAGCAGTCATCAGTAAAATGACGTGTTGTGGGCGTGTCAAGTTGTTCACGGGCGGACAACGTACAACATAGGTGTGCATTATGCAAATGTATTTTCTTGTGACGTAGAACCATCACGCAGTGGGATTCGAAATACAAACGTTTTGTTAAGGCGGTTCAGAGTCGATTCTTTCTTTTGGGAGACAATAACTTGATTTATCGTGCACTTTCGACTTAACAACTTTGCAGAACATTTACATCCACAAACAGCTATATTAAGTTATATTACTTTAATTCATTAAATATTACTGGCTCACAATTAATTTGGGGTTCAGACTGCTCTGTTCACATTTTATGTTCCCTTTTAAAGTCATGGCGAGCAAGCAGCAGTTCAGGATGTGTGTGCACCCCTGCCCGTGTTATTTAACGGGTGGGGACACACACATTCTTTGTGTAGCTTGTTTGGGTGAGGAGCATGCACAGTCAGCCCTCCAGGGTGCTGGCTTTAAGCACTGTGATGTGATTCCTATGCGGACATTCCGATCCCGCCTGGCGTTCTTTCGCGAGGACGCTCAGGCTCGCGTTCCCCAGGGCTCTGGTCCGCTACTGCAGAGGCACAGCGCCGATCACGGTCATGGGGTTCGCAAATGGATCTATCAGCGGGGTTAGAGACGGGCTCAGCCTTATCTCTGCCTTCACCTGATAGATCCAGTGCCTTCTCTCAGGGTTTGGAAGCACACGTTGCGGTTCTTTCCGTCCTAATTGAGGCACCGACACTGCAACTATCTAGTTCTGAGGAAATGGACGTTGTCAGTGTCGATGCAAGAGACACTTAGGATTCGCCCACTTCAGTCTCATGCATTTGAATAGCTGGTTGAGGTTGTGACAAGAGCGGTTGTAAGACTGAGTATTGACTGGCCAGCAGATAAACAGGACGTTCGTTCCAAAAGCAAGCTAGAAAAATGCTTCCTGCCATCACGGTCACAACCTCAATGCCGGGGCCAACCGTTTTTCCCCGATCTCCACACCGAGGTGTGGAGATCGTGGGAGAAACCGGTTTTATATAGAGTATACATTGCACAAACATCAAACTATTCCTCTATATCCAACTATAAAGAGTACGGTTATGGAGAGATGCCAAAAGTGGTCTCTCAAAATGTCTCTGGGGCTTCTGAGCGGGAGCAGCCCCAAACTTCAAAAGCCAGCTTTTTGCACCGTGCCACCCAGAAGCAGAGCGTTGTCTCCCGTGCTCGACCACAGAAAGGCTGGGGACAGGGAGGGCACTTTCAGCCGCAGTCTTCGAGGGGTAAGACGGATTGGAGGACCGTCATTATCTCCGAGAAGATAATGTAGATAATAGATAATAGTAGATAATAGTAGATAATAGGAAGATAATACCCCCCCCCCCCTTACAGCTTACATCCAAGGGGCCCAGCATATAGGAGCAGACATCCTGTCGAGACAGGGGCTGAGGCCCAAGAAATGGAGGCTCCACCTCAAGGTAGTGGAGCAGATATTAAGGGTGCTCGGCCAGGCACAAGTGGATCTGTTTGCGTCTCGAGAGACGTCTCACTGTCCATTTTGGTTCTCGCTCACGCATCCAGCTCCTCTCGGACTGGATGGTATGGTAGAAACGTGGCTGAGGCTACGTTTGAATGCTTTTCCCCCGATCGCTCTGCTCCCGGGAGTTCTGGAGAGAGTTCACAGGGACCAGGTTTGCCTACTTTAGGGTACTTACTTACGCCTACTTCAGGGTTCTGGGTACATCCAGGTTCCCCTACTTCTTGAGCCCTGCGGTGGCCGGGCCGAGTATAGTTCCCTGATCTGCTGGAGTTACCTGTCAGAAGGGACCTTTTGTCCCAAGCAGGGGGCTCAATTGTTCACCCCCGCCCAGAACTGTGGAACCTGTGGGCTTGGCCTCTGAGGGGGCTCCCTCCATGAGGAAACTTTATGCCTTGAAGTGGAGAGTATTCACTTCATGGTGTAGTGACCGTCAGTTGGACCCAGTTAACTGCCCGGTTGGTACAGGCGCGGTTCACTGCAGGTCTATCCCCGTCCACTTTGAAGGTTTATGTGGCAGCCATAGGCGCTTACCACTACACTCCTTTGGTTGGAATGTCTTTGGGTAAAGACCCGTTGGTATCTCAATTCCTCTGTGGTACTCTGAGGCTGAGGCCTGCAGCTCGTACCAGGGTGCCGACATGGGATCTAGCCATTGTCCTTCAAGGCCTTTCCCTGGCTCCCTTCGAGCCACTGGAGGAGGTTCCTGCCAAGTTTCTGACCTTGAAAGCTTTGTTCCTCCTCACTACCACTTCTCTTAAAAGAATAGGAGATTTGCTAGCACTGTCAGTTGCACCCTTGTGCTTGGAATTTGCACCTGGCGTAGTTAAAGCGTTCCTTCATCCTAGACCAGGACACATTTGTAAGGTTCTACTCTTTGAACTTGGACTCTACACCAGGGTCCCAGGTGCTCCTTGCGATTTCACACTGGACAGACACTTGTCGCTATGGTTGCATTGGTATAGACGTTCCCTTAGTGCCAATCGACGCAGCGCGAGTTCCCTTGAAAGGGAACGCCTCGGTTACAACTGTAACCTCGGTTCCCTGAAGAGGGAATGAGATGCTGCATCACCTTGCCATATCTCCTACGTGTCTGTCAGCGACTACTTCAGACCTTTTTACGTTTCCTGGTTCATGACCCACTTGCCTCTGACGTTCCATCACACCATTGGACTGATTTTACATGTGCTTCAAGACGTCATCACGCGAAGCGTCCCCTTAGCATCAATCAACGCAGTGTCTCGTTCCCGCTTCAGGGAACCGAGGTTACAGTCGTAACTGAGGCATTTTTGGTTTACTAGAAAAAAACTGACTCAAGAGTTAATGTTTGTGAATCAGACAACACACTTGTCACGTTGTATGTTTCTTTCCAAGCAGCCCACGGAATCTTTTGCTTGACATTATTTTGCGGTAAACAGTCTATTTATGTCATTACATTCAAGACAGACTGCAATCTCTCACTCACAACTCATGTAAAATATGATTTATTTTGCTGTGGCACTAAAGATTCAGCAGGGTAGAACGCCCCAGATAGCAAACTGACATAGAATCAACATAGAGTCGATGTTACCTTGTTATCTGATACTACATCATTTATGTTTCCACATTCCGTGCCATTCAGTTTATGCCATTCAGACAAATTTGTCTGTCTAATACTGATTTCTCAGTAGAATGTTAACTGTATACTTATTCTTGTGTTCCTCTACATTTCATAGCCCGGGTGTGCTGTGTGCAATATAAAAATCATGCAATGTTGATAGAGATCATTGCCGCTTAACATTGTCTGACCTCAAATCCAAACCAGTGTTTGCAGTGCATAGGTCAAGTGGAATCAAAATGTTTCTCTTGAACTGCACAGAAGATGAAAACATCCGAAATGTACAGTATATATATATATATATATAGCCTGTTGTACAATCTACTACTTTGATAGTTTACTTTTTTAGCAAGTAAAAGACCATTCTAATTCTAAAAATTAAGTAAATGTCAGAATAACTTTTATCTTCTTAGTAAAATTCAAAGATAAACACTGGCTGGATTGAAATAGCTTAAGTTTACTTGATTATCCAAATAATCAAATAATATAGTATCAGATATGATTATGTTATGTTATGCTATGCTGTTATGTTATATTATATTATTAAGACTTACACTACAAGCTATAAGAATCAGATTTTACTTTTTCTGATGTATCAAATATGGTACTTTATTTTGATAGTCCACTTTAGACATTCTACTAGCTATAAATAACTTAACAACTACATGTCAACTAACTCTCATTAGATGATTAGTAGACTGTAGTAGACTGTAAGTATACTGTTTGGTTATGGTTAGGTGTTAGGGTTCGGGTTAGTAGAATAAAGGCCTCATTATGCTTCTGCGTCAACTCCACGGCGTAGCTACTCCGTCACTCCTACGGCAACGTGGCCGTTTTATGGTTCTGCGTCAGGTTGCGTTGCATCGCGGTGCATCTGACCAATCACAGCCCTTGCGGTCTGCGTCGTCTCGGCGCATAGTTACAATTTTTTGGAGGTGCACGTCGAGCTATGGCGGAGGGGTCGGAGAGGGGTTCGCGGCGACGCAAAGGGGTCTGCGGGGGTACGTCGTCGATTCTACGCAGAAGCATAAAACAGGCTTAAGTTGACTTGTAGTTGCCAAGTTACTTATAGTCAGTAGAATATTTGTTGGGGGACCATCAAAATAAAGTGCTAGCAGATATTAAGCAGAAAGTCTGTTATTACTCTAATGACAGTTAGTTAAAATGTAGTTGCAAAGTTACTTATAGGTAGTAGAATGTCTAAAGTGGACTATTGAAATAAAGTGTTACCAACTTTTTTATTTTATATTTAGTCTTAAAGTCCAATAAACTGTTCCATTTTTCTTTTAAATAACCTTGCATACTTAACCCTGTAAAGCCTGACATGAAAAAATAGTCAGTAATATTTAATATGTCAGGTTTTACAGGGTTATGTACGCAAGGTGTCTGGAGGTTCTCCATAGTATTCTGCCATAGACAATCTGAAGGACATCAAATGGTTCCTCATGTATTTATTTTATAGTGAAATAATTTTTTTATTGTAGTGTATATTGGAGGAAAGGATGCAGAGAAGACAAGTGGTTGCGGAATAGATAAAAAGATGGAGTATTTTCTCATTGGGGTAGTGTTGAAGGAACTCAGGAGTGCTGGTTGTGGTGGATCAATGGTAGGGGAGGTGGGCAATGAGTTGTGTCAGGTTTGAGAGACAATGGACCAGTGATGTTACCCACTTTCTTAAAGTTGATAATGAAGTCCTTAGTGGTGAGTGAGAAGGCAGAGGAGGATGAGAAGAATGTAGACTGTGCAGGTGGAGATGTCAGTGCTGGTTTTGAAATAGAAGAATGTCTTGGCTGATCTGATACCAGTGGACTATCCTGAGAGGATGACTTGGTATATACTACGGTTGTCAGTAGATTTAGCTCTCTCCCATTTTTCTATTTGCGACTACATGCTTGAAACACAGTCATACTGTACATATGCCAAAGCGTTGGATGCAGATGGAGGTGAAGAATAAACATTTGGTGCAGAGAGAGAGGGAAGAGAGATCAAGAAACGAAATGGTTGAATGAGCATTACGCATTCTTCCCTAAACTTCTAAAACACTTGCAAATCCCTGAGCTCAAATGATTGCACATTCTCTCTCTTTCCCCACAGTATTACTTTACATAAATTACTCTGTCAATAACTGTAGAGTTCAGCTTGTTCTTCTGTTTTGCTTTAGCCTGAGTCTAGCGTGTAAGAGGTGTTGGGGAGATAGAAGAGCTCTTCGTTATACACATGACTATTACATTACAGGAAATCATCAATCGTAGACAGCTTGCTGTAGTAGGAGATTGTTTTTCTTGTTTCAGTAAACATTGAGATATTCTTTTCAGAAGAATAGTGTGTATATAGTTACCATCCTTACTTTAAATTACTGTTTATGGTTGCAGGAAAAAGTATGTGGACCTCTAGAGCTGACCTGGATTACTGCATAAATTGTTCATAACATTTGATCTGTTTGTCATCAAAAACTGTCTGCTTATACATAAGCAATGATGCATTTTCAAAAAAAAACAAGATGTACCAGTCTCAAAGACCAAGTTAGTTGAACTCAAACAGGTATTTATTGGCACAGAGGTGACAATGCATGTGAGTGAATGAGAAATCAGATTGATATGGAACAAATGGATACTGAATAACATAGTCTTTTCTTTCTTTACGAGGGTACAGGAGTATATCGGATGACTGGAGAGTGACGGAGCAGGCGAGCACACACCTCTTCATGGAGTATGGTGAGTAGACAGGTGAGTAGGATCCTCTGAGTATAACTGGAGATTGTTTGAGTTTCACAAGCAGAAGTAGAGTGGGTAAGAAGTCTGTAAACCACATTAGAAACCAGACAAAGAGTGTAAGGTGTGTGCTTTTATACAGGTCCAGATTGGAGTGCTGATGGGAACAGGTGAAGGTGATGGCCGATTGAGTGTAGGTGAGGGACAGGAGGGATGCTGGGAAATGTAGTTTCTGACTTGCTGACTGGACTTTTGAAGAACAAGTGCAGAGTGGAAAAGGTATATGTGAACCCTTGGATTTAATAATTGGTTGACCCTCCTTTTGCAGCAATACCTTCCATCAAACATTTCTTATAATTGCGGATCACAATGATATATACATATATTTTTTTACCAATCCTCTTTACAAAACTCTTTCAGTTCGGCAATAATATTTGGATGTCTTTTTTCTACTTCTTTTGAGCTTGAATTGATAAACAGATGGTCTTACATTCTCCTGCAAAAAGTCTTGATAAATTTGGGAAAACAATTTTCTGTAGATGATGTACTGAGGCAAGCTGTCCTGGTCACCAGGCATGTTTGAGGCTCAACCATGATAATCCCTCTAACAAACATTACGGTTGGGATGAGATTTTTGCTGTGTGATTTAGAAGGGAAAAAAATGTATTTGGTTTTAACTGTCCAAAATATTTTTTATAATATTTTTGCCACTAACTCCTGGAACATCCAGTGATTAACTTTCTCCATTTACAGACAATCTGAAAGACAAAATTTGAAAACGTGCTTGATTGATTGGACTTCAGGTTATCTTAGCTAACTCCACTTAGCTTTTGTAAAATCATCAGCATTAGATTTACATACCTTTTTCCTCCACTGTGGTTGTTTACTAAAACATATCATTGTTGTGATTTTAGTTTAATTCAGATTCAATTTATACAGAAATCCTGGTCAATCCACATAAATTGTTCTACAACTGTCCTATTTAAACTTATCATATTTATCATATTTAAACGTATAAATATAACCTAACCAGGTTGTGAGTAATTTCCTGAATTGAAATAAACTGTTTATGCAGTGATTGTGGTGACACAGTAAAACGTCCTCAGGTTACGACTGTAACCCTTGTTCCCTGAGAAAGGGAACGAGGACTGCGTGGAATGACACTTTGGGGGAACGCCCCTCAGCGTAGCGTCTCTGAAGTATGAATGAAACTGAGCCAATCTCTGATTGGTGCTGCGTAATGACGTAATGAGTGACGGCATACAAGCGGAAGCTATAAAGGACGCCGGCACACATGAGATGTCAGCTTCTGTGATGAAGCAAGCGCTCCCAGGCAGGGGAAGGCGTGGCGAAGGGACGCAGTCCTCGTTCCCTTTCTCAGGGAACAAGGGTTACAGTCGTAACCCGAGGACGTTCCCTTTCGAGGGAACTCGGACTGCGTCGAATGACACTTTGGGGGAACGAGTACCCACTATGCCACAACGCGCCCTGCCTGTCCTAGTGTGAAGCTGCTCACAGGCACACTTAGGACGAGAGCACGAGAGTGCCAGGCGTAGATGGGATGTCCAGACTGTAAAACCTAATAAAGGTGTGGGGGGTGGCCCATCCTGCTGCATCGCAGACCTCTTGGATTGGGGCCCCCGAGAGGAGGGCTCTAGAGGACGCCATGCCTCTGGTTGAATGAGCCCTCACGGCCAAAGGTGAAGGCAGATTGCGCACATGGTAGGCCAAGGAAATAGCATGGACAATCCAGTTGCTGATGGTCTGTTTGGAGGCGGGAAGACCCTTCTTGGGCGACCCAAAACACACCAGCAACTGGTTTGACTTCCGCCATGAAGAGGACCTCTGAATGTAAATTTTTTAGAGCTCTGACAGGGCAGAGCAGATTAAGTCTCTCCTCATCCGCCGTCACGTGAGGTGGAGGATGAAATGCCTGCAGAACCGTAGGCCGTGCCGCATTAGATGGCACCTTAGGCAAATAGCCTGGCCTAGGATGTAGGATGGCTTTAATGTCGCCTGGAGAAAACTCCAGGCACCCATTAGATATGGAGAGCGCCTGGAGATCTCCTACCCTCCTCAGAGAGGTAATGGCCAACAGAAAAAACACCTTCAGGGAAAGGTTCTTGGCCTCAGCCGACTCCAGTGGTTCGAAGGGGGCCTCGGCCAGCCCTTCGAGAACCACTGCCAGGTCCCATGTGGGAACCCTGGTACGAGCCGCAGGTCTCATCCTCCAAGCCCCACGGAGGAAACGTACGACCAACTGCTGTCTCCCCAGAGGCCCATCACCCAGAGGAGCGTGGAAAGCCGCAATGGCAGCCACGTACACCTTGAGTGTGGACGGGGTAAGACCAGCTGAAAAGCGATCTTGGAGGAACTCCAGAACTGAAGCCACTGGGCAGTTAACTGGATCCACCTCACGCCCTCTACACCAGTTGGTGAAGACATTCCACTTTAAGCCGTACAATTTCCTCGTGGAGGGAGCTCTAGAGCTGAGTATGGTCTCCACTACTCCAGCTGATAGGCCGGCCTCTAGGTACTGTGCCCCCTCAGGGGCCAGACCCACAGCTTCCATAGCTCGGGCCGAGGGTGAAATATTGAGCCCTCTGCCTGTGTCAGCAGGTCCCTCCTGAGGGGAATCTCCCACGGAGGGCCGTCTAGGAGCGATACAATGTGTGAGAACCATATTCGGGCCGGCCACAACGGGGCTACCAGCAGTAGACTGATCCCGTCGCGACGGACCCTCTTTAGAACTCCCGGGAGCAGAGCAATCGGGGGAAATGCATACAGACGCAGCCTCGGCCACGTCTGCACCATGGCATCCAACCCCAGCGGGGCTGGATGAGTGAGGGAAAACCACAGTGGACAGTGGGTCGTCTATAGAGACGCGAATATGTCCACTTCCACTGGGCCGAACCTCTGAGATATTGACTCCACCACCTCGGGGTGGAGCCTCAATTCCCCGGGCCTCAGCCCCCGTCTCGACAGGATGTCTGCTTCCTGATTTTGACTCCCTGGGATGTATGTTGCTCTTAGAGATAACAGCTTCCCCTGGGACCACAGGAGGATCTGATGCGCCAGTCTGCATAGAGGGCGAGACCTCAGACCCCCCTGATGGTTTATATAGGCCACAACCGACATAGTGTCTGACCTCACAAGGACATGATGACCTTTGAGGTCCGGCAGGAAGCTCCTCAGAGCTCGGAGCACCGCCAACATTTCCAGGCAGTTTATGTGCCAGGAGGAATGATGGTCCTGCCATAGGCCTGTCGTAAAGCGGCTGTCCATGACCGCGCCCCAGCCCGTGAGGGAGGCGTCTGTCGAAACGGTTTTCCGGTGACATGACGCTCCCAACACTGGACCTTGGGACAGAAACCAAGCTTTTTTCCACATAGATAGGGAACGAAGGCATCTGCGCGTAACCCTGATCATGCGGAACGAATCCCCCTCGGGGAGAACCCCTTGGTTTTCAACCACCACTGGAGGGCCCTCATGTGCAGCAGGCCAAATGGAATAATGTTGGACGCTGCTGCCATGAGCCCCAACACTCTTTGAAAATGTTTCACAGTAATGGCTTGGCCTAGCTTTATCCTGGACACTGTGGTCAGAATGGACTCGATTCGTGCAGGAGACAATCGTGCCCGCATCGTGACCGAGTCCCACACCACTCCCAGGAACGTGGTTCTCTGGGCTGGTGTCAACACGCTCTTTTTCGTGTTGAGTCTCAACCCCAGGCTTTGAATGTGGGCGAGGACGACATCTCGATGCCGAACCGCCAGCTCTTGTGACTGGGCCAGAATCAGCCAGTCGATATAATTGAGCACCCTGATGCCCTGGAGCCTCAGCGGTGCTAGAGCTGCATCCATATATTTGGTAAATGTGCGTGGGGAGAGAGCTAGGCCGAACGGAAGAACCCGATATTGGTACGCTTCGCCCCCGAAAGCGAACCTCAGGAACTTCCTGTGAGATGGAAGGATGGTTATGTGGAAGTATGCGTCCTTTAGATCTATCGTGACAAACCAATCCACGGATTGAATTTGACTCACGATGATGGGAATAGTGAGCATCTTGAACCTGAATCTCCTCAGAGAACGATTCAAGTGTCTGAGATCTATTATTGGACGCAACCCCCCATCCCTTTTGAGCCTGGTTTTGGGTACCAATCGGGATTCGTTCTCAACCCCCTGAAGCGGATCTCCGGCAGGGTTCGACCGAAAACGACTCTCGATGGGCGGACGCAATTGCTGCCTGGCCGCAAGCCTGTGGGGCAGACAGAGCAGCGTGCGTTCGCTGGAAACCGATGTGTCCCAAAGCTCACTTAACGGCGGGATACAGACATCGACTTCCTGAGGTCTCCCCTGAGGGGAGGCTCTTTCGGTTTCGTTCTCGACACCCTGAAGCGGAGGACCGGCAGGGAATAATCAAAAACCGTTTCCGATGGGCGAACATGAGCACTGCCTGGGCGCAAGCCTTTGGGGCGGACACTGCAGCGCGCATTCGCTGAAAACCGATGTGTCCCGAAGCACACTTGACGCTGGATACAAACATCGATTTTCTGAGGGCTCCGCGGAGGAGCAATTCTCGCTCGTCCCTCCACTGGGGGGATAGCCCTGTTATTTTTGTCTCGTTTTCGATACCCTGAAGCGGAGGACCGGCAGGGAAGAATCGAAAAACGATTTTTGATGTGCAGAAGGAACACTGCATGGCCGCAAGCCTGCGTTCGCTGCTCATCATTTTAATTCCTGAGAAATAAATGTAGCCATAAACACTGTAGAAGTGAAACAAGGTCTGAATGGTAGGCTGAATTAAAATATCTAACTTCCGATATTCAAAAGTCAGAAATATTTCATCATTTTAATTTCTTAAAATTAAATGCAGCCATAATTACCAGACAATACTATTTTTTGTTAGGCTATATTCACAATATATTTGGCTTCCAACCCATGAAGAAAGTCAACAGGTGCGAGGCTGAAACATCCGACAGCGCAAGGATATACGCGTTGAGATATTTCTCAATGAACACAGCCAGCACCCTCAGGAGCTGATTGTTCATGCCCCGCACACACACAGAATCTTTATTGCGAAGTAGACCCGTAATCTACGCGTTGCCTCGGCAACGCGAGATCCGAGCAACTAGATTCTGTATTGCAATGTGGACCTTTGATCTACGCGCTGCCTCGACAAACGCGAGATCCAAGTCACAGAATCTTATTGCAGAGTAGACCCGTAATCAACGCGCTGCCTCGGCAAACGCGAGATCCGAGCCACTATAGATTCTATATTGCAACAGACCCATTTGCGAGCCCCATGAAGAGCGTTGCCGCGCCGCCTCAGCAGACGCGGGTCCCGCACCACGGGGCTCGCGAGCCTGACCATCCTCCTTTTTTAAATGGCCAGGCGGGAGTGCAGCACACGGATTGGAAGTTTTTCACAATCCTCGCACGCAGCCCTCTCGAGAGCTGCCCGCGCGTGCTGCACTCCCAAACAATGTGTACACAAACGATGTGTGTCCCCACCCGTGATATAACGAGGGCAGGGATCCACACACCGAGTGAAGCTTGGGCTCGCCATAATATATATATATATATATATATATATATATATATATATATATATATATATATATATATATATATATATATATATATAGATGTAATGCTTTGTGACAAACAACACCTAATAAGACAGACAAGTCAAACAGAGAGCGCTTTGCTGAAGAACAAAAAGCTGACATCTCATGTGTGCCGGCGTCCTTTATAGCTTCCGCTTGTATGCCGTTCACTCATTACGTCATTACGCAGCACCAATCAGAGATTGGCTCAGTTTCATTCATACTTCAGAGACGCTACGCTGAGGGGCGTTCCCCCAAAGTGTCATTCGACGCAGTCCGAGTTCCCTCAAAAGGGAACTAAATAACTGTCAGATTAATGATCTGTGCTCTGCCATAAAGGACTTTCTTGTTTTGTTCTATTCATGAAAAGGTTAATACTCATATTTCAACACCTTGTTTATATGTTCACAGACGTGTACATGAGTAAATAAAATGCATTACTTTAGTCATTCGTATATAATCCACAGCGACAGCCAACGATTGAGAAATCTTTGAGTTAATGGTATTTGAAGCATTGTGCCAAACAGAGAGTATAATTTGATTTACACAACTGCCACAGTAGAATATTGAGAATCAAAACGAGCATTTTTATCTTATGTTATGTTATGGCTGTTCAGACAGAAATGTTAGATTTTAGTCTCTGCCCTCGTTTCATTGCACACGCATTATATTCTCAAATCTGCATATAGTGACAAAACGTGCCCATTCAAATAAGATGCAGTGGACTGCATCTTGAGTGTTTCTTCTTCCCACTTTCAGGTTGTCAAATGACAATGTTCCATGTGGCCTAGAACTAGCAGACCAAAACTAGTCTAGCAAGAATAAATTTCATCATCCACTTGTTTTAGCATAGTGTCAGGCCACGGGCCATGGTTATGTCTTTGCGCTTCTTGCTGAAGTGAATTATCATGCGTCTGCAGTCTGATGTGATACTGAACTTTGCAGGGTTTTGTTCATAAAAGTTCACAATGTTAATATAATCCTAGCGTGAAATGAGGGTAAACATGTTGTGCTTGCTGTCCATGATGGACTCAAGTTCTGTGTACGTCTGTAAACTACTTTATAATCATAATATCTACATAAAGATACCATTTAGATACTATTCATCTTCTTTCTACAGTGCATCTTTGGCCACTGCTATTTTGTGTGTCTGGGCTATACCAACTTACCCCAATGCGGCGGCGTCCGCCATGGCTATGGAGGCCATCCACGAAAATCGTGGCCTTCATGGCCTCCTAAACCCCCATTGTGGTTTTCTGTTCTGCTGAGGGTGCCATCTCCTCCGCAGGCTCCGCCATCGTGTTCTCGATCTCCAATGGCTCCACCATATCCATCTGATCCTCCATGGTCTCGTCCACTGCTCCATGGTCCAGGCCCACCTGATCCTCCATGGTCTCGTCTACTGCTCCATGGTCCAGGCCCACCTGATCCTCCATGATCTCGTTCCAGGCCATCTACCATGCCATGATCCAGGTCCATGCTCTTCCACTTTACGGGCCTGGCCCTCCATCTCTCCCCAGGTCTGCCTACACTTGTAACGGTGGGATACTAAACTTTTAAATGTTCACATTGGGCGCCAGACAGTTTAAATAAACTGACAAACAATTTATTCTTCAATCACGGAAAACACAGAAAACCCAACAAGAGTCTTGCTGAATTCATTAAGTCCATTCATATAATTTTCACCAACAAAAAAAAATATTATTTAAATCACTCAGTGTCCAGCAGTAAGCTCTCAGAAATTAACAAATAAATAAATCAGTTTGTTACAACTGGAATACCGGCGCGGTTGCGCACAGACTGAGAAAGTTCACAATTAGTCCAAAGAACTACAACAAAAATAATCCCAATAATCCAAGTAAATTTATAATAAAAACGAAAGTAAATCAATTAATATTTTTAGTAACAGATAGAGGGGATAATAATCGTTTCTAACGAAAGAGTGTGGTCCTTTGATGGGTTTGCAGGAATAAGTATTTAGAGTCAGGAACTTTTGAGAGCGCGGGAAGACTTAATTCTCCTTTTACCTTTCAATGATCATAACGTTGGGAAAGTGTCACAGAAGGGACTAACACTCACAGGGTAAAACTTGCGGTTCGGCCGTTTCTCAAGTTTACCCCTGAAGTCTGGTTCACACGGGACGATTTTAAAATTGTCGGCCCATTTTCCAAACCTGAGAGACCCCACACACGGCGATAAAAAATCACGGGTCTAACAGTTTTGGTCGTACCGTGTGTGGTGCGCAGCCACACGGCAAAATCAACACATCACACACAAACCGATTTGACTCCCGAGCATTCCCAGGTCAGACGGAAAATCTCGCAAAATCCCTCGAGATCAAACGTGACTTCAGAGTAAACAATCATGGCGGATGAAGAGGATGCAGTGGCGATAGTTTGTAGTTTGTTTTTAAATTCTGGTGCGCCATGCCGCCGGCTGTTTTGATTTTGTTTCCCAGTGCTTCCTCTGCGCCTCATCACCTCGCTTTCTGATTGGCTACACGCCACAGTCCACAGGCTGCGTGCTCGTTTCCCATATAGCACACGAGGAGAAATCGGGCCAAAATAATCCAACATGTTGGATGTCCCCGATTTGAGATCGGAGCGGTCCCGACGTCCTTCCGAGCAGACGAGAGCACTCTTAACACACCACACACGGCAGGAATATCTGATCAGATTATTTTACGATAATCGGAGCATCCTTAAGATTGTCGGAAGGGGTAAATCGGGGCTAAAATCGGCCTAATTATCCTGCCGTGTGAACCAGGCTTAATGCTTTGGTTTTCACTCACGGCGTCCAGGTTCCAGTTCGATCAGTCACTCAATCATCGCATGTGCGTCCATACGCCAGTATTCCACACTGCAGACGTTCAGACTTTGACGACATGAACAATAATCCAAGAGCATTTCACGAAACACTGCAACAACGACCTCGTTTTCCCTCCAGACGCGGATTCAACTTCCCGACTAGACTCTCCTTCCGCTTCTCTACTTCCTCTTTTCTTTTCATGCCGTCACCCAAAAAAAACCACACCTCGCTTTGTTACCATTTTTAGTTTTCCGTTGTACAAATTCTAATGACTAATGAAATTGTATAAATGTATTATTTTTTTAGTGTTATTTAATGAGATTATTAATTAAATACTTAATTTGTAGCTGTTCGCTACACACTCCACCACCCTCCTGGACTGTCGTGTGATTCCCTTGCCCCTCATGTGATCTTGTCATGTGCTTTCCTTGCTTCATGTGTCATGTTTTGATTGGTTCCTTTGCATGTTTTTGCTTGTAACCTGCTGTTGGTGAAATTTGTCATGTCTGTTCAAGTCAAGTCTGTTATAGTCAAGTTTAAGTCTGCTGTTGTCTATGATTTTTTTTTTTTTTTTTTTTTTTATCTGTTTCACGTTTAGCAATAAAACTGCACTTGGGTTCTCATCTCCCAACTCGTCTTTGGTGGGCAATATGTTACACATAGCAAGGTCATTTAAGCATCTTCCGGCATTTCAGTGAGGATGAGAAACTTTTGGAAAATTCTTGAACTGTAGGAAAGTGGTTTGAAATGGAAACGCAGTTTTCAAATGTTTCCGGTTTAGTTTAGACATAGCTATTGATGTCTGTCATTGTTTTTAAATACCTCTGTTTTCACAGTCCACACTACAACAGCATTTTCAAATTTATCAACTTGGTCTTCAAAAAGCCCAGTTTCTACAGGACAAAAATGCTGTCTCAGACCTTAGAGAAAAGGATGCATTTTCAAATGTACAGTATTAGTGTAGACATCAAAGGAAAAATAATGGTTATCGGGTATATATATTTTTGTGTGTGTGACTGACTGGAGTAGACTTGAGTCTTTGTTTGAAGTTTATTTGGTGTTGTTTTGCTCCCACTATGCACAGGACTTAAATCACCCTATACACCATTATAGGCTCTTGCACTTCAAAATAGAAGTCTCACTGATTAGTTTCCTGCCGTACTGTATCTCCCACTCGGTGATGTATCCTTTTCTCACAGCAATCTCACCTGAGAGTGCAATAGATCAGCCTGAACTCATGAATTTTTTATGCTCTGAACTGGATATCACTTCTCACCCACCACTCTACCCAGTCAACACAGTCTGTCGGACCTCTAAAAGAGTATTTAGCGAAAAGCCAGTGAGAGTGCAAATCTCTACACCACCCCATTAATAATTCACTGCATTTTCAGAGATATGTCATCGTATCAGCATAAGCGAAACTTATGTACGTTTTAGAACGTGTACCGCTAAAGTGCACTCTCAGGTGAGATTGCACTCTCAGGTGAGATCGCCTATACCGACAAGAAGAGTTGCCTGCAGTACCTACTGTAGGCGTGAAGGGTTATTTGATCCTGTTTCTATTGTACTGGCCCTAATGCGGCCAGAGAGGATCCAGGCAATATCTCTTAGGTTAATGGGGGGTGACTCTCAATGTGATGCTAGCAAAGAGATGATTGAAAGATGCTGTTCCATCCCTCTCTTATCGCCGCGTTCACCTCTCTGTGACTCATCTGATTTTACCAGACGGCCAGAGGGCTTTCAGAATGTATTTAAAACAAACACAGTTCATCGCTCAGCCTACTACCCACCAGATGAGATCTTTAAAGCCGGGAAGAAGCAGAGAATGGTTTGAGACGCTTGTTTTCCACTGTGGATGACACACTTCGTTTTGAGAATTGAACGTGCTGCACTGGCAAAAATCATTTTTATCAGTCTTTTTGGTTCCACTTTATTTCGATAGTCCACTTTAGACATTCTACTAACTATAATTAACTTTGCAACTATATGTCAACTAACTCTCATTAGACTCTCATTAGAGTATTAGTAGACTGTTAGGTTATGGTTAGGTGTGGTTAGGTGTTAGGGTTCTGGTTAGTAGAATAAGTTGACTTGTAGTTGCCAAGTTACTAATAGTCAGTAGAATATCTGTTGGGGGACCATCAAAATAAAGTGTTAGCAAATATTAAGCAGACAGACTACCGATACTAAAGTGGACTATCGAAATAAAGTGTTACCGCATTTTTTGTAATCTTGTATTCCAGTAAAAAACAAGACAAAAATGACTTTTAAAGTATATTAATATTGTCTTAAGGTTTAGATCTTTTAAAGAAAAATAAGACTGTACATTGTTTAAAATCTCACAATTGACAACTATTTTGTCATTAAACAAATGTACACTGTAAAAAATATATATATATTTTTTGAAGATGTACATGTAAGTTTTACAAGAAAAACTTAAAAATGTAAATGTTACTTGTTGTTTCTTTGTAATTAATTGTGAAATTTACTAGCAATTTCTGAATATATATATTTTTATACACAATTTTTCCAGTGTATAAGAAGAAAACTTAAGATGAAATTTAATTTGAAGTAAAAATTATAATATAGATTGTAAATTCTGCTTTCATGCGCTTGCTATGAAATTAGCTTTTTGCATAATGTGTGTGCGTCTGTACATCTGTATTTTAATTATGTCAGTTCTTTTGTGGTTATTTAATTAAGCTGATAACCTTCACACGCTTTATATTAACATGACAGATCGTGATGTTGGGTGATGAAAACAGATTTGGCGGTCTTTGAGGTGTCTTAGTGGGTGGCAAGAGAATAGGACTTTCCTGTTTAACCGAGAGGCAAAGCTGGCTGCAATGACAGCCACCAGGAAGCTCTTTTTAATTGGATCGTACCAAGCCTCTTAAGGATGCTCCATGACTGAAGCACTATGCCAACCTACTTTCCTGAAAGCAAAATAAGCAGACCCTTTGATACACTTATTCCTTGAACGGTACTGAAATTCATCCCACCACTTTCAGATCTTCTAGGACAGTGTTTTCCAACCAGTTTCATCTTATGTACCCCCACAGTCCCCTAAAGGCCCTCTTCATTGATACTAAATAAGAAATGTTCATTTTAACACTAATATTACTATATCATCATTAATTTCATTAAAAAGTCCATTATTACAATAACTCATTTTTAACATAAAAGGCGTACTAATCAAGCAGCCTCCTGAAGCCTGAAACAGTCTGAGAAATTATATATTGTATTATAGAAACCTGGGATGGGGTGAAAGTGAAGGAAAGAGTGTAAAAAGTTTATATTTAAATATCTAATTTCTGATGGATCATGTGACACTGAAGACTAGAGTAATCATGCTGGAAATTCAGCTTTTCCATCACAGGAATAATCACATTTATAAATAGAAAACTGTTAGTTTCAATTGTAATAATATTTCACAATGTTACTGTTTTACTGTATTTTTGATCAAATAAATGCAGCCTTGTGTACTTCTTTCAAAACCATAAAAAAACTTGAAAAGTAAGAAAAAATGTCAACAAGAGTTGTTTTGAATAATTGTATTATTTTTAAAGGCCTTATTTTTTGTTAAAGTGTTCCTGTTCTTTTTACTTTTGTAGAATAACGACATTTACCAGACGGTTCACATCAGGTGTGAACGCTTCTAAAAGAAGAGAGAACATGTGAAAGAAAGGTCATGTGGACCTTCATCTGGGTCATTTGCACCTAAAGCAGAACTTCTTCATATTGATGTCTGTACCTCAGCCACAGAAAGCAAACTCAGTGCGGATGCAAATAAGTTACAGACGACACCCACTCCCAGCCACTCACTCTTTTTCCTCAGTTCCTAGAAAAATCTGGAGAGCAAAGGCAGTGTGTTTCAGCCCAGTGTTTGTGGGGGTGTGGACAGGCGAGCCCGGAGCCGTCATCTTCGTCCTGGAGCTCCTGTAAGACAGCCATGCAAAACAACAACAAGAGATCAGCGGCTAATCCTCTTCCTTATGTCGCTCAACGTGGCTCCCGCCCAGTCGCATATTCAGATCAGCTCTCCCACCTTTCCTCGGCTTGTCCTCAGGGAGTGAGGCTGATAGGCCTGTCTTTATTTAGCTTCTTTACCCAGTGATGGCTCAGATCTGCCAACTCTGAGGTGAGCTCTCAGCACACAGGTTTTCCCATGAGAAAGAGGCCGCCAGACAAGCTTCAGTCAGAGCACTGAGCGTCAACCTCTATCATCATTTATGTAATGTTAGTTTTAGGTTCACTGATGGCGGTGCTTATGTAATGGCTCTGCTTCTTTCATTTAACTGACCCTCCATTAACCTGCATGGGTTATATTGTTTGAGGGAATGTCGTTATTTCCCGAAAAAATAATTACATTTTTAGTGTTGCTATTAATGTCAGCAGAGGCCTTTATGAGAGGCTAACACACTCTCAGTTTTGTGAGCTTATCAGCCATAAATGCATCAGAAGCGCTACTTTGGGTCAACATAAGCAAGAAGATCAATGATTGGATGCTAATTTAGTCTAAAATAGCCTACATTAACAATGCAATTCACACATATAATTGCTTGAAGACTCATCTATGATGAGCATGTTTTAAATTTCTGAATTGATAAATTTGTGACATTATTGAGGGTATAAAAACAATGTCAGAGTGATACAACTGTCTTACTATCATAATGAAAAAAGCTATATTAAAAGAATGAAATTATTGACAGAAATGTTTATTTACAAATGTGGAAAAAAATAGAATTTTGTTTGAAAAATCATATTGGTCTTATTAATATTTGTAAAACGTTTGTCAGCCAAATCAAAGTCTTGTGATGCAGTCAACATACAGACATATGCAGTAAAAGTATACATAAACCAGGAAGTTATATCATAGAGAGGAGCCCTGCAGACCCTAATAACTGTGTCAAGGTGTCTTAAAATATAGGTCTCCTAAAATATCAGATAATTTCAAAGTTAATTCAAGTTGTAAAATATCATGTAATAGGACTCTCCAAAAACATAATGATATTCATTAATAATTCATGATATTATGTAATAATTATATTATAACTATATAATAAATAAATATATATATATGATTTATGTATGTATGTATGTATGTATGTATGCATGTATTTATTTATTTATTTGGGTAGGCCAACATTTTTAAGAACTTGGAACATGTGTTTTAAACCAAGGGGCCGGGGCTCACTAGGGGGCCTCGACAAACTTCTAAGGGTCCTCAAGATTACTAAAACGTATTTAAATTCATGAATTATTAATAATATTTAAAAAAAATCAAGATTCATATTTTCAAAAATCCAGATTCTTATCTTATTCTTCTAATAAAATAAAACATTAAAAATATTTATCCGTCCGTTAACTGACGTTTTTAATTTTAAAAACATTTCTGAAGTCACTAAATTAATCTTGGATGATTTAATTAATATCAATACTCTTAACATCAAAACGTCTGAAAACAGCAGCTTTGTCATAATTACAGCAGAAATACTGGATCAGCTAAAAATATTGTTTTGGACAAACAGATGGACCTTCAAGTCAAAAAGGTTGAGAAACCTCTTTTAAACAGTTTCTTTCTTTTTTATTGTGGACAGTATTATTTGTCATTGACCCAAAACAAAGAAACAATAGCCTGAATACTTGAATGATTCAGATCCACACGGGTCTCGTGACACAATCGATCCAACTGTATGTGCAAGGAATGCTGGGAATAGTGCACTTCAAATGCCATTTGTAATTTTATGTACATACTCGCATCCAATACCACTCATGGTTTAAAATATAGATGCACCAAGCTTATAATCTGTGTTATTATGCCACCGATGCCCAAACAGGAGGGCTAGATGACTTGAAGCCGGTAACCCTACACTGGTGGGACACTGATGACAAATCTCTTCCTGTGGGGGCTTGGCAACCACAACACATAAATCAGCGAAAGGGTCACCTTGCCAGAGTTTCATTGTCCTGTCACACACTTTTCTATGTAGAATGTGAACATTGCTTAAGTTATAATCATGCTTACATACTGTACACTTTCCTGTTTACTCTTTCCCCACCAATGACGGAATTTTCCAACATTACATGTTTTCACTGTTATACGGTAGGGGGGTGCTATTACGCACCTTCTGAAAGAGTACAGAATCTCTTGATGAACAAAACACGGGCGAAGAACTAGAAACAAGCGATAGGAACATTGCTTACGCACATGTGAGCTAATGCGATCATAATACATTAAACAGCATAAAAATCACAATTGCGTATCATAACCGAATGAAATGTCGACCCATAAAGAGGTATAAAGGACTGAGCAAACTTTAGGGGTGTTGATGGATGCAGTCTGGTGGGGAAAGAGTTAATATGGCATTCCATTATATATGTCATATATATGTCTATTTATTACTATTTATGGAGTGAAACTGATTTGACTTTATCTACAAGAATATTTTACCATTGAAAATCCTGCAGTGAATCAAAATGAAGTGTCCTGAGAAGAATGTGTGCACCAATTTTCAAAAGTAGGATAGAGAGGATTTCAAAAACTTAGGGTGCAGGGGCAAAACGGGTCATTTTTGCCTGTTCCTAAGCAACCAGAAGCATGCTGGGATCTCAAACAATAGCCAGGCTCCATCCTCTGTTGACATGTCACAACATTTGTCAAGAAGAAATGCTGTAAAACAGGAGAAATTCAGAAAGAGTTGACTTCAACTGTGATTTCATGTGGAAGGCTGATACAGCACACATTTTACGTAGACGTGATAATTAAAGGTATTTGCTTAACTCTGTCTTAATCAAACAATCATTAATAACTGGATCATTGTTGGCTGATAAATTCGAACAGCCTTGAGATTTATTCCATGGTTCATTAATTCTCCCATAAACATACCACAAGAGGACAGTTGGATTGAAAACTTCACATTTATCATGGCAAACATTATTTGGTTTCATGGGTTAATGTGACACATTGAAGAATTGCCAATTTAAGTGGTCACATGTAATCACAATCTACTCATTCATTTATCATAATTAAGCTGAAATCTGTGGGACTGCATGCATAATTTTGGTTATTGGTCTAGAATGTATAACCGTCTTGTTTTGGCACACCACATATTTACATAAAACCACGAACAATCCTGAAAGGGATAAGTTAAGATCTTCCATTGAGCTGTATATACCAACATCACTCATACATTCTGTACTATGACAATTAACAAATATTTCAGGTTAGAATGATGTTCAACTTACGTAAATGTTTTTTTATTTTTTTATTCTACCATTCAAAGGTTTGGGGTTGGAAAGATTTTTAATGTTTTTGAAGGAACTCTCTTATGCTCAACATTAATCCATTTATTTGATAAAAAAAAATACACAAAACAGTAATATCGTGACATATTGTAACAATTTAAAAATAACTATTTTCTATTTTAAAATGTAATTTATTCCTGTGATGTCAGAGCTGAATTTTCAGCATCACAGCTCGTGATCCTTCAGAATTCATTCTAATATGCTGATTTGCTGCTCAAGAAACATTTATTATTATTATTATTATTATTATTATCCATGCTGAAAACAGTGCTGCTTAATTTGTGTTGTGGAAACTGTGATACTTTTTTCATGATTCTTTAAAGAATAGAACAATTATTTGAAATATAATTTTTAATAACAATTTAAAGGTCTTTACTGTCACTTTTCAATTAATGCATCCTTGCTGAATAAAAGTGTTAATTTCTTTAAAAACTTACCCCAAACTTTTCAACAGTAGTGTTTATTTATTTATTTGCAATTTATTTACTTAATTTTACTTTGGAGTCAATGCAGCACGATTCTCAACTTAAGTCTGTAAAATGCAACTTTACTTTATCCACTTGTGTCAAGAAACTTGGCAGAGGATATAGTTTCAGCATGCTTTGCATGAGACTTGATAGGGAGAATAAATGTTCAAATCAAGCTTCAATTAAAGATGCAGTAAGCAATTTCTAAGAAACACTGTTGATATTTGAAATTGACACCCAAACAAACACACCCCTCCCTTCATTTGCTCTGCCCCCCAAAATAGCAAACACACTATGCAACACAGGTAACCAACAACTGGTGCAAATAATGATGAATCGGCTGTGATTCAATAACAACAACAACAGCATAAATTGGTTCTGTGAAACATAGCAAAAAACAATGTTACTCACCTATCGAGCTGAAACAAAGGAACCTCGTCTCTCCAGCGCTGGAAAGCTTATTCTTTTTCCAATTATATTCATCTGACCTTTTTGGTACTGTTTTTTAGCCATCTCCCTTTCTACAGTCTTTTTAAAAATGTCCCGCTTGCTTACTCTCTGTCCTCCCCCATCATGAGTGTATACGCTGCTGATTAGCTACAAGAGTGTTTTGGTGCTCCGTGGATCGGTTCGATCCACTTTGTTTTTTTCTCCAATTTACACAGCCAGGAATATGTACAAACACAATTTTATTTACAGAACAGACATCAAGCAAATATTCACAAATATTTTTGGTTAGGTGTTAATTTCAGCATTTCTCAGAATTACATAGTTCTGGTATGAAACTTGATAGGTCTTCTTTAACTTATTGGTAGCAATCATGTCGTTATCTACATAGCACAGCTGATGCATCAGCGGCCAATGATCTTGCTGCTCAAACATTCAAATACTTGAATTGTTTGCTGTTAACAGTCTGCAGCACGCTTTCAGAACCCTCCCCCTCTCCAGCTCCACCGTTATAGATCAATTAATGTATGTTACATGTGCAGCAGCAGAAGCACGTCTTACATGCCCACAGCTATGTCTGTGAATGTATTCGCAGTAGCAAGTCTCTGTACTTGCTTTGCAGCAGCACTAACAGCAGCAGCGTAGCAGATATATTACACCAAGACCAAATACATTAACATTGCAATAACCATTACCATGCCAATCTCTATTACCATACCAATCTCCCGAGAGTTATCATGACAGAAATCTATTAATGGTTTTGAGAAAGATTAGCCTTGGTAGTGTTTCATATTCAGTTATGTAGTGTTGGAGTGACTGTTGTGGTGAAGAGTGGAGCTTTTACTTAGGTAGACACTTGTATCTATATTATATTACATTACACACAAGGTACACATTTTATCATATCGTGGATTTCTTGAAAATCGAAATTATCTTGGTGTTCATGAAGAGCATGTTATTAGTTGTGTTAATCTATGAGCAATGGCTATTTTGCATTTAGTATGCTGAATTGCTAGTTATCTAGCATAGGGTTTTGGGTACAGCTAGACAAAAACAGTTTAGGAAATTAATCATGTTGGGGATACTTATTAATTGGGTCGCTTAAAATAACTTTTTTCCATTATGTAACTGTATAACCAAAAATTCTGTTTATTTAATTTCATTAGTGTTGTAGCGATTAAATAATGTAAATACAAACCACTTGAAAAAGTCATTTACGTGTGATCTTTAAGGTTACTTTTAACATTATCCACAGCACTGGCATCTTTAAGTCTGGCATTGTGATAATTACTGGCAACTCCAACATTAACATTTGTGTTCCTGTGAAATGGGAAAAATAGAAGTGTGTAAGGCATCGACTGGTTGATTTGGAAATGGACCATCTGCGGGCCTGTGATAAGTCTCCCATGTGTGTCGGGCCAGGCTTCTGTTCTCTTCTTTCTGTCTTGCAGATTGCAGATCAATGCAGTCACACTTGAGACCCCCTGACTTCACCCACAAAGAGATTTGGTTACCCGTTTACTTGTCTGGGAAACAAGACCCCCAGCACACCATGAAGACTCCTTTTCTTTTCTTGTCAGAGGGCCTCCATTCCATTTCCCAGCCTTTTGTTCTACATTTTTTCCTCACATATTTAGTCTGGAGGCCTGAAATGTTACAATAGTCCCTAAACAGTTTGGCAAGGAGGAGAGAAAAAGCCAAAAGAGAAATAAGACATTTGCGTCTCAAATAGAGAGCAAGATGGGGTGTTAAGATTTTTCCATCAAGGATTCTTTGTTCCTCCAGAAACCATGGTTACACAGAAAGGTCAGAGCAACGTGGCCACTGCTTTGACTGCAGAGAAGAGCACACATTGTTTCACATATAGTGTTTGCTCTAGACGGTTTAAGGCTGGTGTGGGTGTGAGATAGTAACATCACTGATGTGCTCCTAAATATTTAGATCAATCAATTGTTGGACACGAATGAACATGTTCTTTCCAGCACCAAAACATTTAAGGCAAGACACCCCAGGTGATTTAAACATTTTTGTATTATAAGTTTCTTGAAATGTTATGTTTAAAGTGCCCCTATTTATGCTATTTTAAATATTTTTCTAATTTTGTTTTGGAGGTCTCCTACAATAGGTTTACATGCATTCATTTTCTCATAATATTCAGCATCATCTCTTTTCGCACAGTGTCTCTCTAAACCCCTCCTTTCTGAAAGCCTGCTCTGATTGGTCAGAGTTGCGATTGGTCTGCTTGCAGCGGTTGTCAGAAAATGAAAAGCCCATTACCATATCTGAATTTCAGATTTCTCAGCACTTGTATACACCGTGATACAAACAGTAACAATGGCATCAATTCGAGCCTGAGTCCTCGTCCTTTGGAAGTGCATTCAATGTGGATTTGCTTATTACACCACAGAAAACAGCGTCTTCTCGGCATGTTGACAACACAAACCAAACTCTTTTAAGCCCCAGCTACAGTGTTTGAGGGCAGGTAAAAGTAGACGTTGTTTACAGGCAGCCAATCAAGACCATAGGCTGAAATAATGCCAATTTGTTACAAACCTATGTAGGTTCGTGCAGGAAGTAAGCTCTTTCTTTTGGGAGACAATAACTCAATTTATCATGCACTTTGATCTTTGCTGACCTTTTAAATTCACAAACAGCTATATTACACATTATAGATAATACATAGAATCAAAACGGCCTTTTAAGATATGTATTGTAAATGAAAGTAAACAGATAAGCAAACATACATTTTCAACTAGTCGTGTCTTGCCTTAAAAAGATAGTTCACCCAAAAATGAAAATTCTGTCATCATTTACTCACCCTCAAGTTGTTTCAACCTGTATGAATCTCTTTCTTCTGCTGAACAAAAAAGAATATGGGTAACCAAAAAGTTGATGGGCCCCATTGACTTCCATAGTATGGTAAAAACTATGGAAGTCAATGGGGCCCGTCAACTGTTTGGTTACAGACATTCTTCAGACTATATTTTCTTTTGTGTTCAGCATAGGAAAGACATTCATACAGGTTTGGAACAACTTGAGGGTGAGTAAATGATGACAGAATTTTCATTTTGTGTGATTGAATAAAACTCACATTCCCATGTGAGAACTTGTGTGTGTTAGACTTATCTGCTTGTGATGTGAGAGCGAGGGGGAGTTTCCCCAAGGCATGGTCAAGTCAGCAACTGTGCACAGGATCTGATCCTTGCTTTACTCGCAGAGGGCATGGAGCAGGACACGGGGAGATGGAGGACATTAGCAAAGCGTGAAATTAAAGCCATCGTACAGATCCCAACTCTCGGGGACCTGCCTTAGACCGTGCTGGGGTAATAGAGCCTGCCCTATTACTATAATGATCTGTGGAGAGAGGACGAGGGACATGGGATGGAGATCTGAAAGGGATACTAATCATATACTCATTCGGGTGAAAGCTGGACAAGCTCTGTAAGCCCCTAGTGAGCCAATGAATATCATGGACAGGTGGAACCTGATTAGTGCTTGTGTCTGTGACTGCTTTTAAATCTCTATACTTTTTCTCTGATATGTCAGGCCTCAACAATATATATATATATATATATATATATATATATATATATATATATATATATATATATATTTATTTTTATTTTTTATTTTTTTTTTTTTTTTTTCTGGCCAGTAGTTTCGAGTTGTATTTGCCCTGCCAGCATTTTCACAGACACCACGTAAAAATGATAAATAACTATCTTATATGTGTCTGAAAAAATAAAAAATAAATCATTAGGTTTACATTACTAAAAAGCTATGAAGTAATTTCACAACTTTTCAAAAGGCATGGCCTATATTTATTTGGCAAGTTAATATGCAGGAAAAAAATGGTGATAGTTACCACATACAATTTTTAGAGCCATTAAATTTAAGTCCTGTACATTACTAAGAAGTTGGCATGTGTTCTAAAGTAGATTTATCTAGATAACGTTACCTCTGTGACTGTCACGGTTACCAGCCTTGTCACCTCCTCTGCACTACATCTCCCATCACCCTCCTTGGCTCCCACCTGCACGTCATTCACAATCACCCGCACCTGTCACCGATCATTCTCTTCAACAGCACTACAAGAACACTCACCTTGTCTTCTTTCATTGTTGGTTCTTGGTAATGTTTGTTTGTGGTTTTTGCCTGCGTTTTTCCTGGTTCCTAAGTGTTTGATGATTAAAGTCTTCCTTCTAAAGTAATTCCTCGTTGTGAGTATTTCTAAGCACCACGTTACATAACAGTGACATTAACAGCAACATTTTTAATAATACTATATTTTTAACAATATATCACAAAAGTTTGAAAGGCATTTAAACACAAAATCAAACAATGTAAGAAACAGTAATGAGAAAACACTCCCCTCAAACCCCTCATGGTCATAATTGTATTCCTGGTGTAGCAAACAACAACCAATAATAATCCTTAACTTGATTTGGCAAAATCAATTTTCACTTCGTGTATCTGAGGGTTGCAGGCAAAGTTAAATTCGACAAACAAGAAGCAATTATTGTCTGCTGGCCATATCAGGAATGGCATTGGCCTCAATTGCATTTCATTGTGTGCTGAAAATTACAGATCTGACCACTTTACTTCACATTTTATTACTTTGCACAAAGCCTGTTCTGCATTTTGTGCCTTTAAGACAATAAATAATTTGAATTATGATTGTAATCCGAACCAGTAAAATCCGCTTAACTGAAGAAAAAAAACACATTAGGTTGTAAGTCATATATTATCCCATTTTTCAAAGTTTTGATTTTGTTTTTAGGGTCTACTAGAAAAGGTTTTCATGCTTTAATGTTAAAAAAAAAAAAACACATTATTTTACATATCTTCCCAGTCTGTCAGTAACACGGTTTAGTTCCGGTCTCTGTGAAGCCCCTCTTTCAGAAAAGTGCAATGTGCTCTGATTGGTCAACTGGACCAGTGTGTTGTGATTGGTCAACCGCTTTGAGTGTGTTTCGGAAATGTCATAGGGTTAGTTCACCCAAAAATGAAAATTACCCCATGATTTAGGGGGCTTTCACACTGACAGTTTAGTTCGGAACGGGGCACGGTTCGCATGAAAAATCGCTAATGTGAACGCTGTCATGGGACCCGGGTGCGCACTGGGGTACCGAACCCGAGACTACCTGGAGGAGGTGGTCTGAGTTCGGTTGCTCCCGAACCGTGCTGCGGTTCGCGTTTATGTGAAAGCAACACGGACTCGGGTGCGCACTTGTTCAGGAAGTAAAGTATCCTGCGCATGCGTTTTAGCCGATTATGATGTATTTAGTTAAATAAAACACACGTAAGGGATGAAGATTTACCCTGGATACGAACAAGAGTGAGTCTGCAGTGTATTCGCGCATAGTGCGTGCAATCAGGGCAACAAATTAATGGAAATTAATACTCCTCAAGAGTACATTTGCAACCAGCGGAAAGACAGCTTATGTGAAACACACACACAGTTAACCTGCGTTGTTTACTCAGCTATGAATAATAGCACCAATTAATAAAAAACACAATATATTGACCCGCGTCGTGTTTTATATCATGCGCAGTGCACGTTTGCAATGACGTAAGATGCACGCAAACGCACCAGAGTTCGATAGAATCAAGTTGAGTGTGAAACCAGACCATCACTGCGGGGGCGCCGGGAACAATCGCGCACGGGCTCGGACCGCAGCAAACGAGCCCAGTGTAAAAGCCCCCTTACTCACCCTCAAGCCATCCTAGGAGTATATGTGTAGAGGAGTGTTGATTAATGTGCTGATTAGGTGATTGTGCTCGCCCCAGGGTGTCAATCAAAACACATCACAGGATTCAGAACCGTCTCATCTTTACTTTGTATTAGTGTGTATATGTTGTTTCTGAAAAAAAAAAAACAAATGAATAACATTACAATAAGTAATTACAGTATTCATACATAATAATAATAATAATAATAATATACATGTCATTCTACATCTAATACAATTCTCAGGGTTTGGACTGCACTACCGAAATTAACCGCTAGATGTCGCATGAAGCTCATAATAATGAGGGTTGCGAATTCTCCGTGTCTCTGAGAAAAGGCTGAGTAATCATCATATATCGGCAGGGTTACGGAAAATACAACAAATACTATTAACTTGACAATCATTAAAAGTGTTAATATTACACTAAGTAACCACAAGCAAGGAATAAAGCAAGTAAATAACCAATTATTTTCTACAGTATATCTGTTATATTTGTGGCAGTCAGTACAACGCAATGTAGAGGACACTAACGAGATTAACAACTGGATAATTTACATTAATCAAACTGTAACAAGGCAGATAACTTTACTTAAGCCTGGTTCACAGGGGACGATTTTAAAATTGTCGGCCGATTTTCCAAACCTGAGAGACCCCACACACGGCGATAAAAAATCACGGGTCTAACAGTTTTGGTCGTACAGTTGATTGGTGCGCAGCCACACGGCAAAATCAACACATCACACATGAACCGATTTGACTCACGAGCATTCCCAGGTCAGACGGAAAATCTCGCAAAATCCCTCGAGACCAAACGTGACTTCAGAGTAAACAATCATGGCGGACGAAAAGGATGCAATGGCGATAGTTTGTAGTTTGTTTTTAACCGAAAAAAAAACGTTATCAAAAGAAAAGGCGATGGTCAAAGAAGTGGAGACAACGCGAGCATGGACGGCTGTTTTGATTTTGTTTCCCGGTGCTTCCTCTGCGCCTCTCACCTCGCCTTCTAATTGGCTACATGCCACAGTCCACAGGCTGCGTGCTTGTTTGTCCCCGGGGAGTACCACACATGAGGAGAAATCGGGCCAAAAAAATCCAACATGTTGGATATCCCCGATTTGAGATCGGAGCGGTCCCGACATCCTTCCGAGCAGACGAGAGCACTCTTAACACACCACACACGGCAGGAATATCTGATCAGATTATTTTACCATAATCGGAGCATACTTAAGATTGTCGGAAGGGGTAAATCGGGGCTAAAATCGGCCTAATTATCCTGCCGTGTGAACCAGGCTTTAAGAGCACAAATAAGTAAATTGACTTACATTTTGTCATGAACGCACACTCAGAAGGTAAACTCTGAAGCTAGGGGTGTAAATCGGAGCCTTAGTGACGATTCGATACGATACCGATTTCTTAAGCCAACGATTCGATTATTTTTGATACTTCAGAATTTCCCGCGATACGATTCGATACGATTCAATACTAGATATTTTTACATGATATCTATTAAGTTTCAAATAAATCAACAAAAAAATAAATAATTAGCCTTTTATTGAGAATACAGAAACAGTATTTGTGGCGAGCAGGACGAAGCAGAGGGACGTGAGAGAGCGGCGCGAGGCCGGTGGCGTGAGTGTTAATGAATGTCACCTGTGAGACGCACCGTTCTCGCATCTCCGCTCCTCCGTGAGAGATGCGAGACCGGTGCGTCTCACATGTGACGTTTATTAACACTCACGCCACCGGCCTCGCGCAGTTACATTATAGCTGTCTTTCTTTTTGCAAACGGCAACATCTCTTACCACTGCTCCATCTGTTTTCCTGAAGCCAAAAGACTTCCACACCCATGACTTGACACCGACTGGAGTGTGTAACATTTCACTTTCATTGCCAGCTCGCTCTGACGGTTCCATCCCTCTTGAAAGTCAGACTCAACAGTGTGTGTGAAGTAGAAGACAATAATGAGGTTAGCGCCACAGGCAGCTTAGGAGTAGGTTATACGCATATGTTGGAGCGGATGCTGAAAATAAACACCCGAACAGACAGGCGGCAAAATAAACACATTAATCGATACTCTTGCGGGCGCATCGATGCATTGAATCGTCGGCTGTATAATCAATGGATCGATACGAATCGATTAATATTTACACCCCTATAAGATACAGGAAGATAGGATGCATGTTATTCTCTTAACTCTGCTTGCTAACTGTTCGGGAAGTTTCTAACTCGCCACCTAACGTCCTTTCCGACGTCACCAATAAGTTTGTCACTGATTGGTTAGATCTCCTTAACATCGCTGCCCCCAAATATGCAGGGGCATATTTGTTCCTGCATCTAAGTTACTAAGTGTCAGTAATCTCTGGTAAAGGAATGAGACGGGCAACAGGCCACATAACCTGCCTTTAATGTTGATTTCTACAGACCTTACATGTCAATCAGCCCCAGGGAATGTCCTGACTACTCTCCCAATTAACCAGACGGCACGGGGTAACTGAGGGTCAACCAACATTGCAACAGATCTGACTGTAATGGGTTTAGTTTCTGCTTGCCATTTCTGTCGTAACTGGAGGTTAGGCAAGTAGTGTCTCATAAAGCTTGACCAGAAATGATCAGTGAGGATTTGGCTCTGTCTCCATCGACGTCGTCCTATGAGCTCAATAGCGGGGTACATCACTTGAGGTAGAGAGCTGTCTGGCCGCCCCATGAGCAGGAGATTTGGGGTGACTGGATCCAGGTCAACTACATTGGAGGAGACATATCGTAGGGGCTTGCTATTGAGAATTCCTTCTATCTCAATAAGCACTGTTTGAAGCACTTCTTCTGTCTCTGTGAACCTAATACTGTACGGAGGGCATTTTTGAGTGATCAGATTTCTCTCTCCCAGATGCCCCCAAAGTGGGGAGCACTAGGAGGGTTGAAGAGGAAGGTGATTTTTTGTTAAGCAAGATGTTATTGAAGCTCTGGGCAACAGTTTGTTAAAGCTTCTCTTAATTCTCTCTCTCCACCCTGGAAATTGGTGCCCTGGTCAGAAAGCAGTTCAGACGGGGTGCCTCGACGTGCAATAAATCTCCTCAGAGCCATAAGGAAGGAATCTGTGTCTATAGATGTGAGCAGCTCAATGTGTACACATCGAGTGGTCAAACACTTGAATATAATTTTTTCACAGCGTTGTCCTACTTTTATTTGGAAGGGACCAAAACAGTCCATCCCAGTGCTATAGAAAAGAGGTTTGTGAAGACTTATAAGGGCTGGGGGTAGATCAGCCATTTTAGGGACCTCAGCTTTGGCCTTCCACTTGTGACATTCTATGCAGTTGTGCTGGAATTTGTGAATTACCTCACAACCTTTTAGTATCCACACATTTCTCCTCATTTCAGCAAATACCCGTTCTGTTCCTGGGTGACAGACCTTACTGTCATAGTCCTTTATGAGTATTTTGGTTGCTGGATGGTGAGGATCCAGAACTATTGGGTGAATTGTCTGGAGTTCTAGACCTTCAGCACGACGTATACGTCCTCCAACCCGTATAAGCTGACTGGCTTCATCAAACTCTGGGGATAAAGTGAGTAAGAGGCTCGTAGTGGATACAGGCTTACCAGCTTTCAATCGTTCATATTCCTCTGAAAAACTGTCACGCTGGATATTCTGGGAGATGAGGCATTCACATAGTCTTTAGCCGTAGCTGGACTGGATTGGTTTGGGTCACTTTGACTGTGCTGGACTGTGGCTTCAACAAGGTCCTTCCATTTACTGTACTCAGTGGGGTTCAAGGGGTTTGATACTCTGGTGACACCACAGAATACACTCTTTCTCTTCTCTATTTCATCCTCAGGAGGTTTAAGGACTGGCATAGCTGGCCACTCTGATTCAGCCTGTAATAAGAATGGTGGGCCGTGACTCCATCTGTTTGGTGATGCAAGTTCCTTTATGAATTTGTCGTGTAACATTGGGTTGGTCCATATCTGCTGAGACAAAGCACCGTGGAATGGTAACTTCAGAAAGGCCGGGGAGCTCGTTCTCCCACCCATTCCAGGCTTTCAACAGGTCTGTTGGCAACATAAGGCATAGATGTAAGGCATAGATGCCTCAGCAAAGGCTGCAAGCTGTGCCAAAGGGAAGCACTTGCCACTCATAAATGCTGGGGAGGTTATTTGTTTCAAAGTCACGCCAGACAAAGCGGAGTAGGTTTCCGTCTTCAGGCAGTAGGCGGACCTGATGAAACATACCTTTCATGTCTCCACTCACCGCGACAGTATGCTCCCTGAAACGTAACAGAACCCCCAAAAGGGAAGGGCCTAGTACAGGTCCGGCAAGGAGGTAGTTGTTGAGGTTATGCCCATTATATTCAAAGGAGCAGTTGAACACCACTCTGTTTTTGGCGTTTTGATGAACCGTGTGATGGGGAATAAACCATGATTCTTCCTCAATAGTCGCAGAGTCTGTTTTAAGTTTAACCATATAATTGCTTTCCTTCAGCCTTTTGATCTCTTCTTTGTATGCAGATGCCTTTACAGGGTCTTTGCAAGCCCGCCGCTCTGTGTTTCTCAGGTTGGGCATGACAGAGTCTTTGTAGGCAGAGATGTGGCATTGCGCATCACTCCATCTACAATCACTCTGGTGGTTTTAACTTGTAACAAGTTCATTGCTTTCTGATCTTGTTTGGATCGTGTGACCAGTCTTTCATTTTTGTGGGGAATGGTATCTCCTTGCCAAAGTCTCTCAACATTACGGAAAAGTTCTTCCATTTGAGTAGTGACGGAGAGGTGCAGGCATTTCTGAGGCTAAAACTGTTGCTATAGAAGGCAGGTTGGTCCTTGTAACACCCAACCCAGTCTAGTTGTAATTGCCGCTGGACCTCCAGGTGGGCCAAGGTGAACCGGCCCAATAGGGGTAATCAGATGGGGATGATCTGCACCTATTAAAAGGAGGGGATGTGCTATGTGAATGGGCTGCAACGAGATGCCTTTTAGGTGCCAGTATTTCTGCTGGAGCATTTTAGTGGGGTAAGGCTGGATCCTTTGTTCGTGCTCAGGAAAGAAAACTAAGTGAAGACTACCTGTTTTTCCTTCTAAACCTGCCTCTTGTGATTATCTGACAATTGGGTCCACACTGTTCGATTCCCAGACCTGACAGTTTCAGGGAGTTTAGAAACCGTGCTTACTGATATATAGAGAAATAAGTCCCTTTGGATTAGGCTCTGTGACTTTGCAGACCTTTTTTATGCTTAAACAGCAACATTTAAAGAAAACGCATCGAAAGTTGAAAATGTAAAAAAGCATAATAGGACCCATTAAAAGAGACAATTCACTCTCATAGGAAAATTCTGTCATTACTTGCCCTAATCTCGTTCCAAACATGTATGACTGTCTTTTTTCTGTGAAAGATATTTAGAAATTTTTTATTTTTTTTGTCCATAGAATGGTAGTCCATTGGGTTTGGAGCCCTTTGCCTTTTATTTTATGTTGCAACTTTGTTGCAGTCCAAAGTTGTTACTCATTTAATCTCAGTCAGTGTGAGAACTGAATGAATTTCCATTCTGCAATGAGTTTTGTGTTTGTAATTGTGCGTGTGGTAGGACAGTGATTTGTGGAGCTGTAATAAAGGCTCGCTAATGACCCTGGCGTAAGGTCTAGCACCAGAACATCACAACAACAGAGCTGCTGTCAGCTTCTCTTTGCAACTGCTAAATCTCCCTTAATGGAACATCTGAGTCAATAAAAACAATCATCACACTCATTTGCCACAGAAAGCCAGGAAATCATTTTAGCTACTCAAAGAAAGCAAACCCATGGAGCATAATCTATAGCTTTAGAAATGAGCACTTCTCTTTGCTGTTCTGGTCAAGTATGTGTTGAGGTTTGGTGTTAGATGCCTAATGTTTATGTGGCTCTAGGGCTAAAAGTTGTTCTGTACACTTTGGATGAGCTTTCACGATCTCAATCATTTACAATGAAGATTTTCACCTAATTCTTCCCTCTCTAATGAACCACACACAATGTCCACTCAATAAACCGCTAACATGGGCTTTCGTTTTGCCAATGAGGGTCAATAGCTGGACAGCGTGTCTCCAAGTGCCTTCTCTTTTTCAAGACATTAATGGAGCTCAGCCAAGACCCACAGAACAGTCCCAGGGGTCGTTCCCAGATATTCGCAATGATACCCAATCTGGCCCCATTAGCGTTCTCTCCACCCATCAAAAACATGACTTCACGAATGCGGAATTAAAAATTAACCATCTAATATCCATTTGCTGATGGCTCCCACAAAAGAAAATGAAAAAGCAGATTCCCTCAAGGCTTTCTGGAGAAGAAATGACTCCTGCAACGCTATATGTGGAGGAAAGTCTGACAGTGATAACAGGAACAGAATGGATGAAGTTACTTAAACAGACCCCGATGATGAAACTGAAGGAGGTTGTGCCAAGGCTGTCAAATAAAAGAGTTGAGTAAGGCAAGCCAAACTTAGCAAGGATAATTGTGCCAAATTACATTCATGAAAAACTGTTACTCATTATATATATACAGTATACTCGTTCCATATATATTAATAAGTAATACATACCTTGCATTTAATTTGATTCCATTTCATTCCCTTAAAATCAGCCAATTAAAGATGATCCTCCCACTCCACTGTCATCTCTGAATTGAGCAGAGAAGCTGACAGACTTTCCACCTCAACCGCATCTTACAATCTTCTTCTGGCATCTTCACTGCTGGGACATTGTAGCTTTGATTTTTTTTCAGTAACACACCATCAAAGTCACCATATCTATATCCTGTTCCATTATGTTCTTCAACGTTTTATAGCCCACCACTCCTCTCTTGTAATGTTCTCTAGCTCTCCATTTCGCTAGCTCTTGCATTACATTTTCTCTCCAACTAAGAAATACCATTATTATTTTTTATAGAAATGTAGATTTAAATGTTTAAAAAGATATATAATATTATAAAAAAATATTATTCACTTGGTTCTTGACATGTTCTTCCTCTCATGTTGCTTTAAATTAGCCACCATCAACAAACCACAGACAATACAACAATATTCTTCTAGCACTCTCTGGAATACTTGATTCTGATTGGTCAATCACAGCATTCTGCTGTCAAATATGTTTTGTATAATGATGCAAAATGGTATAATTGACCGTTGTTCAGGGTAGGGTATTTTCTACATATTTGTGTTACTTTAATGGCAGTCATCAATCGGTGGTCTCTTGCTTCTCACTTCACAAAAAAGTAGTCATGTAACAAGTGAGATATGTCAGCAGGTGGCTGCCACAAAATAAATGATTATTTGCACCTAGTGACAGCCTTCAAATTCATAGCCTGGAAGAACATTTGCAGCAGAAAGTCTAAAAATAGCAACTGTGTGTACTGTCATGGTTATACTAATATAGTTTTTATTTTTAAAATGTCCCAAACTATTAGATAAAGGGATCCTCCATCTTACCAACGGCTTTCTCAGGGGAGCAAATCCCACTAGATGGAATTGATTAATATTTCACATTTCAAAATCACCAACAGTACATCTTAATCCTGAGGTGTGGCAGCCCTTACCTCTCAAGAGGATTGTGCTTTCCATTTCATAGCCAGCCTGTAAGTGAGCTTATACTGGTTCAGCTACTGCAGGGGAATTTCTGAGAGGTCACCAAAACACACCCATAGCCGGACCGGAGTGCTGAAATGCAAATGCGGCTTTGTTATTTTAAAACCATTATGCTATATGATAAATCTGGCCAGACATTTAAGCACAGATATGTATGATGATGCCACCATTGTAATATATGCTGCCTGCACAGGACAAACTGTACAAGTCCCTGCTTGGGCCTTGACCTTGGCTGTATTTTCTTCAAGAATTGTATGCATTTTTCACGTTGATCCAAGTTACTCTTCAAAATGTTCTGCAAGCTACATTATATATTTTACTGGGCATATTTTTGCACCCCATTTTTCAACAATTGGATACTATAAAACCTGCTGAAATTACTCTGCCTTGAATTAAAAGAACGTGTAATGGATTCCTTTCAGAAATGTGTCAAGACTAATGTCAAATCCATTATTAACTTTCTATATACTTCAGAATTTGGAACTCGACAACTGAGAACAGATTAATATCTTAGAGCAAAATCTGACCAAAAATAAGGTTAAATGCATCCAGTTGCACATGATTTGTTTCTTTATATCAAGTATAGTTAATCGTTCTTTTAATGTAATGGGAAATTATTCTCGCCACCTCCTGTCAGGGTTCTGCACTGACAGTCTTGTTTCTGTTCAGTGTTTCATTGTTTGTCTTGTGCCTGAGCACATGGCTTTGTCTTTGTGTTGGCCATTTGCTCCTCTTGTACCACCTCCTTGTTTCCCTTTACCACGCCCCCTTGTTTAGTCCTTGTTTCACTAATTGTGCTCACCTGATCCTCATGTGCTCTGGTCCCTTTATATTGTGCTCCTTTCCTTCATGTCTCTGCTGGTTCATTGCATGTGTATGAAATTCTCGCTTGTTTACTGTTCTTTTACGCCGTGTTTCCTGCCAGTTCTAGTTTTTGCAATTTATTCTTCTGAATTTGCTTTAGTCTAGTTCCTGTCTTTTGCTCATGGTTTATCAAGCCTTATTTTTTGGTTTCTATTTTTGATTTGGCTTTTCTCTGTTTGTAGCTTCAGTTATTTATTCCTAGAATTTCTTTTGGGTTATAATTTTAATTTTATGTTTATTTCTTTTCTGTAGTGGTTGTGCGGAGTCAGTTTTTATTTCTATTTTGCTTTTTCTTGTTGTTCACTCGTTTTGTTTTGTTGTGTCTGTTCCTGTCCTCCATCCTGGCTGCTGCTTTCAAGACCTGGCAGTGTGACTGATACAGCTTTGGTTGCAGCTCAAAGTTTCCAGCCTCTGGTTCCTCAAGCTGCTGCCTGATCTCCAGTCATTTACCTGGTGCTTCTCCGTGTCCTCGATTCTCCAGCATAGCCTTGCCTGGTCGGCTCTCATCTGTCTTCCCTTTCACCTGTTCACTGCCCTGTCCTACTGTTTGGATCATCCTCACTTTTTACCATCCCTATTGTGTCTTGTCAATAAAATTCCATCCCTTGGTCATTCTGCATTTGGGTCGTCTTTCTCCATAAGACTGCTGTGACAAAACCTGACACCTCCATTGTATGGATTTAAGGTATGTATTTTATAGTTATACAGGGATTCATTAAATATTTAAAGACACCATGAAATCAGAATGGACTTTTTTATGGAATAATGCAGTATTATAGTTTTTATTATAAACTAGTGCAAAGTGCCCGTGCAAAATCTATTTTTGTGTGTGTTTTTAGTAATTGTTGGTTTGGTGTGTTTGAGTGCTCATTGTTACAATTAAACCGCAATAGTTCAGAGACATATTTGTTTGTGCATGGTAGAAAGCAAATACTGATAATGACATACAATAAATAAGTAAAATTGAACTACACGATTCAGGGAGCAGGCTGCACGGTGAACTCTGAGAAAACGCTACGCTTGAGCAAACAATTTGTGAATAGGCTACTACAAATGATGGCCGTTAAAGAGACTGTGAACGCATTGAATAGGATATGTTTAGCTGGTGAATAGCATAGGCTATTATTAAACAGTAGCGATAACGTTAAGCGCACCAGAATTAAATATAATATTCAGAAGTAAACAGTGTAGCTGACTTACAAATTCAGTTGACATCCACAAATGAATAAGCGCGACGATTCAGGGAGTGAACTCCGTGAACTCCGAAAAACTGTTTCGGAGAAAAACTACGAAAGAACTCCGAACTCCGAAAAAACGCTACGCTTGAGCAAACAGTTTGTGAATAGAAAGATTTTGTGTATTTTCAGTTAACTTCAGTCAGATGCATTTACATTGTTACTGTGACTCAGATGTAATCAACTCTATTTGTGTCTGTAAAGGTGTGAACCAAACGGCCCATACAGATGTATGGCCTATAAAAAACTGAATGGCCCATACAGGTGTATGGCCCACAGAAACTGATTGGTGTGAATGACAAAGAAACAGCATTGCTCAGAATAGATTGCAGGGTAGATCGATCTCCTGTGGGAGGCCCTAACAGTTTTCTATTGTTTGTAGCCCATTTGTCTTCATGTATAAAGTTCTGTCTCACAGACAGAACTTTGGGTTAAGATTGTTGAAGGGTGACATGCTAACATCGCAGCTGAAGAACTGTGCTACACTACTACCTTCAATAAATTCTTCTCCCCACAAGAACAAGAACTTATTTGATGTATTGGAGAAATCTAATACATTGGTGAGCCACCCAAACCACTGCTCAGCCAAATACAGCAAAATCTAACAATAGGCTACTACAAATGATGGCCTTAAATAAAATATAATATTCAGAAGTAAGTAGTGTAGCTGACTTAATGTTTAGCTGACAGAGTTTATGTTAGAATGTTTATTTTTAAACCATCAGTGCTTCTTTTACCGATATATTTAACAATATCTTTTGCATTTCTAATCCAAACAACGTCAATCTTGGCACTGCACTTACTCGTGCCGGTAGCAAGACACCTGTCAAGTTTGAAATCCATCGGACTAACGGTTCGAGAGATAAGCGAATAACAGACACACAGACAGACAGACGTTCCTGTAATTTATAGATAGATTATTTATCAATGGACATCCTTATTTTTGCTTTTGAATTCACGTGCGCTCATAATCTTCAACCAAAATAACTTCTCCTCCCTCTTGCAGTGACATCTCGGCCGAAATCACCCCTATACCCTTAAATAGGTCACTGTTTTAGGGGACAGCCATTTGTAGTGGTATCGAAACCATAGTGGATGTTATTGAGTGCACTCATTCAATCCCACAATGCACTGCAATAACGAGTGTACAACCGATGTACACTCAGCGACTAGAGAATACACATAATGCACGGTGGCAGTTGTGCCTAATTAATTCCCGGGTCTCACCAGAAGATGACGCCCAGGTGAATCATCCATCCATTTTCCAAACCGCTGGTCCAATGTGGCTACAGCGTAATATCATACAAGTATACATTCCTTTTAATTAATGATTAAATTGTTTAATTTAGGTTTATGTATGCTACTTTCCATGACAGAGTTCAAAATAAATCTTTTCATTACTACTGGAGCTGCCAGTAGACTAGGCTACCTATGCTACGTTTTAAACGATTATTAAGCAGCAAGCACAATCTATACAAACTGTCCAAATTCACTCACTCGTTTTCATTCAATCCCTAAAGTGAACTATATTAGAGGAGTAATTTAAAGAATATTTTGAACACAGCCCTCATCTCTCCTCTGATGAAGCGCTATCAAACTCTTTAGGCTAAATGTTTTTGTTGTTGTTCATGAACCTGGTTTACACGGATAGGCTACATCACAAATGGGGAAGAAAAGACGATAGCAACTTTCGTTTGAAGACGACTTAAATTTAAATCTATAGCCTATTATTTAATTATGTTTTATTTAGTTAGTTGTTTCTTTTAAATTAAATAATGTAACATTAAATTAAGTGTATGTTTTATATGCGATTAATAAATTGGCCAAGGTCAACTTCAATAAACTGATTGTTGTTATTTATCAAGAGTTTTTCTGTAAAAGGTCTGGGCTGATGGATATTGTGTAGTAGGCTATGTGTGTAATATAATATATTAAAATTATTAGGCTACATAATATTTGATTAAATTTATTTTATTTAGGTTAAACGTAATTGAGTATCTGGATTGGTTTAGGTTAAACCCCGCTAAATACCTCTGTCTCAAAAAGCAGCAAGCACACAAATCTAAACGGAGACTAATCTAATCGATTCGTGAACGTCCGAATGGTCACGAATGTTTCCGAAAATGCGCACGAGCAACCTGTAAAGCAGGCAGAGAAGGAGACAGCGTGATAGAGGGGACGGCAGAGCAGCAGCAGTGTGTCTCCGACCGCTCTGGAGCACAAGTCCGTGAGACACAAACTCAGGATACACAACAATAGAAGCTTTTACACTCTACCGTAGTTATAGCAACCAGTCTCAATAACGGGATTATAACGGCCGCGTGGCACATTAGTAGAGGAAGAGTCGTTACTCTGTGGAATCAAAGAATTTTCCAGTCGATTTAAAAGTGGATTTGTACGTGGCCAACTGAACCGGGTGAAACGAGCGGTTGCCGTGCACGGAAAGAAATGCAAAACGCGGCGGAACGGAGAGACGGTGAGTTCAAAGCGTTTCTCTATTCACTCGGTCTTGTTCATGACCCTTGTTTTGCGTAAAGCACTTTTAAGGTGATTATTGTTTGCATTAATGAGAAGCTTCTCAGCCACGAGGTTTGGAGTGGTCGCGAAATTCAAGTAGTTCTCAGAGAGAAACTAACGGGTGAGTTGACGTCGGCTAAGCTAGTGCATTAGCTAACCGACCGATTTAAAAACTTGCATATCTTTAATTTAGGGTGGTTCTCTCAAAGGACAAGTGCAAATGAGTTAATCTCCTAGCACAGCAAGTTATAAGTAAAACTGACCATATTTTGTCGCTGTAACTCTCATTTTAGTGACTCGTGGTCTAAATTTCTTGTCAAGAAGCGTTTGATGAGGATCAAGTGAAGGGCGCAATGTAGTTCTGTCATAAACGAACTAACGTTAGACAACGCTGAAGCTGAACTCTTGACCACAGGTAACGTTAATCTATAATGCACAGCGCATATTCTCTAGTAAAATGCATTAACGTAACGTTACAGAGCAAGTGTCGCGAGCGAGCTCACTTCTCCATAGATGCTTTTTTTAATGTAAAATATGCCATATATTAATGTTGTGCAATCGTGTCAATGTTTTTATTTTATTTATTTTTTTACTTATGCATATTTGAAATGGTTCAATCGGGTGTGATTATGAAAAAGGCGTAAATTAATTAATTCCAAACACGTATGGAGATTTAGTACATTTTTAAAAAGATGCCTCCGTCTGTGAATGATCCGTGCATATTTTGAAACTCACACATAGATAAATTATACAAACATATGTCTTTTTTTTTATTTTTTTTTTTCTTTTTACCCAAAACGTAGCCGTATGCTGCCTTTAAAGTCGACGTCTGCGGAGTTCAGTATTTCCAATGGCATTATAATCAAACATCGATATAACGCAATGAGTTTTATTTTATGTTTCCAAATCATAATATTTTACAGTGCAGTTCAAACCAGCTCTTATATCCACACCGCTCTGTTAGAAAGTATAATTTGACCGGTTTTGTTTTTGAAGATATTTTTGGTGGGGCTTCAAAGAAATGTCAGTGAGATATACATGAGAAGTAAAGCTCACGCGCTTCAAAACGCTGATCAGTCAAACATTAAAATCCTGTCATTTACTCATAATTTTGTTCGTACCTGTACCGTGCGACTTATTTTTTTCGTGTAAAACAGAGGGAGATGTTGGGCAGAATGTCATTCACAGTTACTATTGACTTTCACTGCATATTTTGTGTGTGTCAGTCAAGACATTGTGCCTTACAGCTCCTGTAGTGGAAGAAAGGAAGTCCTGCAGGTTTACAACAACATGAGGGTGAATAAATGATGATAGACTTAATTTTTGAGTGAACTGTCCCTTTAACATGCATGCAGTGGGGCTCCAGCAGAACAATACCACTCTTTTTATGCTATAGGCTAGACATTATGCATTATTTGTTACGCGGTTTTGTTGCCCTTTCCCAGGTCCTTCTACAGAGCAATTCTTCTGTCCGTCAGGAGTTATTTTAAGAATGGAGCCTATACATGACCATACGTGAACACTGCGGGTGAGGGTTTCAACCATCCAGAGTTTTTATTTATTAAAAACAAATAAAGAAAAGAGCATTAGGAATTTCAGAGTGAAATTCACTCATTTCACATGAAGCATGTCAGCAATATCAAATGATCTGGATAAGCTCAAGAGCAAGTTTTGTGCAATTGCATCAGAAGTCTGAAATAATTTTACCAGGGACAACATCATTTTCTTGACCCTGTGCAATCTTCTGGTACTACTGTTCGTTCAGTTCATGTAATTAGTTTAAGATTCTGTCAGTTCTGGTTTTGTTCATAAAGACAGAACGACTCCTGAGGATAAAGGCTTGCTGGAGAAAATTTGTGGTCTATTTTGACTGACATTAAGATGAACTGATAATATCACACGTGTGATTGGATCACAGGCACTAATTTGTTGATTTGCTGAATCATTGGACAAATTTCAGATACAGCCGATCATTGTGACCTGCTAAAATAAAATATAATAAATGCATTGTGCCTGAAAAGGATTTTCTGAATAATGTACCTTGTCATAGCAGCTGTCATTAATTAATGAGCATACAACCGATTGGAGATGCCCTTTAAGCAAGATATACAGTTGTTTTGTGGATCTTAGTATTTCTAGCTGTTTTGTTTGTGTCAGTATAATTTGGTATCTTTCTCTTTCACCCTCTTACCTACTTCATTCTGGCAAAGGGAACTAATTGGCACGTTTGAAATAACCGGCCCTCTGTTGCCTCATGCTGAAAAGCCACTTGGTGCAAACTTCCCCCTTGCTGACGCTGTCTTATGATTTCCATGTGCGCTGAATTTGGGTAATTTCAGGGCCTGGGCTCTAATGAGAGATTTTATTTCTGTAGTGCTTCGGTTGTGGTGTCGGGGATCAACATTTATAGGACTCATATCTGGGAACTGAAAGTCTCTTGGACTTCTCAGTGGTACATTGGGCTCTGGCATGGGAACATGCATTTTTTATTTATTTAAACAATTCAGCCTAGTCAACACTTTTTTTAGGAGTCGTGTGGCACAGTCAGTGTGGGCGAATTTTTTTTAGAAGTTTTTATAAGATCCGTTGTTTGCTATAGTTCCGTTCACTCTAAGAAGGTCATGAGCACCTGAATAAAAGACAAAGCTTTGACTAGACTTATAGGGGCTGTCTAACTGTCTAAGCTGTCTAAGGCTGTCTAAAAACTGAAAACATTTTTTATGCATTTTGGCCGTTCATTTACATGACAATGATTTTTTGGGGGCCTGAAAATTCAAACCTTTGAAAATGGGTTTTAATGTGCAAGTTTTTGAAAACAATACGTTATTATCTTTGTGTAAACTACAAAAGAGAATCTTCGAAAACGGTGACGTCATGCGCATGCGTATTACCAGTTCAGTCTACAGGCGGTTGTGTTTCTTTACAAAGTGACAGCGCCTGACATACAATACAATACAGCACTTTTAATTGTTTTTGCGGATCGTCAAAACAGTCTTTTTGGCCTTCTACACAGGGGTTTATTTTTTACTCTAAAGTAGGAATTTTCGAATTGTTTTGCCACAGTATTCCAAATATGTTGATTTTTTTTGTGTGCCTGACCCCCTTGTATATAAAGACAACTACCGTTATTGTAATGTGTAATACCTTTCTATACTATGAGAAATGGAAGTATTATAAATGCAGATATTACCTGGAAAATATTTTATTTCTATGAAGTTGACATTGTATCATTTTTTGAGTACTGTTACTATAGATGAATAAACCTGAAACAATTTATTCTAGAAAATAGTTTTAAAGAATCATTCTAAAAAATAAAAATGATTAATGTCATGTTTTCTCTTTAGAAAGCAGTAATGTCTTTGTATTATGTTTGTGGTTGTTATACTGATGTCAAAAAAATAATGCTTAGCATATAACTTAATTTTGTTTTATTTTGTAAGTAAAAATTTTTTCTTATTGCCTCAATATTGAATTATAGTGTATTTTTGTTTCTTTATTTTAAATTTATTTTAATTTCCATACTGTGTGTCTCCATGTGATGTTTGGTAAAAGCCATCAAACAAGTAGCAATATATGTCTAAATAAATAATAATAAATAAAATATGTCAGGTTTCAAAATGAATAGCGAGGCATTGATCATAAATGCTTTGGAATACCGGTTTGGAATGACATGGGAGTGAGTAAATTATGAAAGAATTTATTTTTCAGTGAACTAGCCGATTCCTTTAAAGTGACTATCATACACTGATGGCCCTGTAGCTCGGCCTTTTTCGTGTATGGGTTCAGTTGCTCAGTTTCTTGGAACCCTATATGACCCTACGAATGCCAGTTGGATGTCACCCATTGTGTTTGCTGTAGTACCCAAGTTGCTGTCATTGAAATTGCTAAGTTTTTATATTTCTCAGACTCTTCAGTGTTTAGAGAACTGAGAAGTAGCTAAGTGTATGGAAGCTAATTCTGCAGTAATTTGGCTGCTGATTGAAAACAGGTTTTCCATTAGTGAGCCTGCTGGTGGCATTATAAACCATTTACACCACAGTTTTATGGGACATCTCCATTTAACGAAAAGTGGAAACAGACTTTTGCCAAGAAATGGCCCAGACCCTTTATAAGAACAGCGATTAAGGCTATTTTGATGTTCCCCCCATCTTTTCAGTTTTACATTATTTAAGTTACAGCTTTGATGGTTTGTGCTGAGAGGTAATTGCTCTGCCCTGATTTATTTTCAACAGAATTTGTGCAAAGAAAGAGGCCTTACTGTGCAAGCTGTTCTTTTGAAAACCTGCCCTGATATTTTTTCCAGCTTGTTTACAGGTGAAAGCCTATTCTTTTGACGCTTGTTTATTTTTATACGTTTGATATTTGACCATTATTCAATGGTTGACACAGTACAACTAAAATATGACCCCTTTAATGTCTCATGCCATGGCTTGACGGTATGACAGTATAGGAATATTGACTGGTAGAGAAGCGTGTGCACAAAAAGCTGTGTCTCAGACACCGTTTATTTTAGGTTTCAGACATTTAAATACACAAGCATTAGCAAAACAATACATTTAGGCCTATAGCTTGTAAAATACACACTGATGTCTATGGAAGCAGCGAAAACAATCATTTCATTTAGGGGTGTAACGACGTTCAAACCGAGCCGGAAAACCGCGATACAGAACCCACGATACGTATCGCGATTCTCTCATGGCGTACCGAACACGCCCCGCCCCCTGCTACCCCGGCCCAGCCCTGCCTCATTGGACCTCGTGTCTTATGTGTAGTTGTGTACACAACGAATTCAGTTTTGAAGCCTAACCACCATTAACACCATATAATAGCAAGCTCTGTGTTTTGTTACTTTCGATAATAAGCTAGGTGTAATCTTTCAAATTCTGTCTTTTTGATCTCGAAATTCAAACAATAAATGCCGTTTTGGCGCTCTTTGCTGTGGCGTGAGATCACTGTACTAGGCTCCTCATTTCAAGCGGCAGCACGGAGCGCGAGTAAACGCGATCATCTCTTCCTCAGTTACAGAATAAACATGAATAGACACCTGATGGTATGTTGAAAGATACAGTGTACTTACTGAAAGGCATCATAACTCGTGTAATCGCTCAGTGTTTCAGCAGCGGAAAGACGTCAATAAAACCTAGTAACTTAGTTTGTCACATAGCATTATAGTTACCTCTTGCACTAAATAAATGCACTATATTAGCCTATATATTAGGCTATATTTTACTTAACCTGTTAATGATATCTTGATTATTTAATGTATGTTTAAATAGGCTATCTTTAATGAAAATGACAGCAACTGTGTAAATTATTATATTTCAATAACGAATTAGAATAAAAACATAAGTTAATGCAAAAACTGCCTTATGTTCAGTTTACATGTTTTCATACAATGTGTTTGGTGTTGATTATTATATCTAAAAAATAAATAGCATCTGAATTTAGGCTAAAAGTCTAGGCTCTGTTGTTAACCTTTTATTGTGTGCGGGCTCCATATAGTTTACAGCATCAGCAGATCTTTTTTTTTTTTAATCCTTGCGAAACGTTTAATTGTAATTGAATTAATTTAAAGACAAAGACACATTAAACAGCATTAATTTTTTTTCATTAAACCACTGTTTAAAACCCCCCCCAAAAGCAATTTTAGCTTTCTAAAACGTACGTAACCTGAAAAGCACTGTTTATTTTGTCTATCTTTGTTCTATTGTTTATTTATGCTATTGCTTGCAGTTTGATTATATGATAAACCTTCACTCTGATTTTTAAACTTTGCAGTTAATCCGCGATTCAAATGTGTGCCGCACCGTGGGGCCTCGTCCGTACGGATTACGGATCAACAACTATCCGTTTAACCCCTATCTAGATGTTATTGGATATTTAGCCAGTATATTTAATTGTTCAAGCTCATTTTACCATATTTTTTTCTTTTAAAGCACAAATAAAACACTTTTGGCCTAAATATATCTTAATATGAAAATTCATTTTTCACACTGTACATTATAATGTTGTGATGCTCAAATTTAAAATTGATTTGTTTGTGACAACGTATATATACTTTTATTTTTGTGATTTATCTGCAATCTGTTATAACAACTAATTTATCATCCAGAACTGTAATATTGGTTCATCTCTAGATCTTACTCCTAGTCCTACCATAATATACGATTCTGCTCAAGCCGCCCATCCCTAGCCGTTGCAGTGCACCGATGACGCTACAGGCCATGTCCAGTTTGTGATTTTGCAAACTGTGTAAATACAAAAATGTGTTTATTTAATTGTATTTAGAAAATGAGATGTCTTAAGGCTACTGTAGACCAGCTTTCCCAAATAAGGCAGAGTAACATTAAATTATTCCAAACAAAGAGGGATCAGGCAGACCAACACACATCAGATCAGCCTAATGGGAGGGGATCAAGTTACACTTAGGCATATTTGGAAATTGTAGCCTCTTAATACACCCACTACATTTACTAATTGGCAACAAAATGTACAACTTGTTACACCAAAACTGGCTACTGATAAAAGGACAAAACTATGGCAAGTTTTTTTCTGTTATTATTATGAACGTCTGATGTAGTTGAGCAGAATGCTCTTTTATGAAGTTACTTCATTAAAGGACATATTTAATGAGATTATGCCTGGAAAGGTTTTGGATTTTTTATCATATGTTCATTTAAAAATATATATTGTATAAAATGACTTCTTGTATTTGTTTTGTTTTATTGTATTTATATGATATTTGTATTTTTATAATAGAATTTTTGCCATGAAAATAGCTTTGAATGCTGACATGACATAAAATAATCTGAATCTGAAGTAGTTGAGGAACCAACTACGTCAGATCAAAAAAAAAAAAATACCACCACCACTTTTGAAACATCTCGCGGCACGAATGTACCAATACAAATAAATAAAAACATCTCCAGTTAACTCAGAGCATTCATTTTGTTCATTTGTTAAATAAGAGGCGATCTAGCGCTGAAATGTTTTTTTTTTTTTATCAAGTGATCAAAGTGCTCGTTGCCGCAGCGATCAGTGGCGCAGATACCGCGTTCTGTTGTGGCTCGCGCGGTGCTGGGTCTTCACTCGGACGCGCGCTTCAATCCGTTGGGAGACTCCCTATTCGTTCCGGTGAAGGAGAACTCATGTTGCCACTGCCAAGCTCCACTCTGCTGTTGTGTGCCCGTGCGCCATGCATGCAGGCGGGAAAAAGTCGCGCGAGTAATTTACGTCACGTGATCGGCTTTTTTGATCTGCGCTTTTGGGGTTCGCCGATCAATCTATTTTTAGCCAATATCGGCCGATCATGATCGGCGTCCGATCAATCGGAGCATCCCTACAATATTGCGATTGCGATTAAATATTCGATTACTTTAAGTTCTTTACCTTCTGTATTAGTCGACATAGACAAGCAATAACTCGTACAATAGGGATGGGAATCTTTAGGCAGCTCATGATCCGATCTAATTTTTTTCTAATTAATTAATCTTAATAACACTTAAAATATGTATTTAATTACATGTGTAAATATACATACTTTAAATATATATATATATATATATATATATATATATATATATATATATAAACACATTTAATTAAACCAATTACATGTTAAGAATTTTAAATGGGCTATAAACTAATATAGCTTCAAAATATAAAAGCTAGTAAATAAAGAGGAACAAAAAAAACATTGCAAGAAATAAACAAAGAGTGCTTTCAGTATTTAAAAGTAGGCTGTCTGAACGTTTTCCATTCAAGAGCTGGAGTGATTTTCCCCCTATACGATAAGCTGCATTCACACTAATGCACATATCTCTTTTGAAATTGTAAATGTGGTTTGTCCTGTTGGTTTAAAGCGGCAAAACCTGTGCAATGAAGCCCGCGACTGTCCTTGTAATTCGCTTAAACCCCGAACTTTATAAAAGCTTATTTTTCGGAAGGTTCGAGCGGTGTCGTGTGTGTGTGTGAGAGAGAGAGAAATTAGAAGCAAGCAGAATACGGTTGTTTCTAAAGCACGCGCAACGTCATCACGCATCTGTGTTTAAAAACTAAACTCTGACTCGATTCTGAAATTCTCTGAATCGATCCAGATTTGTTGGAGAGAGAATAAATAATACAATATCACATACATAAAAAATAAACTGTTCTTTCCTGTATGCCAGACCTATGCGTAGCGTGCCAAGTTGATGCTTGATCTGCAGACTGCTTTTCTCTCGCGTGTCATGTGACCAGTGTAATCGCAGCTTTTGCGGTTACAAAATCGCATTTCATCATATCGCGATATTATCGCAAATGCAATTAATCGTTCAGCCCTAATTGTGGTGGCTCCATTAGGCAGAAGGACGTGTCCAAGGTACGATTACTGCCAGCGAGTTGTGTGAAGGTGACCTCCCCCTCCATACCCTAATCCAAACACGCAGACAGACGTACACCGTTTCCCTTGATGTCTTTGTTGATTCTCTTCTTGCTACTCTTTTCTGTCACCTCAATTTTCAATAATCCAATAAAGTCAGCTGGCCACTTGTCATATTGACATGCATGTGGTTCTGTGCGTTGTCGCTCAGGAAGATGAATGTAGAGGGAGTTGTGAGGAGCCGAACTGATAGGGAGGATTCCTTAATGTTTATGCAGCATTAATGGCCTTGTGTGTTTAACAATTAAAAAAAATGCTGTGGGCTCCTTTGAATATTGATAAGGGAGGCTGTTTTGCAGCTCTGTTTAGAGAACTGGGATGTGCAGTTGTTGTGGTTTGGGTGCGTTGACTGTCAAACAGTGGGTTGGATTGCAGTGCTTGTGTTTTTTTAAGCGCAAGTGTGGCAGCATAGTTAAGATAGTGTTCGTAAAACCATATAACATTAAATAGAGAACAGTTTTGTCAAATAGGACAGAACCATTTAAGTGGGAGGAGATGTTCTATTTGTGGAAATATGAATGGGAACAATCATATGGTGGCTGTGGGAATGTAAAGTCCTGCCTTTTAGTTAAAAGGGTTTTACCCTATTGATAGTTTGGTTATTCTAGACCAGTGGTTCTTAAACTTTTTGCCTCAATATTCCCCCCAATACTCAGATTTCTGCTATAATAATGACAATTTAAAGCTGCTTGTTTTCAGATTGTATATTCACATTACATTAACCATGATTTGTTTTGTGAAGTTTCCTGAAGTTTCAAGAGCTGTATGCTCTTAAAATAAAATAACTGATTGTACTTTGCATCTTACTATAGTAATAAAAGTAAATTATGCGTAATTACAAGTAGCCTAACTAACCCTATATCAAACCCTAACCGTAACTCTATAGTAAGTACATGTGGTTAATTAATATTACTCAGTACTTATTTGAGTAAGTACAATGTAACTGCATCACTTTAAAACGTGTAACTGACTCCAGGTAGGAATGATAAATCTAGTCTAGAGATGCACCGTTCAAACTGCCACGGTCTGGAGTTGGCCGATTTTCTCGAACAAAAAAACAAACAAAAAAAGTAGATTTTTGTTTGTTGTCAATTATAGTTCTTTGGAAGGAAATCTGTACCGGTAGGTCACAGAAATCAAAATCGACCAAGAAAATTGCAATCTCTAGTCCAGTCATTTGATGACTTTCCCAAGTATGGGCACTAATATGACTGTCCCTAAGAAATAGCCTAATCAAATACCTTCAAACTGCACGCCTTACAGTTGTTGTTCAGACCCGGAGTTATTGTGGTGTTTGCTTGATTAATCAATTGGTATTCACGATGTAAAGGTTTAGTGTAGTAATTGGGCATAATTGCAGACTCCAAGCTTCAAATCAAAAGGTCAGCACTGACCAGCTGGGCTGAAACAAATCTGTGTCTGTTTTGAATTTAGCGAACATTGTTTTTTTGCTCAGCAAAAAATACCTCCGCTAGCGCTTTCTCCTTTCTCTGGATAGTCACTCTGGAGTGAACTGTGGAATATTCTCAATTCATCCTGACTGAATGCACAATACAAGTCAGTTTTTTTTGTCAGCCATTATAGACAAAAATCTCCCACAAAGCATACAGCAACTGCTTCAGTAGCATTGGAGTTAGCTAGGTGCTGTCTTAAGCTGTTTTAAAGGGTTTGGACAGGGTTTGTAGGTTTTGATGGAAATAGTTTTTTTTATTTTTTTTAGTCCCACTGAGGACAAGAGGAAGCAGCATGCAGGAGGACGGGAGGATGCCGTTCTGGTGCTTCATCTTCCCACTGGTGTGCCAGATGGAGAAGACTGGGGGAGTCCTGGCATAGAGGGGGTGCTGGTGTCTGCCCAACCGTCACAGAAGGACTCCCCCCTCATTCAAACTGTGTCTGTCCTCTGGACAAAGAAGAGACCATTTAAACAGAAAAGGCAACTGTGGCAAAATGATGCATGTTTTTTTATGTACAAATTTGTATTGAAAGACTGAGCTTATTCATTTGCTTTGAATATGTGAATGACAACCACTGTTTTTCTTTCCTAAATCAATTGAATATTATTTTTTCATTAAAGCCATAGTGAACTAATGGTCCAAATGGGCAAGCAGGTAAAACCTGATAAAGAAAGAGCAACTTGCTTACTAGTGAAAGAATGTTTCAAGCCAAGACATGGTTAAAATGCTTTATGTTGTCTTTCACTCTGTAATTACTGCAATGGACTTGCATACAGCCAAGACTTTCTGGATTGTGCTGATGAAATATCGTTGAGCTACTGTCAGAATCACTTCATAAATCACAAGTGATGTTGTGGTCAAACTGTAAAGCAATAAGAAACGCATGAAGACTCTGCAGAATCTTGTTCCTGGGATGTCTGTATGCCAGTATGTTTTTCCCACACTACATTGGAATGTAATTATTTGACCGATGATTGGTTTTACTGATTTTTTCCCCCATTTTTAAGCATTTCTCATAATCGGGTATCGGTTTTGTTATATCAGATTCACCGATAAATGGTGCCATCTTGTGGGCGCTGCATCTGAGGGGAGACTAGTAACAAAGGTAAAATTGCTTACCTCCCTTAATTAGTAAACTTTAAACATAACGGCCGTTAATGCACAAATGAGATGTTACATGTTTGATATGTTGGCCTAGTTTAAATTTTGTGTAACTTTACATCAAAGAACTTTGACAAGAAGTGAAAGCCAATAGAACGTTCCATTGCAACACCAGCGCCCAGCAGCAGCGCTACGCTTCCGCCATTTTGGGGTGAAAGCGACTCGGCAGTCCACTAGTGTTGATGTCGTTCGCGAACGAGCCGCTCTAAAAGCCGATTCTTTGAAAAGAGCCGGACTTCCCATCACTATCCACTAGCTTTTTGCTGTTGCTATGGCAATATCAGCTGCTTTGTAATTTTTTTTTTTTTTAAAGTACATTAAAGATCAAATCCAAACTGAATGATGACAACACAGAATAACGTACAATCACTAGACTAGTGATCATCAAATCCCTTTTAACAGTTTATTTCACAGACTTAGACAAGTTTTATCATGCTATATCAGATAGTTGGGAAAGCAAGACTATGTAAACAAAAAAACACAGCCACTGTCCATCATGTTCTATAAGATCATCATGTTTGTAGCATGATCCAGGGGATTAAAATGTACAAAAAATATATTTCAGGCCTAGTGGAGTTGGTAACTAATAATAGTAGTAAATGTGTAAAGTTGCATAAAATGGAAATATTCAAAGCAAGAAAAAACTACCTCAAATGTGTATTTAATGATATGATTAACTGTTATCTGTGCTGTTGTCCAGTAACTCCAGTTGGAATTTTCACCCCAAAATGGCAGCCACGCTACCAAAGCGCCACCTAGTGGCTGTTACCATTAAGTTTCGCCTCTTGTTCTTCTATACTCTGTTTACATCTACTCAGGCTCGCCACATAACCATAATACTATATAAAATATATCTCAGGGCTCGACATTAAACCTTTTCATGTGCTTGTCCTTCGAACAAGTAAATCGGTCATTCACTTTTGGAAAAAAAATTGGATTGTAGGCCTAAATAATTTATTCCGAAGCAATATTCTCATCAGTGTTCACTGTTCAGGTAGGTTTGACATATATTTAAATCTGCATATTTATGATATTTTAACCTTTTTAAAGAGCATTTTCCCTTAATCGGTTTAAATATATGCTTCATCTTTCATTTTAAATTCTTAAATTTGATAAAAAAAATGTATTAGAATAATAAGACACTATATGGTTGTTACCATAAGTATCAAATTAAATAATTTACACTGAAAAATGACAACTGCATTAAATAATGTTATGAGATTGATATATTTCAAAATATTTTGAATAATACAAAGAACTGAATATTGGAAAGAATTATACTTTTAAACATGAAACTAAACCACCAGTAGGTGGCGGCAGGAGAATGTCTTAATTAGTGAGTCATTGAGCCATTTGTTCAAACGGTTCATTCAAAACGCTGAATTATTCAGTAATGAAAACACGGTTATGTTTTCCGGTGAGATGCGTTATGGTTCTGCTATGATCTTTGTTTGGAACTATTTTTGTTGCTGAAATAGAACAAAAACAGTCAATATTGTGTCTAAAATTGTGACTTAGCCTAATATTAATTTCGTATGAAATCATTGACATTTTCAATCGTGATAGTATTCAGCACTCTTGGTCATGTGATGTTGCGTAACTGTATCATATAGTGCTGCACGATTAATTATATCGCAATCGCAGTGTCAAGCCTATGTAAGATGCAAAATGCTGTGGTTTTATATGAAATAAATTAGGGTTGTTAACGCAATTAAAGCAGCATCTGTTATTTTTTGTCATCCTTTGGCTAGTTACATGATCCCGCTCTTATTCGTGCAAATGCTTTAAAACCATTCATGCACGACAAGTCAAAAGAAAGCGCACTGCCTGTGAATGTCCTGACTGTGACTCACAGAAAGACACGCGCCAGTTTCATGCGCATGCACAGACCGTGCGGCGGCGCGCGCCAGAATACAGTTCTCTTTTGCGTTTGAACGAACATAAACACACACAATTATGCCAAAATGTCGTTTTGTAGAGTATTTTCATAACATAAGAGCAGTCTTATATGATGGACGTAAAGAGTTGTGAGAGAATGAGGCGCGTGGGAGATCCGCGCCTCTGTCAGCAGCAGCTGGTCTTAAAGGGCCAGCAGCCAATAAAGCTTTCAAATTAATCAAAGAACAAAGGGAACAGAGAAAATTACTCACTGCTCTTGACTAACAAACTTTTGTAGCTTTAATAAGGATTAGTCTATATATAATTTATAATTTATGCAGCGCAGACTGTTAATTTTTATCCAGACATCAATGGCTTATAGATCACAATAGGTGTTATCAATTCATTTAGTTGTTGTTGTTAGTTTGAGTTGAGAAATATTTCAGAATTATCACTAATCTGTGTGTGCATTTTGCTTTATAACCAAGCAAGTTGACTCATGAAACCATTTGTTTATTATATCGCAATCGCAATATTGACCTCAATAATTGCAATATGACATTTTCCCCAAATCGTGCAGCCCTAGTATCATATGTTATAAATATAAAAACTCCACATGAATTTTTACCGCTGTATGTTAACTGAGTTTCTTTTGTTTCCATTTCTCCTCACGAGGCGCGAGCACTACCTTGTTACCGTCAGACTGTCAGCGGCTGTTTGCTGATTGGTTGGCAGTCCGAATGTCGGCAGATATTTTTTTTAACGATAATAATTTTAACATTAAATTACATTTTAAATTAACAAGTATTGTAAGTAAACAACAATAGCCCAAGTTTAGAAAACTTTTTTTATTAAGACTTTAAAAAATAATTCTGCATCTGTTTTTATGTGTGCCAGCTGCCATTGTGGGTGGCACCGGCACACCTGTGACTACGCCTATGATGGAGAGACATGGACTATTGTGTGCAAAACAAGCCATGAAACTGAACCTTACACTTGTTTCTGTCATGCCTTGGTGATCTGGGTCCCAAACAGCTTCTTAGTGCCCGAACACACAACCCTGCCATCATAGTATGCTACAAAAACATCGCAGGCCACTATAGATACGCCTTTGTCAGAATGATGAAGGATACAAATGTACCCCAAATCTCTTCTCTGTCTATCTTGCATCCATGAATAACTATTGGAAGTCTAGAAATGGATTGGAGGGATCATTTGGAGGATGCTCTGGATATTGATATGCAGTTGAAGGTACTTGACCCAGAATGTTTAAGAGATTCCATCAGCTCGGGAGAGGGTGCAAGGAGTGCAGTGCCACCACCTACCAGGAAATGACACACAAATGCAGACACTGTGACAGAAATTGTCACCTCAGCATGTGGAGTATTAGTCACAGCTGACCACCTATGTGTTCAACCCATGTTCCAAATCAGACTTGGGCACAAGAAGTTGAACATGACAGACACCTTCTACTTCGTTGAAAGACTGTGATGGGTTGATTATTGGGTTAAAACGATTAGCACTTTTATTAATGACCATTTAACAGAACTTGACAGCCTAACAATATTAGCTATATGAGACAGGCTAGAAATGATTGTTGAAAGGATTCACTTAAAAGTTGTCAGAGATATGCCATATACTATCCTCATGCCGTTGCATACCTTTATGCTGTTATTTTTTGTTTAAATAGTGACATCTGTTAAGGCCCAAAGAGACAAATAATAACATAAAAATAGTTCATATCACTCATACATGATGCCCCTGCTGTGGGCACTTATAATATGGCTTTGTAATGTTACATAGTCAGTTCCACAATGTAAGAATATAATTCATTCCAGTGATGGCAAAGCTGAATTTTCTACTCCAGTCTTCAGTGTCACATGATCCTCCAGAAATCATTCTAATATGATGATTTGGTGCTCAAGAAATGTCTCATTATTATTAATGTTAAAAATAGCTGCTTAATGTTTTTGTGGAAACCGTGATGTATTCTGGATTCTTTGATTAATAGAAAGTTAAAAAATAAAATTTGTTTGCAATATTTTGTAACATTAGTGTCTTAATTTCACTTTTGATCCATTCTTGCCCAGTAAAAGTATTAATTTCTTTTAAAAAATTCTGCTGACCCCAAACTTTTGAATGGTAGTGTTACGTAATATGTTCGGAAATAATGTGGAAATTATTTTAAAATGGAGAAACCTGCAAATAGAGGGGATGATAAACCTAGTTAGTAGGTAGAGGTGAGGCCCATTAGGCCTCTCTTCTAAAAGGCTCGTGATAAATGAGCTATTAAATCCTCTGCTTGTGGGTCTTCGAGGCTGAAGGGAATTGGTGGCATTATCTCTTGCAAATAGGTTTGAAAATGCTTTAGGCCACAAAAAAACTCAGATTTATTACCCTAGATATTTTATGACGTTAGCTCTAATCTCTTGCATGGGTGTATGTATTTTTTCCCTCCTAGACCTCGACTACACATAATTGTTTTTCCCTGTTTTTATCTAGAAATTCATTTCTGCATAATCCTTTCAGTTGAAACGGTTCCTTACAGGAAGTAGTCGTTTGCTCTCCCCAGCCCCCCAGCATGTCTCTATTTGTGACCTTTTTATTGCACGTCTCAGTTTTATTAGTCACCTCTCCTCCCTCCATCTTTGCTATTAAATCCTCTCCTGTCATGCATACACTAATCCAAATCTTTCCTTTCTTCTCTACTCGCTATACTTTATCTCGCCGTTGCTATAGGAAACTGCACTTCATAATCATTCTTATGAAAATGGAAGTCGGCTCCTATAATGAGAACAGAAGGAATATCAAAAGGGTAGGCAGTATTTAACTTGCATGTAGGCTGCATTCATAGTCACACTGGAAGAGTTATTCCATCTGTGAGAAACCGTTATACTTCGAAACCAGGGCTGCACGATTGGGGGGAACAATCTACTTGTGATTTTTTTGTGATTTAAATTAGGGATGGGCACTTTAAAAAATATTGCATTCGAATATTCAAGCTCATAAAAATCGAATATTCGTTTATTTAAATGATTTTTTTAAGTTTACTTTTTTTTACGTTTTTGTCACCATTTCTGAACAAGCTGACGGTTGGGCAATACACAGCAAGCTTACAATATATTAAAGTTTTCTTTTAGTTGAAAACATTAAACAATATGAGTAAACAAAAAATATAAAGAACAAAAACATTTAAGCTCAAGCAGCGTGAACGGGAATAAAAACGCCTAATAAAGCAGACTGTGCCAGTTATTGTACAGAACATACACTCGAATCAGCATATGATTATCGTTGTGTTTATATTGTTTCACGTTTATGTTAAGAAAAACAATATCCACATGCTCGAGTAAGAAAATTTGTTGCGCTGACAGACGTTGCAGAGATGCAGATAACGGTGTGCTAAGCGAAGTTTCTAACAGGACTTTGTGTTTTCTGTTCTTAAACCCGTCTCCCTCAAAGAAACTTAAAGGAAGTATATGTCTCAATCATTTTGTTATCAGATAAGTTATCATCTCGCCTCACTTAGGGTAGGCCCTACAGCTACGCTTGCCTGCAGTCGTGAATGCAGTGATGGACAGCTCTCTTTCCTCATTCGACGGGTGTTTGGATTTCATGCGATTTCTCATTGTGGTGATGATATTATAACTCTGATTCATTAATGAATTTGATCAAAAGTAATTCCATTTTCAAATTAAATTACATTTTCAAATTCAAGATCATTTTCATCATTTACAAGTAATTCCAAACTTCACGAGGCACACCACAACATTATGTGATCAAATACAAACAACTTGTTAACACGCTCCACAGCGCCACCCAGTGCGTTTAATTATAACTGCGAGTTTGTGCTTGGGATTTATCATGGATTTAATGCATTTACGGCCAGCAAAGCAACGTAGTAAAATTCTAATAGTATTTTATTTTTCGAATAATAATTACAGATCGAATGTTCGAAAATTTGAATATTTGTGCACACCCCTAATTTAAATGCAATGATTAATAATTATGATTATTATTGTTACTAAAATATTAAACAAAATAAGAGACTTGATTGCTTTATATAACGAACAGATGGAACTTAGGCTTTTATTCACACATAAACGTTGATCAGTGAACCTAAACTCAAGCTTAACTAAGCTTAACCAAGCTTAACCGTACTTGCTTGGTACGCGAGAACAAACCTCATTGGTTCTCGCGGAAGCTCAAACGTGCTGTGTAACACGAGAATGAATCTCAATGGTTCTTGCTGAAGCTCAAACATGCTGTGTAACATGAGAATGAATCTCACTGGTTCTTGGTGAAGCTCAAACATGCTGTGTAACATGAGAATGAATCTCACTGGTTCTTGCTGAAGCTCAAACATGCTGTGTAACATGAGAATGAATCTCACTGGTTCTTGGTGAAGCTCAAACATGCTGTGTAACACACGAGAATGAACATCATTGGTTCGTGCACGTCAAGCGGACATGTTGAGCTTCCGTTTACCATACTTGATGTGTGCGTTGATGAATGTTAATGTGAATATAAGCTTTAATTCATTCTGTTCATCATAAAGCGATTGTGTCTCGTCATAAAATTTGGACTAAACCGCTCAATTCATTTGGAAGTAGTTTTACAATTTGAGGGTGGGTAAAGGATGACAGTTCACCCAAAAATGAAAATTCTATCACTTTATCACACATATATAGGCCGAATGTACGTTTCTGGGCCAAAGACTTTGTTGGATAGAGAAATGGTGCATGGACACTCCGTCTGGCCTATAATATGTGTGTGTTGCAATAGCAGCAAATTTTATTTTGTATTTACATCATTTCATTTCAAAGTCATATTATGTACAGAGTCAAGTACTTTAAATTTTACTTAATACTTTTTAATGTTAGAAGGGCATTGATTAAACTTTTTTTTTTTTTTTTTTTACTTTAGCTTTTGTTGAAGTTAACCCCTGATATTGTATTTTTTGTACAATAATCTGCAGACCCCCATGCAGCATCATAAACATAAACCCCCTAGAGTCTTTTTTTCACCTTGAATGAAAGCATGATTTCCTTTAAAGAGGATTTCACTTCAGAAAGCGCACTAGAGCAGAGAAGTTTGTTTGCTGAACTACATGGACAATATCAGGTCACTTCAGAGTTCAGCTGGAGTATCTTTATGAAACTGTTTGTTGAAACACTTGTGACAGAAACTGAGCATTATAGAAAAAATATCAATATACAGAAAACTCCTGAATTGTATTCATTAAAATGCTGTTATAATGCTAATTATTACAGTCAAATCAGCACATTAATGCTCTAAATGTAGTGAGCTGCAAATAATAAACATTTATCTGAAAACAGTCACATGTTCTCCATCTGAGGCTATCAATAATCTCCATTTTAATTCAAATAAATTTAAACATCCTGTTAAACCTCACAGCTGTTCTTAATGAACGAGAGGAATGTTTCCACAATAGCTTCAAATGAAAGACGGCACATAGCGAGTCATTGAGTTTCCTCTCTATATTTTAGCCTCAAAGGATTAAAGCTCCATTTACACTTACAAGTAAAAAGAGATCCACACAGACCATTCAGATAATGAAATGTGCATTGTTTTTTTTACACCTGGTATTAAACCATGTGGTGTTTGATTAGTCATGTGGGTTGAATCTCACACTTCCACCCTCCATAGTGAGACATAAAAGCCAACATGGAATCAAAATAAACCCTAATTTTCATAATGCACCTTTGTGGTCTTATTGTGCATGATTTATCTATGCACATTATCACAAATTATGAAAATGTTATCATGTTTGTTTTCTTTCATCAAAATATTTAGCTTTAGAAGTATTCATTTAAATATTTGATGTTTACCAAAAATATATAATTCATAAATCCATCAATTAGAAATAAATTGCTCATCCTCAGAAATGACTCTCTTTTTTGGCATTTCAGTTCAGTTTTATTTGTATAGCGCCATTTACTATTCTATTTTTTTTTTTAAATGTATATCATTTTTTTTATTTATAGTAAATGTGTAAAAGATGCATTTGTTAAAAGTGTGTAGCCTATCCATTTATTTCAAAATATTAAAACTAATGTAATGTACCAACTTTCAAAACTTTTTGTTTAAGCATCCTGACCAGCCCGACAACAGCAACCACTGTGAGTGTGGGCGGGGCTATCTGTTGACGGACCAATGAATGGCTAGTAAGAGGATTGTTCGAGAAAACCATGTTCAGTTGGTTCTGCGATGCAGAAATTACACAGTTCAGCTTTAATATGCCTAAATTAACTAGTTATCATGAGTAACAGTAGGCTATATTTCCAGCTCCTTTTATTGTTTACAGAAGTGAGTTTGAATGCATGGCAGCAATACACAGGAATTTTTGAGAGGGAACATAGTAAAGTTAAGTTCTTCTGACTGAATTCATGGAGCATCTCAAATGCTAACTGACAGAGGATGCTTTTTCAACATCACCTGCCATCAGCTCCTGAACTCCCAACCACTGCAATCCCAACTGCAAGTCTGAGTGAAAGCCTCATTATTATGTTGCTGTTGGTGGTATAGACTTCAGGACTCGCATGTCATTTAGGTTATAATTAGTAACATTTACACCCTTTACAAACATCATTTTTGTTTCTCGTTTCACACAGTCCCTCGACCCTCTCCGTGCCAGAGCTTTGCCTTTCTCTGAGGAGGGTGTTAATGTTTTTAAATGGCGCACTTGCAAGTGGATTATTTAAAAGGTGGCGTGTCAGGCAGATCTTTATCTGGTGACTTAGCAGCTTGAGTCGGAGGGACTCGGCATGCCGTCTTTGAATGCTGATTAGATTGCTTTCACTCCTGTCGGCTGAATTGCACGCTAATAGCACGTAGGCTGTTGTACATTAGAACCACATGAGGGGACTGAATGTGATTTAAAAAAAGAGAGTGAGACTGCATTAGAATACTAAAGTGATAGCATTGTTTAACCCTCCAGTGATGTGTTATGAGTAAATATGTTGAGTTATATAATAGTTTATTGTCCTTTATTGACCCAAAGGTTACGTTGTGGCTCGACAGTCCCGCCAACTTACGCCGCAGCAGGATGTGGCTTGCCCTTTGATTGTGTGCTGAAATCATTCTTGGTAGGAATCAAGCTGTGGGATATTCACTGTACACTACACAATTCTCCCTTCCTGTACAGAAGTGCACAGTATGTGAGTACATAGTGTAATGAGCTCTACTCTGTTCCAGAGACGTCAGGCACATTCAGACGAAAATGGGCATGGTGTGCCCCTTCAGACGTTGTATGCAATGTCCATAATAATAAAAAAAGGCTTATTTTATTTATTAGATTGATTATAAGGCTGGGTTGTATGACTGTATATATTGTGACTATGGTATAAAGTGTCTATCGTTAGAGATTTTACTGTAGCACATTACTAAAAGTTGTACACGTAAGTGATAAAGAAACATGCATGAATGAGAAAATAAAGAGTGGGACGTGCTTGATGTTGAGTGCAATAAGCTCTCAATGTGGTTGGTGCTTGCGCTTGACTGACACACAGCTGAAGTGCGCACACATAAATCTGCCTCTTTTAGACCGCATGCAATCAGTTTACCTAATTTGTATCTTTGCTCTATTGTAATTGCCCTACTGTTTGTAATTTTGCTTTTTTGTTCTTATTTTTAATAAAAAAAAAATAACTTTAAAACAATAGCTATATCGAGATGCATATTGTTATAGAGATATAAAATTTCCCATACCGTGATTTTGGTCATATCGTTCACCCCTAATTGATTAGATGAATTATTTGCTTCTGTCATCTCATGTCTACATTTATTTGAGCCTATTTTATTTTAGCCTATTTTAGCTAATAAATAATCAATTAGGCTATAATGTCTATTACAATAGTGAACATTTTATGAACAAGAACTTTTAAACTTCGGCATCTTGAAATCAGATACTATAAGTAACTTTTTTTAAATAAATAAATAATAGCCCCACGTGACTGTAATGACATCATTTATTTTCCCACCTGCGGTGATCTCAAGGCAGTTGGCATTTTCATTCTGCCTAGCCACCATCACAAGGCAGGAATCCTTGGCATTTCATCCAATTTTCAAACTAAACTTTGGGAACAAAAATGGCTGCGCACTGACAGTGATATTTCAGTTAGCCTAACACTGTAGGTGAAAAATAAGTGTGAGGAAATATCACCTTCTACAACAAAACTGCACTGGGTAGTTTTTGGTTAAAACAGAATGTCATGCTGAACATAATTTGCAGAATTGGCTGTTGAATAAAATCGGTTCTTTTAATTTCAGTGAAAAGATGAGACCTGCTTTGAGGGGAATGTCAAGCTTTTGACACTATGCATCACACTACATTGCATTTTTGTAATATTATTATAAAATTGATTTATAAACTGTTATAAAACATACTGCTTCTGAAGTTTTAGATTTAGAAAATCACAATTTTGAGACATAATGCATTGTTGGTTTTGTTGCTGAAATTACAGGCCCAGTTACTCCAAATACTCTGCTACACAAAAAATGACTAGGGAAATAAAATCGTATTTCTGATGATCAGTGTTAAAATTAAAATTAAGAAAGTTTGGTCCCACGAGTCCCACCTCTCAAATGTCCCTGTATTTGATGGGTGGAAGATGTTGCTTTCCCACATTCTCTTCAAACTCTTAACATTTATGAACATTTAAATGTACTTTCTTGCCAGATACAAAGCTTCTTTGGAATAATTGTACATGGTGTGAAGTGAAAATTAGTTTTAACAAGTAACAAAATATGCAATTTAATAATCTAAAAAAAGAAAATGGATTTGTCCGTTTAAAGGGGAAGTGTTAGGTCAAATCTACCCCCCAGATAATTCACAATAATATTTAACTAGAATCATTGCTTTTTTGTTTTTATGGTGATGATCCTACACAGGCAACAAACTTGCATGCAAACATTTGATGCCTGTTGCCTTTCTTTGACTTTCTTTTCTTTCTAAGTCTTATCCTGTTTACGTTGTGCATAAAGCCCTTGTGCTTTAAATGAAACGAGTCGTCCAGTTTCCTTGAGGAAAAAGACTAAACAAATCAGCATCAGACTATGTTCTAGTAAATCTGAGAATTGAGATAATTATAATTGAAAAATTAATTGGAATTTTAATTAATGCCTTCTGAAGTGAAACTCTTGAAGGCACAATGCTTATCGGTCAGAAGAAATATTGAATTCTTCATCTATGGAAGACACATCACCTCCCATGCAAACTAACGCTCAGATTGGAGAGAAAACAACTACTTGATGAAACCAAAGGTATATGTGCACATAGAAGTAATGTGCACATAAAACAAATCTCACATATTGAGTGGTTATCAATCAAAATTTCCATTTTTATTTTCAACTGTTGGTTAATGGAACATCCAGACTTTGATTCTTTTCGTTTCAGCAGTTAAAATTGCTCTCTGCTTTATTGACCGAATCACATGATCTGTATCAATGCTACCTCTTAAAGACCTTAAGTGAACACTAACATCGTTGATCAATTTTCAGAGCAGCAGTGAATTAAACCAAGCCGTAGACTATTTGCAATGCACGCTGAGGTACTTCAGGAGAAATGGTGAAGTAAACAGGGCGATTGAAGATGTGGATCAATTCCACAGTAACTTGTGCTTAAAGAAATATTCTGTTCCAATACAGTTAAAGCTCAACTTCACTAAACTTTTGTAGCATGTTAGCCATCCAATAATCCCAAAAAGCTTTGTGTTTTGTTACTTTTAATATGAAGATTAATTATTAATGATTTTGTTATGAAATTTTATTTGGTGCCAGATCAGGCGGTAGCACAGATCAAGCACGCATGAACTGATCATCTCATCTCCTGTTTACTACTAGTTACAGCACAAAATAGACACCAGGGTGAACACAATAGGGTGAACACCAGAAGGTATGTTAAAATATTCATTACAACTTGCCGAAATGAATCCTGTCTTATGTAATCGCTCAATCAGTGTTTCAAAAGACCATACAATGTCACTTACAATGTCGTTACATTTACCTCAAGAAAGCTATTCAATGTCCATAAACTCATTAGCAAGCTAGAAAAATAACTATAGAGATGAGAATTTTGCTAAATATATGCACTGTATTACATATTCATTATGTATTTACTTTACCTGTTAGTGATGTCTTCATTATTTAATGTACAGGTCCTTCTCAAAAAATTAGCATATTGTGATAAAGTTAATTATTTTCCAAAATGTAATGATAAAAATTAAGCTTTAATATATTTTAGATTCATTGCACACCAACTGAAATATTTCAGGTCTTTTATTGTTTTAATACTGATGATTTTGGCATACAGCTCATGAAAACCCAAAATTCCTGTCTCAAAAAATTAGCATATCATGAAAAGGTTCTCTAAACGAGCTATTAACCTAATCATCTGAATCAACTAATTAACTCTAAACACCTGCAAAAGATTCCTGAGGCTTTTAAAAACTCCCAGCCTGTTTCATTACTCAAAACCGCAATCATGGGTAAGACTGCCGACCTGACTGCTGTCCAGAAGGCCATCATTGACACCCTCAAGCAAGAGGGTAAGACAGAAAGAAATTTCTGAACAAATAGGCTGTTCCCAGAGTGCTGTATCAAGGCACCTCAGTGGGAAGTCTGTGGGAAGGAAAAAGTGTGGCAAAAAACGCTGCACAACGAGAAGAGGTGACCGGACCCTGAGGAAGATTGTGGAGAAGGACCGATTCCAGACCTTGGGGGACCTGCGGAAGCAGTGGACTGAGTCTGGAGTAGAAACATCCAGAGCCACCGTGCACAGGCGTGTGCAGGAAATGGGCTACAGGTGCCGCATTCCCCAGGTCAAGCCACTTTTGAACCAGAAACAGCGGCAGAAGCGCCTGACATGGGCTACAGAGAAGCAGCACTGGAGTATCCACAGTCAGTGATGGTCTGGGGTGCCATGTCAGCTGCTGGTGTTTGGTCCACTGTGTTTTATCAAGGGCAGGGTCAATGCAGCTAGCTATCAGGAGATTTTGGAGCACTTCATGCTTCCACCTGCTGAAAAGCTTTATGGAGATAAAGATTTCATTTTTCAGCACGACCTGGTACCTGCTCACAGTGCCAAAACCACTGGTAAATGGTTTACTGACCATGGTATTACTGTGCTCAATTGGCCTGCCAACTCTCCTGACCTGAACCCCATAGAGAATCTGTGGGATATTGTGAAGAGAAAGTTGAGAGACGCAAGACCCAACACTCTGGATGAGGTTAAGGCCGCTATCGAAGCATCCTGGGCCTCCATAACACCTCAGCAGTGCCACAGGCTGATTGCCTCCATGCCACGCCGCATTGAAGCAGTCATTTCTGCAAAAGGATTCCCGACCAAGTATTGACTATTGAGTGCATAACTGAACATAATTATTTGAAGGTTGACTTTTTTTTTTGTATTAAAAACACTTATTTTAATTGGTCGGATGAAATATGCAAATTTTTTTAGACTAATCATCAGTATTAAAACAATAAAAGACCTGAAATATTTCAGTTGGTGTGCAATGAATCTAAAATATATGAAAGTTAAATTTTTATCATTACATTATGGAAAATAATTAACTTTATCACAATATGCTAATTTTTTGAGAAGGACCTGTATATGTTTGAATAAATCTGTCATTAAAACAAGTTATTAGTTTATTGTCATTTAAATGTTTATATTTCACTAACAAACTGGAGTAGAAACAATTGTTATAAAAAAGTTGATATAAAAACTGCCTTATGTGCAATTTAAGTGTTTGTACAATTTGTACAACTCAAGTTTCAGCTTTTTGAGTTTTGACTATTAAATAAGATTGATCAAGTAGCCTAATTGATTAGCCTATTCATTAATTAGGCTATTTATTTTCGATTTTGGTTTTCGGCCAAGTGCATTCAGAATTTTTGGTGTCTGTTTTGGCCCATAATTTCCATTTCGGTGCATCTTGTTTTTATTTTTTATTTATTTATTTATTATAATTACACCGACCTGAACCTTCCGAATGCATTCTGTGTGAATGGTCTCTAATTCAGTCATTTACACACCCCATGTTGTTCTAAACCCATATGACTTTGTATGTCCACGTTGTGGCAGTAAATGCTGATCTAATAATTTGACAATTCACCGAAAGTGTTTATGACAGCAGCCCAACAACGAGGAGGAAATTAAATTACAGACTTCTGTGTAATGGCACCAAATTCGCATGTGGGGAATTAACACTTCCTTGCATTATTTTTAAACGATGTGTTAATTGTGTCCTCTGTAGTGTTGTGAAATTCTAGTTTTAGTATACTGTTAAACTTCCTCTAAATCCATTTCTTGTCATTATCAGCATGTGTTTGTTCATTATCTGTTATGTTCTAATTTAGCTTCTGTTATGAGCATGAATTACAATGAGTGTTTCCTCATAATTAACACATCAGTCTGTAAACTTCTTGGAAATGCCTGTCATAGTGGAAATAGTTGTAAAAATAAATGTGATTTTTATTCCCGTTTACATTTTAAATAGGGCTGCACAATATATCGAAAAATGATCGTTATTGCGATAATAGTATATGCGATATCCGTATCGCAGAGAGGTGCGATAAATTACATTTATTTTATGTGCCCCGCATTTGTGTGTTGCATGCATGCATAGGTTGTTTATCCAAATTCGACCAATCAAATGGGGCCTTGCTATCTTTATACCCGCCTCCCCAGTAGGTGCTATTATGCTATTAGCTAGATCGGGCCCAAAGGGGAACCTAGTGGCTCAGAGCAGAGAGTGAGCTCATTTTCCCAGTATCGTGCAGCCCTAATTTTAAAGCGTATGTACGTTGTTGTACTGTACATACTCTTTTACCTTTTTGAATACTATGTGCTTTCATGTTGAGTTTGTCATTACACTTCAGGGACTTGTGAATAAGGGCTGCTCTGACATCTGTGACGTACTGTTTCCTGGATGGATGTGTTTGAAGTGAATAAACATGAGCACTTTTGATGTTCACTTGTTTTGTTACAAGCAGGTTTTCATTTTCTGCAGGTGTCTTGATAGCCCCTAATGATGATAGATGAGAAGAGATTTGTGTTTTAAGTGTTAAGTGTCTCTGTGTCTAAGTATTCAGCCAACAGCTTACTGCAGCAATTTAATAATCAAATGTAAAATAAAACAGCATAGTCTTCACTTTAAGAATTAAACGTGATTTGATTCTTATTAAAGCTACGTTTACTGGGTTTATGTAAATACTCACCATTAGTTCCCTTTCAAGGGAACTCGAGCTGCGTTAAGACGCGGTGGGAACGCTCTGCGTGATTGCGTCGTGAAGCACGTGTATAATCAGTCCAATGGAAGAGCTAGACGTCATAGGCGGGTGACGTCATAGACCAGGAAGCTATAAAGCACCCCTGAAAACAGACCGCGACAGCTTCTGCGCCTTCAGCAAGCGATCTGTGTATTCTGTCCTTGTCATATTTATTGTTGTCTGTCAAGTTGCAATATATATATATTATGGCAAAAGAGAGCAAGCAGCTTTGTGTTGTTCCCTGCCCACGTTATATCACGGGTGGGGACACACACATCAGCTTTTTGTTACTAATGGGGAGTGGAGCATGCCACAGTCAGTTCTCGAGGGGGCTGACTGTGAGCATTGCGAGAAGCTGTCCGTGAGGACGCTCCGCTCCCGCCGGGCGTTCTTCGAGGAGGACGTTTCGGTTCGCGCTCCCCGTGCGGGTCCCGCTGTTGCCGATGCACGGCGGCGACTCGCATTTTGGGGTTCGCAAACGGATCTGACAGCGAGAGTTGGGACGGGCCCCGCCCTATCTCAGCTTTCACCTGCCAGATCCAGTGCTGGCGATTTCCAGTTCCGAGGAATTGGTATCGTTAGTGTTTTGTTTAGAAAAAGAGAACAAATAAAGATATAAAAAAAAAAAAAAAGAAACAGATGTTTGAGTTTCAATAAATGAATAAATAAGTCAGCTCATAACTCTGTTGAATAAAGAGGAGCTTTAAAAGGAGGTTTATCTAGTGCTGTTGCTAGTTAAATATTTTCTGGCCAGCTGAACATTATGAGAGTAAAAAGAGTTTATTAGATGAAATATATCTAAAAACAGAAAAACTCTGTATCTCAGCCTCCTCGTCGGGGACTGCCGTTTTTTCCCTATCTACACACCACACTGAGGTGTCGAGATCGTGGAATAAGCCGGTTTCTATTTTATGTGTTTAATGCCCAAACGTCTAACTATAGTAAGGCTATGGATATTAAGTATCATGGTATGACAGTGCCTCGGGTTAAAGAGACGCTTACTAGCTTTCTCTCTCCCGAGTCGGCGTCATTATTTTTAACCCCGACGTTACCCAGCGCTGGTGGGTAAATTATAAAGACATGGATGAATGTGAGGTTGTCAGCACTGACGCTATTCGAGAATTGCGTCGTGCAAAAACAAAGAAAGAGATAAACTATACTGGGAGGGACGGTTTCGAGAAATCGTTTCTCGACTCTCTGAGGAGGGTCGCAGCACGGCCAGTTCGGTTGTTTTCCTGCTGGTGGCCACGGAGTGATATATTTATATATATATATATATATATATACATACGTTTTTCTGATTTAAAAATAAAGAAAAAACTAAGAAATAAACCATTCAGCGGCGTTCCAGAGGTTTCTTCCTCACCAATCTAATGTTCCTGAGACTGCTGGGCGGAGCAGTCTCGGTCTACTAAGCTCCTCGCAGCACAGAGTGAAATGAAAAAGCAAACGAGCATCGCCATTTGGGCTCCTCCACAATCGGGGGACTTGGGTGGCGGTAGCAGTCTAGCCAGTTAGAGATATGCAAGATCTGAGGACGTTTTTATCTCTAAAAAAGCTTGGACAAATAGGAAGCCCTGACGCCGAGGCTATCAGGCTTCTAAAGGGTGGTCCCCTCCGGGGGTAGGGATGGTTTTGAGAAATCGTTTCTCCTCGGCGCCCTCTGGGGTGCGACTCTCTGAGGAGGGTCGCAGCGCTGCCAGTTCGGTTGTTCCCTGCCGGTTCGCCGTTCAGGGCACCGAGGTGTCAGCGTCCCCATACGATCCTCCGAGGAGGGTCGTAGAACGGTCAGTTCGGTTGTTCCCTGCCGGTTCGCCGCTTCAGGGCACCGTAGTGACTGTTCAACCAAATCCAGAGGCCAGTCTTGAGAGACTGGTTCCCCTAGTAGAATTTCTGGCAGCGTGGAAACTACTGCCACATATTTCTCGGTGGGTCCTGCACACTATAGAAAAGGGGCTCAGAATTCAGTCCGCGCAGATTTCTAGGGGTCCTCCCCACTGTGGTGGACCCCGAGCAGGCTTTGGTTATGGAGCAGGAAGTACTGACACTTCTGCAAAAGGAGCTGTAGAAGGGGTTCCTCCTCCCGGCAGACAGTCAGGGTTTTACTGCCATTACTTCGTTGTTCCGAAAGAGGATGAGGGGTTGCGTCCTACTCTAGACCTGCGTCAATTAAACAGCAGGTCTCAGAATCTTAAGTTCAAAGTATGCTTACGCTAAATATGATTGTGTCACAGACTCAGTCCGAGGACTGGTTTGTCACAATAGACTTAAAGGACGCTTACTTATCTATCCATCCTCATCACAGGAGGTTCCTGAGGTTTGCTTTCAGGGGCGAAGCATACCAGTATCGGGTTCTTCCATTCGGCCTAGGTTATCACCCCGCACCTTTTACAATATGCGTGGATGCAGCTCTGGCTCCTCTGAGATTCCAGGGCATTCGCGTATTAAATTATATCGACGATTGGTTGATTTTAGCTCAGTCCGAGCTTTTGGCAGTTCAACATCGAGATGTCGTTCTGTCCCACATAAGGAGGTTGGGGTTGCGGCTCAACACCAAAAGAGTGTACTCCTCCCAGCTCAGAGGACCACTTTTCTAGGTGTATTATGGGATTCGACAACAATGCAAGCACGTCTGTCTCCTGCACGTATTTCTGCGATTCTCACAGCCGTAAAGAATGTAAAACTAGGTCAGTCACTCACTGCAAACAGTCTCTGAGACTGTTGGGGCTCATGGTAGTTGCGTCCAACGTAGTTACTTTTGGCCTTCTGTACATGAGACCCCTGCAGTGGTGGCTCGGGACCAAGGGGTTTTCTCCGAGGGGAAATCCGTTTTCGCATGGTCAAGGTCACGCGGCTATGCCTTCGTGCCTCGGTCATGTGGAAGAAACCTTGGTTCCTCGCCCAGGGCCCAGTCTGGGGGCTTCTTGTCGACACGTCACGCTATCGACGGATGCTTCCCTCACAGGTTGGGGGGCGGTCATGAGTGGCCGTTCGGTGAAAGGCCTTTGGTTGGGGCTCATGGCAGTTGCGTCCAACGTAGTTACCTTTGGCCTTCTGTACATGAGACCCCTGCAGTGGTGGCTCAGGACCAAGGGGTTTTCTCCGAGGGGAAATCCGTTTTCGCATGATCAAGGTCACGCGGCTATGCCTTCGTGCCTCGGTCATGTGGAAGAACCTTGGTTCCTCGCCCAGGCCCAGTGTTGGGGGCTTCTTGTCGACGCATAATGCTATCGACGGATGCTTCCCTCACAAGTCGGGGGCAATCATGAGTGGTTGCTCGGTGAAGGGTCCGGACAACACACTGATGGTCTCGTATATCAGAGCAGATATCCTGTTGAGGCAGGGGCTGTGGCCCGGGGAATGGAAACTTCACCCCGAGGTGGTGGAGCTTCTTAGGGAGAACTTAGGTCAAACTCAAGTCGACCTTTCGTATCGCTTGTACAATGCATTGCCCTTTGTGGTTCTCCCTCATGCATCCAGCTCCGCTTGGACTGGATGTGATGTATTAGGTGTGGTTCACGCTACAACTGTACGCATTTCCCGATATCTTTGCTCCTGGGAGCTCTGGATACTGTGGGCTCGGCCTCTGAGGGGGCCCAGCTCATAGACTCAGGTCTCTCGACCGAGGTCGTGGAGACCATACTCCAGTCTAGTGCTCCCTCCACGAGAAGACTAAATATGCATTGATATAGAAACCGTTCTCTGACTGGTGCAGAGAACGCCTTCTGAATCTTGTTTCTGCCCTGTTGGTACAGTACTTGATTTCTGTAATGAATGTTTCTTTGCTGGGTTATCTCTGAGGAGAGATCCTTAATTTCGTCTTCTCCGTGGTACATGAGGCTGAGGCCTGCATGTACTTGGATTTGCACCTGGTATGGTGATAGTATTTCTTCACCCCAGGTCAGGTTGTATCTCTAGGTCCCTACTGAATGTGCGGGTCATTTGTGCTGCAGGCCTTCTGTCCTCCACCATTAATACCCCAGATCAGGAAAAACTTAATCTTTTATGCCCTGTCCGGGCTTTGGATGCATATGTCCACAGAGCTGCTCAGTGGCTTATATCAGAACAATTATTTGTCTGCTTCGGGTCACCTAAGATAGGTTGCCCTGCATCTAAACAGATGATGAGCAAGTGGGTAGTTGAGGCTATCTCACTTGCTTATGAAGCGGCCGGACAGCCTTCACCCTATGGCTGTTCAGGCCCATTCTACAGAAGTATGGCTGCCTCTAGGCTTTAATTTCGGGAGTTTCCCTTCAGGATATTTGTAATGCGGCAGGCTGGTCCTCACCACATACATTTGTCAGATTTTATGACTTAGACCTCTCCACTCCTGGGGCTAGGTTGCTTGCTTCTTAGTGTGCGCAAGACTTCACACAGAACGGGCATTTGTCTTTATGGCGTAGTGGGTATGGGGTTCCCACCGCGTCTCAACGCAGCTCGAGTTCCCTTGAAAGGGAACGTCTCAGGTTACGTATGTAACCCTGGTTCCCTGAGAGGGAACGAGACGCTGCGTTCTCCTGCCATACTTCCTGCATGCCCTGATCGACTTGCTTCAGGCTTATCAGAAGCTGTCGCGGTCTGTTTTCAGGGGTGCTTTATAGCTTCCTGGTCTATGACGTCACCCGCCTATGACGTCTAGCTCTTCCATTGGACTGATTATACACGTGCTTCACGACGCAATCACGCAGAGCGTTCCCACCGCGTCTTAACGCAGCGTCTCGTTCCCTCTCAGGGAACCAGGGTTACATACGTAACCTGAGACGTTTTGCATGTATTTGACAGTTTAGGCATGCACCCAAAGCTCAAATTTTACTTTGCTTGTCCGTGTTTTGCTTCTGTCTCGGAGCGCACGGAATGAAGCACAATAAACATTTATCGTAATTTCATAATCTTTGGAAGCCGAAATCAAAACTCCATTCCGATTAATCGCACAGCCCTAGTGAGAGCAGGCTTTACCATTGGGCTGATGTGGGCAGTGGAGCTCTGCCAGGCTGTCCAAGCGTCTCTTTCTTCATCTCTATGGGCAGTGTTGGTGCAGGGAAACTCTGGGCTGCGAGTCTGATGTTTCTAATGGGCTGACGATTCAGACAGCCAGTGGAACAGGTGGTTTGGCTCCAGACTGTGAATATCCAGAGTAGAGCCGCCCAGCCATTGAAAGACCTACCATTTCTGTCCAACCTCAGTCCACTTTGAGAGTTCAAGCATTGGGAATGAATCTCCTTTTGTTCTGAAGAGCATCAGTGCTTTGAAAATGATGAAATGTAGAGCAAACCACCGTCTTGCGTGCTGTAGGGAAACCAAGAAAATGCATCCTAGTAAGTAGAGATGCACTGGTCGACCAGCCATAAATCTGAATTTTTTGTTTTATTTTGGCCAATCTCTGTTCCAGATTTGCACAAACGAGCAACATACAACACACTGTTTGTGTGGAAATATTACTAAGTCTGTAAATAGGATGTTAACACAGGCCAGAGATGGAATACGCTGAAGACGTGCCAGCAGATACTGAACAAGGCACAAATATGGGAAGAAAAATATAAATATTGAATTGGGGGTGGGGTTTATATTGTGTTTTTGTGTTTAAATATTTGTTTTGCTTTAAATCTTGTAATTATACAATCCGTTTTAAATTGTTACATGTGCTTAGGATCTTTGTTTGGATGTGATAAAAATTCAGTGCACTCTCAAAAATAAAGGTCTTTATTGTCATTGATGATTCCATGAAGAACCTTTAACATCCATGGAAACTTTACGTTCCACAAAAGGTGCTTTATAGTGGAAAACGGTTCTTTAGATTCAAATGTTCTTCATACTACGAAAATAAACAACAAATAAATTGGCTTTTAAAAGATTACAAAAATTGGCAAACGGTGTATTGAAATCGACCATGAAAAAAATCATGATCGGATTCGGTTCATCCCTACTAGTAAGGCTACATACCACGACTGCCACAACATTGAGTGCTTGAAGGATCCTTGGAAGGCGAACTCAGAAAAATGTATGACAGCCATACAGACTTGCTAGTCAGTCTCAGTCTAGCGTTTAATTCTGAGGAGGAGTCTAGCCTAGAAGTTTCAGATGGACTGTTCTAGGAATGACACAGCCTCACTAGGATGCAGCCTTCTGAGAAGCACACACTTGAAACCTCAAGGCAGGTGTGTTGGAGCTTAACTCTCCAGGAAAGTGGCTGTTCAAGAGTAGGATTGAACACCACTGGCATATACTGGAACGTGCGAGTCCAGACCAGAACATAATAAAAAAATGAGGATGGACCCTTTTTGCAACCACCTTGTACTAGGGTGACCACCATCCAACAAACCAAATGTGGGACGATTATAAGTTTGTGTGGGACAATGTGGGGCATGTTACCAACACTAAAACATAACCTGAAACTGTTATATAATGTTTATCTAACTTAATAAAACATTTGTATTCTGCCTTTCAGCTGATAAAAATTCTTTGTTCTTTAGTCCCTTCCAGAAAACACCATTACATCACAATAACATAACATGTCTTTATTTTACATGTCATTTAAATTCAACATCACTGAGCCCAAAGGCAGCAGGCATCATGCAGATCACTTCTTTTGAAACAGTTCTGACCAAGTCCAACTAAAATCCTACAAAATATGAACAAATAAAATATAAACCAACATGAATTTAGATCATTGACAGTCTTATATATTAAGAATATATTAAACCAAAAACATTCATATTTTTTAGAAAGGATGTGAACTAAAACAAACACAGCAGGCAACAAGTTGATAAATTCTGTTAAATTTAAAATTTAATTTACCTAATTATCCATTTGTTTTCTGGCAGGGAACACATGGAACGAATCATCGCTCCACATTTTGATTGACAACTGTCACAACCTACTAGTGAACATATTTACTCCTTTCCTTTCAACCATTGGATAGGATTTTAAAAACTGCTGTTGTATTTGTACATCTGACGAAGCGCTGTTAAATATAGGTGAAAAACTACACCGCAAAAAGAATAAATCCTAAAATGCTTTCTTAAAAAAGCAAAAGAACGCTTACACATTTTCTTAATATGAATATGATACTCAAAAACCAACAGACTGATGAAAATGCAGGACATTTTCTCAATATGCGAAGTGCGGGACAAAGGATGAAAATGCTGTGCGGCACAACGCAAAGCGGGACGGGTGGTCACCCTACCTTGTACTCACCATCATGATGGCAAGAGGGACAAACGCTGTTTTCTTAAGAAAACAAAACAACAACAACCACCTTGTTTTAAATAAAGTTCTTCTGCTAAAATGGGAAATATTTTGTACTTATTTTCATATCATACACATCACGAGCAGAAGAAGCGTAAACAAAAAGTTCCCTCTGATATTTTGAAAAACAGTGTTTTTTAGTCCACGCAAAGAAAGTCACTGGGGTTCAATGTTTTGAACAAAAACACTTGAAAAATTATTCAAAAACTCTTTTGTCTTCCACAGAAGAAAAGTAATTCAGTTTTAGATCTACATGAAGGTGAGTAAGGCCGTGTGTCCATCAAAGCCATTTTTAGCCAGCTGAAAACACCTAGCTGTGAGCGCTTGAGGGCGTTTTGGCAGTGCAGTGTTTTTTTCAGTTGAGACTCTTTGCTTGCTATGATACGGTATATACACGGAAGTGTTACTAACTAATTTCAAAGATAGTTTGTTAGTAGTATTGTTTCTATTTAAAAATGTCAAGAGAAGGTAAAGTATTTGCTTTGGCTTTTGTTTTAAATTATTTTGTTCCATTGTAATGCTTGTTGTGATCTGTTGACATAGTACAAGCAGAATGTGGCGGTTGGTCAGTGTTGTATTTGTCCCGCCCCTCCACTGCCAACGCCTGCTGTTTTAAAAATGCAGCGATCCCATTGAAAGCATTGGAAAAATACACTAGCTGCTGGAAAAAACGCTTTGGTGGACACACGGCCTATATGATGAACACAAAAATAAACCCAGCAGCACTTGTGGAGTTGAGAAATTAAAGAATCAAAATATAAAAATACACACACAGCTGATGCGAATTCTCCGCCCCCTCGTCAATATCAATCATTTTTTTCCTACAAGTTTTGACACACAAAGCCTTCATCAGGGATGAAAGATTGCAAATGGAGAAAACATCAATTTTAATGCAAACTAGGCTAATTCAAAATTCAAACTTGAGTCAGAGAGTGTGAGTAAATAATGACAGAATTTTCATTTTGGGGTGAACTATCACTTTGAGAAGTTAGGCGTCATGTTTCGGACTGCTCAATTCAGTCCATCATCCTGTGTTTAAAATAAGTTACTCACCATGAAATCACCATATTTATTGCATTATTTATTATAAATTATTTATCTGTGCGCATCATTATTTTAATATTTTGCATCAAATTCATGACATGCCCTCTTGCAACAACATCTCTTCTCTGATGATGTGTTTACTGGCGTGAGGGCGGGACAACCTGTCACTCACATGAGATTGCAGCAATAGCAAACAATGATCCAACTAATTCCCAATGAACAAAATCATGCCCTGCATTTGTTCTTGTTTGAGAAGCTGTTTCACTTGGATATACGTCACAATAGGGAAGAAAAGATTGCAACTTCGGTTTCCAATTTTAATATTAGGAGAAGCTCTTGAATTGATAAAGTGTTGTCAGGTAGCATGCTTGACAGTGCTGCAGTGTGGCTTGACCGTGTCTTGCATGAAGTTGGAGAGAAGAGATGCTGTCAGTGGATGGGAAGTCTGGGACGTAGTTAGACAGAGGACTGAAAAAACCTGCCATAAACAAAGATTTTTTTTTTTTTTAAAGAAGCCCATCACCCTGAGGAGAAAAGAGAGGGTCCAGCACTCTTCTCCTCCCCCCTAAAGCTCGACTAAAAGTCTTGGACTCAGATCATTGTGATGTGGTCTTCAGAAAGCCCTCTCGCTGAGAGTATCCTCCAGGCAATGCAAGGTATTGTTCTTGTTCTATGACCAGCATCAACATACTAGCTGCTCTCTTCCTGAGAGTGCATGCTCAAAAGCTTTTCAGATCTATTTCTGTTTATTTTTAACGCCTCAGAGTGGGTTTATTGGTATATAGCAGGTTCCAGATCCAGGCTTATCATTATTGACAAAATAGAGCTGTAAAGTGGTATATAGCTCCTTTTGGAAGAAATGTTGTTTGGAAGAATTGATGTTGTGGTTCTGTGGGCCTCCATTCATCTTCATTCCCCATGCTGAAAATAGAGCCAGCGCCTGTGTCATTGGTGTGGAGGGTTTGGTGTGGAACCAGCTGAGCGTCTAGACAGAGGGATTGAAAGTCTCAAAAGAGAGCAGGAGGCATTAAAGCAATGACAGCAGTGTCTATAAAAGAGTTTGCCTCAACCATAATTATCAGTGTGGAGACAAGTGCCACTGTTCATAATGTTAACCAAAAAGCTGCGCACACTTATGCCAAACCATCTAGTTCTTGCGTCTTTGTGGTTTTTGACAAAAATGGCTACTATTTTGGAAGATTTACAGTCAACATGTGTCTACAGCCAATTAGACATCACTTTTTGATTTGGATACATAATAATAATAAGAAGAATATTAATTTGTTACATTGATATAGTGCTTTTCTGGGTACTCAAAACGCTTTACATGGAAGGGGGGAATCTCCACAACCACTACCAATGTGCAGCATCCACCCGGATGATGCAACGGCAGCCATATTGCGCCAGAACGCCCACCACACACCAGCTTACTGGTGGAGAGGAGACGGAGTGATATGAGCCAATCAGTATATGGGGATGATTAGGAGGCCATGGTGGACAGAGGCCAAGGGGCAAATTTGGTAATTATCACTATTATTTTTGATCACACATATATATATATATATATATATATATATATATATATATATATATATATATATATTAGGGCTGTCAGTTAAACGCGTTAGTAACGGCGTTAACGCAAACCCATGTTAACGGCGTAAATTTTTTTATCGTGAGATTAACGGTCTTTTTGGCCTAGCAAACTTTGTAGTTTTTTTTCACATGCTTTTGCAACAGGACGCGGCATGTGCGGCGCTGCGCTATGAAACCTATTCATATCAATGGCTTGCGCCACGCGAGGACGTTTTGTTGCTTCGTCGACCAAAGCGCAAGCGGATCTAGCTAGACCGGAAACAAAACAACAGGCACGCCGCACACACTTGTTTGGGCTTGTGAGCCGGCCAAATAGTTGGTTAAAATTACGTTTTGAGTGGATGACGAGCGCGAGACACCGAAATGGATGCCAATAAGATTCTGAATGGAAAGCTTACTTTTAAAAAGTTGCCAAATGGTTACAAGACCAAAGTGATCTGTGCGTTTTGTCATTGTGAACTGAGCTATCATTAGGGGTGGGGGAAAAAATCGATTCTTAGATGCATCGCGATGCGGACGTGGACGATTCTGAATCGATTCACAAATGTCAAAAATCGATTTTCAAAAAAAAAAATTTTAATTAACGTAATTTAACGTAATATTGACGGAACGCAAAAGACGGAACTCTGAAGCGCGGAAGTGCAGTGCCCGGACCGTCTGTGGCGTGTGCACATAACAGAGACACGAAGGCTGAGCGCGAAATCCAAACACCCTCCTCGTTAAAAGCTGACTTGTGGAAATATTTTGGCTTCTATGAAGTTGAAGGGGGAAAGGAGCTGGACAAGAGCCACACTAGTTGTAAGCTTTGTAGAATAAAACTAAAATATTTCGGAAACACGACAAATATGTGAAGCCATATGACACGTTTCCGTCGAAAAATGCTAACTTACCCAAGCGTGAATCGATCACAGAGAATGTTGATTCATTCTCTATTGTTTCCATAATGGTGTAAATCTCACAATATTATGACATCGTTATTTCATTTAAATTAAGGTAAGTGTATGAGGAGCATATTTTGATATTTTAAATGAACTAGCAATTATCACATTTGATATAACAAGTAAAAATGACATTATTATATGAAATACAATTATAATAAAATTCGAAGTTAAGTGTACAGTATACTGTACTGTTTTCATTTTTAAAACGGTGTGAAAAGTAAAAATTATCATCAAATATTCATCTTTGACCTGTCAAAGTTTCCAACAAGTCTCCACAGCAAGGATGCATAGATTTATGGGCGTGGTAAACAGAAGAAAAATGAGTCTGCACATGCGCATAACCAGTAAGTAGCACATCTCGATGGGTAGCATGAATCGTCAGAACACTGGTCGTTGTTATATTATTCATTTACTACAAGTATTCTGCTAGTTCAGGCACACATTTATTTTCCTGTTGGTTCTTTGCAATGTTAAAATATATTGTACGTTACTTCTTTATGGGTCATTACTTTGTACTTTTAAACCAAAGTATTTATATTCACACACACACACACAAAAAGATTCAGATAATCGATAATCGCTTTAGCATCGAATCGCAGCCCTCTGAATCGTAATCGAATCGAATCGTGAGGTGCCTAGAGATTCCCACCCCTAGCTATCATCATCGCAGCACGTCCAGTCTGAAATACCACTTGATGATGGCCAAGCACACACACACAGCTGATGCGAATTCTCCGCCCCCTCGTCAATATCAGCACCACGTCAGTATTTCTTTCACCCTTTTATTGATGGACAGTGTTACATTGTGTGAGAGATTAGTTGCTCCAAGTGTCAATTGTGTCAATTATTGTGTTTTTTCAATAAAAAACATTTGCACAAAGCAAGTCGACCCACTTTTACATGTTGATCAGAGCATTAAAATGAGAAAAAATAATGGGACACAAATAAATCAAGAGACATTTAGAATCAGAGGTGGGACCAAGTCATTGTTTTGCAAGTCACAAGTAAGTCTCGAGTCTTTGCATTCAAGTCCCAAGTCAAGTCCCAAGTCAAGACAGACAAGTCCCAAGTCAAGTCCCGAGTCAAGACAGGCAAGTCCAAGTCAAGTTGCAAGTCCTCGAGTTTAAGCTTCAAGTCTTAAACAAGTCATTAGTGCTTTTTGCACAAATTAGTGTCTCAGTGTTAATTACTGTAGAAAAATTAAATGTATATAATTTATATCAGGAAGGCTTTTAAAATATGTTCATGACTTGTTTAATTTCATATTTATTGCGATAAAATTTTCACTAAGGGCACCCATCTATCTCAGTTCAATTTAGGGATTTTTCTTATGTGTGACAAAAAAAGGAAAAGGCAGTGAAAAAAAATATTTTATTGGTAACCCAGTAACAATAACAATAACTGCTACACATGTTGTATGTGTGTGAGAGAGAATGTGGCAATGCAGATTTAAAAATAAAAGTAACTGTTCATTGGGAAAATTAATCGTGATTTGCTACACATTAAGTTTAAAATATTGTGAGTCCCTGGTTAAATTATTTTGTTAACGCGACAGTAATTGTAGAACATTCCTATTTCCACGGCGATGTATAAAGCGTCACGTGACACTTTTTGGGGCTACGTGCCTGTCATTTAGCCTACAAAACATAAATCCACCCATTTCTCCCGAAAGACATGAAAGTGAGTGGCTGGTGAACAAGGAGAAGACTTTATAGTTACCTATAGGCTAAAATGTGCGTTTGTTGTGGGGAAAAAAAACATGTCTCAAAATTATATTTGAAAGGTTTAGTAGCCTATTTATTTCCGCTAACTTAGACATCAGTTTGTTTGCTTTTTCTCAAATTATAAATTATTCGCTTGTACTTGTGTATTTAAATGCCTGAAAAAGAAAAAAAAAACATTATTTGGTTGAAAACTGTCTGAACGTGTGATAAATGACAACTGACAAGCGCTGCTGAACACACTCTATCACGCGCTCTCTGGCTCAGTGCCAAACGTGTGAAAGCAGCGCTAATCGGCGCTGTGATCATGCGTCAATGATACAGTGCTATACTACAGTGATTATTACAACTCTGATCTGTGGTTTTAGAAGGTAGGTCAAGTCTTTCCAAGGCACAGGGCTCAAGTCCGAGTCAAGTCGCGAGTCATTGTTGTCTAAGTCTAAGTCGAGTCGCAAGTCATCTTTGATTATGTCAAGTCGAGTCGCAAGTCATCAAATTTGGGACTCGAGTCCAAGTCAAGTCCAAGTCATGCGACTCGAGTCCACAACCCTGTTTAGAATAGATAAAAATGTGCCATTAATTGGCCAATAGTCGAGTTAACTATGACATTAATCCAATTAATCGCGATTAAATATTTTAATCGTTTGACAGCACTAATATATATATATATATTTTTTTTATATATATATAAAGTTCAACTGGTTAAATAAACTCCATTTATTTTCCAAAAAGCAAGACTACGACGAGGCACTTGCTATGGAAGTAAATGAGCCAGCTTTTGGAGAATGTAAAAGCAGAAATTTGAAAAAAATGTGAAATGTTAATTTTATAAAAGCACTTATACTAAAGGGTTAGTTCACCCAAAATGAAAATTCTGTCATCCTCATGTTGTTCCAAACCTACTGTTTTTTTGCGAAATGTAAAAAAATATATTTTGTGATATTATGTTGATAAAATTTTAGATTATGGACAAATACAAAAAAACAAAAAACAATGACGGACAAACTCAAGATTTACAGTACGTTGTGGAATCTTTTAAACCTAGAAAGCAACCACCCAGAAACCCTGGTAGCCATCCAGAACACCCTAGAAATCAACTAAAATCACCATAGCAATTCCCACAGGCCCCTCCTTTTATAATCAGCAGTGTAAACACGTATAAAAGTGGGCCTCACTACGTTCCTGCTTCTCCCTCCAAATTATGAATCTGGCAACCACATGATCAATGCTTTGGCAACCACCATCAAAGCATCATGCCAGTGAGTTTTGCATGGACTAGTGCCATTCACATTTTCTGTGTAAAATCTTACAAATCTAGCTTTGAATGCCATGGCATGAGTTTTTTTTTTTTTTGCGTGGCTAGGCAGGCATGTGTTTTATCAGTAGTGAGGCAGTGTTGGACTTTTTTTTTTTTTTTGCTGTTTTTGACGGTGGCAGGCTGTTTCCAGTTCACCCGTGAGAAACATGGAAAACTCCACCTCCTGTGTTCAGCAGTGCGTGTGAAGCAGCTCTCATGTGTCTCAACATCCCGCTTGAGGAAATAACTCTTGCTGAATTCAGCAGATGCAGCATTGTTGCACCTCTTCACATTATCTAGCCAAGGATGATCAATTCGATGCGCAACAGTAACAAGTTCTCTCATGTCCAAAATACGACTCCGTATCAGGCTATAGTTTTCTCTGGCTTAGTGTCACGCATTCCCATCTTGATGTGGACACATTAAGCGGTTTGTACAGCATATCAAGTGTTTAGCCGTTTCATGATTTTGCCCCTCCACTGCTGTCACCCTACGGCCTGGGGATTTTGCCACCTTCTAGCTAATTTAACCACAGCCTCAACACTTTTCCTTGTGTTTATTACTCACTCAAGGCAAGGGGACTGTGTTTAGAAGGCTCAATGGCCCCTGTGTGAGTGTGAAAGGGCCACCTCAGCAGGTCTGCCAGTCTCCTGCCACCAGCACTGTCAACCTGTCACTCAGCAGGTATTCATGTCAAGCACCAACCACGACAACGGAAAATATCTGACAGACCTCCATACCTCAACTAAAAATGGTCACGTTTCATGGTCTTTTTCCTTACCAGTTAAGGTTTTGTTGTAGATTTGTTGAAGAAATGTGGTTACACCACTGGTACTGGTACCATAATTGTCCCATTAGTTTATTTTGTGCATGGTAAAGAACAAAAAAAAGCCAAACAAGTCAAACTAAGTGGGGTGTAACGGTGCTACCTAATTTAAACGCACTGTGCGGACCAATATCTGCATGGCCCAGTGGATCGCATGGTGCTACTGAGTGGATGCCACAGCAGGTTGTAAAGTGCTTCACAAACCAATTTTGAACATGGTGTTATTGCACAACCTTTTAAATTCTGTGGGGAAGTATTGCAAGTATGCATTAAATTGATCAAAAGTAACAGTGAAGACATTTATAATGCTACAAATAAATTTTTTTTCTAAATAAATGCTGTTTTGAATGAACTTTGTTCATCAAAGAATGCTGAAAAAAAGTATTACAGTTTCCTCAAAAATATTAAGCAGCACAATTGTTTTCATCATTGATGATGATGATAATAATAATACTACCAATAGTAAATGTTTATTGAGCATCAAATCAGCATATTAGAATGATTTCTGAAGGATCATGTGACACTGAAGACTGGAGTAATAATGCTAAAAATTCAGCTTTGCATTAAAGGAATAAATTACATTTTAAAATATGATAAAATTAAGAAATTGTTATTTTAAATTGTTAAAATATTTCACAATATTTACTGTTTTCTGTATTTTAATCAAATAAATGCAGCCTTGGTGAGCGCAAGCATATAAGAGACTATTGTTCAAAATGTTGTGGTCAGTAATATTTTGAAAACCTATTTTTAATAGTGTAAATATTTAACGTATTAATACTAAATATTGTTATATTGTTAGTACAATGATATTTAATAAAATTAAGATGAGTGATGGTGTTAGCAAATCAGGTGAACCTGTTGGGACCATTGCCACTCCTTTAACATGCTAATCTGGAGTTCCATCTGAGGCAATTTTCTAACCCTGAAAGCTTTTTCTTCTATTTTTTGGCTTTCCAGACATTACATACTCAATTCACACCTTCAGTTCCCCTCATTTTCCTAAAGGTGACTCAGATCCCTTGCGGTTCTTTGTCAGACTATTGCTGCTTTGTTGTTTCATCAAGAATACCAGAGCAGATTGCCATCTAGGTCAACCAGAATATGCAGACGCCTTCATTCAGAACTAGACCTATAATATATTATATCTAAAGAGTGCCTGCGCTCCTGTGACCGCATTTGACCATGCTGTTTGACTGGCAGATAAAAGGAACGTCCTTAGGGCGCGTTCTTCTAGTCGGGGTCTCGGCCTGTTTGAGCTCTGCTGAATTGACATTGTTCCTCATGCTCTCGCTTCCCCCGGTTCTGCTTTGATCTCTCTTTATAAACGAGAGGAAGTGTTGTGTGTATCTCTTTTCATCCCATAATATGATCCATCAAATGTGTTTGTCTCAGCGTTAACCGGCATCACCATCTCACAGCTGGAGAAATCGTTGTTTCTTTAAGCTCCAGTTTAGAGCAAGCAAAGTGGTTACAGGATTTAATTAAAAGATGGTAACTGTTTTAGCATATGGAATGAGAAGGGCTTGGCCTTGTTGTGTGGTCTGAGTAACCATGGGAATATTAAAAGAGTATTTTGAGTTCAAGGCATTCATTTGCAAGAATGTCAGAAGCACTTGAATGCATTGAGATTTTCTCTAATTTTCCTGCACACAATAAGGTCAGCGTGAACGATGCTTGAGACAGTTGACAGAGCTCTGTCAACTCTCTCTCTCTGTCAATGTGGCCAGTGCTGCACTGTCACAAAATTTTATCATTTGCTTGAGTTTTAAATCTTGCTAATTTAAATATTCAAGCTCAAGAAGATGCGAAAGAGAACTCAATCTGGTACTCGCTGTGTGAGATGTTTTGTGCACACACATTTGAAGTGCGTGTCCAAAAAGCCACGTCTGCTTCTCAGACATCGCGCAAATACTTAATTGAGTTCTCTTTCATGTCGTCTTGCTCTAAACTGACAGATTCACACAAATTTGTCAATTTCCATCTTGGCGAGTATCCTAGTAAACATAGTCGGTTATGTCTTAAGTGAACGTCAACATGTGAGAAATAAAACACGTTTAACAGTATTTTGGATCCGGTCATTAGCCTATGTCTTTGTGACAACAGCCTAATATTCCTACTGCTGTCTTTTTTTAATGTTAATCAAACAACAAAAGACAAAAAAAAAAAAAAAAAACACTCACTGCTCTTGACTTGACTTTTGTAACTTTAATAATGATATAGGCTATCTATATTTAAATAATAGCCTATGGAGTGTTATTTTACATTTGATTACTTTTTTCAGTTTCTGTACCTGAAAACGTCTCGGGTTATGACTAAAACCCTTGTTCCCTGAGAAGGGAACGAGACACTGCGTCGAGAATCGACACTTTGGGGACGCTCCCTTAGCGTGCGCCTCTGAAGTAAGAATGAAACTAATCCAATCCTGATTGGTGTTGCGTCGTGACGTAACATGTGACGGCATAACCGGATGCATAAAAGTGACGCTGACACACACACACATCAGCTCCGCGATGAAGCAAGACGCTCTAAGGCCTCGAGGGGCGTGGCAGGATGACGCAGTGTCTCGTTCCCTTCTCAGGGAACAAGGGTTATAGTCATAACCCGAGACGTTCCCTTTCGAGGGAACTCAACACTGCGTCGAGAATCGACACTTTGGGGAACGAATGCCCACTAGGCCACGCACCGAAAACAGGCCTGCCCCGGAGTGAAACTGATTCAGGCACTCAGCTAGGACGAAAGCACGTGTGCGCCAAGCGTACTAGGGAGGTGCAGACTATAGAACCTAACAAAAGTGTGTGGGGTAGCCCAACCGGCTGCCTCACAGATCTCCTTGATGGGAACTCCCGAAAGGAGGGCCCTAGAGGACGCCATGCCTCTGTTAGAATGAGCCCTAACGGCCAAAGGTGAAGGGAAATTCCGCACCTTGTAGGCCTACCTATGGTTTGTATAGCCGGGAGCCCCTAATAGGTGATCCAAAACACACTACAGTAGGTCCGACCTCCTCCAAGAAGAGGACCTCTCAAGGTAATACTCGGAACTCTGACTGGCAGAGCAAGGAACCTCTCCTTTTCTGCCGACACATGAGGTGGAGGATGAAATACTTGCAGGACCATGGACCTAGCCATGATAAATTGCACTTAAGGCACATAGCTGGTTCTCGGATGCAGGATGGCCTTAACTCCGCCGGGGGCACACCCCAAGCAAGCTGGCGATAATGCCAGGGCTTGGAGATCTCCCAGTCTCTTTAAAGAAATAGCTAAGAGAAAGGCTATCTTGAACGTGAGGTCCTAGGCAAAGCCGACTGGAGGTATTCGAAGGGAGCCAAGGGATAGCCCTTTGAGAACCACCGCCAGGTCCCAGGAAGGAACCCTGGACCTGACTGTCGGTCTCATCCTCCAATACCATGGAGAAATAGTATGACCAGTTGGTGCCTCCCTAAAGGCCCAACATTTAGTGGTGCATGGAACGCCGCAATGGCAGCCACGTACACCCTACGTGTGGATGGGGAGAGATTTGCAGAGAAACGATCTTGAAGAAACTCCAGAACTGAAGCCATTGGGCAGTTAACTGGGTCTAACTCAAGTTCTCTACACCAAGTAGAAAAATATTCCACTTGAGGCCATATAATCTCCTAGTAGACGGAGCCCTAGAGATAAGTATGGTTTCGACCACCCCAGATGATAGACCAGCATCTAGGTACTGAGCCCCCTCAGAGGCCAGACCCACAATTTCCACAGCTCTGGATGAGGATGGAATATAGTGCCCTCCGCCTGAGACAACAGACCCCACCTCAGAGGAATCTGCCATGGCGGAGCTATTAGGAGTGAAATTAAGTCTGAAAACCATTCTCGGGCTGACCAAAACAGGGCTATCAGAAGAAGACTGATGCCCTCCTGACGGACCCTCTCCAGGACTCCCGGGAGCAGAGCGATCGGGGGAAAAAGCGTACAGGCGAAGCCTCGGCCAGGCCTGTACCATGGCATCCAACCCCAGCGGGGCTGGATGAGTGAGGGAGAACCAAAGTGGACAGTTGGATAGACGTCCCTCGAGACGCAAACAGATCCACTTATTAGATCCTACAATTAGGACCTCTACGCCCGAAGGACGGCCCTCAGGTCACCCTTCTGGCTGGAGAACTTCGGTTGAGAGTGCTTCCTCTGTTTGCCAAACTCCCGCAGGAGGGGCTCTAGAGGCAACGCTCTCTTTTTTTTTTTTCGCTTCCTGAAACCTGTCAACGACTGTAGTGACAGCGTTGGAAAACAGGCCAGAAGGAGATAGCGGAGCGGCCAACAGGAAATATTTGCCTCACTTAGATCTTTAAGAAGATCGGCCTGGTACGCCTGCAAAAATCGTCATAGAGTGCAGGCACGCACCAGCCTGACCTTTTCTAAATATTTTACCAAAGGAACCAGGCTCTCGAGCCTGGCTTCGGGTATTAATCGGGATTCGTTCTCGACCCCCTGAAGCGGGTTTCCGGCAGGGCTGGACCGAAAATGATTCTCGATTGGCAAATGCTGCCTGGCCGCAAAAATGTGGGGCGGACAGTGCAGCCTGCGTTCGCTGGAAACCGATGTGTCCCGAAATGTTTTTAACGGCGGAAGAGCAACATCGATTTCCTGCACCATATAAGCCCAGCCAACCAGTGCAGAGGTGTCCCTGCACGGTTTGTTGGGCAGCGCCGGGGCTTAAAGTGAAGATGCTGGAACAGGAGAAAGATAGATCGCTAAAGCTTCCTCTTGCCATAACCCGACTCTCTCGCACCCACCACATTCGAATAAACATATAATGAATGTGGTGAGATACGTAAAGAGTGGGGTTTTTCCCAGGATCTACACATATATATTTATATTTTTATAAAGATCTGGGAAAAACAGTAAGCCCCGGCTCTGAGGTTGTGAACGGTGCTGCAGGAATCTCTCGTCTAGTTCATTTTGACGGGGATCATCCTGCTTATTTTGTGGCCAGCTCATATATCTTATATATATATATATATTTATTTATATATTTATTTAGTCTGGCCACAGCACGCATCACAACCTCCACGAGCTCTACATAAGCAGAAACATAAGCCGGCGAGTGTGACTCATGTTGCTCGTTTCCGATGCTGAGCACATCTACTTTCTTATAAACAGATAGCTCGAGCACTGGGCACTCGTCACGGGCAGAAGAAGCCGCATCGCGGGCTTCTGCGTCGTGAACGAGTGTCATAGAATCTGCGGATGATGAGAGAAAAGGTGCCTCAGCAGTCTCGTTCTCATCCGCGAGATCCTTCTGCGATCTCCACGATCTAAGCTGTCGCGCCGCCTCAATGGACTCGGGACCCGAACCGCGGGGATCGCGAGCCTGGCCATCATCAGGAAATAATAAAGCCAAGCGGGAGCGCAGCACTCTAATAGGAAGTGCTTCACAGTGTGCACAGGCAGCCCTCTCGAGAGCTGACAGTGCGTGCTGCGCCCCTAAACAATACACACACACACAGCTGATGCGTGTCCCCACCCGTGGCATATATATTTTCTTGGGCAGGGGTGCAAACACTTAGTGTATTGTTCACTCGCCATAATACAGAGCTTTGCACAGACAAACAACACCAAATAAGACAGACAGTTTCACAGAGAGCGCTTGCTGAAGAGCTAAAGCTGATGTGTGTGTGTGTCAGCGTCACTTTTATGCATCGGGTTATGCCGTCACATGTTACGTCACGACGCAACACCAATCAGGATTGGATTAGTTTCATTCTTACTTCAGAGGCACATGCTAAGGGAGCGTCCCCAAAGTGTCGATTCTCGACGCAGTGTTGAGTTCCCTCGAAAGGGAACTGCTGTTAGACCTTCCGTAAAAACCTGAAAAGCACTGTTTATTTCATTTGTATTGTTTTATTGTATTTATTTGTTCTATGCTCGTAATTTGATTGTGTTCTTATTTTATTACTGACTGTTTACTTGTATTTAATGGTATTTGAAATTTATATTTGTTAGGCTAGTAGACTTTGCTGTGGTATCAAAATTGAGAATTGTGAAATCATCCTATCCTTTTCAAAAATGGACACTGGAAATTTGGTAATTAAAATTTGGTAAATAAAAAAGCAAAGTGAAACATAGGGTGTGCAAAATATTTTTGTGAGAATAGAAATGCACCTGTCAACCGGACGGTTTTTCGTTTTATTTTTGCTGATCTCTATTCCGGACTTGTGTTTGCATTGTGACTGCATTGCAGTCATTACCTTAAACGTAATTTGTGTGAGAGTTTGTGTAAACAGACCAGAGACGGGACATGCTGAAGATGGATGCAAGGGTGCGAGCAGAGAAAATATGAATGTCTCAATGTCTTTAGGAAATGCAAACGGTTCATCAGTATGGCTGATTGTTTGACAATTTACAGTGGCTGATGATTGTGTCTGTTGGGCTAGATCTTCCATTATTTCCAAAATCTACTGACAGCTTTTTCAACTAATTTTTTTTTTCTTATGAATTTTCAGTAAACATCTCTAATTTTTTGGTCATCTTGTATTTTAGATATTGGCATCAACCATTGTAAAAACCCAACTGCTAGTTGTAATGTTCAATATTTTCTCATATTTGTAAAGTATGTTATGCTAAGCTCAGGCTATGTTGTAGTCGTTGCACATGAGTTATTTCCCTAGGGAAATACCCAAGAATGCGCAAGAGTGTACTTTGTATTTTACTCTGAGCAGACAACAATTATAATACTCTGACAAAGCTCTGAAATGCTAATTTTAGATTCATTAGAACCTGTCTCCTGTTGGGATGTTTGAGATACCTGCGGTATTTAGCTTAGCACAATCTTTTGTAAGACTAGTCTGCTGATGAATTATGCTTTTGTGTGGAATATTCTCTTTGTTGAAGCCGTGATGGAGTTTATTCATGAGGATATATATACTATCACATGGATTGTCAGTTCTCATTTGTATTTTACATGGTAAGCACTTTGTCATAAGATGATATAAGTCCCCATCCTTGAATGTATCCTGTTTGCGTCAGGCCGTATAATTAATGTACAATGCTAAATGCAAATGGATAGACCTCAAGGAGAAAGCCTCAATCTCCATCACTTGAAAAAGTAACTCATACAGTGAGACCCAAGGTCCCTGCTAACTCACATCAGCCCTTTTTCAGAACTGGAACGCTAGAACTCTCAGCCGGGGACTTCCTGTTTAGACTGTGACCTTCTTTTGGTGAGGGAATCTGAGACTAGGAGATTGATTTCCCAGGTATCTAAGCTGATGATGTAATGGGAGTCTAAGCGTAACAAATGATGATGGCAGCCAGGTCATCACTCGTCCTGTGCACAGGTGGTCCCTTTTCGGAACACTTTGGACCCTCAGAACCATGCTGTCTGGCTGCAGATGGCTGTGGAAACTTGTCTGGATTTGGCTAGGTTACATTGCAGGCTAGGTTATATTCTTTACTAATAAATCAGTAATTTCATTCTTTTTTTCTTCTTCATTAGATATTTGGTTCATTGGCACGGCACTACCTTAATGACTCCTCAAAAACATTGGGGGATAATTTTTGTTTTGTTAAAATTAATATTTTTATTCAGCAAGGCCGAATTAAATTGATCAAAAGTGACACTATGTGCATTAACCGAAAAGTGACACTATGTGCAATTGTGCATCATAAATTAACCGAAACTCAGCGTATAGGCTACTTGCCTCACAGACACGAGAAATATATAGAAAGCTTGAAATGTCTACTTTTAAACAAAACAATTCAAAACGAAAAGAAACCGACAACTCTCTTCTTATGTAATCCATATGAAATGTGCATTTCTCTCTATAGGCGGGTTCACTGCGAAGATGGCGAGTCAGCATCGTCAACCAACACTGACACAGTTAATTAATTATTTATTAATAAACAATCAAAATGTCTCCTTGCTATAGGCATTATTTGACACATTCATAATCATTACTTTTGCCGGTCCTTTGTGGCAAGCTTTATGTGTGCGCTTGAGTGCGGAATAGGCTATATATTACACAAACGTTCATTATGGTTTAGTATTCTCTCCCATATATATTTAGGTAAATAAATAATATAAATATGCGATTAAACTAATGGCTTAAATTAACAACTACTTATCGACTAAAAAAAACTTTTGTCATGGACAGCCCTACTTATTTCACATATTTTCGAACCAGCATGTCACAAAGGGCATTCTGGGTTGAGCGTGCAACAACCTATTTGATAATCTATAATAAAATCAACTAATCGAATTTTCAAAAATTGTAACTCATCCCTAGTAGCCTACATTTCTATGATCTTTTATGACCAACATTTTTTTTCCCTTTTCTTTGTTGTGGACACTTTAACATCAGACTACTGCAAACTGTGTATTGCACTGATAAAAGGGCAGGAATGTTTGATTCATTTGGTTTACCATCACTGAATTCCCTCTTATGCCTGACTAGCTATATATATATATAAAAAAAAAAAAATCAAGCACTTAAATTGTGTGTTCTGTACTATCCAATTTTCCCAGATATAGGCCTGTCTAAATGTGTATGAGGTCAGACACTATAACTAACAGCTTTCGTTGTTGCAGTGAGATGCTTGAGGTATGGGTGTTACAGCCTGTGCATAATTTTGAGGCTCGATATTGTGCTGTCACTCAAACTCGGCCCCGATCTTCAGGTACACTTGCAGAAAAAATGGGAAAACGTAACTTGCTAAGTACTTTTTCAATGGCAGCTTGTCAGGATGGTTGTGCACAAATGGATGCTAGGAGTGAAGGAAGCAAAAGAAAGTTTGTGTCTTTGTTCCCAAAATCAGATTTTTTTGTATTCTTCATCATCATGCCGAGCCTAATTGTTTTGCCATGGTCCAGAGTTTGCTATACATTAGACAAAGTATGTTAGTTTGGCCCCAGAGACCTCTGTTGTTCTTTTTCCCACCAAGGCCCATGCAATCTGTGAAGGGAGAATGTTGACTTTGCATTAGTCGCGATCTGCACTAGGCCAAAGTTCAGCAGTACTGCAGGGAATGGGGGCGGTCTATAGCGCACCAACGTCTCCCAGAGTCAGCGGTGTGAGCTGAGCTGTCTGTCTTACCCTCTCTTGCCCCGTGTGACTGTACTGTACGCCGCTCCCTAGGCTATGATGACAGACATCCGAGGTCGGTGAGGTAAAATCTCAAAGTGAGTTTTGGCAGATTCGACTCAAACAGTTTGGAAAAACTGCCTCATATGACATCTAGTTCCACTTTGTTCCCAGAACTGTCGCTTCCTTCAATTGCACCTGGGAGGCTCAGAATCCCAGAGTTGCTCATTTGTTACTTGTCGGAAGCAAAATGTGGATGTAGTCAAACCAAAACAAATAAACAGACAATTCATTAATGAAATGGCTTAAATAAAATTTAAATTAAAGAAATATCTAATTACTATAAGAAATGTGACGGTGAAGATATTTTCCCAACAGTTAATCGACAGTGTGACAGCACCGGTAATACCGGTATCACCGGTGGGGGCTTTTAAATCGGCAATTTAAAGGCAAATGTTGCACGGGCATGCATAATGGTGCGGTCATGCGGAGCAGCACTGTTTTGTTATTGTGCCCTGAACTGGCGCTAATTTGAAAATGGACCTAATTTTTTTTTACATCGCTTATAAAAACCTGGTGCGGCAGTGTGCACTTCACATTCACTTTTATATTAGCGTCAATTCATCCTTCGCAGGGAGTTTGATTGACATGCGATCTGACCAATCAAAATCCACCATTTTTGTCTGACAAAGCAGTCAGGAGAGTTAGTAGATTAACGTCGGTGGATTTGAACTTGGCTTTAACTGAGGCAATCTGTCACGACACATTAAAGAGCCACAAAACGGTAGGCCTATTTATTGTTTAATTTTCTTTGACTGACCAAATTTGAAAGTTGAGACTTTGTTTCATATTAAATATTACCGGTGGCGTGAGTGATAATGAACGTCACTTGTGAGACGCACTGATCTCGCATCTCTCACAGAGGAGCGGAAGCATAAAAGGAGCGACAACGCTAAAGATCAAGAGAGGAACAGGCCTGATGGTCCTCTTGGTGGAGGCCCGCGAGCGACTGGATGATGTCCGCAAACGGCGTACCTGGCGGGGTCGACATGCTGGCGGCGGCGTTCTCTTTCCTTCCCAGGTTTCGGAACCAGTGTAGCAAAGTTCAGATTCAGGGAAGGAGGAGGCGGGAACCAGCGAACATTTAAACATTTTAATAAAATAAAACAAATACAAAAACAAAAGTATAAGCCAGCAGCCCCTCTCGGACGACTGCTGGCCACACAAAACAGAAACAAAACACAACATAAAATCAGGCCTGTTCCTCTCTCGATCTTCAGCGTCGTCGCTCCTTTTATGCTTCCGCTCCTCCGTGAGAGATGCGAGACCGGTGCGTCTCACAGGTGAGGTTCATTATCACTCACACCACCGGCCTCGCGCCGTTCTCTCACGTCCCGCGGCCTCGTCCTGCTCGCCACAGCAACCTTTTCAAATAATGTGTTTTAGCTTAATAAGGGCGACATTATAGGTAGAATACAAAAATTACACAATGTTTTTAAATATTTCTGCTTCAAACTGTTTTTTAATAATTATGTAGCTAGTTATTTATAGTCCTTCTGTGTATGGTAGGCATGAGACTGTATGGTAGGCCAGTGAAAATGCTGAGTGGCTAGTAACTTTGGAAAACCACTAGTCAGTAGCCAGTAGCCTGGTGAGCAAAAAAGTTAATGTCAAGCCCTGTATAGGCCACAAATCTATGCTCATCATCATACACCATCATTTTCATTTTAGCAGCCAGCCACATTCAGTCCAACAATCAAATTCTCACACTCTTCAGTAAGATGATAATTCAGAAAATGGTAATGACTCGGGTTCCTGCTGAGCTGGCCTGAAGCTTTCAGTTTAGGAAGTAAATTGCTTAGACCCTTACAGCCTCAAGGTGAAGGCACCCCGGGTCCTCAAAATCCAGGGAGGAGGCGTCACCGGAGTTAGCAGTCCTCGCAATCATGAGGCGGTGTGTTACAGTCTACGCTGGTCCAGTTCCCAGACTTATCCCTTTACCACATGAATGTCTCTATTGTCCAGTTCAGGACCAGATGGGAAATGTGTGGTATCCAGCTCGCCAGCTCTCCTTTTTTTAAATCCCAGTTTTGTGAGAAGCTGAGCTGTTGGGAATCCTGCTGTGGCTGTTGGCCAAGAGACCGCAGGTGCGTTACATAAATTCTAAGCTTTTGCCAATTAAATACCAGTGTTGGCTATGACCTCGTACCACACAAAAGTGCCAAGTTACATTTGCCATTTACAACATTAAATATGCAACATTAACATTTACAACTTTGAAAAGAGACTTTAGATAATTCTTCTGCAGCGTTCTCTCACCAGTGTTAAAACTGTTACAGTCAGAGTATCAGATGGAAATGCCAATGATACATATTCATACTTCATGGTATTTACATAGGACTTCAATCTAATGATACCATATAATTCTGTACCTTGCTGTACACTAGGGGTGTAACGATACATGTATTCGTATTGAACTGTTCGGTACGAGGCTTTCGGTTCGGTGCGCATTACAAACCAAACGATTCGTTGGACCATTTTTCCTGCCGACCAAAATCCGCGCTGGCGCAACCACCACAACGCTGCACAACATCAAATGGCAAACGTAATGAAAGCGAAACGAAACTGCGCTACTCATTTTTTTGTGCTTCACGGATCGTTTATCAGTTTGGGCCAATGTCAGTGCAGCGCGAGCCGATCTTGATCAAGCGACACTGTTATACACAGCGCTAAGAGATCCAGTAAACAAAGCATTTGAATTCTCCACTGAAGTAATAACATTGCTGCGAGATCTAGTGAGAAGCATTACAATTTATCCGTTATTAACGGATCAAACAGCGCTAACGTGGAAACCAGGAGAAACATTGTTCCATGAAGTTTGACAGAAATAGTAAAATGCTTTCAAGTACTTCACACATCTTTTTCCAGCACTTCAAAACTCAAATATTATCATATTTAAAAAAGTTATTTTTAATGTGATGACCAAAACATTATTTGTTCATCCTCCAAAGATTACCCCCATTTATAAAACTAAAAGTTTCAAGATGCAGGGAAACTCACACTTATTTAAAAATATTTTTTCTTTTAATAAATAGGACATTTCTCTGACATTTCTTTCTTTTTGTTGTATTGAAAACGTACCAAACCGTGACACCACTGTATTGTATCGAACCGAACCGTGAATTTTGTGAACCGTTACACCCCTACTGTACACTATTAAAATGTTTCATTACTATTTCAGTGAGTTAAGTTTTCTCTGCTGTGTTGGGTTTATTTTATACCTTTGTCTATAATTGCCTATTCAGAATTGTGGAAGAATCGTGATCTCTATTTTAAACAATACAATCATGATTGTCGAATTTTTCCAGAATCATGCAGATCTAATTATAGTTTAAAATCTGATTAATTCCTGTGTTTGCAAAGCTGAATTTTCTGAATCTTTACTCGAGTCTTGAGTGTCACATGATCCTTCTGAAATTATTCATGTTGAAACATTTATTATTATTATCAATGTTGAAAAGAGTTGTGCTGCTTAATGTTTTTGTGGAAACCATGATAAATTTTTTTCAGGAATAGAAATGTCTTTACATTAACTTTTGTCAGTTTATTAAGTTCTTGCTGAATAAAGCTGTGGAGTCCTTTGGCTTTTAAAAGGTTTGAAAACCCTTGCGTTAGCATAGAGGTCCCCTCAAATCCAATAGACATGGACTAAAAGTCACAAAAATCCAATTTTGATTTAATGGGCTCTTTGTTAATGTCATTGTCTAGGTGCGCCCCAGTTGGTCATTTGTGATAGAAGTTCAGTGAGAAAATCTTGACTGTGGACTTAAAGAGATGCTGGATTTGTTCGCTAGGCCATCGTTCTAATATTATAGCTGATATAACCGGCATGGCAAAACTCATAACTAAGACATGAATTGACCTGAACGTTTTCGTAGTGGGAAGGCCCTTCTGAGTGGCGCGGCGGCCGAGGCGCGTAGGGAGACACAGTGTAAATTGCATTACATTTTCATCTCCCATTTCACCCAGCCTGTCTGATGGGATCAGCTATTGCAGGGCCACATGGATCAACAGCAGCGATGGAGGAAAGGTACAGTGGGGCTTTTCTTCTGACGTAATGTGTGTAAAGTTCAGATACTTAACTTAGAAAGCCTTATTATTTAAAAAATATATGTTTTTTTCCATTGGGGCAAAGGGGGGCTCAGGGGCATCCCAGTCTTGTGTGCCATTTCATCCATCTGCCGTACCCCGTCAGGACAGGCTAGCTGGTAAATGCTTGTGCATGACTTTGGGAGGGGGAGAGTGGACACAAGAATGTAGCTGTATTTGGCTTTGCTAATCCCTCACTGTTAGAAGAGAATGGACACTTGTCTCATGCTGTCCGGCTCTTTGTGTACCTCTGATGAAGGAAAGAAGTACATTGCTGTTAGGTTGAGTCCATGGCTTGATGTTAGGAAATTTTTAGGCTTGTCTGCAATTTTTCTCTGGTTAAAATACACAAATTGAGCTCATTTTTATGTCCATTTTTTATTTAAAAAATATTATTATTATTTTTTTTTACCTTTTCATTTTCTGTTATTTTTTGAGAGAGAGAGAGAGAGGTGATCTTTTCCTTTAAATGGTGGGCTTTATTGTCAATATTTATATTATATTGCTTTATATTGGTTAATATGTTTGTTAACCAAGTTTAGGCTTTCTATTTGCCCTAATACATGAACATTCAGTGTGACATGATTGTAGCTTACTCCTAACCCAGTTTTATAGTGGCGCTATCAAAACATTGGGAGTGTTTAAGAAAGCTGTTTGGAAATGTGCTGCAGAAATCACATATTTTCTCTTTCAGTTCAGGTTATTAGCAGTTTCGTTGAATACATCTGGAGTACAGAAAGGATTGTAGTACGAACTAGGGCTGCATGATGTTGGAAAAAAATGACATTGTGATATTTTGTTTTTCTGCGATTATATATTGCAAAATGAAAACATTTTCGCCATATGAGTAGCTCTATTTGAAAAGAATTAATCATTCTAGAATGATTGGGGTGGTTTTGTAGGGGAAGAAATCTGCATAGAAAATAAACAAATGACAAGAAAAGATAAATACAATAGAAAAAAGATACAAATGAAATTAACAGTGCTTTAGCCTATGTTTTTCAGTTAAGTCTAGGCCTAACAGTATTCGGGTACAAAAATGTTATAATCAAATGTAAAATAACACGGCATAGTCTTCACTGTATAAATTAAATATAATTCATCTTTGTTAAAGCTACAAAAAGGATTTTATATCTGTATTTTGTTTGATTAACATTAATATCACAGATAGCAGCAGGAATATTAGGCTGCTGTGACTTAAAGACCCAATGCACAGATCAAATAATAATTCATAAAATTTATATAGCGCTTTTCTCGGCACTCAAAGCGCTTTACATTGAAGGGGAAATCTCCTCAACCACCACCAATGTTCAGCAGCACCTGGATGATGCGACAGCAGCCATATTGCGGCAGAACGCCCACCACACATCAGCTTACTGGTGGAGAGGAGACAGTGATGAAGCCAATCAGTATGGGGATGATTAGGAGGCCATGATGGACAGAGGCCACTGGGCAATATTGGGCCAGGATGCCGGGGTTACACCCCTACACTTTCGAAGGACATCCTGGGATTTTTTGTGACCACAGAGAGTCAGGACCTCGGTTTAAAGTCTCATCCGAAGGACGGTGCTCTTTTACAGTATAGTGTCCCCGTCACTATACTGGGACGTTAGGACCCACACAGACCACAGGGTGAGCGCCCCCTGCTGGCCTCACAAACACCTCTTCCAGCAGCAACCTAGTTTTCTCAGGAGGCCTCCCATCCAGGTACTGACCAGGCTCAGCCCTGCTTAGCTTTAGTGGGCAACCAGTCTTGGGCTACAGGGTGATATGGCTGCTGGTAGAAATATAACAATACGCATCTGTTTTCTTTCTCAATTGTTTATATTCACATAAGCCATAAGTGACTGTTACAAGGATACTCACAGAGATGGGCATTTTGACACAATTTTGCATATGTGTCCGTTCACGAGAAAGAGAACATAATTCGGTGTTTGCGAGTACAATAATACACATTTCATTTCATTTCATCACATTATTGTCCATAATAACCAGCGGTTTGCAAAATAAATTCATATTATTTGCATGTTGTCATTTGTAGTGCAGTAACAAACAGTGCAATGTTCAATATGTGACCTAAAGTTCTTAAGTTTATAACACTTTATCTGTTCTAAAGACATTTTGAAACTGAAGTATCAGTATTAAGAACTTTTTGTGCTGTTCTGTATCTTACCTCCGTCACCAGAGGCCATATCAGTCTGAGGCAGTCCTTCATGAATTTCTAATAGCAGCTATTGTACAGAAGTGATGGTGCTGCTGTAATGCACAGCCGGTGGCATGACTGAGCAAATAATGTCCTACAGCCACTCCTGTTCTCTTTCCTCCATTTCAAACACACTTTATGTGCTAGTCTGTTTTTGTGCTGCTTTTATTCCTGTTTTCCTTTCCATCCTCGTCCCACTTCATCAGTTATAGATGAGGCATTACCAAGATGTTAGGCGAATATGAGAATCCATCCTGTCTCTAACAAACCTGGCTGTAAGTTTCAAGTAAATCTGTTTGTTGAGAGTAGCCTAGTTGAAACTCGTATAATTTGCTGAAGGTATAGGCTACTTCTCCAAACTGAACACTCCTGTTCCAGATATTTGTATCTCCCCTTATGGACGGAGAAACACTAGGGCAGGGCACTTAGTGTTGATTGCGATTTTGAAGAATATGATACATAATACTCATTTCTGATTACCAAAAAAAAAATCAAGTGTCTGAATTATATATTTGGTGAATTTGGTCTCGGAGGCAATGATAACTAATTTCAAAGTGGAAATATTTGAAAACTATTCTGTAATCGTCTCAGTGTAAACTACAAAAACACGAATTTGTGAAAACGGTGACGTTGTGCATACGTATTACGGATTCAGTGTAGGTGTGTAGTATTTCTTTACAAAGTGACATTGCCAACTACTTGCCTGGGATGAATTACAGCGATTTGAGTCGTTAGACCGGGATCGTTTTGACAACGTTGTCGCCTGTACGTGAAAAACGCAAAGGTAAAACCTTTCCGTTTTTAGTTCATTGTTGTTTTGTAAACGTAGACATTCCAGAATTAAACATTGAGTGTTTTGAGCTAAAGATACACACTTTATAATGGTATTTCTGGTTATTTTCTGGTTGGTTATTTAAAATATGTTTTTGAAACATAATACTCACAGAGATTGTGGTCTTTTTAAATTTTTTTTTGTTCAAGTACATGTTCAAATGATTGGTACGATTTGTAATGTTTTTTAAATAAGTCTCTAAAAAGTCTCTCAGAAATACAGTAAAACTGTAATATTTTGAAGTGTTATTGCAATTTAAAATAAACATTTTCTATGTCTTTTAATATATGTAAAAATGTATTTTATTGATGGCAAGGGTGAATTTTCTGCATCATTTCTCCAGTCACATGATCCTTCATAAATCATTCTTATAATGCTGAGTTGATGCTCAAGTAACATTTCTTATTATTATTAATGTTGAAAACAGTTGTGCTGCTTAATGAGTTTGTTCTTTTTTTCTATAAAGCTTAAAAGAACAATTTATTTGAAAATATAAATCTTTTTTTAACATTATGTTTGGTTTTAATGTCACTTGACAAATTGAATTCATTCTTGCTCAAAACCTTCCGGGGAATGTGACCATGATGGCCGCTGAGTGAACTGCCTTGCCTTAAGGGACATATGTTGCTCACACAGGTTTTCACTGGTTCTTCAGTGCTCAATTGTGGTGAGCGATGGTCAGCTCTCTCTCTCTCTCTGTCTCTCTCTATCTCACACACACACACACACACGCTCTGTGTGTGTGTTTGCAGTGCTTTGAGAAGGAGACCTTGGGGGAGGAGGGGTATGAATAGGTTATGCATGAGTTCACACCCCCCACCGTTCACCGGGCATCAGAAGACTGATGAGTGAACGTGACTTTCACAGCTTCCACTGCTACTTGTGCAGGTGTGTGTGTCTGCCTGAAAAAACTGTGCTCACATTTCCACTAACACACACAGACCCTTATCTCCTCCCATCCGTCAAGGCTTTGTTAAAAAGAAGGGCTGGTAAATGGCAGCCATGATGGATTACTCACTCATTTGGCAGCTCTCTCATTTGTGTGTGTGTCTGAGCGTGTACGTGCAAGAGTGACATAGATGGGAAGATGACTGTTGATTTCCTTTGCACACCAACAGTATGAGTTTTTTTTTTCTCTATTAGCCACTAAAGCAAATGCCAAAAAGCACCACTCAACAACAATGATTGATAATTGCATTTTTTTTTCTACCAAAGCATTTTACACCGATTCCATTTCAGTAAAAACTGAAATAAGGCTTCAGTTATTTGTGATAGCAAAGATGATTTTAAATGGAAATTATTATAATATGCTGATTCTGTGCTCAATGTTGAAAACAATTGTGCTGCTTTATAATTTTGTGGAAACTGTGATATACTTTTTTCCAGGATTTATTTGAAATAGAAATCCATTGTAAAATTATGAAAATCTAAAATAAAATTATATTGTCAGCTTTGATCAATTTAATGCATCTTTGATAAAAGTAAAACTTGGTAAAACATGATTTTAGTTATGAATTTAAGTATAATTTTGAAATGACAGGGTTTTTGTTCTTGAACACATGGAATGGAAACACATTTTGTTTTTTGTGCGTATTGTTTTGCGATGTTATGATTTTCCCCATAAATTCAGTCCATAACTTGGGTGCATTGTTTTTCTTTCTTACTTTCTTTTTTTGTGGTACGTTGTGCTCTTATTCATCAGACAGCAATTTGTGATAACACTTCACTGTGACAGTCCAGCGCACAGGACATAGAGACATAGAGACGTAGAGATTTGAGAAACAAAATGTCCATCAGACACACTGATCAATTAAGAGCAAGGATTGATTGGTTGATCATGTTTTTTTTTCTTCTTCCCCTTGGTCGTCAGTAAAAATAACAATCATTAGATAAAAACTTCTGATGCTTATCTTGTTTGGTTCTGGCCACTGACTGTGAGCGTTGTCTCCCTGAGGGGTGAGCGTATCCATCATTGTGTGATTACAAGAAGACGACGCTTCTGACTGTGCAGCACAGTGTAATATTACCTACTTGATGGTGAGGTCTTGTGTTTTGGTTTTTGAAACAGGCTGTAACAGTGTTCTTCCACCTTTTTTATGGCACTTAGCAGATCTGCTCTTTAAAGTGCTACATTTGAAGCCTTGATCTTTGATTTTCTTCACTCTGACAGAACAAGCTCAGAGCCGTGCTAATGAGGTGATCTGCTTCACGTTCCTCCAGCTCCTCTGTGCTTTTCTTTTTTTTAATCGATGAAATGTTGTTTTAAGGTCAAGAAAATAATCAAAATGAGTATATAGGCTACTTTTTAATACACATTCCTGGTCTTTTGAATGAATGATTGATTGATTCACTTTGTTCTAAAGAAACAGGTTTCTGCATTCGCTATCTTGCATTAAAATGTTTTTTCTTTTTGGCTGACCTTTTAGTTTTAGTAAATTTTGCCAATAAACCTGATTTGCAACAAGGGTTGAATAATTTTCGATTACAACTTTGTAAATATACAGGTCCTTCTCAAAAAATTAGCATATTGTGATAAAGTTAATTATTTTCCATAATGTAATGATAAAAATTAAACTTTCATATATTTTAGATTCATTGCACACCAACTGAAATATTTCAGGTCTTTTATTGTTTTAATACTGATGATTTTGGCATACAGCTCATGAAAACCCAAAATTCCTATCTCAAAAAATTAGAATATTTCATCCGACCAATAAAAGAAGTGTTTTTAATACAAAAAAAGTCAACCTTCAAATAATTATGTTCAGTTATGCACTCAATACTTGGTCGGGAATCCTTTTGCAGAAATGACTGCTTCAATGCGGCGTGGCATGGAGGCAATCAGCCTGTGGCACTGCTGAGGTGTTATGGAGGCCCACGATGCTTCGATAGCGGCCTTAAGCTCATCCAGAGTGTTGGGTCTTGCGTCTCTCAACTTTCTCTTCACAATATCCCACAGATTCTCTATGGGGTTCAGGTCAGGAGAGTTGGCAGGCCAATTGAGCACAGTAATACCATGGTCAGTAAACCATTTACCAGTGGTTTTGGCACTGTGAGCAGGTTCCAGGTCATGCTGAAAAATGAAATCAGATGGAAGCATGAAGTGCTCCAAAATCGTGGACTCTGCCCTTGATAAAACACAGTGGAGCAACACCAGCAGCTGACATGGCACCCCCGACCATCACTGACTGTGGGTACTTGACACTGGACTTAAGGCATTTTGGTATTTCCTTCTCCCCAGTCTTCCTCCAGACTCTGGCACCTTGATTTCCGAATGACATGCAAAATTTGCTTTCATCCGAAAAAAGTACTTTGGACCACTGAGCAACAGTCCAGTGCTGCTTCTCTGTAGCCCAGGTCAGGCGCTTCTGCCGCTGTTTCTGGTTCAAAAGTGGCTTGACCTGGGGAATGCGGCACCTGTAGCCCATTTCCTGCACACGCCTGTGCACGGTGGCTCTGGATGTTTCTACTCCAGACTCAGTCCACTGCTTCCGCAGGTCCCCCAAGGTCTGGAATCGGTCCTTCTCCACAATCTTCCTCAGGGTCCGGTCACCTCTTCTCGTTGTGCAGCGTTTTTTGTCACACTTTTTCCTTCCCACAGACTTCCCACTGAGGTGCCTTGATACAGCACTCTGGGAACAGCCTATTTGTTCAGAAATTTCTTTCTGTGTCTTACCCTCTTGTTGAGGGTGTCAATGATGGCCTTCTGGACAGCAGTCAGGTCGGCAGTCTTACCCATGATTGCGGTTTTGAGTAATGAAACAGGCTGGGAGTTTTTAAAAGCCTCAGGAATCTTTTGCAGGTGTTTAGAGTTAATAAGTTGATTCAGATGATTAGGTTAATAGCTCGTTTAGAGAACCTTTTCATGATATGCAAATTTTTTGAGATAAGAATTTTGGGTTTTCATGAGCTGTATGCCAAAATCATCAGTATTAAAACAATAAAAGACCTGAAATATTTCAGTTGGTGTGCAATGAATCTAAAATATATGAAAGTTTAATTTTTATCATTACATTATGGAAAATAATGAACTTTATCACAATATGCTAATTTTTTGAGAAGGACCTGTATAGTTTTCCCATTATTTTATGTAAATGTTTATGTCATTTAAAAGTTTTGGGTCAATAAGAATAGTTTTTTTGAAAGTAATTAATACTTTTATTTAGTAAGGATGTATTGTATTAAATCGATCAGAAATGACAGTAATATATATAGGCTAATGTTAGAAAAGATTTCTGTTTCAAATAAATGAAAGTTTTTTAAATTTATTTTTATTTCAGCTTTGCCATCACAGGAATACATTGAATAAAAATGTTTTATATTAAAATAGAAAACTTTTATTATAAATTGTAATAATTTCACAGTATTACTGTTTTCACTGTTTGTTTGTTTGTTTTTCTTGATCAAAATGCAGCCTTGATGAGCATTAGAGAAAAATCATACCAACCCCAAACTTTCGAGTGGTGGTGTCTGTATGTGTAGGCATACATGTTTTGGCATATACACTTGCAATGTTCTTGTTCATGTAAAGTGTCTCTTTAGAGTGAATGTCCTGGAGTGCCTGTTCTATAAGGTTTGCAGTGTTGTATTGTGGAGGAGAATCAGAGCAGAGTAGGAAATGGAGTGACTCTCAGTAAAAAAATGTGTCCCCTCTTCAGGCCTGTTCATGAGAGCCATCTCGATACTTTTGAGACCTACTGACCCTCTGGACTGAGATTCTTGTAGAAGAGTACTTGGTGTCTTATTCTCTGTTCATTCATTTAAAGGGATATTTCACCTAAACGCTATGACAGAATATTCATTTTTTGGGATGACTTACCCTAAAAAAAAAAAAAAATATATATATATATCAGAGTTTCCGCTAGAAAAAAATGGTGCCGGTCAAAGTGACCGGCAGAGGTTTCGTTTTACGGACATTTTTATGATCTGACGGTCAAATATCGCCTCTTAATTAGTCAAGTTTAGGAAAACTGGAGGCAGTCTATGTAACTTAAAAAATGACATAATCAGGCCGTATAGAATGCAACATGTTATTATTATCTTAACTTTCAAATAGACGGAAAAAAACATGAACGTCCGATTGGTGTCAATCAACGCCAATTGTTTTGTTTTTTAATGCGGTTTCACACACATTCACTTTTTGAAACATTGAAGCACGGATGTACCTAATACAAATAAATAAAATCAGATCATTCATTTAGTTCGTTATTAAATAAGAGATCTAGCGCTAAAATCTGTTGATTTTGAAATCAAGCTGAGCGCTCGTGTCCACTGCTATCAGTTGCATGGACGACGCGCTGCGCGAGTTGCGCAATCTTCACTCGGACGCGCGTTTCAATCTATCGCCGTTGCTGAGACTCTGTTCATTCCGGTGAAATCACAGAATAAAATGCAAGTCCCTGCTTGATATAGACTAACCACTGATGAACATAGGCTATTCAGTTTTGATGAGAGAAAAAAAAACTGTACCAGTGCGCGGATTAGAACCACTAGGCTATAATGAGATGTTCCTGATTCACCATCGCCTGGCCTCTGAAAAAAGCTTTTAAGGCCAGTCTGCCTGGGCCTGGACATATTTGAAACGTCTCACTCAATCGTTCGTTGTTTAGGTCTATATTACAGCCGTTTTAGGCGTGCGCTTTATTTGAAATGCAGCATGCGATGTTGTTTCATATAACTTTCAAACGGTAGAGCCTGTTCCTTTATAACATAGCCAAAGATCGGTGTATTTTTGCCTTATACATTTTAGGCTTATTCTCAAATTCAGATTGTGTTAGGGGGGCGGGATTATTAGGAAATTTTAATCGGACAATTTGACCGGAGAGATTTAATTTTGTCGGACATCTCATTTTTTTACCGGTAATTACCGGACAACGGAAACCCTGATATATATATATATATATATATTAGTGCTGGGCAACGATTAAAATTTTTAATCGCGATTAATCGCATGATTTTCTTGCGATTAATCGCATTATGCGCAAAATTGAATATTGACTTCTAAAGTAGTGTATTGCACACTTTTGATTTAAATGTACTGCTATATACACAAAAGTGCAATAACTTAAAACAAATAAGGTGCTTTTATACCAGCAGTATTCCCTTTACACAGTAATCTCAAATCTCAACTTAAACATTAATGTAATCAAATAAAATATTTAAACAAAGCTATTTGCCACTGCCAGGGCATTACCTTTTATCTAGTTTGTTAAAATGAGTCCAGTTTTCTTGTTTTTTTTTTTCTGAACAGGTATCAACAGGTATCTTTTATCAGGGAGCAGCAGAAACAGTCTATGTAGTAGTCAGAGGTCATGATCACTACTACAGATATAAGTCGACCAACGTTACTTATAGTAGCTTAGGTTTGGTCATGCCATGGTTTCCCACGTAAGATTACATTAAACAGAGTAAAAAAACAATTTATACTTTGTGTAGTATAGCTGTGTAGCGCGTGTACACTTCAGGGTACCCTGACGTGCACCTCTCCAAAAATGTAACGTCAATTCTACGCGTACCGCAAGCGCTGTGATTGCTAGAACCGCTCCCCGGGTTTCACATGCTCCCTCTGCATGTGTAATTGCGCGTCAACGCGGACAACGACGCAGAGATATAAATGAAAACCAATGCGTAGTCTATAGCGTATAGTCTTCGGCGTAAGTCCGACGCAGGAGTATAAATCAGCCAAGAGTGAGGTGAAGTGGTCGAGCACAAGGTGCAGCGACAAGGTTCCTGTGAAACTGTTGCGGTCATGCTCGCCTCACGCACGCGCCCGCGCCCGCGCCCGCTCGTTGTCGAAGTTGAATTGTCTATAACTTTTTATAAAGGACGCGCAGCACAAATCATTAGAAAAGAGACTGATCCTCGGCTCGCTGTTAGTGAGTTTCCAGAATCTAAATAGTTATTATCTATAGGTTTTATAGGTACTATCCATAGAGCGCCTGTCATTCACTCGCGGAGCGCAACCCTTTAACTGTTCACCAGAGAGAACCTGCCTCTCTCCACTGCTTGTTTGGGTGGGTTATTTGCTGGCTGACCAACATCCCACCCCTCCTGTGATCATGGTTTGACTGTAGGCCTATGTGTATTCAGAGCCAGTGAGCAACGGACATTCAAAATAATAATAATAAAAAAAACTGCGTTAACGTGCGATAAAAAAATTGTCTGCATTAATTAATAAATGCGCTAACGCGATAATAACGCGTTAACTTGCCCAGCCCTAATATATATCTTTTTTATTTTTTTTTCTCAGTCCACTTCAGAATATGGACAGAATATTTAACTGCTGATTACATGAATTTCACAAATATACATGATTATTTTCAAACAATATCTAATGCATCCGCTCACCAATGCATGCCGCTACATAGGCTTTTTTGAAGCACCAAAGCTGCAAATTACAACAAATAGTGTGAGTCCAGAGATGAGTTTCCTCCTAAAAGAGATCTTAGTCCTCTAACATCACTGCTGCTACTGCGCAGGACTCTCAAGTGTAAATGTGAAACAGTATAATATTTGCTTTTCATTTCTTTCCATCCATCAGAGCAGTTTGATACTGTTTAAGGGGTCGTTCACACAGGGTTTTTTCATTCCTCCTGTCGGCACTTTTTATAAATTGGTTGATCTTATTAATGTTGTATTTTTAAGATGGAGTGTCAAGTTAACTTTTTAGCACATCTAAATCCTGTTTTGCTCCATTCTGTTGTCTGTTTATGAACAAACATCATGTCCTGTGTGTACGACCCGATAAAAAATTAATATAACAACAAAACAAATGATTCGTTCATTACTAACATTAACAAACATTGTGCAATGATCATTAATCACAATATATGTAGCCTATGCTACCGTTCAAATGTTTGGGTCAGTAAATTGAGTTCTTTTTAAAGAAATTAATACTTTTTTCCCAGCACAATCAACAGCATTATAATGTTACAAAAGAATCCTGTTTTAAATAAATGCTGTTATTTTGAACTTTCTATTCATTAAATAATCCTGAATTTTTTTTCTTTACCATGGTTTATACACAAATATTAAGCAGCACCTTGATACTACTAAGAAATGTTTGTTGAGCTCCAAATCAGCATATTATAATGATTTCTGAAGGATTATGTAACACTGAAGACTGGAGTAATGATGTGATTTGCACATCAGAAATCTTACAGACCCCAAACTTAAGTATTGTAAATAGTTGATAAATGTCATAGTTATTAAAATACTAATATTTTTCAGAGCTACTGATAATGTGTGTTAATGACTAATGGAAATGAAGTCTTACCAATATATTTTTAGTAGTGATAAGTCAGGGCTGCCGTTGTTTAATGTCACTCAAAGTTAATTCAAAATATATACCAGATTATTGAATATTGACATTTAATGTTACATTTAATGTAAATTATTTGTGATGCATACCATTGTAGTGATGTAAAATTACTTTTGTCCTTATCGTCCATTTCAAGTCAATCTTATGTTTCTGAATTCTGAAGTAATGTTGTATTCAGATTTGAAATGCTAGCTTATGCATATGTATGCTGTAATGCCACATTAACATTACAGTTAACTGAACTTTGACAGTGCTCCTATTTTAAACTTAGACAGAAGTTAGCGTGGAGCCCTGCTGTGCAGTCGATCTGAAAAGCTCTGCCTTGCCTCAGCTCTTTGGTTTGCTTCTGCCTCCAGTTGCTCGCCCGTGGAGGAGAATTTCTTCCCTTTGAAGCCCCTCACACCACCTCTCTCTCCCCCCTCGTCGCTCTTCGTGGCGAGTCTGGCCTTTTGAAGAGTCGGAGGACGAGAGGGCTGCAGCGTTTTCAAAGTGCCTGATGTCGGTTCATTTCCTCATTTTAATTGGGCTATCTAAATGCATCCCTGGTTTGTCAATACCCGCCGGGGTCCCAGATAAAAATGATTTGTCTGCCACATTCAGCGGCACGCTCTGCTTCTCCCCTCAGAGAATGTGGCCCGCGAGATGTCCGGATTAATGTAATAAAGAATGTGAGTTGTTTATAATTTTTTAATAGCAATGGAAAACAGTGGTGTAGATCGGCTCTCTTATATTGTGTTCACTCTGACTGCAGTTTTATCGCTAGTAGCCCTGTAGTCCTGCCGTTGGATGCCCTAACGTGATTGGTGGACTGTATGCTATAGCATTTGAAATATGATCATGAATTAGATGTATTGCTGGTAAAATTGCAGCAGTTTATATTATATCAAATTAACAGGATAGTTATCAATGGATGACGAGCATAGAATGAGTTAGTTTCGGATTTATTATTTTGCTGGATGTGGGCAAATCAGTGAAATTACTCTCAATAACATGAGCATCTCTTTGCCTACATTTAATTATAGTATCTCAGAGGAGAACTACACTGTCTTCACTGCATTAGAGAGCTGCTGCATAACACTACTGCTTATTTAAATAGTTACATTTCGTCTAACACTAACGTCATCAAATCACTAAATCTTGATATTTAATTGTGCGTGCTCATTTCCTCTGTTTTTACATTTACATTACCTTTGCCATCTCATCTTTAACAACATGGATAGTTTAATAAAACTCTGTTAAATGTAAAATTATCAAATAAGTTTGTGCTGCCTAAATTTACTTATAGCATTTAGAATGATTGATTTTTAGCCCTATTTTATAAATTTTTATTTTTTTTATTATATTTTTGTTAAGGAAAAGTGGATTGAATTTTAATATAAGCCATTTATCAGTTAGCCCTATTTGCCATAACATGAAAATAATTATAGATGTATTTGTATTGGCCAGAGCTTTTATATTTCTAATTCTTTAAATTAAAGCTCTTAAATTCTTTTTTACCCTGTGTGCTGCAGTTGATGCCACACCTCAGGAAATGTACTCATTCTTATAGTGATATCAACCAATCAGCATCATGATGTCATTGTCATGTGACAAATCACTCTTGCGCTTCAGGTGATTGGCTCAAAAAGTACAGTGTTGCTATGAGCAAATGTGGTGTATTTCAAAGCATGTGCTATTTGCATTCTTCAGAAATATCAGTTGATACAGTGCGAGTTGTTTGTCTCCATATCCAGATGCAGAGTCTCTCGTTTATTTTTTTCACACCAGCTTTATAGCAACATCACAAGTGCACCGAATTGAAAGTACTGAAGGTGGCCTTGCTGAAATGTGCCTCTCCTACTTACTCGGACACACAAAAACACACACAAGGTCAGTTTACCAAGCACAGAGTCTTATCTTCTGTGTGCTGTTTTTTTTCTCACCTCTTGTCACTAAGTGCGTCAGTCCCTTTCGCTCTGCTTGAAGTTCCATTATCTTTAACCGCCCAGCGAGTGAGTGCCGTTCCCGCCCTAAGACCCCGTATCTACATTCAGATGTAATGGGACAATGTAGAGGGGTTCGATATTGATGGAGCGCTTTGCATACAGAGTGGAGGAGGTGGGTTTAGTCTCCTCATCAGACTGAACCTCTGTGGATTCAGTCACTGCATGTGCAGCTGTGCGCGCTTAAACAGGTGCTTCCCAACTGTTGTTTATACCTGAGGCCCTGAGAAAGGGGGATGAATTTAAACAAGAAGGTAATTCTGACCTGCAACCTTTCCAGGATTGCATCACTTTAACAGGAAATCAGACTAGACCTGCTCTGTAAGCATATGTTCCCTGATGATTATACTGCAAACGCTTCACCATCGTGACTAGATTAATACAAATATTGCGTTTATAAGAGATGAGTCAGTATAGCAAAATTCACTCATCATCATAGTACAAGTAATATTTTATCACAGTAATGGTATACAAAACAATATCACAAAGCAGTTGTTTTTCCTGGAAATTCAACCCCAAAATGCTTTATATATTACTTGACCATGCAGAAATGTAATTTCCTCAAACTAGTGACTTGAATAATTGAATACTTTTAATGGGAATCTTATATACGATGGACAAAGATGTTAGATCTTACACTTCTTTCATATACGGATAATTTGCCCATCTCTCTCTCTGTCTGTCTATATAGACATAATGATTTATAAAATATGAGTTGCAAATTATTCTGGACTGTCACTTCCCCCTTACTCTAAATAAATCCCACCTACAAGGACCAATTGACAGGCTTGCATTTTCATTTGAGTTTTGGCAGGGTGGGAGTACAGTGATAAGAAGGTGAAATGGCTACGGGAGCTTTGCTCTTGCTTTTCTTTCAGTACGGCAGGGTCATACCTGTTGGGACATTAAAAATGTAATGTCAAACGGTACTTGCTTTTCCATTTTAAATTCGGCAGACATTGCATATTCTTGTACACACAAATGCAAATTACCGGGCTTGCAATTGCCTTTGATTTCATCATTCACACAAATTATGCATGTACAAATAGGACATGCACATGCAAATTTTGTTAGGCTACGTTATACTTTAGTGTACAACGTAACTATAAACAATCAGTCTACAACAGATGATACTCATGTTTTGATTCGAAGCATAATGTTCCAGTATAAATGTGGCTATGATGAGCACCAGTTTTGGGGAAAGTAACTTTTAAAAGTAATGCATTACAATATTGCATTGCTCTTTAAAAAAAGTAACTTAATTGCGATAGTTACGTTACTTTTTCTCACATGGCTGGGCTTGCTTGTTTGTTTTTTAATAACAAAAACCAACAAACAAATAAACAAAAGTTTTGGAAAATGTAAAGGCCCTTCCACACTAATAGTGATATGAATCTGAAGGAAATGGAACATTCCTGTACAGTAGAGGGCGCAGCTCAAACAAACCTTTGAGATGTGCTACCATTCTGGTTTTCAGAAGAATCATTGGATCATTGAAGGTCTGCAGCAAAGACATTGGTTAATGAAGTGAGCATGCAGGTGAGATAAGTAAATGCATGCTCACATTTAGTCTATAACTACGATAACCACATCATGTTCACACAGCGCACACAACTCCTCTGCACTTACTCCTGATTTCTCTCAACATGCGGACAGAAGACCTGTCAGTCAATACATGGAAAAAGAAATTAACTTGCGTAACTTAATTGAAAAATTAACTTTGCATTACACACTCTGGCTCAATGTTGTACATGTTGCTAAGCTAAAAGTGATGCTCAATACGAGATCAATGATATGATCAAAATAACTATTTTCTAATTAAACTAAAGCATTTGTATTGATAATTTTCAGTATTTTATGAAACGTTCTCTCAAAAAGCACTGCATGGCAGAATCGACTCACTATTGATTTCAGTAAAGTTTGACATCAGCATGTTGCTAAGCTAAAAATGTGATTCTCTAAAATAAGTAATTTTTATAGTTATGCTTCTATTTTTATATTACTATTTTTACTACAGGGCAAGTTTATCATTGACAGATCTCTCGTATCGCAAGCCATTTTTATTTTTCACTAAGCTTGTTGTGGTGCATTCTGGTCTTGCCTATGGTTTACCTATTCCACAAGAAATATACGTGTACTGCTTCCTTAAAATTAGACTAAAATTAGGTATCTTAGAAGGCAGTATAGGCCAATTCCAGCGTTATGGACGTGACATTTGCAGTCAAAATGTAAAATATAAATTCTCAGAAAATGCATTTAATACCAATATATTTAAACGTCTGTTCATATGTCCATACTACCTTAATAAAGGAGTCCAGACAATAGAAAAATATCAGTCTACACATGCGTTTTATATTTAATATGAGGGAAATACACGTGCGTTACGGACGTGACAAAAAAAGACGTGAGTTTGTGGGAGACAACATACTTTGTAGAAATTCTGCGAATTAAAATGCACAAGCCAAAATAAATAATACCAACCGAAGGGATGAGTGTTGGCTCTCTATAGAACATAAATTATTTATTTTATTTTACTTTTCATTTTTTCATTTATGAGGAAAAAACGTTGTTACGGACGTGACGTATTTTCGTTATGGACGTGACAGTTCTGAAATCAACACTTGGCAGACGCTGAAAAATCAGAGAAAATGCTTGAACAGAGACCTATGTGTCTCTGTTGGGTATTTAAAACAACAAACATCTGAGACATCAGTAAGGTAAGGCTGCACAATTAATCAAATTTAAACTGAAATCACTTTGTTATAGGCTAGATTAACCTCCGTTCACGCATATCTCTCATGCTGCTAAAATGCAGCGTGGGCAAAACTCAATTCGGGCATGATATTGCTTTATAATGTGGTGTTAACTATAGACCCCGAAAGATACGGAATTGCTAAGATACATCAGCAGCTATTTTGTATTTTTATCATATCGATATTCTCCGGAGTCGAGATCGCCGGTTTAGATATCAAATAGATGTCATAGATATCAAATTATATCAATAGATATAGATATAATTAGCCATAGATATCAAATTACTTACCAATTACTGATGTTGTCCAGAAATCGCAGATCTACAAATCACCACAGAAATAACTCTTGACCACAGAGGGCGCGCGCGGGAAAGAAAGTGAGTAAAGGCGCGTCTCATATTTCTCTCGCTCTCGCTCTCAGAAACTGTAATAATGCTTAACATTATGGTACTGGTATTAATTTATTTCTAAAATGTTCTGATGTACAGTAATAGAGATCAATTTAATATATATGCGGGGTTTTTTAACAGTAACAACACGTTGAACATGTTGAAAGACCGAGGTGGGTTTAAATAAGTTTGATTTCTTCCCACTCCATTTCAAGCATATAGATCGATTTATGTTGTAAAGTTGATGAATTTATCTTTTCGTATTGATTTAATCAGAATGCTTCTTGATTTCCGTGTCATTATATTGCTCGAAATAAATAAATAAATTAATTCATTCAACAAATATGCGCTGGTCAAATCATGCATGATTTAATATGAAGCGTCCGTAACAGTCACGTCCGTAACGCATAATTAGGTTTTTTAGAGCAAATAAGTGAGATGAATTGTCAATCATAACTAGAATGGACATATTTTGGCTTTGTACATAAATTTTCAAATTA